>JAPTHN010000009.1:47288602-48488602 GCA_026936325.1 Platynereis dumerilii
TCGCATGTCATGGAGCCAATCAGATCAGTGTTATCATGAAATCTGGGAAGGCATCAAATATCATCTGAAAGGCTCAGGTTGTGCATGCAACCAAGCTCTTCCTTCACCATACCAGAACCTGAGGTCCGGGGATAGGCCTGCTGGATGTATGACTGTGGTTTTTTTTAGTTTAAAAGAAACTGCCTTGAAATCATTTTGAGAGAAATCTCATGGTTTTAAAACTCTCACCTCTCGACCTGTTCTCATTTAGATATTTGTGTGGCATAAAGCATACAGAATGATGCTATGGCAAGATTTGCTTTTCTTCTCACGTAGAGTGTTCATAATGTTATAACCATTGTCATAAAAAAGCTGTGTGAATCCATTACAATGAAATAATTTGTTGATAACTTAAATGTGTCACTTCCTTTTATATAACCTTATTGGATAAATAGCTTTGTCTGTTTCTATTTTATCTTATTCTTTCACAGTTAATTAAACCTGACTTTTTAAAAGCATCAGTAAGGAGGAAATCAGCAGGTTGCTTCTTTCTCCCCAATTTATCTCATTTGCCACTATGTGACAAAGAGCAGCTCAAAATGCCAAAATACGAACGCAATAAATAGTGAGAGGGTAATAATATCATTTAAAATGTTTGCTATCTGCTTAACAACTGTCTATTTGTCTCTCTTGCAATAAGTCAACAGGCAAGGGTGCCTTAAGAATACGAGGGTGCCATGAGGTGGTCGGACGAAAAAGGCCCAATCTAATTTGCACAACAAGAATTTAATGAAGCGTCAATAATGATTTTGAATATACTTACAAATGTTTGTCTAAATCAAGATCTGGTAATGTTTTTATTTAAGAACCAAGGGGCACACACTACCCCCACTCTGAAAAAGACAGGAGGGAATTTTTATCTATCTATCTGTCGGTCTTCTATCCAACAAAGAATTCTGTTACAGAACAATTTCCACCAACATTTCTTTGTTGACATTCACACCAAGTCATAATTTCTCCAGCACTTCAGAATTGTTTGTTGTTTACCTTGGCAAAAGATCTATAAAAAACACAGACCACTGTGTAAACTTTTGGCCTGGAATCCCCACAGAGAATGACATCTTCCTAAGCAAAATACAGAAAACATGGAAAAAGGAACAAAGACAATATACAGTGTGCAGAACAACCAATTTTTTTTTTCTGGCAAATGTCTTCTATTTGCAATTCTATGTCTTTGCACCCTGCAGCCCTCCCTTTCACTAACTTTTATCAGTAAAATGTCAACATTTAATTCATAAAGACACATTAGAATAAATAATTACAATAATTAAGTTATATTGTTGCCACCAGGAGTGGCCACTGACTGGCAGCTGCTGCCACCTACTGTAAATAATGGAATCAATTGTTTTTATATAATGATAAACAATTACACATTTAAGCTAATTTGATGTCATTTATTTTTGGAGTGAGTAAGTGAGGGAATGGAGGGGTGAGATTGAGGACTGAAGAGTTAGGATTGTGAACATCTTCCTTGGGACCTTGGATTTTGGAAACTATTTTGGTTGTGTTGTGGCATCCTCTTCTAGCATTGCTATATCCCATTAAAGCCCTCAGCCTTTAACTCTGATTGTATTCTCCACCTGATTTTGCGATTTCTGGTTTCCATGATTTATCTTTTGATCTTATCTGCCTTCTGCAAAGAATGCCTCAATAATTAACTTTTAAGTGACTGATTCTCGTGGGTTAAATTGCTGCTGGCTGCTGAAGCATTATGGCACATTGCCTTTGACCTGAATCTAGAATCTTGGAGTGAAAACTTTATTTTATGTATCCTGGGGTCTCTTTTTTTTGTTTCAGAGATCTCAAGGTATCTGATTGATTGATGGCATTTGTCATGTATGCCATGGTATAGTTTTAAATACAAGCTTCCAAACTTATACAATGTGTGAGCTTTATCTCTTACATGTTACAGTCCTTGGGAAATCTGACCCAGTTTGAAATGACGTCACAGCTTGTAGTTAATTTACATATATTGCAATGCCAGAATAGAGTCATCTCTGACATCACAGTTCAACAGCATAAAAAAGAACTTGAGATTCCACATAAGTATGACAAGGAGTGTAATGACCATGATGCTCTTTTTAACTTTCAAACTGTTATAAATCAACTTGACTTCAGACAAGCATTGACAGTCTGTTCCCGTGTTCTGCAATATCCCAGTTCTTTCCTGCAGCTTAGGAGTATTTTGCTGTGGCCTGGTGTGCTATGCAGATAGGATTACCCTCCTGGAGTGCTCTGCTCTCAGGCATGGTGTTTCAAAAATTGGCTAAATTTGGCAATTTGTTTTAACAGTGAGAGACAGTTCATTCATGTTGGTTGTCGATGAAACTACAATGCACATGTTTTTGATGCAAAAAGAAAAAAAAAATTATGTGTGTGCCTGGAACCGTTACAACCAGTCACTCAACATTAATACCAACTATTAGATTAATAATTTCTTAAGATAGGACATTGTCAGTGTGGTGTACCTTATTACGCACAAAACCTGATAAAATCAAAACAAAACCATCAGAAAAGTCATTTTAATGGCTGTGCAATTAGTGAGTCTTCTCAATGCAGATATGACAATATACTGGCAGCCCCTAAACTCTATCAATGAAGTTAGACATCTGCTCAATTCCCAGTTGGCTTACAAAATCTTTACAATTTCAGCAGTCGATACTTACACTATAAAGCAAGTTGTGCTTGAAATCTCTTGGGAATTTGAGCTAGGGATCCTGCTGTCAACTCTTTGGAATGAAACCGAGATAATAAATTATTCCTGATTCAATGCAGATTCTTTCAGTCTCATAGCTGATCACTCAAAGCACAACATTTTTATTGAGTTTGCTATTCTTTTCAAAAATACATAGAAATGTGTGCTTATATCTCGATTTTTCAAATTTAAATATGTATAAAATGTTTGTTCTGAATTACTTTATCTTTGTATGTGGTTTACTTTCCCTCCAAAAATACCATCTAGAATGCTGAAAAAGACTTAGTAAAAAGCTGTCGAGACAAATCATAAACCTATTACCGTGCCACTACCTCCAGATAACACGTTTTGAAGTGCATTGCATATTCTTGTGCTAATGGAATAAAATCTTTGTCTATTCCCATTGCCTTGCATTCTTTCACAGTGTATTAAACATGACTTTCTGAAAGCACACATAAGAAGCAACCAGTAGGTTGTGTCTCGCTCATCCATTTGTTATCATTTGTTACTTTGGGGCACAAAGCTGTCTGCATAGTTGTCTTGCATATTCCCAGGTCCAGTGTCTTTATACCATTCTTTGATATAACAAATCTGTAACAGCCTCAATTTCAAATAACCTGTTATTGATACTTCTGCTGATTTATTTCGGCATTTCTTATCTCCCCATGTTTACTTTGGCAAATTTCAATATAGAAAATCACCAAACACCATAATGTAAGCAAGCAGCACCTTGCACCCCAAAAGGGAAAACTGTTTTCTAGAAACAACAAAATACAAGCAGAAACCAGCTATCTTTCTTTTGTTTACTCTTCCTTTTTAGATTAGTAGCATTCCTTTAAACCAACCCTTTAAGTGGGGCTACTTCATCAATTGATTCTTTCATTAACCCTGGAAATTACATCTTCATCCAAAAAGGTTCTAAAGGAGGGACCTGATATGAAGTGATTTGAGTTCAAAATGTAACTTTAATATTTTGCAATTTAGACAAATAATTCATACTTTTTTTTTGGGGGGGGGGGGGGGCTCTATAATGTCATAATTTAGAACAACTCATCTAAAAGGTCTTGATTATACGATAGACATCTAGTGAGAGCCTGTGTAGTACCTCAACTTGTATTAAGGCACAAGGCTGTTCTGTAGGGCGGTATAAAATGCATCAAGAAATCAATCTGCTCGGGATATCACGAAAGCAAGAAGGAGTGCATGATGGAGTCATCTGAAGGGGTTAGGGAAAGAGCATGAAACCAAGATCACTACTCAACTGTAGTTCCATGCAAGCAGATTGGGAATGTGGTTGGGAGTTTTTGTGAGGTTCATCCAGGGTGGAACCATGTGGTATTACATACTTTAAGAAGGCAATCCGCTCAGGGTATCATGAAAGTAAGGAAGGCATCAAAAAGCTATCCGAGGAGCTCAGGTGCAGGACATGTAACCTATGATTCTCTCTATTCCTTGGTTTATTGTAGCTGGGTTTTCCCTATGACTGTCATAGTATATAATTGCTGCATACCAGGCTTTACATTTATGTGACATTTATAGAATGGGGGTTCGCACATTTATTCGATAAGGACACAGGCTCAAACCCTGTTTCCCTAATGGATGTTCCCTATGTTTAATGACATAGAGTTGATTAAGTTATCCAGAATGGTAGCTGTTGCCTGTATTATATTACATTGTGAAATAACACACTATTGCGTTTTTGTGGTATGATAAAATGGTTTATGATACAGATTTATGAATAATTTGAAATATAGAAAATATTATTACTAGTATGTCTCATATCGATAAGCAAAAAATGATAAGCTCTTTCTTTAATATAAAATGAAACAGTCTCATAATTATGATTAATGTCATTCTTATCTGTAAATATTCATCTAATCATTACTTCCATGTGAATTCTCTTTGAATGACATTCATTCATCAAAAATATTTTGAAATAAATGATTATCACTTTGAGTCTGCTAACCATGACCCGAAAGGCCAAAAAAGACAATTTTATCATTATCATTTCAGGTATAACTAAATGTGTGGTTTGTAATAGACATTGAATCTTTTATCCCTGTGCAGTCTCTTATTTATCAAACATAATTTTATGAAGCATAAATATGTAGCCAACCGCTATATCGCACGTCCTTTATCCTTTTGTTTTCATTTATCACTCTGAGACAGGATAAACATGATAGCGTCGAAAATAACAAAAGAGTTGTACTCAACAAAATGAATATTTGTGTCTGGTTTTGTTGTATGAACAAAAGTTCCTTTGTATTTTGTGTATCATCTATTACAGATGCAAAAATGTTATGCAATCAAGGAGCCTATCAAATGCTTTGAAGAGGTAAATCATGCGGTTAAACATGCGAAAGCCAGAAACATCAAAGAGTGTCACAAAATAAGATGAAGATGTGTTTCTTCTTTGATTGGGTCAATGCGTGATTGGTGGTGCACATTTAAAGAAATAAGTTTTTAAGAAAGAATATTTTCTTACTGATGTGAAAATGTTGTGAATTTAGAAAACCTATCAAAATAGTTTATAGCATTCAATTGTGTTGTCCAAAATGCTATGCCATTGAGATGTCCTATTAAATTGTTCTGCGATCTGAATAAATTGGATTCACCACTTCCAGATCTTGAGATTTTAGGTTTGCTGGCCATTCTTGATCCTTGAAAAGATCAATATCTGATACAGTGGTCCCTCTACTGAGTTGGCATCAAATCTCTAACCATGTGTTTACTTGGTTTCATTCAAGGGAGTTGACAGCCGGAAGCCCTGCTGAAATTCACTAGAGATTTCAAGCACAACTATTGTTTTTTGTCTAGCTGTTTGCTGCTGAAGTTGCAAAGATTTTTAAGCCATTTAGGAATTGAGCAGATGCCTAGCTTTCAGAGTAGAGCCTGAACTTAGTTATTTCAGTTTGTAGCTACTTGCAAATTTCGACAAAAGGTGATGAGAATAAGCCCGTTTTTGGCGGTTGAAGTTAAACACTTACAGCTTATGTACAAGATGTATTTTCGAAAGTCGGGTAAAGGTTATTTAAGGTAATCAAACTTCTATCCCTCAAATGATAATGCCACCGTTACAGCCATGCCTCTGTGGGGCACAGAGAGAGACATGTCAGATTTATCATGAAGGCCAGTCATTCTAGATACCTTAAAGGAAAAACATAAAAAAAAGGTTCTCGAAGACGTCTCAAAGATTCAGGAGACATGATTGAAATAAAAAACCCCAATGTAAAACAGTGGTGTCTGTAATGTAACACTTACAGAGTGTTTACTCTGGTAAAAAAATGGTATTTACAGTGGTACCTGCTTTATAAGACCCACTGTTGAAAGACGGACCTGCCTTATTTGACCACCTTCACACTATCTTATATCTTCAGTGCATTTTGTGCCCTGACAAGAGACCGTGCCGCCACGCGAGACCGCTTTGTCATGTAGAAGGGGCCGTCTTATAATGCAGGGACCACTGTAATTATATTAAAAATTAATATCGAGGTTTCATCAAATTCATGTTGTGCAAATTAGATTTTCCTTCCTCCTACTACTGCCCATGCCATCCTCACTTCCTTACGGCACCCTTGTGGGTAAATGCAGAAAAATGCAAAGAGACCATATTCCTTCCTTAAGGAAACAAAGCACCTTCGACTATTCTGATTTTTGTTTCTTTAGATGTTTGCTTTTTTTCCCCAGCATGAAAATGCCCCATTAAACTGCCTCTGTTTGGCCTAGATTTCTCCAGATGAGATAATAAGATCGCTGACAACAAGCCAAGATCAAATGATCAATCCTGAAGCTCCAGGTCCCTTTCTATATTAGCATTGAAAGCATGATACGTCTCTGGTAAAATTATTTGATTAATTCAGAGCCTGTGTAAGAGTTCGGACTTAGATACATGCTTACCCACCAACCTACTTAATAGTACCTGAAAACATTTCCTTGACTTTCATCATATGCTACATTTGGTTATAATGATGACTAGCCAACTAAACTTTCCATTAGAAATTCAAGGCTTTGCACTAGAAGTTAGACGCTTCTTCGAACATTCTCTATATTATACCTGCTCTTCAGAATATAATCCCTGTTTTATGGAGTTCTCATTTTCCAACTACCTCTTTGATATGTTCCATAAAGTCACAAATTACTCCATTAAGGAGTACTTGGAAGTAGACTTCGTAATAAGAGCTTAAATACTAATCTGAAAAGTTTAAGTTCTCAACTGTCTTGTTGCCAAGATTCAGGCTGCTATTATGCCTTTTAATGTAGATCACTTTTCAGAATTAATCGCTCAAGCCCTTCAAAAATTTAGAGTCATGCAAGAAAGTCATAAAGGACAAGCTTAGAACTTTGCTGATTTGGTATCTTTCGAATTCTAAAATATAGTAGACCAAAATGTTGATTTCTCAGTTTATCACTTTTCAATCAACTACATGTATGTGTCATGTTTCTCAAAATGACAAGCATAAAGATATCATAGACTGTACACTTGTTTTCATAGCCCTTCATGGTGATCATTGCAAAATATGATATAAAATTAAAAATTACTTACTTCACCATATATATCAGTGAAGATTTGGTCCGAAAAATATAATGCTCTTGTATTTCTGGTATAAGTAAATGTTTGGCTTGTTATGGACATTGTATCTTGTTCCTCTGTGCAGTCTCTTATTTATCAAACATAATTTTATAAAGCGAAAATGTAGCGAACCATAACATCGCATGTTCTTTATCCTTTTGTTTTCATTTATCACTCTGAGACATTTTAAAGGCTAAACATGATAAAGTCGGGAATAACAAAAGAGTTGTACTCAACAAAATGAAAATTTGTGTCTGGTTTTGTTGCATGAACAAAAGTTGCTTTGCAGTTCATGTATCATCTATTACAGATGTGAAAATGTTGTGCATTCAAGGAGCCTATCAAATGCTTTGAAGATGTAAATCATGCGGTTAAACATGCGAACGTCAGAAACATCAAAGAGTGTCACAAAATAAGTTGAAGATGTGTTTCTTCTCTAATTGAGTCAATGCGTGATAGGTGGCTCACATTAAAAAAAAATTTTGAAGAAAGAATACTTTCTTTTACTGATGTGAAAATGTTGTGAATTTAGAAAGCCTATTGCTTTATAGCAATGTATCTTGTTGTCAAAAACGCTAACATCATATAAACATCAAAGGATGTCATCCAACAGCAAAGCAGCCAACTTTCATCTATCTTCCCTGGCATCGAAATGTCCCATTAAATTGTTCTGCTATCCCAATAAATTTGATTCGCTACTTCTTGGTCTTGAGATTTTAGATTTAACGTTCATCCTTGAAAAGTTCAATATCTGATACAGCGGTCCCTCTATTATAAGATTAAATTCAGTAGTCATGATGTGGTCTATCGTTTGGGTGCAGTCTTTCTTTGTGGGGTGCAATTATCTAAAATATACTATATACTACAGGTCACGTCTATGGCTATGCCAATCCTGTACGTTAGCGTTATGGGGGTGAAGATTACTTTTAGATGGAGAGATATTATTTGCAATTCCTAACTTTTCCGACAAATTTTTGTTCTAGGGAAAGTGTGTCTTGTAGTCTTGATTTTCAAAAAAACACAGTTGAAATAGCAGTCAAAGTACACTCTAAGCCCAGACCACACACTTGACATAAATTGTTTAAGTGGAATCAACTATTTTTCTTTTTTTAAGCTGTGTCAGCTTATATACTATTTGTCAGTTTCAATGGATTGATATTTTAAGTCAACACAACACAATCTTTTTCAGCCATACTCATGAACTTCTGAGACACAAACAGAATAAGTTTACTCAGCTTAATTCGCTTATGCCAGATTTGTTATGCCAATAGTTGAACATCCTATTTATGTTCGATTCATTGGACAAGCAAAAAATAACCTTGTCTTAAATACTTACTCTGCGGCCACATGGGTTAGTGGTTTGTTTTGTAATCTGAAGGTGTTGGCTTCAAACCCAGTGAGATTTAGATGTTTCTCATTACACCTTATATTTATGGTACAATTTATGGTACAAAGGTTGGAGCAAAGGTCAACAAATTTCAATATTTTGATTTGTTTATCATTGTGGACCCTGGTTAGTGTCCTGTCCCACTAGATGCAGAATCTGAGTCAAATCACATATTCTGTTTTTCATAATCTATTTATAGAATTTTTGAGGAGACTAGGTGAAACAGCTTGTTGCATTTGCTTGACATCGTGGCCACATTGGTTAAGTGGCTGATCTTGTAATGCAAAGGTCTTGAGTTCAAATCTGGAACAGAGTGACATTTTCTTAACAATGCAATCTTTCATTTAAAAAAAGACTTGAAGAAACAACCTGGTGTGTTGTGTGGACATTATGGCAACATTGGTTAAGTGACTGGTCTTGTAATCGAAAGGTCTTGGGTTCGAATCTGTAACAGAGTGATGTTTTCTAAATACCCTCTGTTATACAACTTATGAGAAGACTAGCAGAAACAACTTGATGTTTTGGGTGGACATTGTGGCAACATTGGTTAAGTGACTGGTCTTGTAATCGAAAGGTCTTGAGTTCAAATCTGTAACAGAGTGATTCTTTTCTAAATACCCTCTCTTATACAACTTATGAGAAGACTAGCAGAAACAACTTGATGTGTTGAATGGACATTGTGGCCACTTTGGTAGGGTGACTAGCCTTGTAATAAAGAGGTCTTGAGTTCAAATCTGCGACAGCTTGACATTTTCTTAAATATACTATGTCTTGCAGAATTAGTGAGAAGACTAGGAGAAATAACTTGGTGTGTTCATCGGACATTACGGCCACATTGGTTAAATGACTAGTGTTGTGATACAGACTTCTTGAGTTCAAATCCCTGACAATTAGACATTTTCTGTATATTATGTAATTTATTGTAGAATTTCTGAAAATATCAATGGAAAGAATGTCAACTTGACATTGTGTATGTGGACATGTTGATCATCTGTGTGCATTGCCTTGACATATTTGCAGGCATTATGAGCAACAACTCCAAATGTTGTTATTTAATGGTATTTTTTCCAGCAGTTCAGTTGAACTTGGAGATATTTTAAAAATTGCCTAACTGTAAGTAGGATCAAAATATTGAATTTTTCTTTTTCACACAATGGAGGGTGTATTACCACCATAACTTTTAATAATTACTTCAGGGAAAAATATATATGTAATTATGCTTCCGTTGAAATACTTAATATTGGTTTGTGAGTGGCCTTGTAAAAATCTTTGAGCAAGCTGACCTGGGCTGCAGGCCATTATTTTATCTTAATTACAACCACAATGATATGATCTACAGATTAGAAAGATCACTAAATCATTACGATAAGTTGTTTTAATCAATGTGACTGTATATGAGTGTTTTTTTAAACATTGACTGGATATCTTGTTATAATAAGTAAAGTGCTGACATCTATATGTAGAAAGTGGTGTTACCCACACTCCAATGTTTTTAGCAGTTTTTCTTGTCACAATTCCTCTTGATGTTGTTAGCAGTTTTTCCTACAACCTCCAAGTGGCTTATTGCCTTAAGGACCATTTCTGACACCTTCAAGACTGTTAACTTGACACAGCAAAGCCATCCTATTGATTTCTCAAATTAGAAGAACATTTTTGAAGGTAAGAGAACTTGGATATTCTGTAGCAATTAATGCATTTGTCAATATTGAATACTTATTTCATTGTTATGAATATCAATAGAGCATGAACATGTACTTTTTTTAATACAAAAACTTGAAACTGTAATGTGAAATTAAGTATTAAACTATGGGGCATCATGATGTCAAACTAATTCAAAGCCAGAGATTAAAAACTAGCAAATGGAAAGCAATGTCATTATTGCAATATTATCTTAGTGGACATGAAATTGATAATGACAATTATGTTGTCTCTGACCTGATAAGTGATTCATCTCAAATGCTAGACTATGGATAGTGTATACAGGCATTAAGGGGATGACTATTTAGTGTCGAGGGGGAGGGGTTGGAGTTTTTATTTTTAAAAAAAAAGTTCTTCATCAGTTTTGGTGAAATTGGTGAAATTAATAAATTGTTTTTGGCCAGACTTGAAATAAATAATTTCTTGTGGGGGTATTTTTTAACAAGGTGTTGTCAAATCTGATCTAGAAGTGAATATTTGGTGACTTTGCACACTCAACATTTATAATTGGTGCCGTTAGCCTGAAATAAAGAGGAAAACTCCAAGCCCCCTTAGAAATTAAATGGTCGCCCTTTTTGTCTTGGCATTTTTATGATTAGCTGGCTGGCAATAAAAGATGAGCATTCAAATAGCTACAGAAATATTATTTGATGTTCATAAGGTCCATTTGCACTCATTCATTAAAATGTTCACGATATATAGACAGAAAAATGCTGATGTGTCTCAAGCAGCCCTTAGGCTTCGTTTTGAGCCAGATTTTGTCAGAGTGCATAACTTAAATTTTTCTGGCATAATATAAATAAATATTTCGGACAAACTCAAAACACTCAAAATATTATCCAGTAATCAGGACTTCAAATTTATTGTTAATCATATTTCTAATTCCCAATGAATTTGCAAATTAATTATATTATGTTTTATATAAATTGTGTGCTGCTTGAAAATGATATTGGTAAAATACTTATCAGATTTACAAGCAGTATTCTTGACATGTCAACCAGAGGATATTTCACGGAGGCACCAGCTGAACTATCTAATTACATCGGATGCAGGAGACTCGAGAAAATTTGCCAAGTAATCATTGTAATACATGTTCTTGGGTTTCTGGTCTTAAAAAACTCAAGTCTCGTAAATATACTTGTGTGGAAAGCAGAACATAACTGCACATGTTTATAAATTCCACCTCAGAACAGCTGTATCCTTTTGTTGGATGACATGCTCAACGTAAAAAATGACTTTTTAGTCCCTCTGCGGGAATTATTTTTCCATACATGCTTGTTTGTCTGTCCGCTTGTCTGCGTATTTACAACTGACATCATTCTATGTAGATATCAAATGTTGCCAGATAGGGGAAGGGATACACATGTTGAGCATTGGGACTTTTAATTGTTCGAATTTCAAAACTTTTGTCAATTTATGTTTGTTTCTTTCATATTTGCAGAAGAAAATGCATATGAGGCCTGTCACACCTGAGCAGCACTCAAATCATGCTACACTTCTTCAGGGATACAATCTGAGGTCAAAAGCACATTTTTTGCAGGTATGTACAATTCAGTCCATTAAATTAGCTTAAGTGTTCAGAAAAATTGGAGCAGCTTTCCTCTGTCGCAAGTAAATTTGAAAAAAAAAAAGAAAAACATAAAACAATCCAAACAACAGTTGAAGAATGTCAACAATGATTAACAGAGATATTTTGAGATCTATGCTGATTGATGATCATTTGCCATGTTGGGTATCCTTTTTCAATTAGTGCCAGTGAGCTACTGGTCACATAAGGATGACAATACATTATGCCATTTAAAAAAATTAATAAGGTAAATGAATAATTCTACAAAGGAACATAATGAATATTTTTGAGAGGAGAGAAAATTGATTTCTGCAAATATCTTAAAGCCACACAGTTAATATTGTTTGATAACATTATATCATCTACATGCAATACAATGTATGTTTTCTTTTTCAGGATGGCACTTCAAAGGGTACCTTGACTGAGCAACACTGGCATTGCTTTTTGACGATCGCGACATTACAACCAACCTCAGTACTGTCACTTAATACTAAAAACGGTCCAAGAAATTGCTCATACTTCCTCCTTGATTTCATCTTTAGACGAAAGAACATTCAACATGAAGTTTTGAAATTTCTGATGCCCAAACAATGAACATAATAATTAACCGTACCTCAGGACGTTTGAAAAATTTTCACAATGACTTACCGATGGACAATTTGGTCATTGAAAATTATCCTTTGTTGCAGTCACAAATTTGTATGGATATATGCACAACCTTTGTCAGGTTTTGCTTCAATAAATGATTTTTTATGAGGGAATAATGCAATGTATTTGTTCCTTGTAAAGATCTTACTTACGTACATTGTGTTTTTATGTTATGTCTTTCTATGTGTTTTTGTTGCTCAAGTATAATTTGTCATCCTTTTCAAAATCTTGTGAATGACAAATTGTCTTTTATGTAAAATTAATGAAGTAACAGTTATATATTTGTCACTTATTGCCTCTCGGCACGATTGACCATTGATTTTATTGACTTCTTGTTTGCTTTATTGAAAATAAATGCCTTTTTAGACTTATCTCTGGTGCTTTATTTTATTTGTTCAATCTATCTGTTTAATTTCCAAGTTCTAACGGTAGGCTATTATTGATTAGAATTCATAGGGTGTCCCAAAGATGTCCAATTTCATCTTGGTCCAAACCAATGATCAGTGGTTGTTTATCATCCGGTCACTTTTTCTACCAACTATGCTATATCTTGTTAATCACTTGAAAACAGCATAGTACAATCTATCCAGAATAATTTAATTTATTTGAGCAGGCTCATCCTTTTTTAATTTGGCAAAGGAAGTATAATTGAATCAATTCGGGTTAATCTTATTGATATGAGCTATGATAACACCTTTTTATCAGGTTAATCTTGCATAAAAGTATTTGTTTATATGAACTTAAACAAAATTTGCCATGTTTTCTCAAGTAATTCAGAATATTACAGCTTAAGTAAAAAAAGTCATATTAACTTATTAACATTAAGTCGCATTCAGTGACTTGATTGTGTTATTTCAGCCATTCTTGCTCAATTCAGATTCTCCTAATCACATTTTGCTAGTCTGCTTTATTTCTATTATGACAGGCTTCAAGATCTTAGTCAGGAGTTACTGCCACAAGTGTGAAAAAATTCTCGAGGCCACAAAAACTTATCATAGATTTTAAAATATATTATATCTTGTGTAAAAAATGGTGCTCTTTCTGATGGTGACCTTTTTAATTGTCTTAATAATGATCTCAAGTTGCTATCCTATCATTTAAGTGAAAAAACGTGCGAAAAATGCTAATTTTTGGTGACAAATTTTTCAGACATCAAAGTTTGACTGTCTCTCTCTTGATAGATATCAAAGTTTCATGATTATTGAAAGTACCATGACGTTCCCTATTGTCCAAAGTTTAAAATGGCATCCAGTTTTAGTAATTTGCACCAATATATGTGGGTCTCTGAACAGAATATTGAAACAAAGTCAAGTGACAAAAGTAAAACCAATTTATTAAAATGGGGTGAAGCTCCTATTTGATTATTATTTTTTCAATGTCAGTGAGATGTTTATGGACATGAATTATATACCAATGTGTCCAGAAGGACCAGATGAAGGCAACAGACTACATAAAAATGTCCTTTCTTTGCGTATTTAGGTTCACACGTACAAAACATGAAGCCGCTGCTTTTCACTTCTGGATGTGTGAAAAAAATATGTCATTTTTCTAAATAACTTGCATTTCGTCAATTTTTGTCATACAGGTCTGAAAGTCAAACTCGTTATGCGCAGATATTTACATTAAAACGAGTTTGTGTTATTTTTTCGATATCTGCCTCCACAAAAAAATGCAAGTTATTTAGAATTTTATTTCTGAAAAAGGTAATTCCTTGGTTTGGGCTAAACTTCTCTGAAATATAGGTTGTTGGTACTCAAAATGAAGCTTATTATAATCCCCCGCTCGCGAAGCGGCGGGGGATTATATTGATATTCTTCGATTACCTTTTATTATTATTATTATTATTATTATTATTATTATTGAGCTCAGGAAAACTGTGATTACTACAAAACTATTAAAGATCCTGTTTTACAAGTCAAGGGTAATATGCGACTCCATTGCGCGCTACTTCATACGAAATTTCATGATCAAATTTCATGATGCTTATGAGTTATGAGGAAAATATAAAATAAATTTCCGGCGCAGGTTTCTGAGAACCTAAGCATAACTGAGACCTGTTGATTTTTTCTAAGATGCCTTGACTAAGTCTTCAGGTCTGAAAGGCGTCTTGTGAAGATTTCATGAATACATTTCAAGATATGATTTTTTGAAAATTGGATATCCCGAAAATTGACCAAAATTTTGTTGAAAAACAGGGAAGGAATGCTCTTAGAGAGCTGAAATTGGGTGAACATACAGATGTACCACAGTGTACCAACTTCACAAAGTTACGGACCGCTCGGACCAACGGTCTTGGCGCTACGGACGTCCAAAAATGCAATTTTCAAGTGGCCATATCTCGGTCCCTATTTAAGCTACAACAAAGTTTGACATATCACAAGAAAGGTCTGTTTGTCAGCTTTCCAATGGTATATAGCATTATAGTGTCAGACGCGCGGCGTAGAATCGCGTCAGACATTGAAAATTTCATGTCACTTTTTGCGCCTTTCAAAACATTTTTGGCTAAAAAATCTATGAAGCTCTTCTTGGATGTTCGTGAATATTTTTTTCTATATACCTTTGTTAGGCCTACATACTGTCCTCAAAGGAAATTTGCCTACATCAAATGGTTTTTCCTAAAGAATTTTTTTAAATTCAAATTTCAACTTTAGATTGCTCAGCTTCTAACTATCCAAATCTTATGAAATTAACACTAAAAGATGTGTAAAATTATGGCCTTATCTGTTCTCTAAGGGCATGGACCTCATTCGAATAACCTATTTTACATGTATGATTTCATATATTCAATTATAGCTACTAAGTGCATATTTCAAATCAGTTAAAACTCAAATGACATGTTGCTAATTTTTTGCCCAATTTTTCCATGTAGACACAACCATGCAACTCCTATGGCTTGCCTGCAACAGGCCATTAGGGTTAGGGTTAGGGTTTACTCAATATGCATTGCTTGCAGGGTAGTATGCTTGACCACAACAGGTGTGTCTGGCTGCCTCGACTTTTGATAGGCATATGCACCAACAAGATTACTACATTCATACATGGTTTTAAGAATTCATCATGAAGGACATGAACTGGAAAGAGGGAGTATGCAGGGCAGGGGAGACGGGGGGGCGCGGGGGATTATCCGATATTGCCGTACGGCAATATCAGTTATACTAGTTTTCTGCTGAGATTGATGGTGTAAAAATTACTCCTGTGAAATGAATACTAAGCGAAATATAAGAAACCGCGACTTAGCACCACAAAATGTTTGTCATTTAAACAAAAAATTCATACCCATGTAGTCATCTTATTTTTTGATGGATCATCATAGAATTCAAGTATATTTATTAGTGGTATTAGTGCAGCTTTATTACTGAAGCCACAGACCTACAGAAAACTTTATAATATTTTGGGGGTATCTAGCGCGCCCCACTGAGGGGGGCTTTACAAATAGGGGTGTAACTTCCAAAATAAGAGAGTGGGTGCATTTTTTTCTTCAAAATTGAATTCCTGAGAAAATTTTACATAAGATAGGCTAAAATTGGAATAAATTTTGTGTATGCTAGAATGTGGTGAGTTTGGCAGTAATTCCTGACCAAGATCTTGAAGCCTGTCTTATGTGGTTATAAATTATAAATTTTTCATTTTATAGAGTAAAATTGATTTAGTCAGTCAGCCTCAGTTGTGTTATGTCAGAGAAACTTAAAGCCTTTGTTAATTTTGGTTTGATTATATTGTACTAGCATGACCGATTTGCAGAATATTGTCTTGTCCAATTGAAAATTTGTTGTATCAACTCAATTCACTTTATGTGAAACACTGAATTCAGCTTATTTAATGTAGGCCAGGCTAGTGTATCTCAGTTGAGTTCCAGCCCATTTTTTAATTTCTTTAAGTCAGGTAAACTCAATTCACTTAAAATTATTGACACTTAAACTGTGAAAATTTTGGCAAACTGAGAGATACAACTTCAAATGAGCAAGCTGAACTGACTCAATAAATATATTGCAGCACCGTTGCCCCAATTGAATTAAGTCAAGTCAGCTTGCTGGGGCTTAGAGTGTACAGTGATATTTTAACTTTCTAACATGGCAAAATATGCTGTATATTCCGATATCATATCTTTAAAAAAGTGAATGCTTGTTCCAAGACTTTTGTATTGGTGATACATATATGTTATGTATCTAAGTCCTTGGCCATGCAGTACTTCATTTGCATAGTAAGATATATTTGAGATCTTTATCTTGAGCCTTGTACCCTCCTTAAAATTACATCATCACCTTGAAAGCTTTAGGCTTCTGGCTTGGCCTTTTAATGTGGATCACTTTTCAAAATTAATTCCTTTTCAAGCCTGGGATATTTTATAGTCATGCAAAAAAGTCATGAAGGACGAAACTTTGAATTATCGATTTAATATATTCTATGTTTTATAAAATCCAAGGAGAAAGAGACTGCCTCTTGATGCCGAAATAATACGAAATAGTTAAAATCATTGTTTATTTTTCCTTTTTGTTTTTTTTTATTCAATCGGTAAAGTTGAGGCTTGTGCTTAATCTTGGAATTGCATTGAGGGGGCCACAAAATGCGACAGCTATAAAGCAATCATTTCCCTAAATTTACTCGGTTTTAGCCTGTAAATCTAAATCTCCCCATCCATAAGAATTATGTTTCTCTTTGATGGCCTTAAAAATTTGACTGTGACCTGATTAATTTTCAGCATTATGTACACGATCTTTGAAAAAGCTTCTCCGAGTTTAACCAAGCATCTCAACAAATTCTGAACTTTGCAAGGAAAATCTTTAGGGGTGCAAAGTGTTTTTGCATCAAAGCTCTAAACATTTGTTAACTTGGTTTCATTCGAGGGAGTTGACAGCCGGAAGCCTTGCTGAAATCACCAGAGATTCCAAGCTCAACCACTGTTTTCTGTCTGGCTGTTTGCTGCTGAAGTTGCAAAGATTTTTAAGCCATTTGGGAATTGAGCAGATGCCTGGCTTTCAGGGTAGAGCCTGAACTTAGTGATTTCAGTTTGTTACTGCTTACTTGCAGATGCGGATCAAAAAGTGATTAGAATAGAGGGCAATTTTTGGTGGATGAAGTTAAACACTTACAGCTTCAGTACAAGATGTATTGGATAAAGGCTATTTAAGGTAGTTAAAATTCTTTCTTTTCCCTTGCTTGCTCTGGGTCTAATTAAAATAAACAACGAACATGCTGAAAGAAGTAGGATGCATGGATAAACTGTTTGTTGGTTACTGCGTAACAGGACTTGGCTTTATAAAATTCAAAAGGGCACATTAATTCACTAATTTGACCTGAATTATATCCAGCAGGGAAGTTGTTCATGAAGATCTATGTGAATGATCTTTACTAAAGTGTTACTTTACAATAGAACTCTGGGACTTTCGGCTAAGCATATATGACTGCCAATAATGTTGTACTTCAGCTGCCCAGCCTGCGCCCTATGGGTATCCAAAGCATCATGATAAATAGCATTTAGATGCACCAGCCTCAAAGTAAAATGCAACCAAGGTAGCCTGACCTTTGTGTTGCAGAAAGAGAGACATGTCAAATTATCATAAGGGCCATTTATTCTGGATACCTCTAATGAAAAAACATTAAGAAAGGTTCTTAAGACGTCTCAAAGATTCAGGCGACATGAATTAAACAGAAAACCCAAATGTAACACTGTGCTATCTGTAGTGGACCGGATGGTGGGGGTGAGGGGGGTAGGTGTGCCATTTGAATTAGAAAAAAAAATTTATGTTTTAACTCTAGTTAAAAATTGTGTGTGCAGTGGTACCTGTATTATAAAACCCCCGTTGAACGACCGACCTGCCTTATGTGACCGCCTTCCTCCCACACTATGTATTTTTAGTGCATTTTGTGCTCTGACGGACCGCACTCCCAAGAGTGACCTCTTCATCTTATATCGCAGGGACCACTGTGATTATAAGCAAAATTATTATTGACGCTTCATCAAATTCACGTTGCAAAAATTAGATTTGCCTTCCTCCTACTACTGCCCATGTCATCTTTGCTTCCTTACGGCACCCTTGAGGGTAAATACAGGAAAATGCAAAGAGGCCATATTGCATCCTTATGAAAACAAAACTCCTTCGACTATTCTGCGTTCTGTTTGTTTAGATGTTTTCTGTTTTCCCCAAGCATGGAGATGCCCCATTAAATGGCCTCATATTAGACTAGGTTTCTCAAAACGACATCTTAGGATTTCTGACCTGAAGCCAAGATCAAGTGATCAATCCTGAAGCTCCAGGTTCCTTTTTGTATTAGCATTGAAAGCATGATACGTTACCAGTAAAAATGATTTGATTCCTGTGATTGACTTTGTGTGCCAGAGCCAGTGTAAGAGTTCGGACTAATATTCATACTTACCCACCGACCTACTTCATGGCACCTGAAAACATTTCCTTGACTTAAATTTCATCTCAAGCTACTTTGGGCTATAATTAACAATAGCCGACTAAACTTTCCATAAATAATTCAAACTTTTGCACTGGAAGTTTGACGCTTCTTCATACATTCTCTATATTAAACCTGCTCTTCAGAATATAATCCCAGTTTAACGTAGTTCCCATTTTCCAACTACCTCTTTGATATGTTCCATAAAATCGCAAATTACTCCATTAAGGAGTACTTGGAAGTAGACTTTGTAATAAGAGCTTAAATTCTCAACAGTCTTTCGCAAGATTCAGACTGCTTTTATGCCTTTTAATGTAGATCACTTTTCGGACTTAATCTTTAAAGCCACTCACAATTTTAGAGTCATACAAGAAAGTCATGAAGGACAAAGATGAATCATTAGTCATTTAGTACCTTAGAAGTTCTAAATTATAGTAGACTGTAATGTTGGCTGTTCATATACTTGTACGGAGTGAACTTCTAATCCTTTGTTTGTTGCGATATGACATTGTGGTCTATCCCATTTTAAAAAGGACGGGTCACATTTCACTCAAAAATTATAATCATTTAGTTATCATAGATTGTACACTTATTCATTTATCCTTTCAATGTAATGATTCACTCAAAAATTATAATCATTTAGTTATCATAGATTGTACACTTATTCATTTATCCTTTCAATGTAATGATTGCAAAATATAATCAAAAATTATATGGCAGTGTTTTGGATCCAAACTTCTGGTCTACTATTGTATATTTATGGCTGTCAGACCACCACAACATCCCTATATAAATTATATGCGTATATTGTGGAATTTAAAACAACCATCTATGTTATTATTAGATTGTATAATTCAATTTTGGACTTCATTTACAGCACCTTTTTGTGGTAGAGCTGCAGCCTACTAGTCTTGAACACTACATTAAGGAGTCAACATCAAAAGGACCAATTTCCTGTTTTTCTTGAACTAATTGAAGTGAGCTTTTCCTTTATGCATTTCTGTGTTCAATCACATTTAGTTCTCCAAAGCCAAGACTAAGTCTTGGAATACAAGATCTTCGTCCGACTTCTAACCCCATTTCTGACTCTTCACTCTTGCTGATAAAAATGCTTTTAAGGTATGCTTTAGGAAATGTGTCTTGATTCATTGAATGTCTGAAAGGGTATAACAAAACTCATTAGCTTCTGTAGGCAGAATATAGAAGGTAAACAGTACTGTGACCTCACATTATTCATTGTGGATTAGTGTGGACTAGTACAGGGATTTTTTAAATACCCACTTGCAATTAATTCATCGTATGAATAGAATGGTGGTAACATAGATTTTATTTCAAACCCTGGAGGTTTCAACTTGATCCACTCATGTGCAGTAAACAAAAATTCTGATATAACTAAGCTGTATTTGCAAATTAACTAAAATTTATTTTATATCTATTTAGCTAATGGTGATCTTTCAATAATCACGATTCTCATTTTAATATGCAGCATTTAAAGATTTTTTGGTATTCATTTGAAGAAATTGCATTGGAAATTCTAAGAATGATTTCATTGCATAAATGATTTTACAAATCATGAAAATGAGCCCTTATCTAAAATGACATATAAAATAACATTGGAAGGCAAGTGAATAAACAGATTTTCACATAAAATGGATTATTTAGCTGAACGACAATTATTTCAAATGCTCTAGTGCATCTGCAATGAGACGTATTAAGGCAACATTCGTATATGTTGGCAGAAGAAATTGTGGCATACTTTTAAATCTAAAAGGAAAACAAAACGCATGAAATATTCATTAAATGGTTAAATAAAATGAATATAATGATGGTAGGTAAACTTTGTCTGGCTTTCAAGCTTTTTGAGATACAAGTGAACCTCCTACATGTTGTATTGAGCAGCTTATGCCACTAGCAATCGTGCAGTTTCATGATATTCTTTATTCTGGTATCAAAATTATTTACAATTAATGTAGTTTTTTTCAAGATAAGGATATTTGAGGATGCAACATTTAAAGAAGTTCAAAGCAATTATGGAACTCAATATACAATGTACCGCTTTCGATTTACGACTTACCCAACCTCATAAGAAGAAAATGAGTGAGCATGTGCAGGAATATAAAGGAAGTTCCTGCTGCCTATTCCCAAGGCGCTTAAAAAGCATTTTAAACATATCACTACACCTTGGCACAAATAAGACTGTAAAGAGAAAGAACAAAACATTTTTGTGGACTTTATTCTAAGCGTTGAGCAACATCAGAATAACTCAGAGAGTTTATCAACGAAGCCATCAGTCTCAGCATTGTCATCTTTTTTGCTGAATATCATATCATTTATTTGTTAATCTGCAATAATCATTCCAGCATGGGGTATTTGTAATACAATTTTTTATTTCTTTATAGCGCAATTCCAACTGGTACAATTGTTCATTGCACTTTAAAATAATGATTAATTTTATAATATTTAAGAATAGAAAAATAAATGTTAAAGAATAAAATTTAAATGTACATAAATTAAATAAAAACATGATTATAGATCAAGATATAAACATTTAAAAAGTATAAAACGTAGATGGACAAATTAATAGCAATTAAAATTTAAAATGTACCTTTGGACAAAAATGTCGTCAGACTAGTTTTAAATGCAGCCAGAGATGTTGCTTGTTGAATGCGGTCAGGCAATTTATTCCACAGTTCAGGAGCATTTTGCTTCCTCATTTACTCAATTGTGAGAATTTTAAACTTCAACTGAGTCGCAGATTTGTTAAACTGTTTTAAAAAACAATTGAGATCAGCAATAATGTGAAATGCCAAATGATCTTGAAAAACTGATCAAAAATTGGCACAATACACAAGAATATTTTGGAGGTAGCTAGAATGTACTGTGCAAATGATAAAAGACATTGTTGCAGGTAGGATGCCCCATATCAGTGCCGCAAACAATTCTGAAGTAAGACAAAGAGCTGGAGCAATATGTGACTTCATCGATGTGGCTAATTGTGACTGTGAAGACAAAGACAATTTTCAGCAAATAATCACATATTTGTGTACTTTCTAAATGTCGTATTTATATTTTTTAACTAATCATCTTTATCACCTGTACCAATGATTGCGTACGTAATAAATGATATATATATTATTGCAAAAGGACCTGTCACCACCTATTCACCTGTGCAAGCCATCACGTCACTTGAGATCATGTGATAGTTAACTTTTGTGTGAAAGTAGGCTGGAGCTATCCCATTAACTGCATGATGAATTAGTATTTTAAACTCAATCACACGATGGATAGGGAGCCAATGGAGGTCCTGAAGTATGGGAGTACGATGGTTGAAAGAAGAAGTACTACATCTTGACACGGTTGGAGTTTGTTTAAAGTGTACTTAAGAAGACCCACAAGAAGAGCATTATTCTTGTCAAGACTTATGCTTAGTTCTCACAGCACGTTAAAAAGGTCTTTTGGCATCGGCAGGATGGTATTTCCTGTAAATTTGGATGATTTTGTGACATCCCACTGAAAATGTTTGAAATCCCGTCGACATGGAAATAGCCCAAATTTTTCAAATTTTTTGGTTGTCCGGCGGGCATTTTTTGAGTGAGAACGAGTGAAAAACATGTCCGACGGGATATTGTAGGGACTACCCCTACCCCTGTGGAACATTAAATTTTGTACTACCCCTATAGGATATCTGCAGCCTGGCCAGCAGTTTTTGGACATCCTGCCGACGGTTTTTGACATCCCGCTGACAGTTTTTGACATCTAGTCGACGGTTTTTCACATCCCACCGACAGGTTTTCACATCCTGCCAACGGTTTTTCACATCCTGCCGACGGTTTTCACATCCCGCCAACAGTTCGATCTTGCCCCACAGGCATATGATCTTGCCCCGTCGATTTACTATCTTATTCCGCTGATATAAGATCTTATTCTGCCGTTTTATGCCTCTAGTTAATCACATAATCGTTATATAATCGTTGTGTGTCGCTGGGGAAGTCAATTTTCTCCTGGAAATCATCTTAAGCTGTCCCACAGATGTAAAAAGTTCTGAGTTTCTCGCCGTGAGAATGTGTCGATGTCACAAATGCGTGTGTGACACTCTGGGTGTAGCTTTTCTTGAGAAAAAGCCTGATTTTGCTGGTATTTTGAATCTGATGACAGGCTGATTTACAGATCGAGTTGCCATGAGCATTCATAGACATTTCATTATCAAACCAACACCGAGATTTCTAACAGCTGTTGATGTGTAGATGTGGTGAACACTAAATTCATTATAGAAAATTTGCCATTTGGTCGCATGTCACAAGGTCGTACAATTTGCGTTACATGGCCGTTTTGAACCAAAAATTATTTTCTTCAAAAATGTCTAAAATAGCTTCACGAAAACCAATTAAAACCAAAATCAAGCACGTTTATGCAATAATTAGGTCTGTATATGGGCTGGTCCATGGGAAAAGGGGTCTTATTGACTAAAAATTGAAAATTCAGTTTTTTAATACAAATTATTGAATGACATACCTAGAATAATTTTGCCAAGTATCATAAGCCTACTGCAACTAGTTTTAATTCTACAGCCTTTCGAAGATGACCATGTCATTGTATGAAATAATATTTCTTGACGTCACTATTTTCATGACGTCACCATTTTTTGCAACTTCTGTATAGCTACTATACATGTCCTTTTTTCCCCTTATATTATACTTTTTAACTTTAGCCAGAAAAAAATATTTTGAATTCAGTGCATCTAATATTACTTTTTCATTGGCAGAGATTTTCCTCTGTGATTTGAATTATTTTCTGTCGAAACGCTACTGCTAATTCAAGTGCTGAATTGCAGTTGAAGTGTAAGAAAAAATTGGCACTAGGCATTAACTTCCTGATAGCCTCATTACCTGGGCTTTTTAGGTTATTAAAATTATTATATGCATATGACGTAGGCCTTCCTTTCAAATATAATGTCTCCATGGCAACCATACAGTGTATAGTTGACCATGTTTTAAATGTGTAGATCTGCAAACCGTTGATTGCCATTAAGTTGCTGATAGATCAGCAGAGCATGGATCGTTATCCATGAACATGTTTCTTCAGAAATGGCAGCAACAATGGTGCAGCACAGTGTAGCTCCTCTGATTTATTAACTGACAACTTCTAACTAGTAGCAAGATTTAGAAAATGTTATTTCCTAAGCAATTTTAATGCTGCAGCTGAATTTAACCTTCCACCTTTTCATAGAATTTGGCAGCCGCACAAATTATTATTTTTTGAATCGAAACCTTAATTGTTTCAGGGGTGCCTTAAATATTTTAGGCTGGCATCCAACTTTGGTAGGACGTTTAAATAATCCTACTGTACATATTCATTATATTTCCCCATTTTTTTTTTGTATACATTTACAGGATCTGACTTTCGCCAAAAAAAGAAAAAAAAGTGACATACAAAAATTATAATTTAAGTTAACATTCACAAGCTAGTATTGAGCATGGATCATTGATTCCTTTTCTTAAAAGGATGGGCGTGACAACAACAATAAATATACTAAGATTTCAAAAAAGTGTTCAAGAGTAGTCAAGCTGATCAATATAGTATGACAATAATTTTTATGTGGAATAGCTAAAGATGGCTTAAAAAATATTCAGATGGCATCAAAATAATTAGGTGCAGTTTGAAATAATTTGGCAGTTATTACAGGCGGCATTCAAAAGTTGGTCGGCGCACATTTACCTTGATTAAGGGACTTGGCATGCAAATTAATTTCTCTCAAAACTGTTGGTGGTGGTTATTTTTTGTGTCAGGCCCTGGGACCCAGGGCTTGTGTTTGGCCCTGGTGGCCAGTGTTTTGGGTCATTATGTTTATACCAGTTTCACTTTTTATCTTACATTTCTTCAGCTTCCTGACTTCTGCCCCTGGCTCATTAATTTTTTTTCCCGTGATTTTGAACGAGAAAACTGTGATGAAAAAAAATTGGCCAGGTTTAATCTGTATAATATCAGTATTGCATTTGATTATTTTAAGTTCTAATTCCAGTAAAACATATTAAGACTCCAAGAAAAGTTTCTGCTCTTTCCCGCCAAAATTTCACTTGTGCCTCAATCTGAACCCAACAAGATCATTTCCTTCATTAATCCTCACTTTGATTTAAAAAAAAACAACTTAAGAGAGGAGCAAAGTACTTTTCTTTAAGAGACAAATGCGAATTGTCAAAATAAAAAAAAATAAAAAAAAACAAAGGTAAAGATCATGAGGCAGTAATTTAATCCAGTGCTTTCCCGCCAAAAATTAATTAATTGACAACTGTGCCTCATTCTGAGAATGGAAATTGTTGTATGCACAGATCGCAGATACTGTATCAGTAAAATTAGCTGGTTCTTGTAGTATTGTGTTTTATTCCTGATCATTTTTTCAAGCCAAAAATATACATTGGATTTAGACCAATCATCAAAGAAAAAAAAAGAAGGCAAGAAAGAAAGATTTCCCGAGACCTGTGCAATTTCATTTATCTTCCTGGTTTTCATCTCCAGGCTGTTTTTTTTTTTTTTGTAAGTGAGTATTTGTTAGTTGATTTAGTTTTAAGCAACATGGCATTGGTAAAAATATAATTATTATTTCATATCAATTATAATTAGTCCAGATCTGATAAACAAAGCTCAGTAGCATTTCCAGACAACTGTTGTGTCTGGGTGCACACTATTTTGCTACATGTTATACTTTCATTGCACAATGTTACATTGTAGCAAAAAAAACTGTTCAATATTGATAAGTTAATCCTTTTGTTGTTTTAGTATCTCATCTTAGCTAAAATTGTTTCCTTAACAATCTTTGCTATCTATTCATACAGAGTAAAGTGATGAAGTTGCCACAAGTTATTAAGTCATGCTACATTATTTTGGCGCCAAAATCTTTCCAGACTTTGACCATTGTTTTGGTGACGTCACCTCTTTTCCTGATAAGACCCCTTTTGTCATGGACTGGCTCATATGGCATAAACAAATTTTTTCACCATACAAATCAATGTCAAATCCAGATTTCAAATGCGTTTTTCTCAAAAACTACTTCATTCCACTAAAGCTGCTGTAAAGTATAAAGTACTCCATGTATCACCATGAAATTGTCACTGAAGTTGGCCAAGAGAATGATCTTACTGATTTTAGCAGTGAAAAGATGTATCTCTTCTCCAAAACTAATACATACACCCACAAAGTTATGATACAGCAACCGACAAAAAACGTTTCTAAGCATCATGTGTATAACTAAGCTGGAAGCCTGAGTTCATCTCAAATTCTCAAGTAAAAGGTTTCAAAACATTACCAATATACTTAAGAACTAATACCAACATCTAACTTCAATGATTATCCTAAATTTACATGACATCCTGCATAATCGCCAGTATCATTTTTTGTGTAGTGATAAGAAATCAATATCTCAAGTGAGTATGTAATTTCAGAGCAATCCTTATATTTTAATAGAAATCCCAGCCCTTTTTCACAATATGAGGGCACAAAAATAAATTAAGAAGTGTTATTTATTAGTTTGATCACTTTTTGGTTATTTTTGATGTCCAATACAATGCTATGAAGCCTGCATAAAAATCTGTACCAGTCATGCGTGCATGTGTTACATTTTTTTCAGGGTTTTTCAGAGCAACACAGAAGTCAGAAAATAATTGCAAACCTAACCATATTTGATACCACAGTATACCCTGATTTATGAGCATTCGGGCAATAGCATTTTCCACATTGTATAATTTTACTGGTCCGAGTACTGATGGTTTGAAACTCATGACCCCTCTCCAACTTGACTGTTTTTTGCAGGTGTTACAAAAAATTCAGGGTAAACTAGACAAGCTGTACAGCAAGTGGTTTACCTGCACACAAAATCTGAGATATGCAATTGAAAGTAGAACTCATGAGCATTTTTGTGAGCTATGTTTGAAGTTCCTAGCTTCAATATTAACAGTTTCAGACTAAATTTTAAAAAACATGTTGATTTTTTTCGGCAAGAGGGACAGGTTGACGTTGCTTTGTATTAAAGGCTCTCTAAAAGACATGATGATACCTAGATAGACCATGTAAACTTTTAGGGCTTTACAAGGAATTGGGTATTACTACAGAGAAAACCAGAACAAGATATCTTTTGTCATTGGCATGCAATTTCACTTTTAAGATGATTTTTTCAAATCTGATGTAACGGGGGACACCAAAAAATCACCTGTTTTCTCAAGGTTTTTGATAGCTATCAGCCTTATTCTGTGAGGAGGATACATTTTTTAAGGTCGATATGAAACAATAGAAGCTAAGCATTCCAGTGATGTATAATAAGTGATGGTAAATACAAGACATGTACATGTAATCATCACATTAATGTAAAATTTCTCAAATTGTACGACATCACGACACATGACCATTTGGCTTTTGGATTGTTCTTAATATATTTAGAGCAAAATTTTTCACACACTATAGTACAATCAAATGCTTTGATTGATGGAAATACACCGGAGGAAAAATCAAAAAGATGATCAGGATAGAGACATTCCTAATATGTGAACAAACAGAGCATAACATCAAGCATAAAATCAAGCAAGCAAACTTTGATATCAGTTCACAGACTCGGTAATTTGCTTTGCCAGAACATAATGGTCCGCATTTCGAAAATTCCATCTTATTTCCTCCCACACAACATTCGTGGATAAATAGAGCAGATGTTTTTAGAGCACTATGAGATAATGGCATTTTGATGAAGTGCTGTATTCTTGTATTTTGAGGATGAGAAAATTATATTGACGTTTTGGGAAAGAAAGGAGATATCTAAAATCTGATTCAAGCACATATGTCATATGCGCTGATTTAATCTCAAAAATTTTTAAGTCTAAGGACTTTTCTGATGCAGGTATTTGTGGCTGTTTTACTTCATACATACAACTCTCTTTGATGAAAAAATCAGAAAAAAGTAAGTCCTTTCTTCAGAAAAAAGAAAGATCAAACAGATAGGAGTAAATGCACCTTTTTAGATTTTTTTTAATGACCCATTACAAAACTAGTCCAAGAGACTTTACAAGGTAATTTGCATCCTGTACATGCCTGTTGAAGTATGAGTCCTTCTTGTCTTTTGGCATACAGCCATTTTTCCACTTTATGTGCGATCAAATAGCTCATCGAATTTGAACAGCTTTGCAAAAACTATTCCACCCAACACTTGGCAGTTTAAAAATCAAAACCTCATTCAATTAATATCTGTTGAATCTGACAGATGAGCTGAGGCAATGTTGTTTGATTCATACAAAAAGTTGTTATTCTTTAAGGACAATAGGAAATCCGCAGCCTTTGGCTCCCTTCGTTTTTACAATTATCTTAATGAAGCTGAGAAAGTAAAGATGAAACCATCTTCTTAATTACATGATCCAGGCAAGTTGCACCATTAAGCAAGGCAATGTCCATGAGAGTGTTTTAACTTTGCAATAGCATGAATGTCTGAGACAAGATTTCAAGTTTAAACTTTTGGTCATTTGATATTCAATACATCTGTATTATATCCAAAAGTTATTGTCAACATCAATTCTTTGGGACATGATACTGCTGCCTGTAACTATTTCGATAAATGTACAATGGTCCTTGACTTACTTGTTTGCAAAACGCATGAGTTGGTATTTTTAGTGCATTTTGCGTTTTCAAAAGTTCTAGACCGCACCTTGAATCTGTGTTCTTATACAGAGACAACAACACTGTCTCCTTGCATACTGCAGCTTTAAACTCAGATGCTGTAATGGTAGGCCTACGGCGAAATATTAACATGTTTGAAGCCTCTGTAAGTGACCAAAACTAAGTTGAAATTGTAGAGAAGTAGAAAAATTGCCACCATGGTCAGACAGCTCATATAAATGTAATTAGCTGAAAACTAAGAATACTCATAAGTGGGAAAAATCCACACCAGAATTTTACGCATTCAGAATAAATACCTGATTGAACTAAAACGAGGATTTGAGCAGATTGTGCAGATCCATAGATGAGCTGAAGTAATGACATCTGCTTTTGATCAGATGATTAATTTCTTCCTTCTGCCAGCTTACTTTCATGAATGGGGCTGAGTATCCAATGGAATGCTCATGTATCCAGTATTTATTTATTTATAAAGTATATTTTTAATGGGTAACTTGTTCAGGTAAAATGCTGTTTTACAATATTGCCATAGCGATATTGCATAATTAAATCACCAAAAATTAATTACAAGTGAAGCAAAATTTTAATGAAAAATAGAGATAATATATATATATCTTTATTCGTACATAAAAAATTGTACAAAGCAGTAAAGAATTTAAAATGTAAAATTATTTAAAACATGTAGATAACAACAAAATATTAAAAGATTAAAATTAAAATTAAATAAAACGTAAATCATAACAGCTGGACTAGCCTAAACACAAATCTTCAATGATAATTTTACATTGACTTGTGTTTAGCAACCATTTATCAATACTGTCTCTATAAATGGCCAATTCCCGTATTTGTAAGCCTTTTCTAACATTTTCTTCATTACATTTCAACAACCAATTATCATTGATCACTTTACTTGTCTGTTCTATACTGTTTTTAAACAATGATTGTTTTGATATATTAAACTTATTTAAAACATATCGAAGGTTTCTACCCATTCGAGTTTGACTCTTAATCGATTGCAAAAAAATGAAACTAACAGCCTCATTTTTACTGAAGAGACATGAATGGAAAAATCTAATAAATCTCTTATACATTTGTATGTTTACAGGAATTTGATCTGATACGAAAGGCAATAATTCACAATGTGTCCTTCTAGGCAAATGCCAGATTTTTCTAACTGCTTTCCTATGTTGGATACACATCTTCTCCATGCTATTCTCATCATACAAAGCACACAAATTAGCACCATACAGGCTAGTACAATATTTTGAAAATAAATCATTCTTAATAAGTGATGACAAATGTTTAAATTCACCAGTAAAACTATTTACTTTTTGATTAAAATCAGATTGGACACCATTGAACAAACTATCAGTTCTATCATCTGAAAGCAAGTGACTCAAGTAATTCATTTGTTTAACACATTCAACCTTTTCACTATTTACAAAAATGTCAGGTATTGTTTTACACAGATTTTTACTGAAAACCATTACTTTACTCTTTTTTTCCATTAAATATTATGCTAAATCTATTGGCGTAGTCCTCACACAATTTAATCATCCTATTAAGGCCCTGTATTGAAGGCGACAATAACATCAGATCATCGGATATATGAAATACTACAGTGTATACACTACCAACTTTACAACCAACTCCTGAATTTTTCAACAGGTCAAGTAAACCATCCACATATACACTATAAAGGGTGGGTGGCAACACTCCCCCTTGCTTAACACCATTACCTACAGAAAAGTAATCAGATGTAGTGTTGTTAAAATTAACTCTAATTTTTTGCTGACAGTACATATTTACCAATAGTCTATTATACAATGGATTAACACCTCTGTCAATTAAACATGAAAATAACCTAGTATACTCAACCCTATCAAAAGCGCTACAGTGTATTAACTTTGATATGGAATACGAATAAGAACTCATTGACATGTCATCTTCTGTATATATGCATTTTAGAACATTTGTGCGTGCTTTGAAGAATATCATAGGACATTTAGACACTAATTGATTAGGTATATTCTCTCTTTCTTTAGACGGAATACCTGGCAGGTGGCATTTCAAGTGTTAGCTTTCCACATTGCATCTAAATTGCCAGTTCTATCTTGCTAAATTGCAATCTTGATATTTTCAAAATAGAGAAAAATATTTTGTTTGTCTCTTTCATGGAACAAAAACAACATGATTTAATATTTTGGATGAATTTAAGGATTATATAATAAATTGTTGTGACATAATCAATGTTATTTATCAAGAAACCTATAACTCAATTTTAATCATGACATACTTTTCTCCGATTAATACTTCTAAGCTTTCCAATACTTACATAGTATAGCAGACGAAAGTTTAGATGGTATCGTTGATTTTGTCAACATCAGAGAAAATAGGTGCTGAAAAATGTCTACATGGATTTTCTTGCTTATGTATCAGGGAAGTTGTACAATAGAGGAAACTTCAACTATTTTTGGCACTTACTTGAAAATGAGTGATAAACAAAAACTTCAGGTGGACTACACTTACTTTCTGATGCTGTTATTTTCCGCAAGGGCCATTAAAGAAAAAGTGAGTAAATGATCCAATGTTATTTTAGACAAGTTATGAAATTATTTCATGTATGATTTTAAGGTAATCAGTCATGAAACTCGGAAAAACATTTATTTTTTTTTTCTAATTTCCAAATGAGGGGGTAGTAATAGTGATTCATTGAGCAAAAACTGATGATAAGTAAAAGGTCAACTAAAAAGCATAAAGAAAATATATGTCTGACACATTTTAAACCCGAAATGGAATATGAAAACACTTGACACCCAGTCATGCGGTAAAAATTGTGTTGTTTCCTGGGTTTTGTCTTATACCTATTTTCCCTGATATTGACAAAATATGGATGCGGTCTAAACTTTCATCCGCTACTCTATCACTAGAGCAACAGCTAGAGAGTTGCTGGTTATTTTAGAACTCGCAATTATAATATTGCTGATGTCTTTAAATGATGTCATAAAATTTTGAATAGAGGGAAAAGTGTAAATAATTATAACTATTTATCTTCATCTAAAGCCTGTTCCATTTCATGAGCATTAAATTTTAAAGAAAAGAAAGGCATTTGAAGGCAATTACATAAAACTTAATGCATCAGATTGTCCGGCGTGACCTTGTTAAAACCCTGAAGCACACCGAAAGCAGATCATTAAACAGAATTTGGGGCTCTTTGATGAAAAAATTAGGAAAGAAATGTCAGAATTTTGTTTACGAGATCTGAAACATGAAGGCCTTTGCAGGAAGGATTGAAATCAATAAGAAGGAGGGTAAGGTGTTAATTTTTTTAACAAAAAAGAGAAACATGTCATTTCCTGAACTGTCTGAGCTTTTTAAAAAGATTCCACTTCTTCACCAAAGGCATCTCAAAGGTTCAGGCGTCATGCATGAAACAATAGTCAATGTAAAACAGTGGCATCTTCTGTTGAACAAGCGAGCCGGGGGGGGCAGAAATGCCCTTGAAGAAAAATTATGTGGTCTTGTTCCATGGAAATATTCATATATAATCCTACTAAAAATCAGTATTGATGCTACATCAAATTTATGTTGCTCAAATTAGATTTTCCTTCCTCATACAACCACCCATGCTATCCTCGTTTCCTTGTGGTACCCTTGTAGATAAATACAGAAAAATGAAGGGATAAAAAAATGCGAAGAGACCACATTTCATCCTGAAGCAAACAAAGCTCCTTTGACTATTCTGACTTCTGTTTGCATAGATGTTTGATATCTTCTCCAAGCATGGACATGCCCAATTAACTTGCCTCATATTGGACTATATTTCCCCAAAAAGATCTTATGATCTCCAGATGAGAAGATAGAATGATCAGTCTTGAAGCTCTAGCTTCCCTTTTCATAGACTTTAAATGTATGTTACATATATTTTTGGTGAAAATAATTTAATTCCTGCGATTGATCTTGTGTGTCAGAACCAGCATCAGATTTCTGATCTATCTACAAAGTACTGATATCCCCGCTTACCTGCTTAATAATATCTTGACACTTTACCTTGACTTTCATGACATGCTACATTGGGTTATAAAGGTGAATAACCAACTAAACCTACCATAAGGAATTCAAGCCTTTGCACTGGAAGTTTGACACTTCTGCGTACATTCTCTGTATTTAAACCTGCTCTACAGAATATAATCCCAGTTTAATGGAGTCTCATTTTCCAACTACCTCTTTGATATTTTCCATTAAGTCGAAAATTACTCCTTTAACAAGTACATGGAAATAGACTTTGTAATAGGAGCTTTAATACTAATCTAAAAGTCTAGATTCTCAACAGCCTTGTCGCCAAGATTCAGGCTGCTATTATGCCTTTTAATGTAGCTCACTTTTCAGAATTAATCTCTAAAGCCATTCAAAATTTTAGAGTCATGCAAGAAAGTCATGAAGGACAAGCATAGAACTTTAGTGATTTAGTATCTTCGAAGTTCTAAATTATAGTAGACTGTAATGTTGACTGTTCATATACTTGTACGGAGTGAACTTCTGATCCTTTGTTTGTTGCGATATGACATTGTGGTCTATCCCATTTTAAAAAGGACTGGTCAAATTTCACTCAAAAATTATAATCATTTAGTTATCATAGATTGTACACTTATTCATTTATCCTTTCAATGCAATGATTGCAAAATATAATCTAAAGTTACATGGCAGTGTTTTGGATCCAAACTTCTGGTCTACTGCTGTATATTTATGGCTGTCAGACCACCACAACAACCCTATATAAATTATATGCGTATATTGTGGAATTTAAAACAACCATCTATGTTATTATTAGATTGTTGCCGTGGCCTAGTGCATAAGGTGTTCGCCTGGCAACTGAGACGTTGCAGGTTCGACTCCCACCCATGGCATGGGGGAACTGAGCAGATCCTCCATAACTCTTTGCTTCACTTCACCCAGGTGTAAATGGATACTTGGCTATAGGCAGTGATGGCGATTGTAGAGTGACTTAGCATTGTGTGCGCTGGAAACGGCTGCCTGGCTGTAGGCCTATACTCCCTGGGGAGTTGAGAAAGGCTCATGCTTGAACAGGCCTGCCAAGGGTGTAATTGTAAAGTCTGTTGAGACTGACTTTGTCGCTGTAATGGACTATAAAAAAGTCTACATTTACATTTACATTACATTGTATAATTCAAGTTTGGACTTCATTTACGAGTACAGCATCTTTTTGTGGTAGAGCTACAGCCTACTAGTCTTGAACACTACATCAAGGAGTCAACATCAAAAGGACCAATTTTTTTTTTTGAACTAATTGAAGTGAGACTTTCCTTTTTGCATTCCTGTGTTCAATCACATTTAGTTCTCCAAAGCCAAGACTATTTTTTGGAACACAACGTCTTCGTCTGACTTCTAACCACATTTCTAACTCTTGCTGAAAAAATGCTATAAAGGTGTACATTTGGAAATGGGTATTGGTTCATTGAATGTGTGAAAGGGTGTAACTTAGAACCAAAACTCATTAGCATCTGTAGGCTGAATATAGAAGGTAAACAGTACTGTGACCCGTATTATTCTTTTTGGATTAGTAAGGACTAATACAGGAATATTTTAAATACCCATTCGCAAATACATCATCATATATGAATAGAATGGTGGTGACACAGATTTTACTTCAAATCCTGAAGATTTCATTGTAACCCACTCACATACACCATGCAAAAATTCTTATAACTAAGCTGTATTTGCAAATAACTAAAAATAATCTATATCTACTTAGCTAGTGGTGATCTTTCAATAATCACGATTCTCATATTAAGATGCAACATTTTACAATTTGTTGATGTTCTTTTGAAGAAATTCTACGAATGATCTCATTGCACAAATGATTTTACAAAATCATGAATTAGCCCTTATCTAAAAATGACATATAAAATAACATTGGAAGGCATTGGAATAAAACAGATTTTCACGTAAGATGGTTTATTTAGCTAAATGACAATTAATTCAAAATGCTCTAGTGCATATGCAAAAAGACGTATTAATGTAACATTCATATATGTTGACATAAGAAATTGTACCATACAGTACTTCTAAATCTAAAAGAAACAAAACGCAAAGGAACACAAAGGAAATATTTATTATGTGGTTAAATTAAATGAATATAATGATGGTAGACATAACTTTGTCTGGCTTTCAAGCTTTTGAGATACAGGTGAACCTCCTACATTTTGTATTGAGCTGCTTACGCCCTAGCAGTCGTGCAGTTTCATGATATTCTTTATTCTGGTATCAAAATTATTTACAATAAATGTAGTTTTTCTCATTATAAAGATATTTGAGAATGCAACATTTAAAGTAGTACAAGACAATTATGGAACTCAATATACGGCTTTCAATTGACGTCTTACCCGACCTTATAAGAAGAAAATGGTTGACTATGTGCTGGAATATATAGAAAGTCCCTGCTGCCTAATTCCCATGGTGCTTAGAAAGTGTTTACATTTCACTACACCTTAGCACAAATAAGACTGTAAAGAGAAAGAACAAAACATTTTTGTGAACTTTATTCTAAGTGTTGAGCAGCATTGGAATAACTCGGAGAGTTTATCAACTAAACCATCAGTCTCTGCATTGTCATCTTTTTCCACTTCTTAAATATCATTTCATTCATTTGTTAATCTGCAATAATAATAAATAAGTATTTCTTTATGGCGCAATTTCAACTGGTACAATTACTCATTGTACTTTACAATATTATTTTTAAAAGAATAGTAAAATAAATGTGAAAGAATAAAATTAAAATATATATAAATAATAGAACATGAAGATAGATCAAGATATATATATTTAAAAAGTATAAAACATAGATGGACCAATCAATAGCAATCATAATTTAAAGTGTACCTTTGAACAAAAATGTCCTCAGACTAGTTTTAAATGCAACAAGAGATATTGCTTGTTGAATGCGGGCAGGTAATTTATTCCACAGTTCAGGAGCATTATTGCAAAATTGACCTGTCACCACCTGTTCCCCTGTGCAAGCCATCACGTCACTTGAGATCATGTGATAGTAAACTTTAGCGAGAAAGTAGGCTGGAGCTATCCCATTAACTGCATGATGAACCAGTATTTCAAACTCAATCCCACGATGGATAGGGAGCCAATGGAGGTCCTGAAGTATGGGAGTACGATGGTTGAAAGAAGAAGTACTACATCTTGACACGGTTGGAGTTTGTTCAAAGTGTGCTTAAGAAGACCCACAAGAAGAGCGTTATTCTTGTCAAGACTTATGCTTTAGTTCTCATGGCACGTTACCAGTGCATTTTTTAACATAGTAACTAGGAGACCAAATGGTCTCCCAGTGGACAGATTTGGTCTCCCAGTCATTGTCAAATTGGCATCACTTGGAGACCAATTTATTTTCAGAGACTCCTATAAATTTCTCATTTGGTTGTCTTGATTTGCAGTTTTGGGTTACTTTGAAACCAAAGCATCTGTTTCTCTTAACAAAGATATTCCTCACTGGCTCTACATGTCTTCCATGCTTCTCTTTGTTCATTCCTTTTGTAAATGTGTTTGATGTTTCTTTTTCCCCTGTTTGGTAAATGCTTTCGAGGAGATGGTGGAAGTGACTGTGGAAGTGATGGTGACAGCTATTGTAAATTTCCTATTGATATTATCTGTATCTTTCAGTCTAGAAAATGAAATTTTAAATGGGTATGGTGGGTTACATAAGAACTCGTTATTACATGTGCTAAATTACCACGCTATTGATCAGTCCTTGACAGATGGAGAACCCCAAATCCTTGAACATTCTAAATATATTGATACCCAAGAATTATTAGATATTCTCCCTGAAAAGCAAAACATTTTTAAAGTTCTTAGTCTAAATTGTCAAAGTTTGGGATCAAAGTTTAATGCATTGCAATTATACATTAAAGAAATTCAAGACAACCTCTCAAATTGTTACTTTGATGCTATATGTTTACAATAAACATGGTTAGATGATTGCACTGACACAAGTTATTATAAAATTGAAGGTTATGAATTGATATCTAAGGGCAGAACCTGCAGTGCTCATGGAGGTCTCGCTATATACTTGAAAAATGACCACAGCTTTAAACAGATTATCTCAGACATCAATAATTTTGACTCTTGGGAGCACCAGTTTATAGAAATCTCAATAAAAAATACAAAGACAAACTTTATCCTGGGCAATATTTACAGATTACCCAGGGAGACAAATAATGACTACGACAAATTTATAACAGAATTTTCGGAAATAATGAATAAGTTTGAATCCACAAGAACAGACATTGTAATATTTGGAGACTATAATATAGACCTTTTGCAAATCAATGAAAAACCAAGAATTAATGACTTTTTCGACTTTATCACTTCTAAAGGACTCATTCCAAAAGTCACATTGCCTACTCGATTTTCAAGGAATTGTGCTACCTTAATTGACAATGCACTATGTAAGTTATCAAATGACTTTAGCAAAACTTCTTCCTATGTACTTATGAGTAATATCTCAGACCATCAACCATATTTTTTGTCTCTTGACTATATCTCTACAAAACAGGAAAGAACAAAATTCATACTTTCACAAAAATATGATCAAAAATCTATTGAAAATTTTAAACTTCAATTCAACAGTCTAAATATAAACAGTCTACTGAATTAAACTCAAGATGGAAATCCTGAAGATAACTACAATTTGTTAGAAAAGCATTTGAAGATCATCAGTGAAAGAAATTTTCCAAAGAAGTATGTTAAATTTAACAAACATCGACATAAAAAGAGTGCTTGGATCACAAATGGCATATTGAAGTCCTTAAAATTCCGAGACAAATGCGAATGGAAAAGACACCAAGAAACACTGATCTTTATACAACTTTGAAAAGCAATCTCACAACATACAACAAAATTTTGAGGAAAAGTATCAGAGCTGCAAAATCAAGATATTATCATGACACTTTCAGTAAATTTAAAAAAGATGTTAAAAACACTTGTTTGACCATAAAAGACTTGGTAAATAGAAAGAAAGTAAAAACCAATTTGCCTGAATCTTTCATGATAAATGATAACGTTGTTTCTGATCCAAAAGTGATCTCTGAAAAATTTAACTCCTACTTTAACTCTATCGGACCAAAGCTTGCCTCCGAGATTTCCACTCCTCAAAATCTTTGCTACAGTGACTATCTGAGTTCTCCAGTGGAAAATAATTTTCAGTTCAAAGAAATTACTGAACAGGACATTGAAACAATCATTAACAATCTACCAAATAAGTCTAGTCGTGGATACGATAACATGCCAATTAAACTAATAAGATCAATTAGGAATGTAATTGTCTCTTCTTTGTCTAAGGCGTTTGATACTCTTGACCATGAAATTCTCTTGAGTAAGTTGCATTATTATGGAATAAGAAACAATGCCTACAATTTGTGTAAAAGCTATCTAACGAACAGAAAGCAGTATGTTAATTTTAATGAAACAAATTCAAGCATGCTACCCATAGAAACAGGCGTGCCGCAAGGTTCCATACTCGGTCATTTATTTTTCCTAATCTACTTAAACGATTTTGACAGATCCTCAAATATGTTCAAATTCATTATCTATGCAGATGACACAACTTTGCTGTCTTTATTATTCCTTGAAGGTAACTAAAATTTGTCTACACTGCAATCAACCATGAACAAAGAACTTGAAAACCTCAATAATTAGCTCAAAATTAACAAACTTTCACTCAATGTAAACAAAACCAAACTGATGATATTTAGCATTCCACAAGTGATACCGCCTGTACTGAACATCTCTATCGAAAATAATAGCATCACACAAGTGGAGACCTTTGATTATTTAGGGGTGACAATAGACAAGTGCCTGTCATGGAAAGCACATGTGGAAAAAATTGGGAAAAAAATTAGTAAAGTAACAGGAATAATGAGCCGTCTTAAACATTTCATACCATCTAGCACATTATTAATCCTGTATAACTCTCTTATATTTCCTCACCTGATTTATGGCACCTTACTTTGGGGACACAAATCAAAGATTGTTCAAAAACTGCAGAAAAAAGCAGTGAGGACACTGGCAAAAGCGAAATACAACAGCCATACCGAACCTATTATGAAGAAATTTAATATTCTAAAAATTGAAGATGTTTTGAAACTCCAGGAATATAAATTCCGCTATAAGCTAACAAATAAGACATTACCAGCCTATTTTAACTCATACTCACTTGTCAGATTAAGAGATGTCCACAACTATGAAACACGAGGAAATAATGCATTGGTGCCCCCAAGAGTCAAATACCAATTATGTATGTGCTCAATAAGACTCCGACTCCCTTTAGTTATCAATAACCTACCTTCTTGCATTCGCGATAAATTTAGCACGCATAGCATACAAGGTCTGTGTTTTTATTTCAAAAGAATCACAATTTCCAGTTATGAAAGTGCATGCCTCCTACAGGATTGCTATATTTGTAATTTTCGCTAACTGCTTCAGTCAAAATTAACTAGATGTGCCCAAAAAATACCCATTCTAATTTTAGTTCCAATCAAAATATCAACAAAATTTTCATTCTCTTTTTCTCTCACATCTGATCCAAAGTCACAACCCCAGGTCACTTCCACCATTCACCTATGAAAATGTGCATGTAATATGCAAAATTGCATATATAATCATATATTGTATTTCTTTCTTTCTTATTTATTTATTTTTTTCTCTTAAATGTTATATTATACATGTACCTTTTCTTTTATTTTTCTCAATCAAAACTGTTTCCCTTTTTCCAAAGTTTCCATTAACTTGTACATAATGTTATCCAATACTGGTGAACCAGCGCTATGTCTTATTTTTGCATATATCATTTTATTAATATAATTAACTTATTGGTGGCATGAATGTTAGCGATGCCTTATGGCGTCAAAATATGTGTCTCCCAGCTGATTAATTATTGTACTTATTGTTTTCACCTAAAACTAGTGTTATTGGAAATAAACAATCTCTCTCTCTCTCTCTCTCTCTCCCTCTCTCCCTCTCTCTCTCTACAAAAATCTTTAGCTTATGTCATCTTTTTGATTTCCGATTAAAAGAAAATTATCAAAAATGTTTTCGTGGCAATCAGCGCAACTCCTAAATTAGCAGCCTGCTGAACAATTCAGAATCCTTTGGCAAGCACACCATTATATAAATATATCGTAATGGATCTACCTTTGGAGCGACTGATCTATTAATTAATGTCGCGTATTACGACGCTACGGGGTAGCGTTGGTCTCCCAGTCGAAAATCCTTAAAAAAAGCTCTGCACGTTACAGAGGTATTTTGGCGTCGGCAGGATGGTATTTCCTGTAAATTTGGATGATTTTGTGACATCCCACTGACGATGTTTGAAATCCCGTCGACATGGAAATAGCCCAAATTTTTCACGTTTTTTGGTTGTTAGGCGAGCATTTTTTGAGTGAGAAAGAGTGGAAAACATGTTCGGCGGGATATTATAGGGACTACCCCTACCCCTGTGGAATATTTTTACTGCCCCTATGGGACATCTGCAGCCTGGCCGGCAGTTTTTTGACATCCTGAAGACGTTTTTTCACATCCTGCCGATGGTTTTTCACTTCCGAACAGTTCGATCTTGCCCCACAGGCATATGATCTTGCCCCGTCGATTTACGATCTTATTCTGCCGTGATATGCCTCTAGTTAATCACATAATCGTTATATAATCGTTGTGTGTCGCTGGGGAAGTCAATTTTCTCCTGGAAATCATCTTAAGCTGTCCCAAGAATGTAAAAAGTTCTCCGGTTCTCGCCGTGAGAATGTGTCGATGTCACAAATGCGTGTATGACACTCTGGGTGTAGCCTTTCTTGAGAAAAAGCCTGATTTTGCTGGTATTTTGAATCTGATGACAGGCTGATTTACAGATCGAGTTGCCATGAGCATTAGGGTGCCTCATTTCAGAAAAAGATTTAAATATCCCACCACCTGGTATTTCATGGTGTTACTTATGTCAGAATACAAGTCCATGCCAAATTTCAAGAAAAAATATTGATGCTCTAAGGTCCTTCAAGAGCTCTGAAGATAACAGGGTTAAAATAAGGCGGTTTTAGCGATTTTCGTCAGGTATACATGTTTCTATTCATAATCTTTTCATTGTTACAGTACAGATCATGCAAAATGTCAGTGCTTGTGAATCTGGAAATATAAAAGATGTATTTTTAAAACCTAAAAATAGTTTTTATGGTAATATTACCAATATTTAAGTATTTCAATGTGATTTTCAGCGAAAACCACCCACTTTAATGGCAATATCACTGATATACAGTAAACCGTGCTGAACTCCCCTTAGTTTCTCACCTCAACAAACATTCTGGGGGGTTCAATTCTCGAGTGGGGCAAATTATCTCAAATGTCAATCAGACTATTTATTACATATCCAAGAAATAGGGACAAAGCTTCACATGCTCATTTGCTGTCTACACAGTCATGAATGAATAAGTCCTTCACAACAAATTAACTATGTTAATTATTTTTTCTTCTTCCTCCGTTGTAACAAGTTCCTGAAATTGCAATTTTTTTGTGTTTCACGTTTCTCAGGAGCATTTAATGCAGTGAGTCAAAAATACTGTAAATCAGCCATTTTACAGAACTATGCCGCAATTTATTTGTCCTGTGTAGATTGAGTGCATAGACAACACGTTTTGTGTACAATGCAAGTAATAACATGTGTACAACTTCTGAGACAGGCTGTAATCTTCCATATTGATACTTCTAGGTACAATTACCAGGTTAACAGAAATTCAAAAGGTTTCAAAACTCTTGCAATTTTTCTAATGAGTTCTTAATGCTTTAAAAATGGAGGAAAAAATGTTTGCAAGGTAAAGTGGTCACAATGATTCAACTCTATCAGAACTGATGAATTCAGTGTTAAAGGTTCTCAGTCTGTATTAAAAAGCCGATTTTGATTCAAGATGTTAAACTGATCTTATTTCAGGGCATTGAACAGTCAGTTGTCTGCCACACAAAAATCATCTGTTCAAAATGATGATGATACCTTTAATGGAATAAATTAAGAGCACATGTCGGACACCATTTCTCTTAATTCATTATGACAAACTTTTAAGAATTAGAAATAAAGGTTTTGTTCAATAGCCATCGGCTGACTGGAATATGTCATGTCTTGCATGGATTACTAATACTTTGGTACCATACTGGCCCGATGCGCAATTGCGCATGCATGTAATAAGTTTGCTTGGTCACACTGAATATGACTACAGACAAGTTGCCAAGAAAGCCATGAAATATTTGTCTTAAAGCATATCCTTGCAAAGTACTGGGTACAAATTAATGGATGTCCAAAACAAATATGAATGAGTTGCATGTTCCGCACTGTGTTTCTTGCCTTGAATGTAGTCGTCTCTTGTTATTATGAGATGGACATGCACAAGATGCTGTCATCTTCCTACTGTCTGCAGGACACACACACAGATCAATTGTGAAATGACAGAAAGGCTTGTTTTTTGACATAATCAATGTTTGTGTTGAAATGAAATGCAAAGCTACTGTAACAGATTAACAGTACTTGATTTGCAACAAGAAAATTTACAATAAATTGTGGTTACTTGTGAGGTCTTGGAAGATGAGTAAGCAGGAAGGAGAAAAGGATGGTTTTAAGACTTTTTGAACATTGTTGTTGTTTTCTATCAATTTAAAAAGATTTGTTTTGCACAGATGAGTCAGTGTTGATATTTAGACACATTAGTGACTGCAATGAGTTCCACAAACTTGTATTGTTTTATTTTTGTCACTTTTTGGTACATTTTCCAACTATTTTATTGAAATTTTAATAAAGCCAACTACAGATGGAATATTTAAATGTTGCAGAGCCAGTCAGATGACGAGGCGTCTGATTAATTCTATCATTGCCTGAATTTTGAGTCTGATGCCTCAGTATTATATTGGTACAGGAGTCAGGTGTATGCAATGTTTTACAATCTGAAAATTAAGTAGATTTGTACAGACATTAGGTAGTTAATGAAATTATTTCAAATTGCATCAGTGATTCAGAAAGTTCAGACAGAATTTCTTGAACTTGTTACAGAAATGAGTTGGATTTGACTTCGGTCATATATTTTAATTTTTCGTGTCAACACATGTCAAGCTGTCAAACAGTCTGGTGCGAGGGTGGATATTAATAAATCACCTTGAGGCCTAGTATCTATAATTGAGCCTCCTAAAGGTAGGAATTAAGTAGAACTGTTCCAATTTGTACTGTATATCAGTGATATTTCCATTAAAATGGGCGATTTTCACTTAAAACCATTGTAAAATACTTCAATACCGGTAATATTAACATAAAAATTATTTTTGGGGTTAGAAAATGCATCTTTTTTGTTTCCAGATTTACAAACATGGACATTTTGCATGAATTGTGCTCTCACAATGATAACATTATGATTAGAAACATGTATACCTGACGAAAATCGCAAAAAACGCCTTATTTTAACCCTGTTATCTTCAGAGCTCTTGAGGGACCTTAGAGCATCAATATTTTTTCTTGAAATTTGGCATGGACTTGTATTCTGACATAAGTAACACCATGAAATACCAGGTGGTGGGATATTTAAAACTTTTTCTGAAATGAGGCACCCTAATGAGCATTCATAGACATTTCATTATCAAACCAACACCGAGATTTCTAACAGCTGTTGATGTGTAAATGTGGTGAACACTAAATTCATTATAGAAAATTTGCCATTTGGCTTTTGGATTGTTCTTAATATATTTAGAGCAAAATTTTGCACACACTATAGTACAATCAAATGCTTTGATTGATGGAAATACACTGGAGAAAAAATCAAACAGAGGATCAGGATAAAGACATTCCTTAAATGTGAACAAACAGAGCACAACATCAAGCATAACATCAAGCAAGCAAACTTTGATGTCAGACTCGGTAATTTGCTTTTCCAGAACATAATGGTCCGCATTTCGAAAATTCCATCTTATTTCCTCCCACACAACATTCTTGGATAGATAGAACAGATGGTTTTAGAGAACTGAGGGATAATGACATTTTGATGAAGTGCTGTATTCTTGTATTTTGAAAGATGAGAAAATTATATTGACGTTTTGGGAAAGAAAGGAGATATGTAAAATCTGATTCAAGCACATATGTCATATGCGCTGATTTAATCTCGAAAGTTTTTGAAGTCTAAGGACTTTTATAAAGCAGGTATTTGTGGCTGTTCTACTTCATACATACAACTCTCTTTGATGAAAAAGTCAGAAAAAAGTAATTCCTTTCTCCAGAAAAAAGAAAGATCAAACAGATTAGAGTAAATGCATATTTTTAGATGTTTTTTTTAATGACCCATTACAAAACTAGTCCAAGAGACTTTACAAGGCAATTTGCATCCTGTACATGCCTGTTGAAGTATGAGTCCTTCTTGCCTTTTGGCACACAGCCATTTTTCCACTTCATGTGCGATCAAATACAGTACAACCATCTTAAAATGGCTCGACATAGTGATCCGTAGTGATCCAGAGCAGTCCGGATATGGAGTGATCTGTAGTGATCTGAAGTGATATAACTCTATCTATAGTGATCTACTAATCCACTTTTAGTAAAAGCCAATCATGTAAATTATGAAGGATTATAAGTCAAAGAACAGATAAATACATAAAAAAATTGAATATGTTGATTAAGGAAACATATCCAAAGGTTCTTTGGTACCGAAAATTAAATTTATTATAATAATTTTTATTAATAGATACAGATCACATCAGATCACTCCAGATCGATCACTCCATATCAACCAAGATCGCCATGGATCACTACAGATCGATTGATAAGTGTAGATCCAAACTGACGAGCCATTTTATGATGGTTGTACTGTAGCTCATCAAATTGGAACAGCTGTGCAAAAACTATTTCACCCAACACTTGGCAGTTTAAAAATCAAAACCTCATTCAATTAATATCTGTTGAATCTGAGGCATGAGCTGAGATAATGTTGTTTGATTCAAACAAAAAGTTGTTATTCTTTTTAAAAGGACAATGGAAAATCCTCAGCCTTTGGCTCTCGCTGTTAAACAATTATCTTAATGAGGCTGAGAAAGTAAAGATGAAACCATCTTCTTAATTACATGATCCAGGCTGGTTGCACCATTAAGCAAGGCAATGTCCAAGAGAGTGTTTCAACTTTGCTAAATTATGAATGTCTGAGACAAGATTTACTGTTTTAAACTTTTGATCATTTGATATTGAATACATCTGTACTATACTCATAAGTGATTGTCAATATCGATTCTTGGGGACATGATGATGAAAAACGCATGAGGTGGTATTTTTAGTGCATTTTGCTTTTTTCAGAAGATCCAGACCGCACCTTGAATGGGCGTTCTTATGTACAGCGACAACAACACTGTCTCCTTGCATACTGCAGCATTAAACTCAGATGCTGTAACAGTAGGCCTACAGTAAGCCACCAACATTTATTTTGTTGAACTTGTAGAGAAGGTAGAAAGATTGCCACCATGTCCACCCAGCTCATATAAATTTAATTAGCTGAAAAATAAAAAAACTCATATGTGGGAAATAATCAACACTCGAATCTTATGCATTCTGAATCAATACCTGAATCAAAACAAGGATTTTTGCAGATCTATAGATGAGCTGAAGTAATGACATCTGCTTTTGATCAGATGATGAATTTCTTTAGAAAAACAAGCAAAGATCCTCTTCCTTCTGTCAGCTAACTTTCATGAATGGGCTGAGTATCCAATGAGAATGCTCATGTATCCTTTATTTATTTATTTATAAAGTACTATATTTTTACTGGGTAACTTGTTCGTTTGAAATAATGTTTTACAATATTGCTATGACGATATTGCATAATTACTTCACGAAAAATTAATTATAAGTGAAGCCAATTTTGATGAAGAATTGAGATAATGCTACAGTGTATGAACTTTGATGTGGAATATGAATAATAACTCATTGACATTTCATCTTCTACATATATGCATTTTAGAACTGGTCTGTGTGCTTTGAAGAATATCACAGGATAATTACATTTTAATAAGGTATGGCATCTTTGCTCTTACTATTCAGGGAATACATGGGAGGTGGCATTTCAAGTGTTAGCTTTCCATATGACATATGCCAGTTCTATTTTGCTATTGTCATATTGATATTTTCGGAATAGAAAAAAAAATAGATTTGCTTGTCTTTCTCGGGGAACAAAATCAACAAACTGTTTCAATGTTCTGGATGAATTTAAAGATTATATATTTATAGTGTACTCAAGGTAATTTACGAAGAAACCCATAATGGTAAAATAGTTTTCTCTGATAAACCTGAAGACTGAGGTTCAGGGCCTTATAATTCTTTTACTGGGGCAAGGACTTACAGCGAAACACTTTGATATAGAATTAAAGTGCACTGTGGCACTGCGAAAATGGCACTTTGTGTGTCATCATTCTGATGATTTGTCATGATCAAACCCAATACTTTCAATATTAATTTGATTGAAGGAGACTTATCCCACTTGTTGGTGACAGCCAAACGAAAGGATTATGACTCTGATTTTCACTCTGGCTTACTCTTGATCATGACTGATCAAACAGCCCTATGTTTCCCATTTTGAAAGTTGAGAAGATGACACTTCATCGGCTATCATGAGTCACGAAGTGCCATTTTCACAGTTCCACAGTCCACTTTAATTCTATATCAAAGTGTTTCACTGTAAGAGTGCTCTGGTAATTTTAGACCTCTTAATTATATTATTGCTGATGACTTCATCTAAAGCCTGTTACATTTCATGAGCATTACATTTTAAAGAAAAGAGAGAAGACAATTACATAAAACTTAATGCATCAGATTGTCCTACGTGACCTTGTTAAATCCATGAAACACACCAAAAGCAGATCATTAAACAGAATTCGGGGCTCTTTGATGAAAAAATGAGGAAAGAAATTTCAGATCTTTTTTTACGAGATCTGAAACATGAAGGGCTTTGCAGGACGGCTGGCAATCAGCAAAAAGGAGGGTCAGGTGTTAATTTTTTGGACAAAAAGAGAAACATGTCATTTTCTGAACTGTCTCAGCTTTTAAAAAGATTCCACCTTAGCCTCACCAGTATGTGAAATGAAGGAAAGTACTCTGTAATTATGTCTACTGATAGTATAAGATCAGATAGACTGAGACAGAATCTGCTGAGGAGTCAGGAAAAAATTACACATCCACTCCATTTGTGGGCTTTGTTCCGTGTCCTGAACATAAACAGGTGTGGTAAGTGCAGCCCTCTAAGCCCTGTTCTGGACGCACACATGGGTTGATTGATGAGATGAGAGAGAGTGAGAAGGAGTCCTATGCATGTTACACATTTACCCTCATTTACTGTAAAATTTGAATTTTGAGTTACTTAATTGATTGAGTGAGATGGTTGCACAATTCCTTTGAGCCAAGATAGCTTGTTGTTCGCAAGTTATAACAACATAAAGATTATCATAACTGCAAACGGTAAGCCATCATGGCTCAAACAAATTGTTTAACCATCTCACTCAATCATTTGAGCTAACTCAAAATTTCAAATTTTACAGTGTTGGTGAGACATTTTACAAGCCCAGTTTAGATACAAATATGAAGTTCTACCAATTCAAAATCTTATCCAGAAAACTTCAAGCTAAAATCAATTCAAACTCTATCTGTGAAACCAAAACTAACATTCACAGCAAGTTTTTAGGATTGCTTTCAAACGTCATTGGCTTAAGACAAGGAAATCTGTGAAAACCAACAGATGAGTTCAGATAATGTCATCCGCTTTTAATTTCTTAAAAATCAAGAAAATCATCTTCCTAAATCTTTTATTGAGGCTGTGGAAATTAAGATGACAACGACCATTTTCTTAAATGCAGAATTCAGCCAAACTACCACATTAAGCGAGGCATTGTCCCACGAGAGTGTTTATGTCTTCTGGTGAATAAATGTGCGAATGTGATTAAAATGTGATTAAACGTTGAAATGAAGAAGGAAGATAGTTTTCAATGCAAATTCAAGAGACCATCAGCAGGAGATTTCATTGTAAATGATAGAAAATCTTCTCAACTTGAACTCCACATTTCCTAATAGACATATAGATGAATAGTCTCAAAAACAAATTAATTACTATGCACTGCATGCAGATTGAAAAGGACCTGACATATAGACGGAATACAGATATACAATCAGTTTTCCTAAGAATTTTACAATGTCGAACAACTTGTTGATACGATTTGGCGCTTTAGTGCAGTGGTCAGCATTTCTGTCCTGTGTCATTAGATGTGGGTTCAAACCATGATCCGGACATGTTAGAAGATTATCAATGGTAAGATGGCTATTCAGAGTGGTGAGTGCCATTGAGCAGACTTATTTGGAATGTTGCTGTATGAAATCATACAATGTTATTATCATTATCCTCACTACATATTAGAGGATAAGACTAGTGCTCCAATATTTATTTCAGTTGCTCTGGACTTCAGTAAAATTCACAAGGAGTTTGTTCTCTCCCCTCACAGCAGAAGTTGTGCTGCTTTCACTAAGATGTAAATCCTTTTAAAGCGAACTGGGAATTAGGCAGTAGGAAATTCCTATATATTCCAGGGCATGCTCACACATTTTGTTTTGATGAGAGATGCATAGAACAACCGTAATAGTACACAGTCGGAGCGTATAATTTTGGTTTTGTATCTCTATGCACAGAAAGGAAGTATACTTTCATTAATCAAATGTCGATCTACAAAGTGAACTATTATTACAGATCTCGTATTAGTGTGCCATGTTCTTCTCAACTGCGACAGTGCTCTTGTGATGTCAGTATCAGCATAATGATTTCACAGTTAGTATATTTGCACTTTCAGCTGTGTCACTTGGAACCCATACTGATCACACCATCACAAATCCACAATGAGCTGTTAGATTGTTGCTCAACATTGATTATTCAGTTTGATGTTTTGAATAAAACCAATATCCAGCTATATATAATGCATGGATTTTGTGTAAAACTGCTATCAGTTTTAGCAGTTTTACAACAAAACAAATTCATTCACACTCACACTCATTTGTTGGTCTGAGAGGTTGTCATTGTTCTGCTCTGTCATGGCAAAAATAATATACTCAGGAACCATTCAGAATTTAAGACCTAAGAGGGGGGGGGGGGAGTTTTGCTTGGGGGCATCCTTATCACTGATTTCCAATAATTTATTTAATTATTTAATGATCGAATTCTTAGCCTCCTTGTCTGGCCTTTTCCCAAATTTTTGGGGAGCAACCACCCCCCCCCCCCATTTCTCGTTCTCTGGTATGCCCATGCAACACCGCCACTTTCACTTCCAAAAAATCTCTCCATCATCCCCATTCGAGTCATCAATTCTGAACAGTTTCTTTGGCGCAGATCTTATCTCAAAGGCTGAAAAGCCACAAGGTGCTGCCCTCAAGGAGAAATTTCACAACAGGACACCATGAATGTCCATGATGGATCAAGCAAGTGGCTCAAACATATCAGTTTCACCTGCTCCAACTGAATCAAACAACCATACCAATGAATGCAGATTAATCAATTGTTATTCACACTTAGACAGCCCATAAGCCTGCCTGGTTGGTAGCAGTTGGAATCAACACTCAAGCTTGGGGTGCCAATAGTGATGTCAGTATTGCAATACTGACATCATCTGTGCATATATTCACATGGAACATGGCACACTTATACGAGATCTGTAATAATAATTAGTATCTACACTTATTTTAATGTTACATAAATTCATTTCACAATAAATATGAAATGTAGCATATTCCTCTGAACATGTCTCAAATAACTTTGAAGCCAGACATAATTTTGGTTTCTAGTGCATCGATTAAATTGCGCCAAAATACTTTGTATTAATATTTCATTTGCATCTTGGTTTCCTTTTACCATGAAAACCAATTTGAGAAATAAATGACATTAATATGAAGGCGGAGCAGGAATTTAGCTATCATGTCTTATTAATTGTTTCAGACAAGCTGTAATTTAATATAATACGGGAAAAATATTCATGGAGCTGAATAATCCTTTTTTTTAAATAAGAAACTGGTTTATACAAATGCTTGTTATGTTTTGGACAAAAAACTTAGTTAAAAATTCTTCCATGACTGTGGTACGAGAAAATGCTGAGAAACTTATTAGATCAAATAATTATTAGAGGTATTTTTGCACATGTTAGGAATACAAAGAATACTTGAAAGTCTTCATATTTCATGAAGTATGCCTGCCTACTCAATTTCCCTCAATAAAAGAACAACAATTTGCTGAAAGAGCAATTCTAAATATTCTTCGACAATTTCCCATCTCAAATTGTGTTATAAACTTTGCAGGCAGTTAAGAAATTTATTTAATAATACCTGCGAGAAAAACATTTAAAATCCTTTCACAAGAGACAATGATATGACAAACAAATTTGTCATGAAAAATACAGGGTGGGCACGCGAATCTTGCACCAAATTTATGGAAGCACATATTCAAAAGTAAAGGATGGAGAACAATGAAACTTGGCAGAGATTTCAAGAATGTTATAAGCTTTCCTATCCATTAGTATCACTGGTTTCTGAAATGAATTGGTCTCACAATGAGCAGCAAAGCGACATGTCATTGATTTCGGCTGCGTCAACAAGATTTTGAAAGTTTCTAAAATCCGACTTAGGCATCTTTAAGATGCAACCCACTAAGTCAGGAGGTTCATGCAACACGGAAAATATACCCAGAGCAGGCTGCATTGGAAAAATTTTTAAAAAGTGTAATTAATATGATTTTTATGAAATTGTGCCAAAAACACTTAAATTGATGTAAAACATGGATGTCAAACCTCAAACGGTTACTATATTTATCAGAAAAGTTTGACACAGTGGCCCAAAAAATTGATATGATAACCCTGACCTTCACAGCACTGCTTTAAGCCAAAAACGTGCAATAGTTAAAAAAACTAGATCCGCGGATCTCTGATCTTCAGATTTCTGACTCTCACAAAAGCTTGATGAATGACAATAGGAAAATAATTTTCTGGCATAATAAAGCAGGTTATCAACAGGTTCTCCAACCAAGGTGTTGTCATGATCCGATCTGTCATAATGGAGAACGGTCCCCAAACAAGAGAGGACTTTTTTAGAAGAATTTTCAATTTTTGGCAGCCATGTTGAATTTACCGTTCCGGGTAATTTTAACCAAACTGCACGAAAACATTCTTTATTCTCTTGTTTCTCAGCCCTGTTAATATTAATTTGTTGTGACTTGGTAAAATACTCCGTTCCACCAAAAAATAAAATCTATCAAATAGTGCAAATTTCGCGTCCCCACCCTGTACATATCTTTGATGAACTTGTAACGCCTTCATTCAAATTTTTTTGCTTCCAATCACTGAAGCACATATAATAATAACATGAATCCAATATAGGTTATTAAGTTGTGATGGACCAAGGGAAAAGAGCATAAAAAAAGCATGGGTTCTTCTTTTTCCTTTTATAAACTTTTATTTCATATCTAATATCTTCTAATTAATGAATGAGAAAAATGTATAACAATATCACAAACAGGTTTATGCAAAGCTGCCAAGAGAATGGATATTTGTGTCTCGTCGTATGAACAAAAGTTGCTTTGCATTTTATGTATCATCAATTACAGATGAGAAAATGTTGTGCATTCAAGGAGCCTATCAAATGCTTTGAAGATGTACTAAATCATGCGGTTAAACAAGCAGACGTCAGAAACATCAAAGAGTGTCAAAAAATAAGTTGAAGATGTTCTTCTTTGATTGAGTCAATGCGTGATGGGTGGTGCACATTTCAAGAAAAATAGTTTTGAAGAAAGAATATATTCTTTTACTGATGTGAAAATGTTGTGATTTTAGAAAACCTATCAGAGTTCTTCATGACGCCATCGTACAATGGTTAGCATTCCTGCCTTGTACACATGAGGATGTGGATTCAAACCTCGCTCTGGCCATGTCCAGAGGTTATCACTAATATGATAATGGCACAGCCATGAAATTCGCGCAGCGTTTACACCCCACAAATACCTTCAAGAACATGTTATGTATGACTTAAACGTGGGTCAGGTTCCACTCGATAATGACAAAGATCTGGAGGAGTGTATAATTTCTTTCTGCAGTTCTGCAGTTCTGCAGTTCTGCAGAAAAAAACTGCAGAATTCTGCAGTTTCCAAAAAAAGTGCAGAATTCTGCAGTTCTGCAAAAAAACTGCAGAATTCTGCAGTTTCCAAGGAATTGCAGAATTCTGCAAAAAAAGTGCAGAATTCTGCAGTTCTGCCAAAAAATTGCAGAATTCTGCAGTTCTGCAAAAAGGCAGTACATTTAAATTTCTTCCTCCACCTGCAAATTCTGAAATAAATTCTGCAGTTTGGGAGTGAAATTGCAGAATTCTGCAATTCTGCAATAAATTCTGCAGATTGGGAGTGAAATTGAAGAATTCTGCAATTCTGCAATAAATTCTGCAGTTTGGGATGAAACTGCAGAATTCTGCGATTCTGCAATAAATTCTGCAGTTTGGGAGGAAATTGCAGAATTCTGCAATTCTGCAATAAATTCTGCAGTTTGGGGGGAAATTGCAGAATTCTGCAATTCTGCAATAAATTCTGCAGTTTGGCAGGAAACTGCAGAATTCTGCAATTCTGCAATAAATTCTGCAGTTTGGCAGAAAACTGCAGAATTCTGCAATTCTGCAATAAATTCTGCAGTTTTGCAGCTCCATGCAGTATTTTTTGTGAACCTCTGGTATTTAATCCAGCTTATCGATTGCAATGCATCTGCTAAGTTCTGACTTCTTCGACAAGGGTCTTGCCACTACCCAGGAAACGTTGGTTGGGGGGGGGGGAGGAGTAGCTGTTCGGGGGTCAGGTGGGAGGTCTAGGGTTTTGATGCTCGTCTGTCCCTGCAGCCTCTCTGAAAAGTTTCTGCAGCAGAATCTGTAGTTCTGTAGGAATTCTGCAGCCTGGGAGGTTTTATGCACTTCTGCAGGTAGGAAGCTGCATATTCTGCAGTTTCAAATAAACCTGCAGAATTCTGCAATTCTGCAATAAATTCTGCAGCTTGGGAGGAAACTGCAGAATTCTGCAATTCTGCAATAAATTCTGCAGTTTGGGAGTGAAATTGCAGAATTCTGCAATAAATTCTGCAGTTTGGCAGGAAACTGCAGAATTCTGCAATTCTGCAATAAATTCTGCAGTTTGGGAGTGAAATTGAAGAATTCTGCAATTCTGCAATAAATTCTGCAGTTTGTCAGGAAACTGCAGAATTCTGCAATTCTGCAATAAATTCTGCAGAACAAATTTATTGCAGAATTCATGCAGTATTTGTGAACCTCTGGTACAAGGGACTTGTCATTACCCAGGAAACTTTGGTTGGGGGGGGGGGTAGAAGTTCTGGGGTCGAGTTGGGGGGGGGGCTGCTTCAAAATAAACCTCTATGCCTCTATGGACGTTTTGACACTCTGCTCGGCCAATTCTTAACCAAATTTCACTCTGAAAAAAGTGGTGGATACCCTGCAACCAGGTCTATTTACTACAGTTGTCAGTCCTTGTCTGTCGTTGTTTCTTTTTGCCATACGGCACTTTTTTCGCCGATCGGTAAGCTCGCAAAAATGTCATTTTACAAACTGCTGCATCAAAATAAACCTCTAGGACATTTTGCCACTCTGCTCGGCCAATTCTCAACCAAATTTCACTCTGAAAAAAGTGGTGGATACCCTGCAACCAGGTCTATTTACTACAGTTGTCAGTCTTTGTCTGTCGTTGTTTCTTTTTGCCGTACGGCACTTTTTTCGGCGATCGGTAAGCTCGCAAAAATGTCATTTTACAAACTGCTGCATCAAAATAAACCTCTAGGACATTTTGCCACTCTGCTCGGCTAATTCTCAACCAAATTTCACTCTGAAAAAAGTGGTGGAGAATTGGCCGAGCAGAGTGGTAGAACGATGACTAATCCACAAGAAAAAAAAAAACATGCAAGTGCTGCTCCCCACAAGAGTGGCGACCTGGGAGAATGGACACCAAAGAAGAAGAAGAAGAAGAAGTCCATAGCAGATGCATTGCAATTGATAAGCTGGATTAAATACCAGAGGTTCACAAATACTGCATGGAGCTGCAGAACTGCAGAATTTATTGCAGAATTGCAGAATTCTGAAGTTTCCTGCCAAACTGCAGAATTTATTGCAGAATTGCAGAATTCTGCAATTTCACTCCCAAACTGCAGAATGTATTGCAGAATTCTGCAATTTCCTTCCAAACTGCAGAATTTATTGCTGAATTGCAGAATTCTGCAGTTTCACTCCCAAACTGCAGAATTTATTGCAGAATTGCAGAATTCTGCAATTTCCTTCCAAACTGCAGAATTTATTGCAGAATTGCAGAATTCTGCAGTTTCACTCCCAAACTGCAGAATTTGTTGCAGAATTGCAGAATTCTGCAATTTCCTTCAAAACTGCAGAATTCATTACAGAATTGCAGAATTGCAGGAAGAAATTTAAATGTACTGAAGATCTGGCTTGAATATCTACATTCTCGTATTTTAATTTCAAGACCAAATAAAGAAAAATTCTGATTCTGATTGAAGCCAGTGCAGCTGTGCTAATTGAGGCAAACTAATTTTAATAAATTGCTGCACAAAAAAGAGATAATGAAATTCACAACCCTTCAGACAAGGCTGTTTTCTCAGTCATCAGATTCATCACCACAATAAAAAAAATGAAGGGAACTAATTAATCTTTACCGAAATTTCTGACATTCAAAGAATTCAGCCTGAAAGACAATGAGACACTCAGCTAAACCAAAAATGAAAATCAGCCTATTATTCCCCTTTCAAAAATGTTCTATTTCATTTTACCACAAACCCTTTCACAATATATGAGGGAATTTACATGTAATGCCGAAGGAACATTTTCTCGTTTCAATTTCCCAAAACTACAATCATATTTAGATGAAATTCACATGTCAAGCTGAAGGAACATTTTCTAATTTAAATTTCCCAAAACTACAATCATATTTAGATGAAATTCACATGTCATGCTGAAGGAACATTTTCTTGTTTCAATTAACCAAACACCACACTCATTTTAAGATGAAATTCACATGTTATGCCAAAGCAACATTGTCTCAATTTCCAAAAACCAAAATCATATTATGATGAAATTCACACACATGTCATGCTGGAGTAACATTTTCTAATTTCAATTTCCCAAAACTACAATCATATTTAGATGAAATTCACATGTCATGCTGAAGGAACATTTTCTTGTTTCAATTTACCAAACACCACACTCATTTTAAGATGAAATTCACATGTTATGCCGAAGCAACATTGTCTCAATTTCCAAAAACCAAAATCATATTATGATGAAATTCACACACATGTCATGCTGGAGGAACATTTTCTCATTTCAATTTCCCAAAACTACAATCATATTTAGATGAAATTCACATGTCATGCTGAAGGAACATTTTCTTGTTTCAATTTACCAAACACCACACTCATTTTAAGATGAAATTCACATGTTATGCCGAAGCAACATTGTCTCAATTTCCAAAAACCAAAATCATATTATGATGAAATTCACACACATGTCATGCTGGAGGAACATTTTCTCATTTCAATTTCCCAAAACTACAATCATATTTAGATGAAATTCACATGTCATGCTGAAGGAACATTTTCTTGTTTCAATTTACCAAACACCACACTCATTTTAAGATGAAATTCACATGTTATGCCGAAGCAACATTGTCTCAATTTCCAAAAACCAAAATCATATTATGATGAAATTCACACACATGTCATGCTGGAGGAACATTTTCTAATTTCAATTTCCCAAAACTACAATCATATTTAGATGAAATTCACATGTCATGCTGAAGGAACATTTTCTTGTTTCAATTAACAAAACACCACACTCATTTTAAGATGAAATTCACATGTTATGCCGAAGCAACATTGTCTCAATTTCCAAAAACCAAAATCATATTATGATGAAATTCACACACATGTCATGCTGGAGGAACATTTTCTCATTTCAATTTCCAAATGCAGCATTCACACTACGACGAAATTCACAAGTTGTGTCGAAGGAAGATTTTTTTTTTCTTAAATTTAAGAAACGCAAACTACGGATCCCAGGTGTCCAAGATTCCCAAATTTTGAGTAGGACACCCAGATTTTGTCATTACTTTACTATACAGGGCTTTCTAGTCTTGAGTCAGTAGGTCAGAAGTTTTGAGGTGCTGTCCAAGTCAAAGTTATGTTTGCAGGTGGAGTCAGACCCGAACAAGTAACTGACTCTTCACCCACAAGAAAATAATTTAACCAAACAAATTTAGAACTTCAATAACAAATATTTGTGTGAAATCTCTCAAGTAAATAATTGTATAATTTTTCCCCCTTCTGCTTACTATTATTATAAAGCATGAGCAATAATGCAGATAAGTAGAGTCGAGAGTCGGAATTGAGACAGCAAGCAGTCAGAGTCACTTTTCATGAAGTTAAAGGAGTTGCAAGTCAGAGTCGGTAAACTTGATTCTCAAATTTGAAGCCCTGTATCATTTTACAATGAAATAACAAACTGCACACCCTGCATGTGACAAATGATGCCCAAAAAATAAGGGAAGACCTCTCTCTCACTTTCTTCTGCACGGATATTAAGATACATGTTTATCACCTGCAACAATAGATGACCCATACTAAAACAAATGTTTCAATATCATTACAATAAACAGCTGCAAATGTATTACAATTCATGCAGAATGTCATATTCTGAAACAATAAAAACCTTCTTGAAAGATAATTTAAGTTTCTTATCATTGACTGCAATAACAAAAATATATCATTTATAATAACATACGGTAATTAATACAAAATATTGCTTGTTATTGTTCATTCCGATTTTAATGCATTTCCTTATCTGATAACTAACTGATGTCCTGATCATTTAGGCAGTTGCTGCCTGGTAGCATTTCAAAGTCTGAGCGACTTGGTCAATGGTCAGTGCAGTGTCAGATTTCCCAGTGAGACCTTCTGATTTGGGACGGTCTTCTTTGCTGATACTGAGTATCTTTTGTCAAGTCCGGTTGGCAGATATGCGGGTTTCATGGTAATGTTATCGTAACAGTCTGGCGGTTGGGAGATGGCGAGGTGATGTGTGAACCCTGAAATTGCAAGAAGTCTGTATTATAGTTTGTGAAAAGTTGTTTTTTTGTCACAAGTATGAGTTCTTAAATATTCAAGATCAATGTTTGCTAATAAGAATTCTTAAATTTCTTCATTTTGAATTTTTTAAAGCATCTTACTAATATTAAAATAACGTCCAGGATTTGTCTCAAATCTATTCAAGGCATTGCCTTCTGACTTTCCCTATAACTTGCAAATGTGATTAGGCCACAACAGACATCAAATATTTTCTACCAGCTGCTTGACAGTCACAAGAAATCACCAAATACTCAGCTGTGAAGTTAGGCCCTATTTGTTATTAGACCTACAGTGAGTAGATCTAAATTCCAGAATTGGCGGAACCCTGTTGCTCAGTCTGTAGATTAGCAGCCAAAACGGCTATTGCCAAAACAGCGAGGATTTTTCCTAGCATGACCAAAACGGCTATTGCAAATATTCAAATTGCATGCCATTCATGCCATTGTCAGAACAGCTATATGACATTACAAGAACGGCGATTATGCTTAACCAAAACGGCGATTACCAATGTCCAAAATGCCTATTTCCTAGACAAATGTTGTTCTGTTATCATTGCTTTGTTCTTTGAATCTTTGTTCTGTTATCATTTTTGCAAGTCAACTGGTTTATGAGAATCAACACCGCAGCTTCAAAGGTGGGTAGCAATTCCCCCCCTCCGATACGTCTATGCAAGTTCCCTTGGCTTGGGCCTACATCATACATGGGTAGTATAGCCATTTGATTAGCAGTCAAAACTCCTACTGACAAAAACGCCTACTGCTATTTCTGACAATGCAAGAACGGCAACACAAAAACGCCTACTAATAGATATCAAAACGCCTACAAGTCTATACCAAAACGGCTACATTACTTTACAAAAACGCCTACTGTTTATAAAGCTGTGTTAATAAGTTTTAATGGTAATCAACATTTCTATGCTTGTCAAAAAATATTCAGGTCAAGTGTCAGAAATTAAGCAGTTCATTAGTAGGTGTGATTCACTGTGAATAAAAAACCGTGTGATTCACTGTGAATAAAAAACCAATTAACTCCAACATCTGACAGCCCTTGAAGAGCAAAATTGCAATTATCATTGTATGTGCAGGTGTGTGACTTGATGACAATTAGCAGTTTGGATCAAATATTGACAGTCAAACTTTCAACCCAGGTAGTATTGCAATCGTGATTCTGTAGTAATTGTGTCATTGTCATTGTCAAAATCACAATAGCCATTCTGGTTTATCGCCGTTTTGACTGCACACTTTCTGTATTTAGGCCTACACAATGTAATTTGTCAATGCCAATGCAATGGATTGATCAGATAAACATTACCTCAGGCTCATGACTCGGATCCATTGGTGTTTCGGGCTCTGGGTTTGCTGTGGCTGCTCTATATTATATTCCTGCAACTTGCTCCAGTCCAAGCGATTCAGTGCAGTGACATTTGCAGTGATTTTTCAAGGAAAACTGCATGCAGGTTGATTTCCACGTTGGAATGTGGCATTTTGACCTAATTGTGTGTCAAGTGAAAATTGTCCAGATGACGCTTGCTGCAAAAAAGCCCCCTAGTGTATGAACTGAAATATCACTTCACACACCAAATCTTTGTGAAAATTAATTGCTAGCCACTTGGATTACGAAAATATTACTAAATGCCAAATGTAGTGGCTAATTGAAGCAATTAATGTGCGCAGATCTCCTGAAATAGCTTCAGACTTACATCAGTGCCGCCTTCGTGGTGGCGCTGCAGTCTGTCAAAGTCTGTGGACGATTTTCTTTCATCATGTCGTGGCAAATGATGAGCTTATCCTACGGAATAATGTATGCAGAGGAAATATTATTACAAAACATGAATATTGATGCACCTTAGAGCACACAAAGGTACGTTTTCTAACGTTTTGAATTCGCAACGAATCAGTTGTTCTGTGGCTGGACCTGACAAATCTATTTTTAGCACAAGACAAATTGTCGACCATCGATGTTTTGAGGTCCAGTGGGGAATGTCAAATGGAGTGTTGTTGCACTAAGTTCGCGTTCCGCGACTGGCGCCTTCGGCGCCAGTCGCTACGCGAATATAATGATTGGTATGATTTTTCGTTCAGTATGGTGAGCACCGGTGAGCAGATTTATTGGGAATTGGCGCTATATAAAATCATATTATATTACTATATTATTATTATTTATAGCATTCAATCGTGTTGTCCAAAATGCTAACATCATAAACATCAAAGGATGTCATCCAACACCAAATAGCCAACTTTCATCCATCTTCCCTGGCATTCAGATGTCCCATTAAATTGCTCTGTGATCCGAATAAATTAGATTCACCACTGCCAGATCTTGAGATTTTTGGTTTAATTGTCATCCTTGAAAAGATCAATATCTGATACAGTGGTCCCTCTATTATAAGACTAACCCTTCAGTAGTCATGATGTGGTCTCTCTGTGGGGTCCAGTATTTCTTTCTGGGGTACAATGATCTAAAAATACCATTTGCTACAGGCCACGTCTATGGCTTTGCCAATCTTGTACGTCGGTGTTATGGGAGTAAAGATAACTTTCAGTTCGAGGAATATCATATGCAATTCCTTCCTTTTTCTGCAGAATTTTTGTTCAAAGGATAGTGTGTCTTGTAGTCTTGTCTTGATTTTCGAAAAAACACAGTTAAAATAACAGTCCAAGTACAGTAATATCTTAACTTTCTAACAAAGTGAAAAATACTGTATATTTGGATATCATATCGTTAAAAAATTGAATGTTTGTTTCAAAACTTCTGTACTGATAATACTTATGTATGCATGTCCTTGGCAATGCTGTACATCATTTGTAAAGAAAGATATATTTGAGATCTTAATCTAGGGCCTTCAAGTTGTTAAAATTCCATAATTATTTACAATAACCATATACAGTCCCATCGCCTTGGAAGCTTTAGGCTCCAGGCTTTGCCTTTTAATGCAAAATTAATTCCTCTTCAAGAAAGCCATGAAGGACGAAACTCTGAATTATCGATTTAATATTTATCTTTAATTTTTTATAATATCCACGGAGAAAGAGACTTTTTTTTTATGCTGAAGCTATATGACTTAGAAAAAAATATTCTTTTTTCCCTGTTTTTTGTTTATTCAGTAGATAAAGTTGAGGCTGGTGATGAATCCGGAGGGGGCCACAACATACGGCAACCACTAAGCATAAATTTCCCCAATTTTGCTTGGTTTTAGACTCTAAATCTTGGTATTAAACACTAAAACTCCCCATCCATAAAAATTATGTTTCTCTTTGTTGGCCTTAAAATTTTGAGTGTGACCTGATTAATTTGCAGCATTATGTACACAATCTTTGAAAAAGCTTCTCAAAGTTTAACAAAACACCTCAACTAATTCTGAACTTTGAAAAGAAATTCCATAGGGTTGCATACTTGGTAGGCATCAAAGCCAGAGCATTTTTTAAGGATTTTCGACTGGGAGACCAGTGCAACTATTAGCAACGTGATACACGACATCTATAGGTCAGCAGCAGTACATGTTGATCCATTACAATGAATTTATAAATTATGATTTGCTGGCCAAAGGATTTAGAACTGTTGAGTTAGCTTCTAATTGAAGAGTTGCACAGATTGCCACAAAAACAATTTGACAATCTTTTTAAAAATCAGAAATCAGAAGGATGACATAGAAAAAGTATATTTTAGAGACCGTGAAGAATATTTCTGACATGAGAAGCAGAAGCCTTGGTTTCAAATACGCGAAAAAACTGCTAATTAAGACAACCAAATAAGAAATTGACCAAAGTCTCTGAAAAAAGTTGGTCTCCCAGTAATGCCAATTTAGCATTGACTGGGAGACCAAATCTGTCAACTGGGAGACCATTTGGTCTCCCAGTTACAATGTTAAAAATTGTACTGATCAAAGCTCTAAACATTTATTAACTTGGTTTCATTCAAGGGAGTTGACAACCGGAAGCCTTGCTGATATTCTCCAGAGATTTCAAGCTCAACTATTGTGTTTTGTCTGGCTGTTTGCTGCTGAAGTTGCGAAGATTTTTAAGCTATTTGGGAATTGAACAGATGCCTAGCTTTCAGAGCTTGAACTTAGTGATTTCAGTTTGTCACTACTTGCAGATGTCGATCAAAAAGTGATAAGAATAGAGGGCAATTTTTGGTGCATGAAGTTAAACACTTACAGCTTCAGTGCAAGATTTATTTTCAAAAGTTGGACAAAGGTTATTTCAGGTAATCAAAACTCTTTCTTTTCCCTTGCTTGCTCTAGGACTAATTAAATTGAACAATGAACATGCTGAAAAAATCTCGATGCATGGACAGACTGTGAGTTGGCCATGACGTCATAGGACATGCCTTGATAAAATTTAATAGGGAACATTGATTCACTAATTTGACCTGATTCACATCCAGCTGGGACATTGTTCATGAAGATCTATGATGGCTAAGCAGGATGGCTGCCAGTAATGTTGTACTTCAGCTGCCCTATGAGTATCCACAGCATTATGATTAATAGCACCTAGACGCACCTGCCTCAAAGTAAAATGCCACCAATACAGCCATGCCTTTATGTGGCACAATGAGAGACATGTCAAATTTATCATGAAGGCCATTATGTTAAATCTAGATACCTTGAAAGAAAAACATCAAGAAATGTTCTCAAAGATGTCTCAAGGATTTAGGCGACATAATTGAAACGGAACACCCCGATGTAGCAACACAGTGTCTGTAGTGGAACGGATGGTGGGGGCGAGGGGGGTAGGTGTGCCCTTTTGATCTTAGCAAAAAGAAGTTTCTAGGTGTAAACTATGATTAACTAAATTTGTATAAATACCGTGGTATCTGCGTTTTAAGACCCCCTGTTGAAGAACCGACCTGCCTTATGTGACTAGGTTTCTCCAAACGAGATATTAAGACCCCTGACCTGAAGCCAAGATCAAGTGATCAATCCTGAAGCTCCAGGTTCCTTTTTTTATTAGCATTGAAAGCATGATACGTAACCGGTAAAAATGATTTGATTCCTGTTATTGATTTTGTGTGCCAGAGCCAGTGTAAGAGTTCTGACTTATTAACATGCTTACCTGCTGACCTTCCTTAATTGTACCTGAAAACATTTCCTTGACTTTCATGACTGCTACATTGGGTTATAATGATGAATAGCCTACTAAACTTTCCATAAGGAATCTAAGCTTTTCCACTGGAAGTTTGACGCTTCTTCGTAAATTCTCTAAATATCCTGCTCTTCAGAATATAATCCCTGTTTAATGGAGTTCTCATTTTCCAACAACCTCTTTGATATGTTCTATCAATTCAAAAATTACTCCATTAACAAGTACATGGAAGTAGACTTTGTAATAAGAGCTAATCTAAAAGTTCGAATTTTCAACAGGCTTGTCGCCAAGACTCTGGCTGCTATTATACCTTTTAAGAGCCAGTTTTTCTAAGATTCAGGCAGGGTGTGCTACTCACCCGACTCAGATTTAGTTCATAATTTTTTTCTTGGCAAACAATTACTAAAAAGTGGAAAAAATAGCATTTTCAGACCTCCATACCGTTTAGGTTATTTTTAGGGGCCCTTTCAAATATAGGGCCAAAATTTGGATTGTGTTAAAGTCCAGATTTCAAGTCCAATAATCTCAGTACGTTCTTGGTGCACCTCTGTTATATTTGAAGGGCCTAATATATGGACCCAAAGGTATCATTTGGTATCGCATTTATGATGATTGACTCAGGGCGCAGGCAACAGGGGGAGCTCAAAGTTACTATTTCATTCAATTTTAAGCTGAATTGATGGGACCTATGTGGCTTGCGCCCTTGGTGTACCTCAAAGTTTTGTGCATGTATAAGAAGGAGGGGACCTATATTACAAGTTTACATAAAAATTAGAATGGTACACTAAGGGCGCATCTCCACAGGGGGCGCTGTTTCCTATAAAAAAGTGAAATAGACCCTTTTTCAGGGCTCTGTAGCTCATTGCGCCCAGGGTCAACAGCATGGTGAGCATGCCTGTCATGTGCTATAACACCTCTAGTTTACTGGGATGTAAAAATCTCTGAGGTACTCTTAACCATTCTCTTTCCAGAATTTTTTTAAGGTACCACATATGACGATTTTTCAAATTTTCAAAAAATCACCAGGACGCCCGCAGTATGAATCGAGACAGTCTTGCAAGTCATTTCTGTAATGAATTTTGGTTGTTAGGATATATTTTGTTCCAAATAGTGTGAACACGCAAGTAGGGGGCGCCACAAGTACCCCAAAATTTTTATTTCTTCCATTTTTCACGTTTGCTGGTGCTGCATTCATCTCAGTTGTGGGACGCCAATCTCAAAACAGGAAATTTAGCATGCCACTGCAATTTTCTATATACAGTGTCACCTGTAAGTAAATAAATGGTTAATGATTTGCCATTGGGTCAATACTTTACATCCTCAACCTTAATTGCTCAAGGAAACAAGCATGCTCTTCTGAAGAAATGAAAACATACAGTTTTATAAAAAATGATATTTGAGGCACCTGGGATACGAAGGGTCGCAATTTGTCGTTGCTCATGCTCTGGCATCAGTTCCATATGGCATATGGGTCAAAGTAATTTAAATGAGTGAAGCCCCCTCAAATTTGAATTTGCCTTGGCCATGCGTAATTCTGAGTACATCAGAGAAAATTGGTTGCCATTGTTATCCCATCCACCTTAAATATTGGCCTTTATGACCCAGTGTGTCTTTATCCCATTGAAAGACAATTCAGACTTACACAATCAGGATGATAGAATAGATCCAATACCATTGGCTCAATGTTATCATCCTGCTTGTGGAAGTGGCAATGGCAAAACATCACCCGTTTCACTTACAAGTTCTACTCTAGCGATATGCCAAAATGCCATTTACGATAGACCGTTTTTAGGTTTAAGTTGTGAAAGTTTGGCTATTCAACTTTAAAGCTGAATTCCTTAAATTTAGGCTGATTACATCCAAGACTGCACTATCTTGATTTATAGACAAAGAGGAACGTACAATCTCAAAAATGTGTGTGAAAAGCAGTTCACATGTTCGTAGAAATGTAAAAGATGCATCATCATAACAAATAATAGGAAATACATTATTTGTACATATATATATTTTAGTTTTAAAACTCAATTACAAAGTATGAATTGAAGCATAAGCCGTCCAGATAACTATACCAAACCAAAGACATGGAAATGTATACAGTAATGCCCCATACATTGAAAAAGTTAGTGAAGTCTGAGATGTATTAATGAACAAAAATTGTATGGAATTGAGCCTTACAAATGTGTTACCAAACTATTATAGCTGAGAGCTTAAAATGGTCAATAATAAATGCGATTTCTGTTGATCACTAAAACAAACTGACTGTCAGAAGGTTTTAGTCCCATTAATTACATCAATGCAGCGCCAGCAAGCATGAAAAACAGGAGAATAATCTATTTTAGGGGTACTTGTGGCACCCCCTACATGCGTGTACACACTATTTGGAGCAAAATATATCATAACAACTAAAATTCATTACAGAAATGACTTGCAAGACTATCTCCATTCACATTTCGGGCGTCCTGGTGATTTTTTGAAAATTTGAAAAATCGTCATATGTGGTACCTTAAAAAAATTCTGGAAAGAGAATGGTTAAGAGTACCTCAGAGATGCTTACATCCCAGTAAACTAGAGGTGTTATAGCACATGACAGGCATGCTCACCATGCTGTTGAGCCTGGGCGCAATGAGCTGCAGAGCCCTGAAAAAGGGTCTATTTCACTTTTTTATAGGAAACAGCGCCCCCTGTGGAGATGCGCCCTTAGTGTACCATTCTAATTTTTATGTAAACTTGTAAAATAGGTCCCCTCCTTCATATACATGCACAAAACATTGAGGTACACCAAGCGCACAAGCCACATAGGCCCCATCAATTCAGCTTAAAATTGACTGAAATAGTAACTTTTAGCACCCTCTGTTACCTGCGCCCTTAGTCAATCATCATAAATGCGATACCAAATGATACCTTTGGGTCCATATATTAGACCATTCAAATATAACAGAGGTACACTAAGAAGGTACTGAGATAATTGGAATTTTGGTTGTTAGGATATATTTTGTTCCAAATAGTGTGAACACGCAAGTAGGGGGCGCCACAAGTACCCCAAAATTTTTATTTCTTCCATTTTTCACGTTTGCTGGTGCTGCATTCATCTCAGTTGTGGGACGCCAATCTCAAAACAGGAAATTTAGCATGCCACTGCAATTTTCTATATACAGTGTCACCTGTAAGTAAATAAATGGTTAATGATTTGCCATTGGGTCAATACTTTACATCCTCAACCTCAGATGCGGCAACAGTAGGCCTACGGCGAAATATGAACATTTTTGAAGCCCCTGTAAGCGATCAAAATTAAATTTGTTGAGATTGTAGAGAAGGTAGAAAGATTGCCAAATTGGCCACCAAGCAAATATAAATGTATAAGTTGAAAAATAAAAAACTCATAAGTTGGAAAAATCAAAACCAGAATTTTTATGCATTCTGTTTTAAAACCTGATTGAATTAAAACAATGATTTGTACAGATCCATAGATGTGCTGCGGTAATGACATCTGATTTTGATTGATGATTAATTTCTTTAAAAAAAAAACAAGCAAGAATCCTCTTCGGCTAACTTTCATGAATGAGGCTGAGTATCGAATGAGAATGCTCAAAGCTCATGTATCCTGTATTTATTTATGTATAAAGTATATTTTTACTCGGTAACTTGTTCAGTTAAAATACTGTTACACAATATTTCCATAATGATATCACATAATTAATTCACCAAAAGTTAATTATAAGTTAAGCCAAATTTTAATGAAATATTGAGATAATGCTTCAGTGTATGAAATTTGATATGGAATACGAATAAGAAATCATTGCATTTCAGAACATGTGTGCGTGCTTTGAAGAAAATCACGGAATAATCAATGTTAATAAGGTAAAGTATCTTTGCTATTTCTCTTCAGGGAGGCGGCATTTCAAGTCTTGGCTTTCTAAATGACTTCGAAAATGCCAGTTCTGTTTTGCTAAATTGCAATCTTGATATTTTCATGATAGAGAAAACGATTTTGTCTCTTTCATGGAACACAATCAACCGGATTTAATATTTTGGATGAATTTAAAGATTATATATTGTGACGTAATCAAGGTTATTTATGAAGAAACCCATAACTCAATTTTAGTTATGATATACTTTTCTCCGATCAATCCTTCTAAGCCTCACACAGTATTGCAAACGAAAGCTTAGACGGCATTGACGATTTTGTCAATATCAGTGAAAATAGGTGCTCAGCTGAAAAATTTCTACATGTATTTTCTTGTTTATGTATCTGGGAAGTTGTACAATAGAGGAAACTTCAACTATTTTTGTCACTTACTTGAAAATGTGTGATAAACAAAAATTTCAGTTGGAGTAAACTTACTGTCTGATGCTGCTTACATCCACAAGGGCCCTTAATGGCATTGTACATTAAGGAAAAAGTGGGCAAATGATAAAATGTGATTTTAGACAAGTTATGAAATACGTTCATGTATGATTTTAAGGCAATCAGCCATGAAACAGGGAAAAACATAATTATTTGATTTTTTTGTAATTTTCAAATGAGGGGGTAGTAATGGTCATTGATCCAAAACTGATGATAAATCAAAGGTCAACTAAAAAGCATCAAGAAAATATATGTCTGACACATTTTCATCCCGAAATAGAGTATGACAACACTTGACAACCAGTCATGCTGTAAAAATTGTGTTCTTTCATAGGTTTCGTTTTACACCTATTTTCCCTGATATTGACAAAATATCGATGCGGTCTAAACTTCCATCCGCTACTGTAACTCTTTCACTAGAGCAACAGGTAGAGAGTGCACTGGTTAATTCAGTACTCGCAATTATAACATTGCTAATGTCTTTAAATGATGTCATAAAATTTTGAATAGAGGGCAAAGTGTAAATAATTCACCCTATTCATCTTCATCTAAGGTCTGTTCCATTTCATGAGCATTATATTTTAAGGAGAGAAATGCATTTGAAGGCATTTACATAAAACTGAACGATTGTCCGACGTGACCCTGTTAAAACCCTGAGACACACCAAAAGCAGATCATTTAACAGAATTTGGGGCTCTTTGATGAAAAAATGAGGAAAGAAATTTCAGAATTTTTTTATAAGATCTGAAACATTAAGGCCTTTGCAGAGGATGGATGTCATTTTCTTTACCGTCAGAAGATTCCACCAGAACATGAAATGAAGGGAAGTACTTTTTGTAATCATGCATGCTGCAGCACGTGGCCTATCAGGTGATAAGATAAGATACACTGGAAATGAAAATTCTGAAATGGCAAAAAAAAGTACACATATACTGGATCGCGGTCGGTTGATTTAATCCAGGTGACTTAAATCACTATTTTACTGCATTAAAATCATGATTTATTTGAAATCGTGATTTTTTGAAATCATGATTTAAATCACGGGATTTTAAGAAAATATAAAAAATCAACAACCCTGCACTTACTCTATGTGTGAGTTTTGCTACTTTTCCTGCAAATAGACACTAAATGCAATAGATACTGCCTGCTGAGAGCGATCAACAAAAAACATGACTGCTAAAGCAAGTTCAAAATGAAATTAAATGCAAAACCATCTATAATAAAAAATATTGTTCACAGCAAGTTTTATTGATTTCTTTCAAACCTCATTGGCTTAAGACAAGGAACCCTGCCAGATGAGCACATACAATGTCATCCGCTTTTAATTTCTTTAAAAACTGCAAAATCCTCTTTCTCTCCCTCTGCAAAATCTTTTAATGAGGTTGAGGAAATTAAGATGAAACCGACCATTTTCTTAATTGAAGAATTTTACCAAGCTATGGAATTAAAAAAAGCAATGTCCCATGAGAGTGTTTATGTCTGATGAAGAACAAATGTGTGAATGTGATTAAAATGTGATTAAAAGGTTAAAATGAAAAAAGAAGATGATACAGTAGAGCCTGCGTTATAAGAACACCCTTTCTGATACTATACATTGATAAAGCGATCTCTCAAGGTGTACGGTCTCTCGTCGGGGTACAAAATGTACTAAAAATACTACTTAGTGCGGCAGGAAGAATGTCTCATAAGGCAAGTTGTACATTCAACAGGGGTTTCTTTTAATGCAAGTGCTACTGCATTCACATAGGATTCCACAGACCATTAGCAATGGATTTCATTACAAATAATAAAACATAGGCTGCGCAGCAGCAAACCTTCAGCGAATAACACATTTAGAAGATTACAATTACATCATAAAATTGGTGTGTTTACCAAATTCTGTATATTATAGGTATGCAACAGTGGTCGAGTAATGGCATTCTATTATCTGCTATTTGCCTGCTGCCCTGCGATCTACCTGTGTGCTTGCCAGGATTTGTAAAAGCAGGGAAAGGCCTTATTATACTAATTTACTTATATTATGGTACGGTTTTATGCATGCACCAATTTTTTTCAATCATTCAAAAAGTGTTAAATACAAGTCAAAAAGCACTGCTACATTTTATAGGTGATACGTGTAGGAAATGGCATTGCTGTATATGCAATAGTGGGCACGTTTTGGCTCCTATAAGAAAATAAGTACTTTTAATATTTTTTCTCAATATTACAAAAAGTATAGAATATGTATCAGTCAGACCATGAAAAGGCACAACAAACCACATAAGTCATATGTGTACCAAACTTTATCCATGTACACGCAATAGTGACCAAGTCTTGGGCCAGAAACAAAAAATAAATTTTTTCTCTTTTTTTTCAATATTTCAAATAGAATTTAATATTTTCCACCAGACCTTTCAAAGGGCACAACTAGACCTTATAGGCCATGTGTGTACCAAACCTTATCAATTTACATGCAATAGTGACCGAGTCTCAGCCCAAAAAACTAAAAAAATACACATTTTTCTATTTTCCAAATTTTTGCAAAACGTATAAAATATCCATCAATGAGACCATCAAAAGGCACAACTAGACCATATAGGCCACATCTGTACCAAATTTCATAAGTGCACATGCAATAGTGACTGAGATTTGGCCCGGAAACGAACAAAAATAATTTTTATATTTTCTCAATTATTTCAAAAGGTATTGAATATCTATCAATTAGAGCATCAAAAGGCACAACTAGACCATACAGGCAATATGTGTACCAAATTTCATCCATGTACACTCAATAGAGGCCGAGTGCTGGCCCGGAAACGATCTATCCGCTCGCCGCCCGCCCGCCCGGCGGACGGACAACATTTTTACCCAAGTGATTACAATACCTTCTTCGAACTTCGTTCGCTGAAGGTAAAAAGCTTATCAACTTGAAGATGTGCACTGCGTATTTCTGTTTGATATACAGATAAAAAGTGTCAAATACAGATTAACATTACAATACAGATTGAAAAGGGACATATCAGATATATAAACACATACAGATAAACATACGCAGATAGTTATCATTTGTATTAAAAGGACTGACAATACGAAAAAAGAGTTATAATCCGAATGTTTCAATGTTGGCATTCCTGTCGTGTGCCATTAGATATGGGTTCAAACAATGCTCCATCCGTATTTAAAAAAGGTTATCCAATTATGATAAGCATGATTGCATTCAGCATGTTGAGTGCCTTTGATTTGGTTGGAATGGGTTATAGGAAATCATGCAGTTTTGTTATTATTCTCGTTTCATATTGGAGGATAAATTGTCCAATATTTATTTCAGGTCGCTCTAGACTTTAGTAAAGTTGAAGAATGAGTTTTCCTCCCTCTATTTACAGAAAAAGTGTGAAACTTTCTCTGAGATGTAAATCATTTTAAAGCACTCCGGGAACTTTTAGACAAATTATAATACAAGATAGTTGATACTGGAAATACATACATCAAACATGGTGCTGAACAACCCATAGATATCAAAGACTGGTTTATGCATATATGCTTTAAATGGTTTTGATCAAGACTTAATTAAAAATGCTCTCACACGGTTGATGGTGTGAAAAAAATCTAAAAAATTTACAAGAAACATATTTGATCAAACAATTAGAGATATTTTTGCACAAGTAAAGAATTCATGAAGCAGGGCTACCCACTTAATGTGCTGAAAAAACAATTATAGAATTCATTGATAATCTCTCTTTACAAATTTCATAACAAACTAAGCAGGCAGTTTAGAAATAGCTTTGAGATAAAAAAACATACAATCCACTGACAAGAGACAATGAGATCTTCAACAAATATATCATGAAAAAGATATCGATTCCACAGATATATATCGAAAGACATGTGTGTTTTCCATATCATAACATGTTTACATGCTGGAATAATAATCAAATACTGTAAGAATAATGGTCATTGGATACGAGTCGTACTTATGAAATTCATGTTGCCAGAATATTTACAAAATCATTTCATCTTTTATTATTATTCTATATATTATTTTTCCACAAAGGTCAGTAATGTGTTATTGTTATTTCATGCCAAATAATTTTTTTTCAGGAACCACTGTATACCTTATGTTTTTACCTTCCGCCGACTGCAGACAATAGTGAGTTTTTGGTACTTTGTTGCATCTTCTAGCATGCATGTTAGGAGGTTCCATGAATCAGGTCAAATCTTCCGTCAAAGCAATCTTTTCAACAAGAGTCTGAAATAGAAGTTGGAAGAGGATGCTGTGTTTCCAGAATTTGTCTTGGCTTTGGAGAAATAAATTTGATTGAAGGGAAGAGAAAAAGCAAAAGCTAACTTTCGTTAGTTCACGAAAGTTAAGGAACTGAAAATGCTTGTGTGTACTTTAAAAAGCTTTATCGAAAAGTGGTCTGTCTAGGAGCAGGCTTCTAAATACAAGTGGATTAGTGCTTTACTAATAACAAATACTCTAGAGGAATGATGGATGGAACATTGGGATTTATGTGCTGTAGCTTATACTATCAATATGGACAAACGAAGGACACAGGTGATTGCAGCTGCGGTACAACATACAAGAAGGTCCATTTTAATCAAAGATCATCTACTTAGGATGTTGACTTGATTTTCATCCAATGCATATACATTTTATATCCCAAAACATCTATGTTGCATCAATAATCATTAATATATAATTATATAAATGATCAGTCATAATTTCGGTCAAAAATACAATTATATTGTAAAACTGAAAGAGTAAATCACTTATGTTTCAGGTTTGTCCTTCACGACTTTCTTGCATGAGCATAAATCCAGGACAATGACAAAGTTTCGGAATTTACCAAAATAACCCTACTAATTTTCATTTGAGTGTACTGGCGTGGCTTTTTGATGAATATTATTGAACTCGGCTTCATTTATAGTGGATTTAGTCCATAATTATAAGTTACTAGAAAAATTTGAAGAAAGCTGCATTTTTAATAGATTTCTCTCATTTATTGAATTTTTTTGAAAACTGTATTTGACTCTATAGCTGACGAGATTAATTCTGAAAAGTTGTCTACATTAAAAGGCAAAAATGTAGCCTGGCCTGTCCCAGGTAATGAGGATGCAGATACATTAAAACTCGAAAATCAGTTATTTCCGAAAAAAAAAAAATACTTATAATGCAGGTCCTTTTTATTCTATAGAAAAATAACATGAAATACTTTGATATTATATTATTTATTGAATGGAGCATGTCATGAAACTTCAAAAAAGTGTTTGCATAGAATATTTCCTTCGTTTCAGAGTAGAATCAAGTCAAGCAAAAATCACTATTATGGTGATCATTTTGGAATTTTTAAAAAGGGAATGAGAGTAAACTGCTCGGACATTGTGGAGGTTTATGAAATAATGGTATGTTTGCTAACAAACAGAAAGACAGAAGAGCAAACAATTTCCCAAAACTAGAACTTTTACAAAATATAATTTTTTGTAGAATCGATTTGGTGGCGATGGAATATCATTATTAACCTTACATGATTAAATAATTCAATGTTTGCTAATAAACAGAAAGATAATTCTGGAACCATAAGGTAAACAGTTTCCTCAATCTAGACACCTTATTAACTATTCAGAAAGAGAGACTACCAGATGAGGAAGCCTTTGAAAATTCATGCTTCATACACAGGAATATGCAAACATATTTGATAGGCCCATCAATCACTCGGAGCTTCACACTGAAGTTTCAGATTATGCTCTAAACTGGATCCATCAACCTTTATACAGCAGCATATTTGATGGAAAGGCTGAGTTTTGGTGAGGGATATATCTGTTTTAGGTAGTCTTACTGAATCTCATTTCTATTTAAAAGGCTTTTCAAATTATGAATTCAGGATACTGTCGGAAGTATACTAGTCATAAAACATAAATTCTTGACGTAAGTCCAAAAAATACTCAGTCAAACATGATTGATGTAATTATCATTCATCATGTAATTTAAATATCACATTACAGCATAAGCTATCATGACTCCTAATGTGATGATGTCACAGTAGAAAGTCCTAACGTGAATAATAAACAGTCTTCATCGCTATAACTAGTGGTAGAAAATTTAAATCTATTGACTAGGTTCTTTTTTTTCATGAACTTGTTTCGTGAATTCAACCATACTACATTTTAATACTTGTGTTGTTGGGGCAATCAACAGCTATGCATATATGTATAATGTCACTCATGACTATTGAACAATTTGATTACCATAATAGCATGCCGCTATTCATCTATGTCCGCCACTGCAATTATACATCATAACATCAATGCATTAATGCGTTATGTTCTTTGCTAGATCTATGCATCATAAGCACTCTTGTTATAATTATTCCTTTCCTACTGAAATATGTGTGTCTAACTGTATTTTGCACCCTGAGAAGACACTTCACCTGAGTCACCTTTTATCCCAGAAGGGGTTGTCTTTCAGCATGAAGGCCACCAGATCATGTAAACCGTTCATGCCGACAATAACTTGAATACTTTTCTGCTCATCAAGATATCTCAATGCATTTTTCTTTTTTTTCAGGGCTTAGAAAAAACAACTACTCCAGGAAAACTTCTAACATCAGGCACAATTCCCAAAACAGATCCTACATCAAAGAAATGTCATGACGCCTTTCAACAACACCCCCTGAATGACAGGCAATACCCCTTGTGACCCAGTCTGTCACGAGTTTGTGGATAAACACCGCGACACTTCATCAATGATTCAACAGCCTCTACGGCATGACCTGCCATCGACTTATGGTGATAGATCTGACATGGATACAATGTCAACGATGCAAGGAGTTTACCTAGTGGCTAACTAAATAATATGAAATGAAATACCGAATCTGCATACTGCAAACTTGTGTATCCCAGGAATGTAGAAGAATGACTTGTGTTGATATCAACAATCTGTAGCGCTTCGTCTTTAGCTGGATAATAAGTAATCATTCTGACACAACAAAGCAGAATGTTTATACCAGAAAACTAATTGTACACTATGCATAAAAACACAGTGACCCATATTAATACAAAAGATCTTTAAACAAACAAAAGATAGATTACCACACCTCAACAATATGAAAACGACTGGATAACATTAACACAGCTCTTAGAACTAATATCACTACATCTATTCAATTGCTAAATTTGCATTCTCTAAGTGTGTTACACGAGGCGCTAATGTAAATATCAATCCTCTGCGAAGAGTTAATCAATTCAGGCAATTATGTAGTATGCTCAGTTGGTTTCCAACTTCGTATATTCAATAGATTGATTTGCATACAGTGTAAACGACAACTGTAAATATCAATTACTGCAACATTCAGTTAATATCAATATTCAATGAGTGGTTCACAGCTCCTGTGACACATTATGGAGCACAAATTTCACATTTCAAGGTCAACAAAAAGTAATCATCTCCCATGTTCAGTAGTTCATTGCTCAGATGGCGGGCATTAAGTTCTTATGGCAGCCTAAAACACAAATTCAGTTGTGACCTGATGGTCTGAGGTGATAATCTGGTAAAAGTTGTGCATGCATTAAGTATGATCCCAGCTAACAATTGACACTCTAATCGTCATTGACATGATGTGTGTCATGACACATTGTCACACATGTTTTATGCTGTTGTCCTTCACAGCAACAAATGTTTCCATACTGTCTTTGACAAAGGTGTAGGTCTTTCGACAGAAGTAATACTGCTGCTGACAGTGCATTCAACAGTGTCTCAATGCTTCAAACCCTTTTATGAGATCGATGTGTGTCTTGACACCCTCGCGGGGATAAAATCTACAATTGTAGGACAGGCTATGACATATTTCTAACAGATGAACCACAAATGTATGCAAAGTCAAGTCAAACACCGTTAGTTTTACTTTGTCTGACGCACATTTAATTTTTTCCGTCTCGTATTCCGGGATACTAAACGGTCTCCTTGGAGTCAAGGATGACCTTCGGTTTACCATATGCTGATCTCATGTAAATAATGCTCTTTATCTTGATTATGGATACAGCGTACAGAGTACAAACATTGTCAGGGGTAAGGAGAACCATTTCAAGGATCATGGATCATTATGAGGTCATCCGTGTCGTCTATGTCATAGGAATATTTATGGAGTACCTCAAGGATCCATTATTAATGCAAGGTCGTCCTCATACCAGTGACCTTAACTGATCCAAATCTTGAGATACAGCATTACCATATCATTTTCATGTCATGTCTGTGGATATGGGACATCAATTTTAGTTAAAATAATGACCTTTGCCTCTGAGTGGACAGGTGAGTGAATAAGGAGACATTGATATACTATTAGATATGGTAATGCTGATATTCATATGCTGATAATTGATAGGATAGGGTCACTAGATTCAACGATTTTACTGAATTTGCATGCAACACTATCCTATTCAAAGGTTCACTGTACAATGTATTCCTTTCCATGATAAACCTTTCTACAAGCCATTGTGGTAAAAACAATTTCTAACATTTTGTAATAGATGTAAATGAAGCCATACAACAGGAGCGAGATTAGTAGTATTTTGATTATTGAATTCAATAAATGGAGTTTTTGAATGCAAGAAGTATCAGTTGAATTTCTATATCCTATAAAGTTATGTATAAAAACATACTAGGATGAGTAGTATTGAAAATTTTAAAGATCTGATTTTACTTTTTATATCATGAGATATCCACCCAATAAAATTCAATGTTATTAGTTAATTTTCCTTTTTTGTGGAATTGCCCTCTGGATAGACTCAAAACAATAACTTATAGATTGGAGAAAAGTGGTAAAATGTTTCCATCACAAAGAAGATATGTACCTAAATTCCACCCTCTGAGTCCATAAATATTTCTAAAAGATATAAAAGAATTTCATGTATTGTTTTTACAAAACTATTTAAAAGAAATATATCCAAATGCTAAATTGCTATCTTTCCTCAGAAATTATTTTCTCTTGACTAGTATTAGTCAAAAATATTGCTATCAAACGCCATATAGATTTTAATGATAGTTCTTTATTTAGCTAATACTCCAACCATTCCCAACAGATGCTAGAATGATATGAATCAACCCCTTCTCCGGAGATTTCACCAATCCTGGCAATCATATAACTCTATCACAAGAAACTGTTAGATGAATGAGATAGCTAATGCATTACTTATCAAGATAAGTCTCATAGCAACCATTACTCTGTCGATCCCATGGATCAGTATGTCAAAGATAGAGGATATTTGTGGCATAGCCGTTTACTACAGTCTGGTCTCTACTAGGCTTAGGAATCCCCAAGAAATATAGAATCCAGTCAAACAGCTTTCGATGATGGAGAACTGTAGCAATAAATAATAATAAAAGTTGTGCAGATAGCGATGCAGCAGAAAACATCGGTCGTACTTCTTCCTGTAAAAGGAGGCTTTCGCAGTGACTAATTGGAGGAATTATTTTTCATAAAACTGAACAATATACATGACTTTTATTACAAGCACCCAAGCTGGTCAAATTATGATTGAAAAGTTTCATTCATTAGTTTTGATTTTGTATGATTTACATGTGTATGTATGGATTCCAGCTAATGTGCAATTTGTCCATTATATGCAGACATTTGTTCAGAGAGTGGTTTTTCCATGCATTCAATTTCACCATGTAATGCCTTTGATTTTAGCGTGTTGAGCTGTTTTACATTCTAAAATGGCAAAACAATGGTAAGGGAGAAGCAACATTCTTATTTGTCATTGAATGGCTTCAAGTACTGTGAAATAGCAATGCAATAGGCAAACATGAACAATATATGCCACATGTGAAAAAAAAAATACTTTAAATCATCATAAAGTGTTTGTAGCATGTTTTTAAAATGCTTTTAGGACTGCTTGTAAATTTCCCAGTTACACACTCTACAAAATTTCTGGCTAAGTTATACAAGTCCACAGACTTCAGCAATACTCTGCGGCTTTCTTCCTTTTTTTGCGTTATCCCGTGTGGATTACCTCGGAAATCCCATACTTGTCACAGTAAAGCATTCGCACAGGTGGTATTTTAGTTCTGGTTTGGCATGTCTAAGTGGTGTAAATCTTAATAAATACCTTTAAAAGGCACTAAGGTGCAACACAGCCGATTTACTATGTATAAGATTATAAAACAAGTTTTGTGATAACACTAGTATAGTCTGTACAGTCATGCCGAATAAAATCAATATGCAGAAAATAAAGCTGCCTCAATGTAAACAAGATTCCAGTCAATAAGTCCGTCCTTGATGTAACAAAACTGGTAGTTCACTGTATTGTCATTGTAATTATTGGACAACTTCAAAATGTTACTGTCAGTCTAGCCGGTTACCACTCTGTGTCAAGGCCATTTCAATAATGTTGTCGAAAGAACAGTTTGTACATGTAATTTAGACAATGTGATTCTTTCAAACAGTAATACAATTAGAGAATATATTAGACATGATGCCCGGACTACAAGACACAACTGCATGGATTATTGAGGTTTTTTATCCCCTGTATGTTTACACGGTCAGCCTAGTTCAGGCAAGAGCAGGATACAATGACAAGACGAAGGATTATTGAAACTGCTATTAACCACAAAAAACAGACAACCAAGCCACTAAAGAATAACGACAGAGATTGGCTGTGGTGGAAGCAGGTGGTGGACTAGATTCATGCTGAGAAAAAATTTTCTCCATTGAGACTAAAGTTTGCAAGATAAATGATGCAGAAGGAAATTTAAAAGTGACAAAGTAAATAAAGTGCAGTTGAGGACAAGATGAACATGGGATTATGTACATCAAGATAAAATGAATAAAAGAGTGAAGTCTGGTATAGCGTTGAAAGCAGTTCTGTGTATATTTACTATATTGTGGATTTTTCTTCTTCCTCCTATTCATAAATTTTGTGTCAAAAGTTTTGAGAAACTATCTGTTCTTCAAGCTAGAGCAGCTACTTGTACCTTTCTTAAATGGCAATCAGAGCCATTGAATTCCTGTTACATGTATAGTGCCTCAATTACGTTGTTCATTATCTGTAATTAAATGATGACTGAAAAGTCTGACAACTTGGACTGATAGTGAAATGTAATCTTGCATTTGCATACAAGAACCAGAAAGCTTAATCCATTCTGTTATTCTAAAATGCAGGAATGTCCACCTGGGCCACAACAATTGTTTTGTATAAGACCACAAATGATAACAGCATAATCATTGAACATTAGATCTCCTATGAACTACATGGAAGTGACAGCAAGGCACCCTATAGATCCTATTACAAGTATTTTCCGCATCATAATGGATGACGTTCAGACATGCCAGCTTCAGAGAAACAAGCCGATGTGTCAGCTATCTGTCAGCCATTTGTCACTAATATGTGATAGTCATTCTGGGGCAAGTCGATGTTACAATGTTAATGTCACATCTATCATGAAGGGATTTGCTGATAATGAAAATCAAGAGAAGCATCAAAAAGGCATTCAACGATAACAGGAGAAAAACTTGAACAATTAATGAAGATAATCAATATATTGTACTTTAAAGTGGAAGCCAATGAATCCTCTTTGAAACTTCATCAAATATTTTCCTTGAAATGAGGGCCACCAGCTTGATCTTTCTTTTTTCAATTAGTTTTTGCTTTATCTTATTGGTTCATCCACTTGAAAACCTCCTACTCAACTCCTGACTCTGACTACAAAGCCCTACGTACAGGGCAGAAATATTTATGCTCGTCAGCCTACCAATGTTTATTATATACATGTATTGCATACATTGCTATTCAACACAAGAAAAGATCAATTTGTTATTTAGGACAGTGACAGACATGTGCAACTGTACTTGATTCATGAATATTTTATTGTATTAGGCGAATTGTCAATTAAAAGATCCATAACAAACTCGCCAAATATAAACCAACTGATGAACAAATCAATTTCTGTGAAAAAAAAACTGTAAAAGCTGAACAGACCGATATTTTTCAAATATATTTTCCAAGATGTTAAACTGGCTAAAAGTTTAAAATCCTTCGATATTTGGCTTTTTTTTACAATTATAGAGTACATTTAATTTCCTAGTCAGATAATTTCTTATAATTTGAAACAATATTGTGTGTTGCGTGTGTCCTATTGAAAATTTTTCAAGGAACGATGATCATGAATCTTGCGGATGTCTCTGCCAGTAGCTCTGGCTGCTACAGCTCCATACGCCATTCCAAGACGAATCAATTTTAAATATGAGGTAAACGACAGAGAGCGGGACAATACATGTAACTTTGCTTTGATCATTTATAGTTTGTTTAGTTGCTAGGCAATACTTTAAGTTCTAACTATCATGATGCCATGTAAATCGATGATTCTACAGAGCAATTATTTAAGATATAATCAAAGGCAATTTTAGTCCTTTGGGTGCAGGCACGTCTTGATTTACAGCTGGTGTAGAATACTAACTAAAATATTTTTTCCTATAGACATACACATAAGTCTGGTACAGCAAGGCCCTTTCTTTGCCTGACTTAGGGACACAATAGCATAAAGAAGTGTTGCGTGCTAAGGGGCTGTATCCCATGGGCTAATGGCACTAGGGCCATGAAAAAGTGGAAGGCAAGTGGTGCCAATAATTTAATATCTTTCCGTCTTAACATGCTATTTTGCATGCAGAAGGTTATGGTTAAAAATATGCTTGTGCACTTGCTTTGTATGTATGCCAGAACCTAAGCATTTTGAAGCCCTGCAAACTAGTCCCTGCTTTGTAAGGTCCCTTGTTATAAGAGTGACATTGGAATATATGACCAAATTCTTCAAGCACAAAGACCAAAAAAAAAAACATTGAATATCATTTGCCTCCAACATTTCGTCCCACTAGTCCATATTTTACAGCTCTCTGGCATGCAATACTTCTTACCGCTACTTTATCCAGAGGCCTTGGAAAGAGTCAATAACGTAGATGTGTTTGGCAGACTTTAACATGGTCTATGTTTACGAAATGAGAATACGTTGGTGTTACACATGAAATAACAATTAGCTTAGGGTATTGTTTTACAAGGAATAAATACTGCTTTCCTACATAAGTGCTTGAGATGCTTTCTGTGGGTGTCTACCATTACTAACATTCAGTGGCAGATACAGGGGGAGCCTGGGTACCCATGGACCATTGAGATGAAAATAACATTTTGAAGAAAATATAGAGCAATGCGGGCCTGCAAATGCTGGAACGACGTTAACGTGGGCGCGCAAATGCCGAAACGATGCCCAGGCCCCCCCAGACTACCGTGCCTGGATCCGCCATTGACATCCGTAGAATTGTTAAGGTATTAGGGTCTAAGGTCAGGATTAGGTTGAGAGTTTATCTAGCAGATTACATTTTGTGCAGGCGCAAGGAATTTATAATTATCTGTCGTCCTGTGAGTACTGCTTGTTTTTCTGGAGCAATTATTATCTCAGCTGGAAGCAGTCTAGATGAGATTTTGAATAGACAGAACTTTGCATAAGTGTTAGTGCAGGGCCTATGTGAGGGATCTTTTACTTGCCCAACATAGACACTGATACAAGTGGCTGCCAATTTAACGTCTCATCCGAACAACATCCAGTAGGAGAGCGCATGCATGGCATATAAGTAAGCTGTTGTGGATCCTTCTCATCACTTTTCTCGTTTGCCTCTATATCTGATCTTATCACTTAACTCTGTAATTTGCTGCATAATCCATGTCTGCAATGTAGGCCTACCTTACTACATTACACAACCAGTTGGGGAAGAAACAGCACTTGAAATTGAATGAAAAGCTTGGCCTAACATTTGGTTAATTACATACTTCACTTGTTTTCCCTTTGGTACCTCATCCTTTTTTAAATAATTTTCTTTCTTCCTGAATTCCTGCAAACTCATTTTTAATTCAAATCTTAAAAAAAAATAGTAATTTATTTTCCCCTGAATTCATCAGAGAGCTTCACAACCTGCTTAACAATCTCCTTTGGTTTTTTGTGAGGGTATTACCAGGGTCATGTAGGACATTCTGATTCATCATGTTTATGTAATTGCCTTCCAATGCATTTCTTTTTTTCTAAACCATGCAATGCTCATGAGTGCAGTGGGCTAATAGAAAATAAATAGGATGAATCATTTTTAATATCTGCCTTTTTAGCTATTTTACCTTGTAAACTTATCTCAAAATGCATGGTTCATAAAAATCAAATGACAACAAGCATCCTTTCACCACATCTGAATATTTCTGCCTGATTGAATACGTCTTTTTGTGTATTCCCATTTAGGCTTCATCTCTTCTCTTGCATTTTCTCCTGCCTTTTTGCAACAAGGCAAATGAGACACAACCTTTTGAAAGCATGAATAATTGGGGAACCAGCACACTGCCTTTCATCATCAATTCATTCTCATCGGACACTTTGGGACATAAGGCAACTTGACATGCCAACACCAGAAACATCAAAAGCATCAAAGGTAGTTTCTCAGTAAAGAACATGATGAAGGTTTTTATTAATTTGAGAAACATAAAACTTGCTTGTTTATGGTCGTTATTAATGTGAGAAGGATTCAACTTACATGCACAAATCTGGCTAATAAAAGAACTTTGTGGTTGGTTGTCATGTCATTTATTCAGACACGAGTCTGAATGAAAGCTCTGTGGTTCATGTTCAAGACAAACTTGCATGATATGACCACTGGAGTCTTTGCACCAGGCTTTTTTGTTAGTTTTTCATATAAATTCCTGGATTTGACCAATTTTATCATGCATAAAGTAATGTCTAGTGCAGTGTGCATTCCAACGAGAGACTGTTTCATGACCTTAAAGAGAGAATAATGAACTTGCTATTGGTGCCACTTCAATACCCAAGTTGACCATCTCAATACATGCACAAGTATTTTCATATTATTCTAAAATTTGTCTTGGGTTTACGATCCATAATTGTTTTAATTTCCAAATGATTTGCTAAAATATACTACCACAACTTCTGCTAGAAACTAGAAAGATGTGCAAATTAATTTCAGATATTTCTCAATATGGCTCTTGTCATAACAAAGTGTCTTTATCATTGGCGAAGCATAGAAAAATGATTAAAGGAGAGAAAAATGCAAAGAGACCATATTTCATCCTGAAGCAAACAAAACTCCTTTGACTATTCTGAGTCCTGTTTGTTTAGATATTTGCTATCTTCCCCCAGCATGGAATTGCCCCATTAAACTGCCTCATATGGGACTTGGTTTCCTCAAACAAGATCTTAAGATCTCTGGCTCGAGGCCAAGTTTGAATGATGAATTTCGAAGTGGTCCCTTCTTGTTAAGACTTCAATGTGGCTATTTAAATAGTGTTCTGTAAAAAAAAAGATTGTTTACTAGTCACAGACGTCGCAACAGGCAATTTACTCATTGCCGCATTATTTTTCATGATTCTGTGCAACAATCTGTAGGGATGGATAGGAAACTATATGCCATTAACATTTTTTACCAAGATACGAAGTCCTTGATTTTAATGCTTCATCCTAAAATTAAACATTAAACCTGTAGTTTCTGGACTATAATCCAAGTAAAATGAAGTTTTTTTCTTCTGAAGTTCAAGTATCATGTTCCATTAAGTTGAGAGTCACCCCCATTATCTAGTGTCTTCTGATTTTGTACTGAAAGATTAGACGCAACTTTTAAAATGTCCCTTTTGTTTCATCATCGTGACTGATTCAGATAGTCGTTCGACTTTTTCATGTTATAGACTTGTCAGAATTAACCCACTTTAACCCCTGCAACATTTGATAGTCATGCAAGAAAGATGTGCAGGATAAACTTGGAACTTTGTGAATTGATATCGTTTGATTATTACAATGAGGCAAACCGAAATGTTGGCCGTTCAACTACAATGTCATGTAAATTAATGATCACATCTATAGATGCAAGCACATTTTTGTAAGTATGAAATGTTGAAGGGCACATTTAATGCACAATAAATGTCTAAAACTTTATTCAGAGCATTTAGTAATTCCACAACACAAACTAAAATCTACAGTACATTTACATCAGCTGGCATCCCAGACAGAACCACTTTCTGTAACGGTTTTCCAAGCAACACAAGCAATGACAGTTGTCCAACTCACTGGCACTAATGGAAGTTGGCTATTGCTTTTTGCACTTCTGTTCAATCACATTTAGTCCTCCAAAGCCAAGACTAATTCTTGGAGCACTTCATCTTCGTCTGACTTCTGACTTTAATTCGGACTTCGGCTGATATGTTTGCTTTCACGGTGTACATTTGGAAATTTATCTTCTTGGAATCTAAGGAAGGCATTAGAAAGGGTTTTACGTGAAGCTAAAAGCTTTTATGCAGTACACATACGAATATTGCATTATCAAATGCATTATCAAATATCTTATGCTCATTATTCTGATCTTATTAGTATTCTGCTATGTAAATTTCACAAGATACTACAAACATATTCAGTTTTAGTATGTCTGTGAAATTGAAAAAAAATTATCTGGTATTATTGTGTCCTACGAAAAGATTATTTATACATTTTTCTCACGGGTATTTGTGTACCTCTCACCCAGTTTCTGATATAATTTTAAAAGGATGGAAATTTACTTCATGATTAATATAACATCCAATTTTTCAAATCTTATTATGTGGGTTGCTTTATATCTCTTGACAGGTAAAATCTTAAAATGCTTTTCTGACCAAAAAGTAAGACAAAATAAGAAGGTAGTTTCCCGTGGCCTAATGGTTAAAAAAGGCGCTTGTTTGTGCTACCGCTGGCTGTGAGGTCGTGGATTCGACTCCCACTCCTGGAACTCAATTTGGTCCAAGCCCATGGGACATTAAATGGAGGCGGGTTGTATCCAGTGTTCTGTACTGGGGCAGCTGAAAGACCCTGGACATCCCTGAATTAATAGGGTATGTACCAGACTCACAGTCTTCTCATCACTCATCATCATACGGCAGTCACCAACACTGGAGAATGCTAAGGCATGGGAACCTAGGGCAATGTTCCCCTTGTCACTGCCAATGGGCGCCGTACTATGGCTGCCCTGAGCTGTATCATTGTGGAAGGCTCAACACGAATTTCGTGCCTGCATTGCAGTGCATGACTGATAGTATATATAATACAATACAATACAATACAATATTGTGTCATAAAGTTAACCAATACGAAATCAAAAAAAATTTGGGCTTAATGGTTTTTTTGAGATGCAAGAAATCCTCCTCCTTTTCATATGTAATGATGCGAATCCACCAGCTATCGCAGTTTTATGACATTTCTTATTCTTTTATCAGATTATATATTATTACATCAATTTTTCTGATATAACACAACTTCAAAATTCGAAATCTGATGAATTTTTGCTTTTATGTGCCTTTGAGAACAAAACAAAACAAAATATCCAGCCGTCCTCCATTGAAGTCTTTCAATGCATCCTAATCAGAACAAGTTGTGTTAGTGTGAATTTCTGTTGGCTTATTTCAAGGGCAATTAAAAAGGATTCACGTCTCGCACTGAAAAAGAAAGGATTGTCTGATAACAGACAATCAATGTCTAATATGTGCCCGATCAAGCGATTGTCTAATCAAGACAATTGAATTGTTCAAAATGTCAAAGAACGTGTTTGATTCATTCAATTGATTGTCTAAAAGAGTAAGATATGACGTTTTTATGAACTTTGATTGAAATGCAGAGAAACCTTTAGTAATTTTTGGCATGGTCATGTAACAAGATCCTTGGGAAATTATTGGCAATCAACATAGGAAATCTCTTATGGGACATTGCCTTTCTTAATTTGTTTGCTCGGCAGAGTTCTGCAAGTAACAAAATGGTCCAGCTCATCTTGATTTTTCTCAGCCTCATTAAAATGATTAGCTGAGAGAGGAAACGGATTTTGCACTTTAAAGAAACTAAATGCAGATGACATTATCCTTGCTGCACTTACCATATATATCTATCTTCAGTACAACCCAAAATAAAGTAAGAACTTTTTCTGTCAGAAGTCCTCTGTTTACCTATTTTGCCCTTCTTTCTCCTCCTCACCCAAATCTCCTTACAACTACATGTACCTTTGACTCCTTACAACAACCTTAGCTCATATTAGAAACTCTATTAAGACAGCTATCAATGCAATTGCAATTAGCAAAGGTGCACAATATCAAAAAAATCAAACACAAAGGGGGTGATGGAGTTTAAGTTAAAGCTGTTTAAATGTGATTTTAATGTAATTTTAAAAGGTAGTTTCAAGTAGGTAAAGGTGTGAATTGATTCGGAGGTAGCCAAAAGGTGTGAAATGGAAAAGTTGTGGCTGATTCTTCCGGCATTATCAGGGATTAGACCCCCCAGGGGGTTAATATATTTAGTCCATTAGTACTGTATGGATACTGAATGACTAGGCAAAAAACTACACACAAACTAAACAATCAGTTCGATTGTCACAGGTTATATAAACAGAAACTGTTGTTTGATTTGACAGCTTCTCACACTTTCCTTAATGCTTATAGTTGTTGGCAACATGATGATTTGGTAACTTGTTCGCAATGGCAATTATGGTGAGCTGTTGGTGTTAAAGACATAATGCCTGTGGTTTCTTTGTGTTTTATATTGTACTGCTTTAGGCCCCTTTTCCTATACCTTATACATTGCAAAGGGGCCTAATCCAGTACAATATTATATTGTACTGGATTAGGCCCCTTTTCCTATACCTTATACATGGCAGACGGGCCTAAAGCAGTACAATATAATACAGAATAATAAGACCATTTTTGTATATAAATAGAACATAGAGTTAAAATATATTGAAACTATTATATTGTACTGCTTTAGGCCCCTTTTCCTATACCTTATACATTGCAGACGAGCCTAAACCAGTACAATATTATATTGTACTGGATTAGGCCCCTTTTCCTATACCTTATACATTGCAGACGGGGCTAAAGCAGTACAATATAATACAGAGTAATAAGACCATTTATGTATATAAATCCAAAATACCGTAAAAATATAAATAATATTTATATATTTTTTATATATATATTTTTGAATAATAATAATTTTTGGGGGGAGACTCCCCCCTACGATCTAAAGAGGGCGATATATTTGATGGGGTTAGAGAAAAAAATGGGGTATAGTTTTTTTTAGGGGAAAGAGTTACAATATTTGCCTTTTTTAGATATTGGCATAGGGGTCTAAACCTTTAGACCCCTTCGGCATATTAACAGATCTGCATACGGGCCTAAAGGTTTAGGCCCCTTATACATGGGAAATCATGTGTAAACGGGTCTAAAAGTTTAGACCCCTTTATTGAATGAACCCATTCAGTTGTGCACCATATGGGTCTAAAGGTTTAGACCCCATTGAAGCAATAAAAATTGGTTTAGAAACCTTTATTGAATGAACCTCATTCAGTTGTGCAACATATTGGTGTGAAGGTTTAGACCCATCAATGAAAAATTATTGGTTTAGACCCCTTGATTGAATGACTCTGAGGTTTGAATAAATTTATTAAATGAACCCCATTCAGTTCTGCAGCATATGGTTCTGAAGGTTTAGACCCCATCAAGCAAGAATTATTGGTTCAGACACTTTTATTGGTCTAGACCAATTTTTATTGCTTCAATTGGGTCTAAACCTTGAGACCCATATTGTGCACAACTGAATGGGTTCATTCAATAAATGGGTCTAAACTTTTAGACCCGTTTACATATGATTTGTAATGTATAAGGGGCCTAAATCTTTAGGCCCATATGCAGATATCTTGATATGCAGAAATGGTCTAAAGGTTTAGACCCCTATGCCAATATCTAAAAAAGGCAAATATTATAACTCTTTCCCCCAAAAAAAACTATACCCCATTTTTTTCTCAAACCCCATCAAATATATCGCCCTCTTTAGATCGTAAGGGGGAGTCTCCCCCCAAAAATTATTATTATTCAAAAATATATATATAAAAAATATATAAATATTATTTATATTTTTACTGTATTTTGGATTTATATACATAAATGGTCTTATTACTCTGTATTATATTGTACTGCTTTAGCCCCGTCTGCAATGTATAAGGTATAGGAAAAGGGGCCTAATCCAGTACAATATAATATTGTACTGGTTTAGGCCTGTCTGCAATGTATAAGGTATAGGAAAAGGGGCCTAAAGCAGTACAATATAATACAGTTTCAATATATTTTTACTCTATGTTCTATTTATATACAAAAATGGTCTTATTATTCTGTATTATATTGTACTGCTTTAGGCCCGTCTGCCATGTATAAGGTATAGGAAAAGGGGCCTAATCCAGTACAATATAATATTGTACTGGATTAGGCCCCTTTTCCTATACCTTATACATTGCAGACGGGGCTAAAGCAGTACAATATAAGACAGAGTAATAAGTCCATTTATGTATATAAATCCAACATACAGTAAAAACATAAATAATATTTATATATTTTTTTTATATATATTTTTGAATAATAATACTTTTGGGGGGAGACTCCCCCCTACGATCTAAAGAGGGCGATATATTTGATGGGGTTAGAGAAAAAAATGGGGTATAGTTTTTTTGGGGGGAAAGAGTTATAATATTTGCCTTTTTTAGATATTGGCATAGGAGTCTAAACCTTTAGACCCCTTCGGCATATTAACAGATCTGCATACGGGCCTAAAGGTTTAGGCCCCTTATACATTAGAAATCATGTGTAAACGGGTCTAAAAGTTTAGACCCCTTTATTGAATGAACCCATTCAGTTGTGCACCATATGGGTCTAAAGGTTTAGACCCCATTGAAGCAATAAAAATTGGTTTAGACACCTTTATTGAATGAACCTCATTCAGTTGTGCAACATATGGGTGTCAAGGTTTAGACCCGTCAATGAATAAGTATTGGTTTAGAACTGAATGGGGTTCATTCAATAAATTTCTGCAAACCTGAGATTCATTCAATCAAGGGGTCTAAACCAATATTTATTCATCAATGGGGTCTAAACCTTCAGACCCATATGTTGCACAACTGAATGGGGTTCATTCAATAAAGGTGTCTAAACCAATTTTTATTGCTTCCATGGGGTCTAAACCTTAGACCCTTGTGGTGCACAACTTAATGGGGCTCATTCAATAAAGGGGTCTAAACTTTTAGACCCGTTTACATATGATTTGTTATGTATAAGGGGCCTAAACCTTTAGGCCCGTATCCATATATGTTTATATACAGAAGGGGTCCAAAGGTTTAGACCCCTATGCCAATATCTAAAAATGGCAAATATTGTAACTCTTTCCCCCAAAAAAAACTACACCCCATTTTTTTCTCTAACCCCATCAAATTTATCGCCCTCTTTAGATCGTAGGGGGGAGTCTCCCCCCAAAAAGTATTATTATTGATATATATATATAAAATATATAAATATTATTAAAATGTTTACTCTATGTTATATTTATATACATAAATACTCTTATTACTCTGTATTATATTGTACTGCTTTAGGCCCGTATAAAATGTACAAGGTATAGGAAAAGGGGCCTAATCCAGTACAATATAATATTGTACTGGTTTAGGCCCATCTGAAATGTATATAAAGTATGGGAAAAGGGGTCTAAAGCAGTACAATATAATACAGCTACATTTTGACCTCAGTATCAATTTCTTTTGGATTGCTATTTGGGACAGTGTCTATACTATATCTTGTACTGGTTTAGGCCCGTCTGCAATGTATAAGGTATAGGGAAAGGGGGCTAAAGCAGTACAATATAATGTTGTACTGGATTAGGCCCCTTTGCAATGTATAAGGTATAGGAAAAGGGGGCTAAAGCAATACAATATAATACAGAAAAATATTTTGCCCACTATCTATATATTCTGTCTTTATGTTTCTGAGTGTCTATATATTGTACTGCTTTAGGCCCCTTTGCAATGTATAAGGTATAGGAAAACGGGGCTAATCCAGTACAATATAATATTGTACTGGTTTAGGCCCGTCTCCAATGTATAAGGTATGGGAAAAGGGGCCTAAAGCAGTACAATATAATACACACAAGGAGAATGCATTCACCCAACAAAAGGCATTATCTCTTTGACACCATCAAAGCTGACCATTGCAAACAGATAACCATTGTCACCAACTAATCGTTAGCTAAGTGTGATAAGCTGTCACAATGAAACTAATTAATCAGTTTATTGTGTGTGGGCTTTTATATGGGAGGTAAATTGAATGAACCTCATTCAGTTGTATTTTACATAAGTTTAAGGGGGTCTATAAGTTTAGACCCCCGGGGGGTCTAATCCCTGATAATGCCATTCTTCCTTCCTGCAGGGGCTGTTGTACTTTATTTCGGGTTGTACTGTATCTATCTATCTATCTATCTATTTATCTATATGTCTATCTATCAATCAAACAATTACATATCTCCCTCTTTTGTCCCCTTTTTACTGTTTTTCATCTGGTCCGAATTTCTTGCAAAGCAATTGATGTTTAAGATTAAAAAAATTGTTAGAATATTCTTTCTCTTTCACTCATCAAAGGGCCTCATATTCTGTTTTAAGACCGCCTCTGCATTGCTCTCAGGGTTTTATTTAAGGTCACATCAGATGGGTCAGTAAATCTAACGCTTCATATTTTATGTAATGGCCTACAATTCTTTATCCAAAAATGCAGGCTGTTAAAAGGGAAACTGGCTTTAGAAGAATAAAAAGGGAGCGAATACTTACACTTGTCCCTTTATTTTTATTTTTTAAAGAGGTTTAGAAAATAATAATGATTTTCAAATGAGGTGTGTCCTCTGTTGAGAGTAATCAGCACTCTTGCCATGGGTAGCTGTTGAGAAAGATAACTGTGGTTGTTCCGACGTCAGGAAAAGCACATTATGACGTCATTTACTAACCTCCCTCACATTGGACTAATATGATGTAACTAATACAAACGTCTAGTTCAAAAGCTATGTGAAATTGAATTCAAACGGCAAAGTGACTCTATCCTCAAGAAATTTCAGAAAAAAAAAATTTACAGCAAAATTATACAGAGACCATATTCATCCTGAGGCAAACAAAACTCCTTTGACTATTCTGTGTTCTGTTTGTTTAGAGATTTGATATCATCCCATCATGGAAGAACTATAGCCCGAGGCTAACATCGTGTTATCATTCTTGAAGTCGCACCTTATTAAAGACTCCAATTTAACTTTTGAAAGGGGAATGTTTTTTTTCAGAAAATATCTTGATATTGTGGCTTTCCATAGATGTCTTAGTTATTCATGAATTCACCACACCTATATTTTATGATTCTGCACGCTGCTCAATCATAATGATCACTCGCAAACTCTTAAAAGCCTGCCTGCTCCGCTGAAGGTCTTTGCCTGCATGGGTTCGAACCCCGGGTGGGGAACCCAAAATTTTCAGTGGATCTTCATGAGCAAAATCTCAGCTGGATGTCGTTCGGATGAGACGTTAAATTGGCGGTCCCTTGTATCAGTGTCTATGCTGGGCAAGTAAAAGATCCCTCACATGGTGTAAATGTGTAACACATTGAGGACTCCCGCTCTCTCTCTCATTTCATCAATCAACCCTCATGAGCGCCCAGAACTGGGCTTAGAGGGCTGGACTTACCATATCTATCTATCTATCTATCTACGAATTTTTAGCAATTCATCTGATTCTCAGTTGGGCAGACCTAACTGTTATCAAAATGTCCATATTATTGTTGCAGTGCCATGTGTTGATGCAGCAGCATGTATTTAAGACAGTAATAGTCATTGATATTTGTATGATAATTGGGTCGGACCTTAGTTATATTACATGCAAGCAAATGTTTGATGTTTTCGAATTTCGATTTCTTGCAAAAAGGTTTATTTATTGAATTTCGTTCCTGTTAACTGTAGCATACATGTACATCTGGGAATATCAAAGCCAATGGAGCATAGTTGTGATGTCTCACATTATGAATTATTAAAACTTCATTTATGCAGCGTTTGGTAAGAGCACTGCATACACGGAGCTCTACATATACAAGGTGATATTCCAGTCAGACCACTTTCTAGTAACTGTTTCCAAGCAACACAAGCAATAACAGTTGTCTAACTTACCAGAACTAATGGAAGTTGGCTCTTGCTTTTTGCTCTTCTGTTCCATCACATTTAGTTCTCCAAAGCCAATACTATTTCTAAGAAAATGACATCTTCTTCAGTCTTCAGCAGACTTTATATTTGAATTCTGTTGAAAAGATTGCTTTATGGTGTACATTTGGAAATTCCTCTTCTTGGAATCTAAGAAAGACATGAGAAAGGACATTGTAAAGATACCACAAACTTCTAGATGTCGAATAACAGAATTGCAAATGTCATTCCATGAAACACTTGTTATGATAAATTTGATAATATACATTCATACAGTACAACTTTCTAAAAGTGGCTCGTCATTTAAAATCTAGCCTTAGCTATCTGTCCATTGCCATTCCAAGCTAAATTAAGCTACACTTTTCCATAGCTAGCCATAGCTATCCACAATTACTATTGTTTAAACAAGGGGTAAAGAGATTCCAGTGTATACAAAAGACTAGAAATGGATAGTTATGGATAGATATGGATAAGACTAGTAATGAATAGCTATAGACAGCTAAGTTGAGCCACATTTAGAAATTTGTACTGTACTGCTATGATATCGGACGTAGAACAAGTTCAAAAAGACACATCTACTTCGATCTCAGAAATGTGTACTGATATATTTCAGTTTAGCTGTCCTTCAGATGAGATATCAGGTATATTTATGGGTTACCTATTGCAATGCCTGGACCTATATTTACAGGATATTTTCATTGTAAGTATATCTCCTTACTTCGTTTAGACTTCTAACCACACTTTAATCTCATTTCACGCATTCATTCCGCAGTAGACATAAACACTCTCATGGGACATTGAATATTTTAATTCGGTAGACTGGGAAAATTCTGCAATTAACAAAATGGTCGTTTCATCTTAATTTTCTCAAGCCTCATTAAAAGAATTAGCTGAGAGGAAGGAAGAGAATTTTGCTTCTTAAAAAAATTAAAAGCGGATAACATTATCTGGGCTCATCTGTTGGTTTTCACAGATTTTATGTTCCTAATTCAATGAGGTTTTAATTTTGAATCCGCAAAATTTTAGAGTGGATTTTTCATAAATGGTTTTGTATCTGATTTCATTCTAAATTTTTTCTTTTAGCAGTCATGTGGTTGTAGATTGATCTCAGAGTTATCCAGGTATTTTTGTTTAAACAAGCGGTACAGAGTTATCCATGTAAACAAAAGAACAGAAATATATAGTTACACTGTATGGATAGCTAGATAAAGGATAGAAATGAATTGCGATAGACTGCTAAATTGAGCAATATTAATTTGTTAGTGAAGCAGACAGGACCACCTTCTGGAGGGTGGTCCGGTATTTACAAAAGTGTTCCGGTCCTGGTCCGGTCCAGGATGAGGCGGTCCAATTTTGTTACTGGACCGGTCCAGAAGCGGTCCATCGGCATTAAAAAAATTATGATAAAATGAGGGTGAAAACAAGCTATATGACATAAATTTCATTTTTGAATATATGACAAAATTCATGCGATACTCTTCATGACATGAAAAATCACTGGACCGGTCCGGACCGGCACTTGAACAGTCCGGTCCAACACTGGACCGGTTTTTTGTAGGTGGTCCGATATTTTGGTGGTCCAGGGCTGGACCACGGACCGGACCGGTCCAAGTCCTGCAATGTTCTATTGTTCATTTCATGTACTGGTTAGGCGAAAAGGTGAAATCTGATTAATAAGCTTTAAAAGGTTGAGAAAATGACATGTTTCTCTTTTTGTCCAAGAAATTAACACCTGACACTCCTCTTCATCAATTTCCATCCTTCCTGCAAAGCCCTTCATGTTTCAGATGCCATGGAAACTTTTTAAAAATTTCTTTCCTCATTTATTCATCAAAGGGCCTCACATTCTGTTTAACAATCTGCTTTTGGTGTCTCTCAGGGATTTAACAAGGTCACGTCGGACAATCTGGTGCAACATGTTTTATGTAATTGCCTTCAAATCCCTTTCTTTCGTTTAAGATTAATGCTCAGAGATGAAGATAAATGAGATGAATTATTGTCCCTTTATTTAACATTTTTATAGCATAAAAATTTTCAAAAACTGGCATCAGATTCATGATTATTTTTCTATTGAAATGAGACAACCAGTAAAATTACTTTAACTAGCAAGGTAAAAACTTCTAATGTCAATTTCAAAGTCAGTCATCTTTGCTAAATAATCAGTTTTTGCCATTTAAACTGTTGTATGTGCCAATTTCATAAAGCTGTGCCAAAAATGTCATACAGATTGAAAAACACTTTTTTGGTCACCTGACACATTACAAAATTGACAAACTCTTTCAAAATCAGTTCCATAACAAAATTTTAATGTTGTTTCTTCTTCTTGATTCGAAAATATCAAGATGACAATACAGCAAAAAAAATAACGTGCAAGCACTTTAAGCAGCACAGCCTGCACAGGCATGCCAGTCACGGAGATACTAAGGAGAAGAAGAAGAAGAAGGCATGGTTGACCTTTGACCCGTGGAAGCCAGTCCATTTAGTTTCTATATTAAATTTTTCCATAACAGCTAGAAGGGCACCAAAAGTGACTGGTCGGAAGTTAAAAACCTACAGACAATGTACAGAAAATTTGAACAAGATTGATGAAAGAGAGCGACCACCAGAGTGCTAACAAGATTTGCATAAAATGCTTGGGGTAATAGCAGCTGTGCTGCTAAAAAACTGACTTGTATTCCTATTCATTTAGAATGTCAATATCTTAATATTACCTCCAGCATCTTTCAAGAAATGATATAGCAAGATACCATCTCTCATCAAAATGTAATTATCTATGATATTCTTCAAAATATGAACACATGTTCTGAAATGTTGTGTACAGAGAAGATATAATGCAGGCAATTCATTAAACATCTCAGTAATTCATATTCAGAAACAAAATAACTACAGTACAACCTAAAAGAAGTAAGAACATTTTCTGTGAGAAGTCCTTTGTTTACCTATTTTGCCATCAATTCTACAGTTCACCCAAAATCTCTTTACAACTAACTACCTTTGACTCCTCACCACAACCTTACCCCTTGTTAAGAACTCCAGTAAGACAGCTAGCAATGTAACTGCAATTGGCAAAGGGGCTCAATATCAAAGAAATCGAACAACATACTTTAAATTTGTGTTTACTGTAAATTTAATGTAATTTTAAAAGGTAGTTGAAAGCATGCAAAGGACGGATGCGATTTTGGGTTTAGCCGAAAGATGTGAAAGGGTAAGTTGTGGCTAACATTTCGATCCTGCTGGGATAGTCTTGCTTTCTTTTGGGTTGTACTCTATAGTTAATAAGATTTGATTTTTGAACCTGGAAAGTTTGATTGAAATAGTCTTTACAGAGCTATTTTAATTTCCAATTAAATGCGCAGCTTAAGGGGGCGGCCATTTAATAATCACTGGGGCATGGAGTTTTCCCGTGTCCTGAAATTATTTATTTCATGGTGACGGCAGCAGTAATTATTTATTCCGAGCATTTGTTGTCTCCAAACATTCATTCCTAAATCAAGCAACACCTTTTTAAGAAATACCCCCACCAGAAATTATCTATTTCAAGACTGCCCAAAAATTATCTATTATTTTATCAAAACTGAGCAAGAAATTATTTATTTGAAAAAACCTCCAAATCCCTCCCCCCCCATCTTGAGATCAAATGGTCTCCTCCGAATGTGGAAATCTGCAATATACATATTTTTTATATAATCATAGCTTCATACTGAAAGTTGACAAAGGCTCATACTTGAATAACCATGCAAAATCTGTTGATACAAGATCTGTAACAGCTCAGAAAATAAAACCACAACAAGGTACATTTACCCTTAGGGCTTTCTTTTTGTTTAAGAGAGGAGTTTCTTCTTTCTCATTATTTCATCAAAAAGAGTTGTAAGAAGAAAACAACCCCATACGTCTGCTATGGAAAAGTCATTAGACATCAAAACTTTGAGATGAAATCATCATATGACATTTTGCTTTTTAATCAGATTTTCAATATTTTCTTTCTTTCTGAAATGACTTTCTGAAATGCTGATATCATCTTTCTCATTCTCAACATTCAAAAATACAAGAATACAGCCCTTCATCAAAATGCCATTACCTCCAATGCTTTTTAAAACATAGTACATATTTATCCAAGAATGTTGTTTACACAGTAAACAAGATGAAATTTTCCAAATGCAGAACATTTCACTCAGCAAATTTTCAAGTCTGTGAACTAACATCAAGTTTGCTTGTTTGATATTACGCTCTGTGTGTTCAAATTTTCAAAGTGTGTCTATTTTCATACTCGATCAAGCTGAATTATCCTCAAGTGTATATACCCCATTCAAAGCAATATATTGTTCTGTAGTTCTGTCAGTTTAGTGGTTGAAATATACAAGTAACAATCCAACTCCCATCATTTATGGCACATGCTCACACATTGTTTACTGCATTAAAGACCCCTTGCTGCTATATCTATACCTATGTAAAAAACCAATTCACCTCAGACAAACTGCTATTCTTCTGAATAGCGTAATATTGAGTTGTAGTGCACTCTGTGACCCAAAGGGAAACTTCTCCCCATCCAGGATGTAATCCAAGACTATTGGTGATTATTTTTCTTATAAACTGAACTTTCCAGTAACTTTCATTTTACTATGAATCTAAAGCTCATTTTTTTTAATTTGCTTTAATTCAATGAAGCTTTATGTATTGGTTCCCTGAGGTTTTAATTGGGCCCCAACTCATTTTAGGCATGACAAACATGAACATGATTTCATAATATATATATATCTGGAAAATGAACTATATAAGAGAATGACTTTATTTGTGACTTTTGATATATTTTTCAAATATTGATTTTGAGAGACCTCTCTTGGAAAGTCATTGTCTCAGGAAATGAGAAGCATAGAAGATATATCAGGGACATGTCGCAGATGAATCAAAGCAGAAGAAACATATCCAATATCCAATTAGTTAGTCACGGGGAATGTTTAAAAAATCAAAATCTCTCTGAAGAGTAGTCTTCCTCAGGAAATACATATATTGTTTGTTATCTTCACATACATCATATGAGGTTTCATGACATATCCTTTTAATAGGCAAAAAGAGAAGATGTCATAAAAAGTTCATTATTTTAATTAGATCGTTATCATTTGATCTTTTAGTTATGTGAGCTATGCCAAATCTGATATGATCTCTTTGAATATCTTTGAAAGCAAGTAGAAAACCTTGTAACTGCAATTGTCAATTTTTTTAAGACTTCTGAAATAACATGTGACAATGGTGATTTATCTTCCAATTTTGTATATGGCTCAAAAACTCATTTATTCTCAAAATATAACTTCTTACTAACTCATCTAGGCCATTTCATTTGGGCTTATCGTTGGCACAATCATTGAGCAATGTTTGCCATACCAAATTTGTTCCATAAGTTATTCCTTTTTTCCTCCAAAAAGTGATGCTTACAGAGCTTTTCAATTTGCGAAACATTATCGATGTAATGAAATGTTTACTAATAAACAAAGAGAGATCTATTAACTGACTGTAAGATACGCAATTCCATCAATTAAGAGAATCGTCTGAAATATTTTATTAAACAATGTCCATCTATGTGAAGCTTCCTCATCAACTATACTCCAGCAAAAGAGACTTGTTTGCTGATAATCAAAAAATTAATTTTTTAAATAGAGTAAATTGTTTGCATATTATTTATTTCAAAGGCATATAGATCTAATAAAGGTATCATTGCTGTTAAAGACAAAGATAGAAAGCACACAGTTTCTCCAATTTATGTGCCTTTACAAAATATAAAAATTTTTGGAACTGATTAGTTGGCAATGGGATGTCATCATTAAATATACATAACTAAATTAATCTCATGTTTGCTAATAAACAAATGAAATATTCCAAAACTGTAAGGCAAACAGTTTCTTCAATCTAGACACGTTGTTAAATATTTAGAAGCTAATCTACCAACTGAGGAAGCCTCAAGAAATTCATGCCTCATACACAGGAATATGCAAACATATTTGATAGGTTCATCAATCACTCAAGGCCTTACTGAAGTTTCAGATTATGTTCTAGACTGGGTTCATCATCCGTTATCAAGCAGAAAATTTGAGAGAAAGGCTGAGTTATGGGCAGAGATCTGTTTTTGGGTAGTCTTACTGAATCTCAGTTATATACAGTGTGCTTTCCAAGTTATTATTCCAAGACACGTTTTTAAAGTGTACTGGTCATAAAGCGTCAGTTGAAACACAAGTAATAAAGACCAAGTTATGTTCTTTCAAATGCTATTGATTCAATAATAATTCATTGTATCATTAAAATATCATGATACACCATAAGTAATCATGATACATAAAGTGCATATGTCACAGTTAGAAGACCTACCATAAATATTTAACTAACACTCGTCATTTGAAACTCCTGGTAGAAAATTTTAAATCGATTTGTTTACAGTTGATTTTATTAGTACGAGATTCTTAGGTTCTAGACCTACCAAATACATGCCATTTTTAATTAATCTGATTGGTTTAGAAACAACAGAACGTCACACATTTGATTTATCAAACGTAGTAAGTGCTGGTTTAGCATTGATTCCTCGCTGCCAAGTGTGAATGATACGAATCGCATGGTAATGAAAACACCTGTAATTGTTTTATGCAGGTTACCATATACATTTCGATATATGTGTTGTTGTGGCAATTTTAAAAGTAATAGCTGTACATGTATAATATATTGAATATATGTATGATGTCACTCATTGATTATGAACAACGCAATTACATTGTACCATGATGGGTATCTATATCTGCCACAATAATTAGATTGTACTTCAATGATATTAAATGGTGGCTGCATTACTATAACTTTTGTTATAAGTATTGCCTTTCTGCTGCACTATATAGTTTAGAGTGTTTTATGTGCAACGAGACAACATTCTCACCAGAAACTCATCGGAACAGTTTTATCAAAATGGCCACTTTTTCATGTGGTCCATTGATGCTGCAAACAATTGTGATCGTTTTCTGCTATCCCAGAAATGTGTTTTTTTTTTTTTAGAAAGAACACCATCACTCTAAAAAAACTTCTGACATCAGGAACAATTCCAAAAACGGATACTACATCAAAGAAACGTCACCAATGCCTTTCAACAACACCTCTTCATGACAGCCAAAGCCCCTGGCGACCCAGTCTGCAAATACACCCTGTCACAAGTTTGTGGATAAACACCGGGACACTTCATCAATGATTCAGTAGCCTCAACAACATGACCTGCCATCGACTTTTGGTGATAGATCTGACATGGATACAATATCAACAACATAAGGAGTTTACCTAACGGCTTACTAAACAGTATGAGATACCAGATCTGCATACTACAAGTGTAGGTCAGAAATGTTACGGAATGACTTGTGTTAATGTCAACGAACTGTAACGCATCACTTATTCAGCAGGAATAGTAACATCAAAACAATACACATGACTGGCAGGTTAGAGTACTAAATGTACACCAGTATACTAAAGGAGCGACTTTAGTAAAGATAGAAGATTCTTAAACAAACAAAAGCTAGATTGGACAAGTGTGAGATAAGGATTGGTTACCTTAAAATCATCTAGACTTCAAGAATCTGCAACACTTCATCTATTCGATAGCAAATTTGGATTCTCCAAGTGTTTTAATCAAGCAGCTTGTGTAAATATCCACCCCCTGCAAAGAGCTAATCAATTCAAGAAATTATTCAACAGGACGTAGTATACTCATTCGGCTGCCAACTTCATCAATTCAATTGGTTGATTTGCATACTGCAAACTCACTGCTGTAAATATAAATTACAGCAACACTCAGTTTGTATCAATATTCAATGAGTGGTTCACAGTTCCTGTGATGCATAATGGACGCAAATTACACACTTCAAGGTACGCAAAGTCATTATCTACCATGCACAACAGTTCATAATTAGAAGGCTGGTGTTATGTTCTCATGACAGCCTGTTACATAAATTTGAGTCGTGACTAGATGGTCTAAGGTGATTATCCTGTAAAAGTGCATTAAGTATGACTTTAACTTAAACTTGCCACACCAATCAACATTGACTTGATGTGTGTCATGACACATTGTCATACATGTTTTAGGCAGTTATCCTTCACAATGGCAAGTGCCAGCATAATATCTATGACACAAATGTAGATTGATGAGCACGTTAATGTCCTTTGACACATGTAATACTCTTGTCGACATTGCATTCATCAATATCTCAATGTTTCAAAACTTTTCATGAGATTTATGTGTGTCTTGACACTCTCTTGGAGATAAATCTTGCATTTGTATGACCTATTATCTTCAACATATTGCAGAGAGATGTTCTACAAATGCCAGGTCTAACACCATAAGTGTCTCGTTGTCTGACAAACATTACATCTTGTAATCAGGGATACTGAATGGTCTCCTTGGAGAGTGGCGTTACCTTGGGTTTACCATATGCTGATCTTATGCAAATATGCAAATTACCACAGTTATGGATACAGCGTCGAGGGTACAAACATCATGAGGAGTTAGGAGTACTAATACGAGGATCGTTACAAGGTCATCAACAATGTCATCAATGATGTCAAAGGAATATTCATGGACATAAACTTTAGTGACCTTTGCCTCTGTGAAGACATGTGAGTGAAAAACAAGAAAGTATATATAGACATCTTTATGCTAATAACGAAAATGCAATTGTGATGCTTGGTAGGAAAGTGTCTTCACCTACAGAAATTCAACTTAATTTTCATGAAACTCAGATATTTTGTAAGAAATTGTAAGGGAGAGTGGGGCATAATCACCCCCCAGGGAATAACCACCCGCCCAGTGGTTCCAGGTGATTGGTTCCACATAGTGAATATATTGTTAGTGCAGGTGATTTTACTTATGTGAGACACCTTTTTTACTGGAAGGAGCTGCGAGCAAAGGCAGAACCTAACTGTACAGCTCAGTTTGTTTAGATTTTAAGCTTTTGTAAGAAGCTTCATCTTATTTTTTCATGTGACGGTATTTATGATGAAATTCAACATAAAGGAGATGCAAGGTAACGGTGATATGAATTGTATTGGTTCATATTTGTGCTAATATTCAAAACGAATTTATCGGTCATTAAATCATGTCATGAGTGATAATAGGGGTAGTGGCTGTTTTACCCCAGTATGGGTTGTAACAACCCATCCCTGGAAAAAATACAGTAGGAAAGTGACAGAAACAGGAGAGGGGTTTCAAAAATGTACTGTAAATGTGTGACAAACATAGATTATGTAATTTGGGCTGTCTTGAAAAACATATAGATTGGTAGTGGCGGGAGCGTCCCAGAGAGAAATATCTCAGAAGTCATTGCCATATCAAAAGTGACAACACTAATATGGTTTGATACTTTCCAAGTCAAGAACACGGCATTTTCATCAGAAAGGGACATAGTACCCTTCCACCAGATATGGAAATCCTCTAGTTATTTTTTGGGTAGGGGTTATGCCGCATGGGGTGGGTGGTAATGCCCCGAGCATGGGGCATAACCACCCACCTAATACAAAAAACTATTTCATATCCCCGTAAGGGAAGGTCATTTGATGCTGAAAGTAGGGGATATGACTGTACTCCAAGAGTGTGTCATATTGCCAATTGGAGTTCTTGCGTTGGTCATCATGAACCTATGAGACACTTTGTCTTAAGGGGTTGGTTATGCCCCACTCTCCCCTAACGATTTGTTGACATGTTTGCATCTTAGTATGCACATTGTTAAACAAGTTTAGGAGTAATATATCCAGTAATTTGATTTATTTCATTAAACTGATAAAGTGTCTGAAAGTAAGTATTACTAAGAAACTAGAAGAAATATTAGCACATGTAAAAGGGAAACATCTTCCTAAACAATATTTTGAAGGCTGCAGAAAATATGCAATTAATTTGTCACTTGCATTCATACTTCCGTAAGTTATTGGCCACTGTAGCAGTAAGATGGCCATAATGTGACACCACTATGGTCTTTAACATTGAAATATGTGTTACTGAAATCAGCGTTGTCATACATTGGAAGCGGTTTGTCACCTTTTTATGACAGTAGCATTCTAGCTTGCATTTTAAAGGTTTTCTTCTAACTTACAGTGAAATAATCCTTAAGTGATATGAGTCTAAGCAGTCAGTCTGTAGGTAATCAGATTAGTCATAAGACGGGCCTTAGTAACTAAATTGACATTGTTTATAGTCAATTACCCAACCTGAGTCACTAAAGCAACACTGTCCTAAGCTGTAGTCATCTAAATAAGACAAAATCCAGAAGACATGGATATCCATCTTTTTTTGTCAAGTTATTGTTGTATATTAACAAATCAAAAATAATTAAATACTGTTTGCATGAGACGTGGTTTCCATCATCCAGACCAGTCTCTCTTAAATATTCACACATGTTTCTTTGCTGAGAATTGTTCTTCTGATGCTGTGATGTTTCCGTGTTGAGCAGCTCTGTGCCAAAGCGGCAAATGAGAATAAAAAGATAAGAGAGACACAACCTGCTGGTTTGCTACTTATTTGTGCTTTTAAAAAGTCATGCTTAATAGACTGCGAATGAAAAAGATGCAATGGGAATAGACAAAGCTTTTATGCCGTACACAAGAATATGCGATGCACTTAACTTATTATCTGGCCACTGTAGCAACAAATAGGATGAAGAATTTTCTGAAAGAAAAATGTTTTGTTGGCTGATGCCATGGTGCACTTGGGAGATGAATCACACCGAAGCAAGCAGTAACAAAAAGACATATTCATTTTTAAAAAGGGTATTAAAACCAATTGCTGAAAGACATTCCATTCTGATTCAAAATCCAGTAGTGATTTTATTACTTCGTGTATGTTTTTTTATCAGTTCATTATGATGTCTAGCATTGTAATGTCAATAAACAAATGGTAGATATATACACACCCAACATTGATATTAGTGGATTAGAAGAACAAATTATTGTTTGGGTGGCTGTCATTGATGGGACATGGACAGTTTTCAAATTGCATCTATCAATTTTCCAATTGACCCCTTATCTGCCTACTCTTACTCACAGTTTCTATGAAATTGCATGAGAGGGCTGCACTGTTCATAATGATTTAGTGCCTTTCCATCTTCCAACCAACCACAACAACAGTGTAGAATAATCTAACTTCTTCACAAGGTGACAAGAATGAAAGCCAGAGCGGACTATGATGGAAGAAGCGAACTATTCTAACACAACATTTTCCCTATAGATTGAAGTGATGTGAAAGGAAATGGAAAAGTGACAACGTAAAGAAAGTGAAGATGAAGCAAAAAAATGAAGCAGAGAAACCTCAGATATGGCGAGATAAAAACTAAAAAAATACACAAAATATTAAGTGAGTTCTGCTAAAAGTTTATTGTTTCTCTGGAGTTACAATAAACACAATAGTCAAGGTTGTTGAAGCCACTCAGGGCAGCATTTCTGTGCACCTGCTTGTTTCATAACTCTTTAGGTTGTATGTTACAAAATGTATTGTTTCAAAATTAGTTGCAAACTGTATTAACTTAAATGATAACTTCTAGATCCATGGGAACGGAAATGAGAAATGTCAAAATGTCCTTCAAAGTGAGGATACCCTAGTGCCAAAATCTTTTTGTTCCCAATATATAATACGGAATTCTTAAGTATTGTTTTTTGCTTAACTGTTGCAACATTGGAAAGTCCAAACATTATCTACAAGCCAATTATTGTTTTGTTTTGTTTGTCTTTTAATCCTTGTATCCGATATATCTATTTGTCTTGCTGTATGTATTGAAATGTATATTTACATGCATTTATACGTCTGGCCTTCCTCCAGGGGCATGTTAAATAAAATTATTTTTTGAGACTCTATAATTACATGTATACGAAGAAATGCGTGATGTGTGCTGTGTAGCTGTGTATCTTGACAAGCTTCTCCATCATTTATCATCATATCTACAACTAACGATCAGTGGAATCCACTGTGAATATTATCTTCTTACTTCATTTTGACTTATAACTACATTTTAATCACATTTCACACATCCATTCCGCAGTAGCGATAAACACTCTCATGGGACATTGCGTTCCTTTTAAAATTACAAAGCTGGGCAGAATTCTTCAATTAAGAAAATGGTGGTTTCGTCTTAATTTTCCTAGAAGGGGAATTTGCTTTTTAGAAATTAAAAGCGGATGACATTATCTGAGCTCATCTGCCGGTTTTCACAGATTTCATGTTCTTAATTCCATGAGGTTTTGATTTTGAATCCTCACAATTTTAGAGTGAATTTTTTCTATAAATGGTTTTCATCTGATTTTATTCTAAAATTTAGCTTTCGGCATGCAGTCATGTGGTTTTAGATTGATCTCAGAGTATATCGAAGCTGGAAGTTGCCTTGATTATATATTTATATATATACCATTTATTTGTGTTTGTCAAGAGACAATTTTTTACAGAGATTAAATAAGATGCTGGATTGGAAGTACTTTCAATTTGTGTACGAGTATACGCACAGGGCAGGTGGCAACACCTGCATATTGCATCATCCCTTTGCAGGATTCGTTTACACTCGCTCCAACAGGCTAAAAAACATTATAAATGCTGAACGATTCTAATCTTGCTCGGAAAATACACAATTTAAAGGATTGTTTGTGGATAACTGCCGAGAAAAATGTTTGAAACAACAAATGGACAATCATTTTACATTCACACATACATTAATCTTTTAGTTATGACTCTATAAAAACACTGCAGAGGTTGTCAGTGTAGGCTTTCAATACTCTACACTGAGAGGTGAAGATGGCATATTGGTAAATGTGTAACATGCTGAGGACTCCTGCTCTCTCTCCCATCTCATCAGTCAACCCTCGTGAGTGCCAAGACCTGGCCTTAGAGGGCTGCAATTACCATACCCATCTATGTGCAGAACAAGTATAGCAACACCCATACATGGGGAATTATAAATGTCTTCATCAGGGCCGTATATTTTTCAATTTTGTAGGGGGGATTATTTCGGCGAGGTTAAACGGGCTGAATGTCCCACTGTAGGGGGATTTTGGGGGCCAAGCAGCTAGATTGTCTTAGGTAAGTTCTAAGACACAGGTAGCTTGTATTTTCAATATAACATTAAAAAAAACTACTAAATATAACTAATAACTGCCAACAAGTATTTATATAACTGTACGATTTAAGAACACTTTCATCCCATCATCTATTAGAATATGTAATAATAGTTAACTTTGTTTATATGCTACCTCATCATTTTCATCTTTGTGTCAAAAGCTGAAGAATTTCACCTTATCCTTATATGGTGACCAATAAATATTATGTTATGTTATGTTATGTTATAATTTGAAATTCTAGGGGGGATGATAATCACATTATCATCCCCCCTTCCAGGCTCATCCTAAGAGGGGATGCACCCCCCCCCCAATCCCCCCAGGATCTACCCCCCTGGTCTTCATAGTGTTTGATCTTAATCTATCTGATCCTGTAGCAGAAATTTCTAAAAGTGGCTCTTCTTTTCAAATCTAGGATTAGCTATCTATCCGTGGCCATTGGAAGCTAAACTAAGCTAAACTCAGCTAAACCTATCCTTAGTTATTCACAATTATTCTGGTTTAGACAGGGGGAAAAGAGATTTCAGTATAAACAAAAGAACAGAAATGGATATTTATTGATAGTGATGGATAGCTACGGAGAAGGATAGCTAAGACTTGCTATAGACTGCTTAATTGAGCCACCTTAAGAAATCTGTACAGTGTACACTATCACTACACCGTGGATAGGCTGCAGCAGCCATTCCTGCAAAGTACTATTGTTCATTTCATGTACTAGTTAGGCGAAAGGTGAAATCTGATTAAAAAGCTTTAAAAGGTTAAGAAAATGACATGTTTCTCTTTTTGTCTGCGAAACTAACACCTGACCCTCCTTTTTATTAATTCCCATCCTTCCTGCAAAGCCCGTCATGTTTCAGATGTCATGGAAACTTTTTAAAAATTTCTGTCTCACATTCTGTTTAACAATCTGCTTTTGGGGTCTCTCAGGGTTTTAACAAGGTCACGTCGGACAATCTGGTGCATCATGTTTGATGTAATTGCCTTCAAATGCCTTTCTTTCGTTGAAGGTTAATGCTCTTGAAATGGAATGAGGCTTTGGAAAAAGATAAAGGGGTAGAATTACTTGCACTGCTCCCTTTATTTCAAATTTGTATGGTTTTCAAAAAATTTACAATGTCATCAGAATATCATTTTCAAATGAGCCTAAACGTTAATATTAATTTTACTAGTTTAGCAAAATTACTACACTATGACTGTATCTTCATTTTCAGTATGACTATTAATCTAATTTTGTGGATCAATCCTGAAGCAGACATATATTTGTCACAAGCATTCTCATTGGATATTTCCTTTTTTGATTTAATTCTGCATTAACAAAATGGTCAGCTGGTTCTTTCCTGTCTCAGACTCATTAAGAGGCAGTTTTTCTAAGATTTGGGCACTTCACCATTGGGGGTGATACTCACCCGACTCAGATCTTGTTCATAATTTTTTTGTTGGTAAACAGATAAGTACTAACAAATGGGGAAAATCTTATTTTCAGATCTCTGTACCTTCTAGGTATATTCTAGGGGGTCTTTGAAGTACAGGACCTAAATTTGGATCATGTCAAAGTCTGGATTTCAAATCCCATTATCTCAGTACCTTCTAGGTGTACCTCAGTTTTATTTTAATGGCAAAATGTATTTACCCAACAGTATCATTTGGTATCTCATTTATGATGATTGACTCAGGTGCACGCAACGGGGGGGGGGCTCAAAGTTACTACTTCAGTCAATTTTAAGCTCAGTCATTTATTCAGTGGCTGAGTTAAGACCTTCACATAGGACATTGCCCTGCTTCGTAAAGCAAATAGCCAGGATCCCATAATTAAGAAGATGGTTTCATCTTAATTTTCTCAGGCCATTAAGCTGATTGTAAAAATGATGAGAGCCCGGGGTAAATGAGTTTGCATTGTCCCTAATGAAGAACATCTTCTTATCTGAATCAGACAGAATTGTCTCAGCAAATTTGTCAGTTTTAACATATTTTAATTCAATAATCTTTTGATTTTAGAACCTAGAAATGATTGCGTGAGAAGTTTTCACAAAGCTGTTGAATTTCCAATTCAGTGTGCGATTTTAATATATGTCTTTTTATATTATGGCTTTATACTGAAAGTTGAGACAGGCTTATGCTTGTACAACCACGTAAAATCTGCTGATACAAGTTCTGTAATTGCTCATAATAAAACAGCAAAAAGGTACATTTACCCTTTGCTGTCAGGAATTCTTTTTGCTGAGGAGAGGAGTTACTTCTTTCTCATTATTTCATCAAACAGATTTGTGTGTAAGAAGTAAAACAACCCCATATATCTGCTATGGTAAGGTCATAACACATCGAAACTTCGAGATGAAATCAGTTCATGTGACATTGCATTTTTAATTAGATTTTGTATATCTTCTTTCTTTCTGAGAAGTCGATATCGTCTTTCTCTTTCTCAACGCTGAAAATTCAAGAATACAGCCTTTCATTAAAATACCATTACCCTCAGTGCATTTAATCGTAGGACATATTTATCCAAGAATGTTGCTTACACAGTAAACAAGATGAAATTTTCCAAATGTGGAACATTCCTCAAAGCAAATTTTCAAGTCTGTGATGTCAAAATTTGCTTGTTTGATATTATGCTCTGTGTGTTCAAATTTTTGAAGTGCCTCTATCTTTGTCTTTAGGCTAAATTACCATTGAGTGTATACTTGTGCATCAATCAAAGCACTTAAATGCTTCAAAAACCCCTTGGGGCTATTTATTTACCTATGTACAAAACCAATTCACCTGATGTGAATGTCAAACTGACTGCCATTATCGTGAACAAAGTAATACTGAGTTGTAGTTAATTATGCAGCACAAAGGAGAAACCTATCCCCATTCTGGGATAGAATCCATGATTATAGATGATGTTGTTTCTTATCCACTGAACTTTCCTGTAACTTTCTTCTCACTGTGAATCTCAAGATCATGTTTTGACTTTGCTTAAGAGCAATGAAGCTATATTTATCATTTCTCCCAAGGTTCTAATTTGACCCCAACTCATTTTCAGCTTGACAAACATCAACATGATAATTGCTTTTATTTATTCAATATAGGCCTTTATGTTTTTTCGAAAAGGTTGGACTACATAAGAGAATGATTTTATCTGTGAATTTTGGAATATTTTTTAGATATCAATTTTGAGAAACCTTCCTTGGAAAGCTATTGTCAGAGGAAATGAGATGCATGAAAGACAAACCAGAGACATGTTGCTGAATCAAAGGAGAAGAAACATAATATCTCAATATCCAATTAGTTAGTCTTGGGGAATGCTTACATATTTGACATCCCTCTGAACAGGAGTCTTCTGCCAATTACGAAATATATTGCTCGTTATCTTCTCAAATATCAGGTGAGTACTCATGACTTATCCTTGCATTGGAAGAGAGGAGTCCTCAGATGTTGCAAAGAATATCACTACTTTAATTACGCCGTTATGGTAGAATATTTTAGTTATTTGAGATAAAAACCAATGCCAAAATTGATATGATGTCTCTGAATATGTTTGATGGCAAGTGGAAAAACATATAACTGCAATTGTAAATTTTTTTAATACTTCTGAAATAACATTTGACAATTGCGATTTATCGTCCGAATTTTGTGAATAGCTCAAAAACTTATTTATTCTCGAAATATAACTTCTTACAAGCTCATCTAGACTATTTCACTTTGGCTTCTTGTCAAAAAGTTGGCACAATCAGTGAGTAATGTATACCGCGAACAAAATTTATTCCACATGTTATTCCCTTTTTTTTTTCCTAAAATTTATACTTACACACCTTTTAGATCAGGAAAACATCATAAATGTAATGAAATGTTTGTTAATAAAAGGAGATTTATTAATTGACTGTGAGATATGCATTTCTTTCAATTCAGAGAATTGTCGGAAATGTTTGATTTTACAAATTCCATCTATGAAGCTTTATCATCAACTATTCAGAAAAGAGACTTTTTTATTGATTAACGTAAAGTTAATTTTTGAAATAGAGTAAACTGTTTGCACATTGTGAAGATGTATTAAGATCTAATAATGGTATGTTTACTGATAAAGAAGACGAGAGAAGGCAAACAGTTTTCACAAAGTAGAACCAGTACTTTTAAACATGATTTCAAACTTTTTGGAATTAATTGATTAGTTGGCAATGGAATGTCATCATTAACACTATACATAACTAAATTAATCTCATGTTTGCTAATAAACAAATGAAATATTTCAAAACTGTTAGGCAAACAGTTGCTTCAATCTAGACACTTTGTTAAATATTTAGAAGCTAGACTACAAGCTGAGGAAGCCTTAAGAAATTCATGCCTCATACACAGGAATATGCAAACATATTTGATAGGCTCATCAATCACTCAAAGCCTTACTGAAGTTTCAGATTTTGTTCTAAACTGGATTAATCATCCGTTATCAAGCAGAAAATTTTAGGGAAAGGCTGAGTTATGGGCAGAGATCTGTTTTTAGGTAGTCTTACTGAATCTCAGTTATATACAGTGTGCTTTCCAAGTTATTATTCCAAGACACGTTTTTAAAGTGTACTGGTCATAAAGCGTAAGTTGAAACTCAAGTAATCAAGACCAAATCATGTTCTTTCAAATGTTATTTATTCAATAATAATTCATTGTATCATTAAAATATCATGATACACCATAAGTAATCATGATTCATAAAGTGCATATGTCACAGTTAGAAGACCTACCATAAATATTTAACTAACACTCGTCATTGGAAACTCCTGGTAGAAAATTTTTAATTGATTTGTTTACAGGTGATTTTATTAGTGCGACATTCTTAGGTTCTAGACCTACCAAATACATGCCATTTTTAATTAATCTGATTGGTTTAGAAACAACAGAACGTCCCACATTTGATTTATCAAACGTCGTAAGTGATGGTTTAGCATTGATTCCTAACTGCCAAGTGTGAGTGATAAGAATCGCATGGTAATGAAATTGCCTGTAATTGGTTTATGCAGGTTACCATATACATTTCGATATATGTGTTGTTGTGGCAATTTTAAAAGTAACAGCTGTACATGTATAATATATTGAATATATGTATGATATCACTCATCGATCATGAACAATGCAATTACATTGTACCATGATGGGTATCTATATCTGCCACAATAATTAGATTGTACTTCAATGATGTTAAATGGTGGCTGCATTACTATAACTTTTGTTATAAGTATTGACTTTCTGCTGCACTATATAGTTTAGAGTGTATTATGCGCAACGAGACAACATTCTCACCAGAAACTCATCGGAACAGTTTTATCAAAATGGCCACTTTATCATGTGGTCCTTTGATGCTGCAAACAATTCTGATCGTTTTCTGCTATTCCAGAAATGTGTTTTTTTTTTTTTTTGAGAAAGAACACCATCACTCTAAAAAACTTCTGACATCAGGAACAATTCCAAAAACGGATACTACATCAAAGAAACGTCACCAATGCCTTTCAACAACACCCTCTTCATGACAGCCAAAGCCCCTGGCGACCCATTCTGTAAATACGCCCTTAGACCTCTCCAAAATAAGACTTTTTTGCATTTCAATGCCTGTCTGTACCTTTTCCCATGCTTTTGAACATGGGAAAGCCAAATATGTCAACCATTTTGGTCTGAGATGATGGGAAGCATTGCCGCATGGGCCTTGAAGTTTTATCATTTTTTATGTTAGAAATTTGTCAAAATCGCCCCCTTTTTAGGCACATTTTCAACCATATCTTTTTACCTAATAAAGATAGAGCCACACAAATGGTACCAAATGGAAGCTGCTAAAGTGGGCTATTTGATACAAAAACATTCATATTCACTTTACATGATTTTGAGGTTATAAAAAGCCAAAATATGCTAAAATTCGAAAAAAAGTCTCACAACTTGACATGCTTTGGCCATAGATATACATAGAATTTCACAAACTCAGCTAACACCAGGTTTTATGTAAAGTCTGGTCTTTAGTATATTTCCTACTGCATATTACTGGCATTCTGTCACAGAAGTTGGGTATTTCTAGACCAGGGCTAATGCTTTCACTGGTCTACACCATGTTGGTGAATTCTGGCCGATGGTATTGTTGCTGAACCAAATCTGTTCAACATCATAAACAGAATTGATGTCTCATGTTTAGTTGAAGGACTTTCACATCATACAGCATGGTCAGGAAGACTACAGTAGTGAAATAAGGGATTGATTAGGATCATAAGGATATAACAACATACATTTTACATTTGATGACACATTTATTCAAACTTACACCTTTTTCAATGGCTAATAGCTTGACAGTACTAAGAGAACATAAGGTATTGACCGGTAAACTAAAATTAAATTGTGCATATTAATATTGAGTTTTAAAACTGTTTTGCTGTCTGTCACATGTAGCATTACCAATCCATATGTAATGAACTGAGTTTAAATAAAAACTTGTATTGACCATCTTATAACATTGTACAGAAGAATAGGAACTCTTATCAAAATAAAAGATCAGAACAATCTGATACACAATACCATTACATAGGAAGAAGTGAAAGGTTGTTCCAACATGTTCATTGCATTGAATGCCCATGCATGATAAATATAATAATAGGCCTAAATAAAATCAACTAATTCAAGTAGATAAAACTGTCCTACATCTACGGAAAACTTGGGCTGGTTGCAAACCTGCATGGTTAAGTGGAAAACCTCACTGAGTTACCCACCAGTTGGTTATGTTCCTTGTAGTACGAAGCCAGAAGGACATCACAGTATGTATAACAATCATTTGCAATAGAAACCTTCATTTAAGAAAATTGAGTAAATTCATGGCTAATTAATTGAAATGAGTGGTCCTTTCAAGCAAGCATTCATGCACAAATGGTATGGTGCATCAAATAATTCTGGTCTTTCAAAAATAATTTTTACTATTCTGCCCAATGTTATAAGATTCATTCTTACTTAAACTCAATTAATTTTGATTGGATTGGTGATGCAATTGTTGCTTACAAGTGATCACTGTTTGTATGGTGTAAAAATGTTGGGTCTTACAACAGTTATTCATGTTCCCACTAAGTATATTTCTTGTCTAACTCTTTGTTAAAAATAAAGAGTCTAGTAAGATGTAGGCATGTGAATAATTTTTGTCTCTACTTCTAGCAGCTCATGCAAACAACAAACTTGATGAACCACTATAACTCCTTTCACTCCTTTGTGTTTATAAGCCTGACTTTTCTGAAATGTGCATTATCCTTTTCAAGTCAGCTGTACCATCCACTGTTTGGGCAGACCGAAGAACCATGTCAAATAGGTGATGCCTCCTGTATGTTCAGGGGCGGACTGGCCACATAACGGAACCTTGGGCAAAATCATTGGTGGGCCCCTGTTATCGCAATAGCGGCATAGATCTACCAGTTTGCGTATTGACTTCATTCCATCAAAAACCACAGCAACCTCAGAATGTATACATTATCTGTGCAGGTCTGCATAATATACATTTGAAATTACAAATAGGGTCTATACAAAAACATCTGCATAAAACATTGGGAGGGGCCCCTAAGCCGCCCGGCCCCTTGCTTGTCTGACATCACAATTTAAAGAATTATAGGATAAATTATGAAATCCGAAACTGGGAGAGGGGCCCATTACTTATTTTTTGGTAATGCTTATCAAATTTTGGCCTAAGTGATATTCTTTTCTGGTCTGAAAGTTGATTTTGATGTTTTATGCCTCATTTTTGATAATTTAGTGGGTTTTTTTAGGTTGCTGGTGGGCCCCCTGAAGTGGTGGGCCCCAGGGTATTGCCCTCTGGCCCATAGGGCCAGTCCGCCCCTGTGTAGGTTCACACTATACAGTAATGATGCACCATTACAAGAGAGTCAGTTATCCTCAGTGCAAGGCTTCTCCCTCCCAAACTTGAACTTGTTGCAATTAGTTGCAAAACACTCACAGTCTGCAAATTTGTTATGCAAAACTTTTCACTCCGAAAAATGTACTCTGTGACTCATGGTAGCCAATGATGTGTCCTCATCATTCATTTAACATGGGAGCCATGGAAGTCTTTCAATTAATCAAGATCAAGAAGACTAGAAGAGGCAATTGTATTGTATGTCATAGTATTGGTTAGAACCCGACAATAAGGTGTCCGACTAACTTAGACTTCCTACTCTTCTTACAAACTTATAATTTTCACAAAATAAACAATCTGATTGTTTGTTTGCTGTCCACAACAAGCAGTATTAGTCTCCTTAAATCAAATTAACATTGAAAGTAGTGGGTATGATCATGATAAATCATCAATATGATGACTCACAAAGTGGCCATTTTCACATCGCAACAGTTCACTCTTTTTGCATAACAAATTACTGACTGTATTGACTCTAACATCCATGTGTGCTTTTATAAAGAATGCTGTCAACATTCTAAGACAGATAGCAACACAACTAACTCAAAACTAATGCACATTTACTTTTGGGTTGCCAATCTATATCATTTTTTGTCCTTGGAAAAATTCTTTTTATGCTAAATGTGTATCTATCTAAGAATGTCTGCATGACATATTTATGATCTTACTAATTCTTTATTTCACAACTGTAGTCATAAATGAGATCCTGACAATTCTGCATCCTGTAAATGTCTGTAAACCAAAAATAAAATATCAAGTCTGTTCAACAGATTTGGTTCAGCAGCATTATTATACGTGCATTTTCACAGACAGAGTGTAGGCAGTGTAAGGCTTAGACCTGGTCTAACAATACCCAATTTCTGAGACAGAATGGCAACACTATACAGTAGGAAATGTGCTTAAGACCAGGTTTAACATAAAACCTGGTTTTTGCTCACTTGGTGATATTTTATACATATTTATAGCCTAAGCATGCTTAATAACATACCCTTTTTTCATGATTTTAGCATATTTTGGCTTTTCAAAGCCTAAAGAATCATGTAAAAGAATATCCATGTTACTTTATCAAATAGCCCACTTCAGCAGCTTCCCTTTGGTACCATTTCTGTAGCTCTATCTTAATTAGGTAAAAAGATATGGTCAAAAATGTCACAAAAAAGGGGGCGTTTTTGACAAATTTCGAACATAAAAAATGATAAAACTTCAGAGCTCATGCGGCAATGCTTCCCATCATCTCAGACAAAAATGGTTGTCATATTTGGCTTTCCCATGTCCAAAAGCATGGGAAAAGGTACAGACAGGTATTGAAATCCAAAAATGTCTAATTCTGGAGAGGTCTAATACGCCCTGTCACAAGTTTGTGGATAAATACCGGGACACTTCATCAGCCTCTACGGCATGACCTGCCATCGACTTACGGTGATAGATCTAACATGGATACAGTATCAACAGCGTAAGGAGTTTACCTAACGGCTAACTAAACAGTATGAGATACCAGACCTGCATACTACAAGTGTAGGTCAGAAATGTTAGGGAATGACTTGTGTTAATGTCAACAAACTGTAACGCATCACTTATTCAGCAGGAAAAGTAGCATCAAATGAATATGTAATTATTTTGACACAGCTAAACAATACGCATGACTGGCATGTTAGAGTACTAAATGTACACCAGTATACTTAAGGAGTGACTTTAGTAAAGATAGAAGATTCTTAAACAAACAAAAGCTAGATTGGACAATCATAAGAGTGAGATAAGGATTGGTTACCGTAAACTCATCTAGACTTCAAGAATTTGCAACACTTCATCTATTCGATAGCAAATTTGGATTTTCCTAATGTGTTATTGGAGCAGCTTGTGTAAATATCCACCCTCTGCAAAGAGCTAATCTATTCAAGAAATTATTCAACAGGATGTAGTATACTCATTCGGCTGCCAACTTCATCAATTCAATCGGTTGATTTGCATACTGCGAACTCACTGCTGTAAATATCAATTACTGCAACACTCAGTTTGTATCAATATCCAATGAGTGGTCCGCAGTTCCTGTGATGCATAATGGACACAAATTACACACTTCAAGGTCAACGCAAAGTTATTATCTACCATGCACAACAGTTCATAATTAGATGGCCGGTGTTAAGTTCTCATGACAGCCTGTTACATAAATTTGAGTCGTGACTTGATGGTCTAAGGACTTAGACCTGTTCAGAATATGCTTTTGACAAAAATTCATAGCCTACTGCACTGATTCCCATGCTTTTAGGTCTAAGAAAGCCAAAAATCACAACCATTTTGATCTGTGATCATGGGAACCTTTGCCTCAAAAGCCCTAAAGTTATAATGTTGATTTCCGCCGAAAACGCCCAAAATTGTAGAAGGGGGGTGTTGGTTTTTCTTCTCTAACTTCTCTGTAGATTAAGATACAAAAATTAAACTTACATCATGTTAAAGATAATAAAATTGCCTTTCAGATGGCATCAAGAATAGACATTTTATTGCTTAAGCAAATACTTTTTTGAAGAAAAAACCTGAAAAAGTGTGTTTCGTAGGTAAAAAAAGGAGCAATTTATCTGATTTTGAACCTATTGAGTGCAGTTATCACATCTAACTTTGCAAAATCAAATGCTGCGACACCTCTCCAGAACATAAGAACATCATCTACATCAGTAGCAAGAGAGAGTGAAAATATTGCTGTTCCACAACACATGCCTACATGTAGCATCAACAATACAGGGAATTTTACTGTTTTATCTATCTACAGCTATATCAAGTTAACATTAAACAATGCTACAAGATGAGACAAGGCATGGCACATTCCACAAACATAGGAAGCACGGAATTGTTAGCTAAAAGTCCATAGGCGTACGGCACGTGCGATTTTTGGGGGGGCGAGCGACATTTGCCCGAATTTCGAGAGCTAAATTTAATACCATTTCAAATGAAATCATTAATTTTTAATAGTTTTTATTTAATCATCTGCCCTAATTTTCCAGCCTTTTTGCCCGAATCTGACTGTTTCCGAAACCTTTGGGGGGACGACTGCCCCCCCTGCCCCCCCTCCCATATGCCTATGTAAAAGACATTTACTTAAAATGTGTCGTTGTATGCTGCATATAAATGTCAATAACAGGAAACATTATTATCCATCCAATAACTAAGTATCCTTTGCATTTTTTTCAAAGACATGAGAACATGATGTCATGATGAGGCTGCTTGTGGATCATCTTTATGTTTGCCAAACAAAGATCACTAAATAAAACAATAACTACAGGCTTAGCAATAATTATTAATCCTATTCGATATTGATTTCCACTGGTTGGTTTAGTGGTCTTCAACTGTGAATTGCCAAACACAAGGATGATCCATAAACAGCCTCAGCATGACATCATGCTATCACACAGTGAAGAGAATTTGAAGGTTAAATAGTTATTGGATGGATAATAAGACAAACTTTCAAATTTCCTTCTGTGAAGTTCAACAATTCATTTCTCTGTTCCTGATTTTTGGTTATCACTGTTTCAAATCAGTCATCATCTTGACTCTGCATTCAGCCAAGTAATTTACAAATTTGACTGAGTGTACATGCAGTTCAATTACCTTGCAACTCCTGTAGGCCTATTATGTCTGATGAAGCAAACCTTTTGTATATGGAATATTATGAAGTGAGTATCTGGACCTTTTAGCTGAACAGACATACATGTAGGAATGAATTATCTACGAATGGCAATACAGATTTGCTTCTTTAAAAATCTGTCTGGTTTCTCTGTTCTCAGCTTTCAACGGGCTTACTGATCTTTCATAAACTGGTTAAATGGGGATTTCTACTGAACAAGAAAAATAATACTGTCTCCTTTGTCAGATACTACGTGCGATTCTATATTTTGTTTTCTCATTAGCTATGCATCATGTTTTAATTGTTATATGTACTTTATAAAGAGATGGTCATATCAATGGGGCATCCACTGGAGTCATTCAGGACATTCCAGCAACCCAGGTGAATAGTCGGTTATATTTATTGCATCAGGATGTTCTTGTTCACCCATGAGCTTGCAGCAGAATATACAGAAAAAATTGAAAAATAATTTTAACTTTTCTGGCACTATTGTATACATGTGACTCATGTCTCTGGATAACTTCAATAAATTCTACTTCACCACCAATGTCCTTCTCTTTATGAAAGACATGTTGAAGTTCCAAAAACATAATGCCCAAATTCCCCATTTGGCAACAGTCATCTTGAACAAAATGAAGAATCAAGAGACTGTATCATTTGTCTTAGTTATTAGGCATCCAATTCGTGCAATTCAGTGAAGGAACAGTTGGCCCTTAAAATAATGAATGACAGTTTTAGAAGAAGCAAACCTGTTTTCCAAAATTAAATTCAGCATCTCTCCCTAATCTGGTTGAAAAAGGGCCTTCACTGTACACTGTACATTCAGTCAAAGTAGGAAATGATGTGACCAAACATGGCATCAAAGTAGCCTAATAGCTGATTTTGCAATGTTCAGTAATAACCCAATACCAGGCCAAGCAAAATCAATTGCTTCAGGTTGTTGAAGTAGGGAATATGTTGGTTAAAAAAAAAATCCACAAGGAGTGACTCTTAAACACATGTGCGATTATGACACTGTGTCCTCTTACAGACTGTTAAATATCAGCATGTAACAAATATTTTGACTAAGTGACTTCTGGTTACCAATTTCTTGATTTCTGGGCTTACAAAATGTTGATTTGTCATACCTAGTATTATCCTGTAGCATTGCCATTGCTACATGTTGACTCTGTAGTGCTTGTACAATCTGATGTACTTGATCCTTTGTGTCATACATAGTATTGTAGTTTTGCTGTGCAAGAACATGCTATTGCCCGTTGATGTACTTGATGCTTTGTGTTGTAGATACGTCTTGTAGCACCAATAAATTTGGACTGTTGTGTTTGTTGATGTACTTGATGCTTTTTGTTTTACATATGTGTTGTGGTGTTCTGACACCTGGACTCGCCATTACTTGCAGATGTATAGAACACCAAATTATCAGTATTGAAGATACCAGGCATGAGGCATGTGTTGTGGAACTGAAATATTTTCACTCTTTCTTGATGCTGATGTAGATGATGTCCTTATGTTCTGGATAAGTGTTGCAGTATTTTAGATTATAAAGTTAGATGTGATAACTGCACACAAGAGGTCCAAAACCAGAAAAATTGCTCAATTTTTAACTCCCGAAACACACTTTTTCAGGTTTTTTCTTCAAAAAAGTATGTGCTTAAGCAATAAAATGTCTATTCTTGATACCATCTGAAAGGCAATTTTATTAGCTTTAACATGATGTATGTTTAATTTTTTTACCTCAATCTACAGAGAAGTTAGAGAAGAAAACCAACACCCCCCTCCTACAATTTTGGGCGTTTTCGGCGAAAATCAACATTATAACTTCAGGGCTCTTGAGGCAAAGGTTCCCATGATCACAGATCAAAATGGTTGTGATTTTTGGCTTTCTTAGACCTAAAAGCATGGGAATCAGTGCAGTAGGCTATGATTTTTTGTCAAAAGCATATTCTGAACAGGTCTAGACTCTAAGGTGCTTATCCTGTAAAAGTGCATTAAGTATGACTTTAGCTAAAACTTGCCACACCAATCAACATTGACTTGATGTGTGTCATGACACATTGTCATACATGTTTTAGGCAGTTATCCTTCACAATGGCACATGCTGGCATAATATCTGTGACAAAAAAGTGGATTGATGAGCATGATAAAGTCTTTCGACAGATGTAATACTCTTGCCGACATTGCATTCATTAATGTCTAGATGTTTCATGAGATGTATGTGTGTCTTGACACTCTCTTGGAGCTAAAACCTGCATTCGTATGACCTTTTATCTACGACAAAATTATTTCTGAGAGATGTTCTACAAATGCAAAGTCTAGCAACATTAGTGCCACGTTGTCTGACAAAACGTCCATCTCGTAGTCAGGAATACTAAATGGTCTCCTTGGAGATTGGCGTGAACTTGGGTTTACCATATGCTGAGCTTATGCATATATGCAAATTATCACATTTATGGATACAGAGTCGAGGGTACAAACAACTTGAGGAGTTAGAAGTACCATTACGACGATCATTACGAGGTCATCAGTGTCACAAATGATGTCATCAATGATGTCATAGGAATACTTTTACCTCAAGGATCTGTTATTAATGCAAGGTCATCGCCATACCCCTGACCTTTCCCGATCCAAGTTTTGGGATGCAGCATTACCATATCATCTTCATGTCACGTCTATGGACATGAACATCAACTTTAGTGACCTTTGCCTCTGTGGAGACATGTGAGTGAAAAATAATAAAATGATGCAGACGTCTCTATGCTAATAACGATAATGCAATAATTATTATTTTGATGATTGATAGGAAAGGGTCATCACATGCAGAAATTCAACTTAATTTTCATGTTTGACAACTCAAAAATTTGGTAAGACATTGTTAACAAAACAATTTGTTGATATTTTTACCTCTTAGTAGGCACATCGTTAAACAATAATTTAGGAGTAATATACCTAGTAATTTGCTTTGTTTTATTAAACTGAAAAAGTGTCTCTAATATGAAGTATCAAAATTGAATGTTGATATTTGATTTAGTTTTTGTGGAATTTAGTATGTTTGCAAATGGATGTTATTAGAGTTTTCCTATATAATATATCTAAAGGCGAGGTTTTGCTCTGCAATATAAAAATGTTAATCAGGGAATTTTAAAAACATTTGTATAGTGACTCTTTCTAGAAGAAATATGGACACATATAAAAGGAAAAGTTTTCTTTAGCAATATTTCCAAAAGATGCAGAAAATATGCACAAAATATGTGACTTGCATTCATATTTACATAAGTTATTGGCTACTGTAAGAGTGAATTGCCATGACGTTATGCCACTATGGTCGTTAACATTGTATTGAAATATGTGATATCGTTATCAGCGTTGCCATACATAAGAAGCAATTTGTCACCTTCTTATGAACGTAGAGCTCTAGCTGGCGCTTTGGAAGTTTTCGTCTGACATGTATGCAGTGGAATTATCTTAAAGTAACATGAGTCTCTGTCGTCAGTGTTGTAGGTAATCACATTACAACATAACCAGGGCCCGTATTCACAAAGACGTGCCCCAGTGAGGCATGCCCCGCCCTGGGGCATGCCCCAACAGGCATGCCCCAAAACTGTCCCCAGAAATGGTATTCACAAAGCGATTTTGTGCCTGGCCCCATGGGGCATGCCCCAACAACTGAGGCATGCCCCAAGACGTCATCTTGGGGCAAGATTTCAATGGACATCAACAATGACAACATTCAGTATTTTGACACAAAATAGTGTGCTACAAACAACAAAACCACTCTCAATATCTGCATTGGCCACTAACCTGTCCCAAATTTAATGGAGAATTCCGATTCTGAGGTTGCTTTTTGCATCTGATTAGCTGTAGTTGTGCCACTTGATGATTCTTGGTCCGATTTTGTGATAATCTCAACTGACAGCAGCAGACTGCATGATTGTTTGGGAGTGACATGAGTGACGTCACTCACGTTTTTGCCACAAGATGGCACCACTAGTAACCTCAAAATAATGCTGGAGGGTCTCTAGTGCAGCCAAGTGCTGCCACCCCCGAATCCAAGCAACTGCTGCTGTCATGGCAAGTGTGAAACTTTAATTAACTTTTGATTAAGTTAACAGATTTTCCAATTGCAAAGTGCACTTTGCAGAGCTGCACCAGTGGATAGATTGCAATAAGCTAACACTAATGTGGGCCTTATTACAAGCAGGTTTGACTTACAGATTTTTTGCATTGATTCTTTAATTAGCCCAGCTAATCGTATCAGTTAATAATTAATGGCAATGACTCACTTCAAAAGAATTCAAATTAGTTTTAATTGCCTGTGTGCATAAACAATGACAGCAGACTCAATACAGAGTGGCAGATCAGCTTAGGTATTTTTTATCTGGGTCTATCTACGTATGCAGCATTTTTGCCTAATATAATTTGCTCTTGGCTCTTGCATAGTGATCATGTGATAGATATTGTGATAGATAATGTTACTGTATGTGCATAATATCAAATTTTAATATGTCCTTGCTTTTTTAATTTCTGTTGCAAGTTGCAACCTCAGATTTTTTTGCTTACAGCTGCAGCTCAATGCAATAGCATTTAATTAGGTCGATCTGACATTTATTTTGAACCACATAGATTGAGGGATGATTGATTGCTAAAAAGAAAACGAAATGACATAAATGAATACACAGTGGCGGAGCTAAGGCCCCCCCCCCCAAATGGATTAGTGGTCCCCCTCTGGCCCCCCCCATTTCACATTGAGAAATTTGAAAAATTATTTGAGCAGAGGATGTCCGTCTTTGTGACCTGAGCCGGTATTCACCAGCATGACAGTTGCCCTTTAAAAAGTTGTAAGGCATTTGACGATTTTTTATTTTCTTTGAAATTATCTGGCAATAGGAATACCTGCATCCAAACTTTTTAGTGCGGCCTTGTGACATTTGGCCTAATTTTCAAGATCCAGATTTAATATAATTTCAAAAGAAATCTTGTGGATACGATTGATTTTTAAATATGTTTATTTAATAATCTACCTAAATTGTTTGCCTTTTTGCCTAGAATCTTAGTGTTTCCCAAATTTTAACCTCCCCCCTCCCTCTGGTATGCCTGCGTATCTATTGCAGTTCCATGCAAATTCAAAAAATTTGTGATTGGAGGAAATCTTTCCCTTGCCATTGTTGAGGCAAAGAAATATTACGCCTTTGGAATATTTCTGGAGAGGACTGATTATCCAGAGGGATTTTTAGTAAAAACTGCTCAGTTTTTCGTGTGTTGCTTGGAATTTTCATATATTTTTGGAATTTGTGTCATTTCCAGCAATCGCTCTCAGCTTTTTGGCCTATTTGAGCAGATAAAAAAATTATTAATTTCATGAGACCGTTCAAGTCCGTGTCAAACTTGTGTCATGGCAATGATTTTAACATCACATTATTATATGCACCCTTTAGGTTTTTCTCCTTTATACATGTATACTTGTACAAGAATGGTCATTGATGTCGTATCAGGGAATTTTCAACCAGATTCCTGCCGTGCTCTTTCAAAAGTAAGAGCAACCCAACCCCAATCAGCATTATGAATCAGTAAGTGCTATTTTCGCAACAAACTGTAATCTCATTCCAGTGGCGTCAGTGTAGGTGGGACATTTGCAGCACCATCTTTGCTCTTGTATTGCCCGAAAAATGCCGCGAAAGGTGGGCCCCCCTCCAGCTCAGACCCTGCCCCCCCTTGGCCCCCCCACTCCTGGATTTCTAGCTACGCCACTGTGAATACAGCACAGAAAAAATAATAGCACATAGAATAGAGGAAGCTGCTGAGGAGAGGATGCTGCTGAGGAGAGGATGCTGCTGAGAGAGGATGTTGTTGAGAATACAATGTTGTTGAGGAGGGGATGCTGCTGAGGAGAGGATGCTGATGAGAAGAGGATGCTGCAGAAGGGAGGATGCCACCAAGGAGAGGATGTTGTTAAGGAGGAGAGGATGCTGCAGAGCAGATGATGTTGTTGAGGGGAGGGTGCTGTAGAGGACAGGATGTTGTTGAGGATAGGGTGTTGCTGAGGAAAGGAAGCTGCAAGGGAGAGGATGCTGTTGAGGAGAGGATATTGTTGAGGATAGGATGCTGCAGAGGAGAGGATGCTGCAAGAGAGGATGCTTCAGGGGAGAGGATGCTTCAGGGGAGAGGATGCTGCAAGAGAGGATGCTTCAGGGGAGAGGATGCTGAAGAGGAGAGCTAGGATGCTGAAGAGGAGTGCTAGCATGCTGCAGAGGAGAGGATGTAGCTGAGGATGCTGTTGAGGAGAGGATGCTGGTGAGGGGAGGACACTACTTAGGCGAGGATGTACTGAGGAGAGATTGTCGTGAGAAGAGGATACTATGGAGGAGATGATGCTGCTGAGGAGAGGATGCTGCAGAGGAGAGGATGTTGTCGAGGAGAGGATGCTGCAGAGGAGAGGATGTTGTTGAGGAGAGGATGCTGCAGAGGAGAGGATGTTGTTGAGGAGAGGCTGCTGCACATTACAAGATGATGTTGAGGGGAGGATGCTGCAAGGGGGGATGCTGCAGAGGAGTAGATGATGCAGAGGAGAGAACGTTGCAGAGGAGAGGATGCAGCAGATTAGAGGATATTGTTGAGGAGAGGATTCCAGCTGAGGAGAGGTAGCTACAGGGGAGCGGATGCTGCAGAAGAGAGGATGCTGAAGAGGAGAGGATGCTGCAGGGAAGAGGATACTGCAGAGGAGAGGATGCTGTAGAGGAGAGGATGCTTCAGGGAGAGGATACTGCTGAGGAGAGGATGCTGCTGAGGAGAGGCTTCTGCAGAAAAGAGGATGTTGTTGAGGAGAGGATGCTGCACGGGAGGATGCTGCTGGGCATGTGTGCTGCAGAGAAGAGGATGCTGCAGAGGAGAGGATGCTTCAGGGAGAGGATACTGCTGAGGAGAGGATGCTGCTGAGGAGAGGCTTCTGCAGAAAAGAGGATGTTGTTGAGGAGAGGATGCTGCACGGGAGCATGCTGCTGGGGAGTGGGTGCTGCAGAGGAGAGGATGCTGAAGAGGAGAGGATGCAGCAGAGGAGAGGATGCAGAAGAGGAGAGGATGTTGTTGAGGAGAGGATTCCAGATGAGGAGGGATAGCTTCAGGGGAGAAGCTGCTGCTGAGGATAGAATGCTGCAAGGGACGATGCTACAGGGGAGTAGAGAGGATGCTGCAGAAGAGAGGATGCTGAAGAGGAGAGAATGCTGCAGATGAAAGGCTGCTGCAGAGAAAAGGATGTTGTTGAGGAGAGGATGCTTCAGGAGAGAGAATGTTGCTGAGGAGAGGATGCTGCAAGGTAGGATGCTGCAGGGGCGAGGATGCTGCAGAAGAGAGGGTGCTGAAGAGGAGAGGATGCTGCTGAGGATATGATACTGCAAGGGAGGATGCTGCAAGGGAGAGGATGCTGCATAGGAGAGGATGCTGCAGAGGAGTGGATGCAGCAGAGGAGAGGATGCTGTTGAAGAGAGGATGCCGTAGGGGAGTAGATGCTGCTGAGGAGAGGATGCTGCAAGAGAGGATGCTGCAGAGGAGAGGATGTTTTTGAGGAGAGGATGATGTTGAAGAAAGGATGCCGCTGAGGAGAGGACACTGCTGAGTTGAGGATGCTGCAGAGGAGAGGATGCTGTTGAGGAGATGATGCTGTTGTGAGGATACTACATTGGAGAGGATGCTGGTGAGGAGAGGCTGGTGCAGAGGAGAGGATGTTGTTGAGGAGAGGATTCCAGCTGAGGAGAGGTAGCTTCAGGGGAGTAGATGCTGCAGAAGATAGGATGCTGCAGAGGAGAGGATGCTGCAGAGGAGAGGATGCTGCAGAGGAGAGGATGCAGCAGAGGAGAGGATGTTGTTGAGGACAGGATTCCAGCTGAGGAGGGGTAGCTTCAGGGGAGAGGATGCTGTTAAGGAGAGGATGCTTCAGGGGAGAGGATGCTACAAGGGAGGATGCTGCATGGGAGAGAATGCTGCAGAAGCGAGGATGATTTATAGGAGAAGATGCTGCAGAGGATTGGATGCTATGAGGAGAGGATGCTGTAAAGGACAGGAAACTGCTGAGAAGAGGACGCTGTTGAGGAGAGGATGCTGCTTAGGAGAGGATGCTGCAGGAAGTGGATGCTGTGAGGAGAGGATGCTGCAGTGGAGAGGACACTACTGAGGAGAGAGTGCTGCTGAAGAGAAAATGCGGTAAGGAGAGGATGTTGCAGAGCAGAGGAAGCCGTTGAGGATAGGATGCTGCTTCGGAGGATGTTGCAGAGGAGAAAATGCTGCTGAGAAGAGGATGTCGTTGAGGAGAGGATGCTGTTGAGAGGATGCTTCAGTGGAGAGGATGCTGCTGAGGAGAGGCTGCTGCAGAGAAGAGGATGCTGTTGAGGAGAGGATGCTTCAGGAGAGAGGATGCTGCTGAGGAGAGGACGCTGCAAGGGATGATGCTGCAGGGGAGAGGATGCTGCAGAAGAGAGGATGCTGCAGTGGAAATAATGCTGCAGGAGTGGATGCTGTGCATAGGACAGGATGTTGTTGAGGAGAGGATACTGCTGAGATGAGGATGCTGTTGAAAGGATGCTATTGAAGAGAGGATGTTGTTTAGGAGTGGATGCTGCAGATGAGACAACAGCATCCTCTCAACAGCATCCTCTCAACAGCATCCTCTCAACAGCATCCTCTCCTCAACAGCATCCTTTCCTGCCCAGTATCCGCAACAAAACCTTCTCAACAGTATCCTCTACTCCCCAACATTCTCTCCTGCAGTATCATCGCCTCTGGAGCAACTTGCCCTCAACAGCATCCTCTCCTTAACAGCATCATCTCCCAAACAACATCTTCTCCTCAGCAGCATCCTCTCCACTGCTGCATCCTCTCCTCAGCAGCATCCTCTTCCCTGCAGAATCCTCACTTCTGCAGCATCCTCTCCTGCAGTGTCATCTTCTGTGCACCATCCTCTCTTCAACAACATCCTCTCCTCTATGGCATCCTCTCCTCAGCAGTAGCCTCTCCTTGGCAGCATCATCCCTTCTGCAACATCCTCTCCACTGCAGCATCCTCACTTCGGCAACACCCTCTCCTCAACAGCATCCTCTCTTCAACAACCTCCTCTCCTCTACAGCATCCTCACTTCTGCAGCATCCTCTCCTCAGCAGTAACCTCTCCTAAGCAGCATCATCTCTTCCGCAACATTCCTCTGCAGCATCCTGATTTCTGCAACACCCTCTCCTCAACAGCATCTGCTATTCAACAACATCCTCTCCTCTGCAGCATCCTCTCTTCAACAACATCCTCTCCTCTACAGCATCCTCACTTTTGCAGCATCATCTACTGTACATCTTCTCAACAGCATCTTCTACTCCCTAACACCCTCTCCCGCAGTATCATCTCCTCTGCAGCATCCTCCCCTCAACAGCATCCTCTCCTTAGCAGCATCCTCTCTTCAACAATATTATTTCCTCTGCAGCATCTTCACTTCTGCAGCATACTCTAATCAGCAGTAACCTCTCTCTAGCAGCATCCTCTCGAGATCTCATCAACAACATCCTCTACTACCCAACAGCAACTTCTGTTGCATCCTCCCCTCCACAGCATCTTCTCCTAAACAGCATCTTTTCCCCAACAGCATCCTCTCCTCAGCGGCATCCTCTTCTCTGCAGCATCCTCACCTCTTCAACAACATCCTGTCCTTCAGAATCCTCACTTCTGCAGCATCCTTACTTCAACAACATCCTGTCCTTTGCACCATCCTTGCTTCTGCAGCATACTCTTCTTAACAAAATCCTCTCCTCAACCACATCCTCTCTTCTGCAGCATCCCTTCCTAAGCAGCATCCTCTCCTCAGCGACATACTCTCTTCAGCATAATCCTCTCCTGCAGCATCATCTCTGCAGCCTCCTCAGGACTTAACAATATCTTCTCGTCATTCTCACCTCAACAGCATCGTCTCTTTAACAATATCCTCTTTTTCACAACATTCTTTAACCAACAGCAACTTTTCCTCTAGAGCATTCTCTTCTCAGCAACATCCTATCCTCAGCAACATCTTCTCCTCAACAATATCCTCTCCACAACAGCATCTTTTCCTCTGAGGCATCCTCCCTTCTGCAGCATCAATTCCTCAACAGCATCCTCTCCTCAGCAGCATCCTCTCCTGCAGCATCCTCTCCTCAACAGCATCTTCCATTGCAGCATCATCTCCTCTGTAGCATCCTCTCTTCAACAACATCCTCTCCTCTGCAACACCCTCTCCTCTGCAGCATCCTCATGCATTAGTGAAGCACCCTCAGCATAATCCTCTCCTGCAGCATCATCTCTGCAGCCTCCTCATTACTTAACAATATCTTCTCATCATCCTCACCTAAACATAATCGTCTAACAATATCCTCTTCTCCACATCATTCTTTAACCAACAGCAACTTTTCCTCTGCAGCATCCCCTTCTCAGCAACATCCTATCCTCAACAACATCCTCTCCTCGACAACATCCTCTCCTCAACAACATCCTCTCCTCTGCAGCATCCCTTCTTCAACAGAATCCTCTCCTCAGCAGCATCCTCTCCTGCCGCATGCTCTCCCCAACAGCATGTCCTTTGCAGCATCCTGCTCCTAAGCAGCATCCTCTCTTGAACAGCATCCTCTCTTTAACAGTATCATTTTCTCCACAACCTCTTTTAACCAACAAAACCTCTCCTCGACAGCATCCTTTCCTCAACAACATCCTCTCCTCAATAGCACCTCTCAACAACATCCTCTGCTCCACAGCATCTTCTCTTGCAGCATTATCTCCTCTGTAGCATCCTCTCTTCAACAACGTCCTCTCCTCTGCAACACCCTCTCCTCTGCAGCATCCTCATGCATTTCCACAGCACCCTCTCCTCAGCAACATCCTCTACTTAACAGCATCCCCTCTAAGCAGCATCCTCTCCTCAATAGCATCCTCTCTTTAGCAGGATCCTTTTCTCCACAACTCTCTAAAGCCTCTTCAACATCCTCTCCTCTGCAGAATCCTCATACACTTCTGCAGCACCCTCTCCTAAACAACATCCTCTCCTCAACATCATCTCTTCTAGACAGCATCCTCTCCTCAAAAGCATCCTCTCCTCAACAGCATGCTCTCTTTAACAATATCCTTTCTCCACAACATTTAATCAACAGCATCCTCTCCTCTGCAGCATCCTTTCCTCAACAACATCCTCTCCTCAATAGCATCCTCTCTTCAACAACATCCTCTCCTCCGCAACATCCTCTCCTCTGCAGCATCCCCATGCACTTCTTCAGCACCCCCACCTCAAAAACAGCATCTCCTCAACAGCATACTCTCTTTAACGGTATTTTTTCTCCACAACTTCTTTCAACCAACAGCATCCTCTCCTCTGCGGCATCCTTTCCTCAACAACATCCTCTCCTGAACAGCATCCTCTCCTGAATAGCACCCTCTTCTCTTTAACAATATCCTGTTCTCTACAACATCCTCTAACCAACAGCATCTTTTCCTCTGCAGCAGCCTCTCCTCAACAACATCCTCACCTCATCCTCTCCTCAATAGCGTCCTCTAAACAATATCCTCGTCTCAACATCATCCTTTCCTCTGAGGCATCGTCCCTTCTGCAGCATTCTCTCCTCAACGACATCCTCTTCCTTGTAGCATCCCTTCCTCAACAGCATCCTCTCCTACAGCATCATATCCGCAACAGTATCATCTCTTTAATAATATCCTCTTCTCCACAGTATCCTTTAACCAACAGCATCCTCTTCTCAACAACATCCTCTCCTCAACAACATCCTCTCCTGAACAGCATCCTCTCCTGAATTGCACCCTCTCCTCTTTAACAATATCCTGTTCTCCACAACATCCTTTAACCAACAGCATATTTTCCTCTGCAGCAGCCTCTCCTCAACAACATCCTTCACCTCATCCTCTCCTCAATAGTGTCCTCTAAACAATATCCTCTTATCAACAACGTCATCTCCTCAACAACAACCTCTTCTCAACATCATCCCTTCCTCTGAGGCATCGTCCCTTCTGCAGCATTCTCTCCTCAACGACATCCTCTTCCTTGTAGCATCCCTTCCTCAACAGCATCCTCTCCTACAGCATCGTATCCGCAACAGTATCATCTCTTTAATAATATCCTCTTCTCCACAGCATCCTTTAACCAACAGCATCCTCTTCTCAACAACATCCTCTCCTCAACAACATCCTCTCCTGAACAGCATCCTCTCCTGAATAGCACCCTCTCCTCTTTAACAATATCCTGTCCTCCACAACATCCTTTAACCAACAGCATCTTTTCCTCTGCAGCATCCTCTTCTCAACAACATCCTATCCTCAACAACATCCTCTCCTCTGCAGCATCATTTCCTCAACAGCATCCTCTCCTGCAGCATCCTCTCCTGCAGCATCTTCTCTTATGGCATCATATCCTCTGTAGCATCCTCTCCTCAGCAGCATCCTCTCATCAACAGCATCCTCTCCTTAACAGCATTATACCCTCTGCAACATCCTCTCCTCTGCAGCATCCTCACTTCTGCAGCACCCGCTCCTCAACAGCATCCTCACCTCAACAGCATCGTCTCTTTAACAATAATAATTTATCCTCTTCTCCACCACATTCTTTAACCAACAGCATCTTTTCCTCTGCAGCATCCTCTTCTCAACAACATCCTATCCTCAACAACATCATCTCCTCAACAATATCCTCTCTCAATAGCATCTTTTCCTCTGAGGCATCCTTCCTTCTGCAACTTGCTCTCTTCAGCAGCAACCTCTCCTGCGGCAACCTCTCCTCAAAAGCATCCCTTCCCCAACATCATCCTGCTCCTCAGCAGCATCCTCTCTTCAACAACATCCGCTCCTGTGCAACATCTTCTCCTCTGCAGCATCCTCATGCACTTATGCAGCACCCTCTACTCAATAAGATCCTCTCCTCAACGGCATCCTCTCCTAAGCAGCATCCTCTCCTCAACAGCATCCTCTCTGTAACAGCATCTTTTTCTCCACAACTTATTTTAACCAGCAGCATCCTCTTCTCTGCAGTATCATTTCCTCAACAACATCCTCTCCTCGATGGCTTCCTCACCTCAACAACATCCTCTCCTCAACAGCATCCTCTCCTATTCAACAATATCCTCTTCTCCACAACATCCTTTAACCAATAGCATGTTTTCCTCTGCAGCATCCTCTCCTCAACAACAACCTCTCCTCAACAAAATCATCTCCTCAACAACATCCTCTCTTCAACATCATCTCCTCAACAGCATCCTCTACTCAACAGCATACTCTCTTAAACAGTATCTTTTTCTCCACAACTTCTTTTAAGCAACAGCATCCTCTCCTCTTTTACAAAAGGGGATTATTTTAGATATACGAGGGGCGTTCAGAAAGTTCACGGCTTTTTTTTATATGGACACTTATTTTCAATCTAGAACTATGCATTTTTTACAGGATAAAATTCAGCAGTTTTGGAATGGATTTCCAAAATTTTGGACAATTTGGACATTTTTAAGTCATTCTTTGGTTGCCATGGAAACAGAAAGATCGGCTAGGTGGAGCAGGTAGTACGGAGATCAAGAAAATTAATGAATTGCAGCTGAGAAAGACTTCTCTCTGTCACTTGTATTAGTAAGATTGACAATATTTGACACCAGAAATATGATATTAGCTTCTGAATATACTTTCAAGCATACCCAATGTTTGTATTCTTACAGCAAACCAATGTGGGAAAGCACTCCTGCATGGCCGATTTGGCAAGAGCGATTCAAGAGCCAGAATGTGAGTCCTTAACTATGTTAGGACTTATGACAAAGCATGGATTCACTGGTATGAGCAAGAGACCCAAAGGGACAGCATTATCCATCCCAGCTTTTCCTTTGACATATCACTTTACATTAGACCTGGTTTTCCATTACTTTAATCACTGGGGGCAATAGTTTCAGGCACTGGAGGAGAAAAGGCTTTGGATGACCGAAATGCTTTCACAAAAACTTGTCCTGGAGGGCTTCAAGGAACATTTATTTCAACGCGTCAGGTGTATGAATTAATGCTTTTGTAGTACTTGCGAGTATTTTTAAAAGGTAATATTATATTTCTTATGTTAATTATTGTCAATCTCACTAATACAAGTGGCAGAGTGAGGTCTCTCTCAGCCGCAATTCATTGATTTTCTTGATCTCTGTACTACCTGCTCCACCTAGCCAAACTTTCTGTTTCCATGGCAACCACAGAATGACTTTAAAATGTCCAAATTGTCCAAAATTTTGGAAATCCATTCCAAAACTGCTGAATTTTATCCTGTAAAAAATGTGTAGTTCTAGATTGAAAATAAGTGTCCATATAAAAAAAAGCCGTGAACTTTCTGAACGCCCCTCGTATGTTTTTAAAACGCTATCCAGCTTCTCAAAATAGAATTAAATTTTATTTTAAATTAGTCATCCATAAAATTAATTCGGCATCGCTTTAGCATTTACTTCAAAATATAACTTGATTTTTTAAACCATGTATAGCAGAAATATATCAAATTTTTGCAACCTTTGAATTTTTAAACAGATCTATTAAAATCATGCAAATTTTAAAGTGGAAAAAAAAATTCAACAGAGTAAGATCTATATCGTTGAAATAAATTGTACCAGTTTTAAATTATGGTAGGAGTAGGACTGTACCCCGGGGACTGTACCTACTTGCGTTGAACTATGTTTTTATCTTATTTTTTTACAAAATCTCTTGATGGCACAAGACATGCAAGTGCACCATGTAACTCATTATGACAGAAAATCACGGAGGCATGCACACTAAAAATTGTTGCACCTTTTTGAATTTAATAAACTTTCAAATGGTTTCCTGCAAGCATCCCCGGGGGGGGGGGGTACTCACTCTATAAGGGTGTATATAGAGGCGCCGCTGGATGGTTTAGGTTTTTTGGCCTTTTTGGATTAAAATGGTTTTGGTTTTTTGACAATTCTGATTAATTTGGTTCTGGTTTTCGCAACCCCAACATGTTTGGTACCGTTAGAATCGGCTTCAAAAGAGGATTAAAATGGTTTAAAAACCATTAAGATTAAATTGGTTTGCAAAAAATTTTAGTGAAGGATTAAAATGGTTTGTGGTTTTGGCGCAGTTTCCGGATTAAAATGGTTCTGGTTTTCAAAATTGCCGTGGCGCATCCGTATGCAAAAGTCCGTGAAGTACCCCCCCCGGGCAAGCATCCTAAGTCCTAAAGCTTGCTACCTGAAAAAATAAGACTATCCAAGCAGCTTCTCCCTTTTCCCGCCAAAAAAGAGATGGTTGCTATGGAGTTGCTAGGGGGCGGAGCCAACTACCTGTGCCTCATTCTGAGTTCTGACATCACCAGAAAAGTTCCTGTGACTTGGCTGTCAGAGAACAATGTTTTTGACAACAAATTCATCAATCAAGTGCTTGTTTATGATGTCAAACAGCTCTAAATGAGGCAAGTTGTGTAAATTTAAAGTTATAAACTATCACTGGTGGGCAGTGGTTGCAGTGGTGCACTCTGAGCTGCACTATTCAGACCATTCATTGATATAAATGCTATTTTAGGCTCTCTCTTCGAGTGCCTTGATTTTGGGGCATGTTTTGGGGACTGGGACTGTTTCTTGGGGACTGCTCTGAAGCAGTCCTGCCTGTGGAGCACGTTTTGGGGCGAGAATTGTTTTGTGAATACCATTTCAAAATCTGCCCCAGTCTCAGGCATGCCCCAGGCTCACGGGGCATGCCCCATACTGGTGGGGCATGCTCCAAAATCTTTGTGAATACGGGCCCAGATCACTCATTGCATGACCAAGTCATATTCCAGTAACTTTTTCTATCCTGTTAGTTACACTCCTAGTTGTTCTTCATTATAATGTGCTGCCCATTAACTCTCACACTGAAGATCATGACGATAATTATTTCCAATGATTGACTACTATTACTGCTTACATTTTGCACAATATAAGTCATTAGACTACAATTTGGAAAATTTCTTTAGATTTGTGGGATTGAGTAGGGCTCAAAATAAGTAAGGGTAATGTAACTTCCTCTCAGCAATAATCCGTTACATCACAAGATGAATATTATGAAGTAATCAGTAACTTATGACTTGGCCTGAGTAACTAATGCAACACTGCTATAGGTGACCGAACTGGCCTGAGTAACAAAAGTGATACTGTTTGAGGCTATGCCGGCCTGAGTAACTGGAGCAACACCATCCTAAGCTGCAGTCGCCTAAATTAGACAAAATCTGGAAGACATGGAAGTCCACATGATGTAAAGTTCTTGATGCATATGAATATTATTAATAACACAGTATTGAGAAATCAGCAATAGTTAATAAATCACTGACACAATTACGCTTGCATGAGAAGGTGGTTTCAATAATCCAGTGCCAGTTAGCCTAATCATTACTAACTACCAGAGCCATTCTGTAGATCTCTTCATATTTTTGTATCAAAAGACCTATTGAAAGGCATCACACATGTCTCTTTGTTCATTCTTCTGATGCTTTGAAGGTTTCATGTTGAGAGGTGCTATGTGTCGAAGTCAAAGTTGCAAATCAGAATAAGTGTATAAGAGAGACACAACCTGCAGGTTTGCTACTTATTCATGCTTTTAAAAAGTCCTGTTTAATACACTGAGAATAAATCAGATGCAATGGGAATAGACAATGCTTTTATGCCATACACAAGAATGTGCGATGCACTTAACTTATTATCTGGCCACTGTAGCAACAAATAGGATTAAGGATTTTCTAAAAGAAAAATGCTTTGTTGGCTGATGCCATGGTGTGCTTGGAAGATGAATCGTACTGAGATAGTAAGCTCTACCAAAATGATATATTCATTTTTAAAAAGGGTATTAAAACCTGTTGCTGAGAGACATTCCATTCTGATTGAAAAACCCAGTAGTGATTTAATTAATTTGTGTACATTTTTTGTCAGTTCATATCACGTCTAGCATTACATAATATATGTCAATAAACAAGCTAGTGGATATATATACACCTAATATCGACATAAGTTGATTGGGGAAGTTAATGTTCAGATGGATGTCAATGATGGGACATGGACAGTTTTCAAATTGTATATAATTTTTTTTTTCAATTGACCTCTTATCTGCCTACTCTTACTCACAGTTTCAAAGAACCCGCTTGAAAGAGCTGCACAATTCTTAATGATTTTTGCCTTTCCATCTTCCAACCGACGACAACAACAATGTAGAATAATCTATAGCAAACCACAACTACTTCACAAGGTGACAAGAATGAAAGCAAAAGCGGACTATGATGGAAGAAGCGAGTTATTCTAAAATAACATTTTCCCTATTGATTGAAGTGATGTGGAAGGAAATGGATAAGTGACAAAGTAAAGAAAGTGAAGATGAAGGTAAAATGAAGCAGAGATGAACCTCAGATATGGCGAGATAAAAACAAATACAAATACAGAAAATATTAAGTGAGTTCTGCTAAAAGTTTATGTTTGTCTGGAGTTACGATATACACAACTAGAAAATGCCCATTATAGTAAAAGAAGTTTACAATAAATTATCGTGAAGTGATGATGGCGTGTTAAACAATGTAAAAGTAAGGGAATATTTTATGGACATTTGGTACTGGTATTCAGAGTGACATGTGAGTGTTTAAACGTGAATAGGCTATCAAACTGAAAGTGGTCAATTGTTGAAATGTTCCTGTAGATGGGAAGCAGATGTTGGCTGGAGGCTTAAGATGTTATGAAGAGGCAGGTAGAGCCTGATTAGTTGCGGGAGCAATTCGTCCTGGTAGGTGGCGTTTGGTTTGGCAGTGTCTCCAGCTTAAAAGAAACAAAGACACATGCTGCCCTCTGTGGAGTAAAATATGAGAAATATGCAGTTGCATGCACTCCTGGTGGCAGATGAGTGGTTGAGTATGAAAACGTAAATGAGGGAGGAGTTAGACATTGTGGACATTGTGGGCACCCATCTGAAGTCTGAGAGCAACAAAGAAGGATAGGTGGATAGTTTGAGTGAGTAACATGTCTGTGGGAGGCGTTAATAGCTGGCAACTGCGGTGGTCATGTGACCTGAGATTTAACTCAAATATTAGTGGGGATAGTCAAGGTTGTTGAAGCCACTCAGGACAGCATTTCTGTGCACCTGCTTGTTTCATAGCTCTTAAGGTTGTATGTTACAAAATGTATTGTTTCAAAATTAGTTACAAAATGTATTAACTTAAATGATAACTTCTAGATGGGAACGGAAATGAGAAATGTCAAAAGAGGAGATACCCTAGTCCCTAAATCTTTTTGTTCCCAATATATATAATACTGAATTTTTAAGCATTGTTTTTTGCTAAAATGTTGCAACATTGGAAAATTCAAACATTATCTAAAAGCCAATTATTCTTTTGTATTGTTTGTCTTTTAATCCTTGTATTAATTGTATCCGATATGTCTATTTGTGTTGCTGTATGTATTGAAATGTATATTTACATCTGTTCATAATGTCCAGCCTTCCTCCAACTGCATGGTAAATAAAATTAGTTTTTGAGACTCTATAATTACATGTATATGAAGAAATGCGTGATGTGCGCTGTGTAGGGGAGAGGCAGGTTAGTTGAGACGTTTTTCAGAAAAGCTCGCCTCCAAGCTAAATGGACGATGATATTGGAATGACGAATAGTCATGTGCATGGGGCAATGCATTGTTCAAATATATGGGGAAACTTGACTTTCTCTGTTAGATAGTTTTTACCCCAGATGGCGTCAAAGTAGGTCATGTCAAACGTATCAACTAACCCACCTAGTAAGGTTAGTTGATACACCCAGGCAGGTTAGTTGATACACCAAACCCTGATTGACAATGCAAAGAAAAAATCACATAATTCCACCTTGGTAGGATACTATAAAACCATACGCCTTCACCGATCTGCTTTCTGTTCCCATGGATGCATATCTGCTACCATTGTGAGTCGGATCTGATGGTCGACCTGTTGGGAGGGGGAGATCTCATGATTATTTCGACCTAAGATTCATCTATAGAGCTTTTTCATGTAAACTACTGAGTAACACCTAGCATTATGATTGTACTCATAGGTCAGGGTTGTTATTTTGACCAGGCCAGCCAACAAAACCTAACCAATCTGCTGTATCAACAAACCCATCCATTCGATTAGGTCAGAAAACAGCAGGTCTCTGGACCACAGGTTAACCTAGGTCATCTTTGATGGCTCATAAATAACCCTTTTCACACACCTTATCCATATACTAAGTTACTCTGAATCATCCTTCATTTATAGCAAGAAAAAAAGCACAAATTTACTCGGAACAGTGATTTTAGCTTTTTTTGGCTTTTCTCCTAAATCTTGATTCTGATTCTGCATTGACCTATATGAGAAGATGTGTTTTCTTATTCTGCTTCTTACAAATGGCAACACTTTCTCAAACAATCATTTCTCTGACCAGGAGGTGGGGCGTATCAACTAACCTTGCGTATCAACTAACCTGCCTCTCCCCTACCTGTGTATCTTGACAAGGTTCTCCATCATAATTATTATCATATCTACAACTAATGAGCCATGGAATCCACTGTGAATATTACCTTCTTTCTTCATTTTGACTTTTAACTACATTTTAATCACATTTCACACATCCATTCCGCAGTAGAGATAGACACTCTCATGGGACATTGAGTTCCTTTTAAAATTACAAAGCTTGTCAGAATTCTTCAATTAAGGAAATGGTGGTTTCGTCTTAATTTTCTCAGACCTGAGAGGAAAGAAGGGGATTTTGCTTTTTAGAAATTAAAAGCGGATGACATTATCTGAGCTCATCTGCTGATTTTCACAGATTTCATGTTCTTAATTCAATGAGGTTTTGATTTTGAATCCTCACAATTTTAGAGTGAATTTTTTCTATAAATGGTTTTTCATTTGATTTTATTCTAAATAGCTTTCGGCCGTCATGTGGTTTTGGATTGATCTCAGAGAGCAATATCGAAGCTGGAAGTAGCCTTGATTATATATATATATATTATATACATACCATTTATTCGTGTTTGTCAAGACACAATTTTTTACAGAGATTAAATTAGATGCTTGATTGGAAGGACTTTCAATTTGTGTACGAGTATACGCACAGGGCAAGTGGTAACACCTGCATATTGCATCATCCCATTGCAGGATTTGTTTACACTCACTCCAACAGGCTAAAAAACATTATACATGCTGAACGATTCTAATCTTGCTCGGAAAATATACAGTTTAAAGGATTGTTTGTGGCTAACTGCCGAGAAAAATGTTTGAAACAATAAATGGACAATCATTTTACATTCAAACATACATTCAATTGACTTGAATGCTATTAAACCTCACTATGGTAAGATTGTCACCCTAGAGGAGGAGTAATATTTTAGTTATGACTTCATGAAAACCCTGCAGAGTGTGTCAGGGTAGGCGTTCACTGGTCTACACTGATAGGTGAGAATGGCATATTGAGAAAATGTGTTACATCCCAACAAACACAATTACGTTTAAATTACGTTTATAAACGGTCGAAAATCCGTTGAAAAACCGTTTTTTCATTACGTTTAAATTATGTTAAATTGGATGGTCCAAAAAACATGATTTTAACGTTTTACACAAACGGTCAGAATTATGTCATGCCGATGTTTCCAAAAACTGTTTTTCAATTGCGTCAAGTAATCAGCAAAATCATGTTTTGATTAAACGGTTTTCCAAAAACCTTTTTTTAACGTTATATTTATGTTTTTTCCCATGGTTATAGTTTATCATATATTTTCTGTTTATTTGACATTTTTAATACGTCGTTGTAGGGAACATCTATTCGATGCATTGGAAAAATGTTTTTAGAACGCTTCCTAATGCATGCTTCTATAACATTTCATGGAGAATGGTTATATTACGTTATGAAAAAACTGTTATTTGACGTATTTGGAGAATGGTTTCATTACGTGATGGGGAAACCGTTATTTTTACGTTTTGAGGAAACGTTTTTTCAACATTTTTGGGAAACGTTTTTATTACGTTGTGGGCAAAACCATTTTTCAACGGTTATATTGAAATGTTCTTTCAACATTGGAGGAGGAATGCCTTTATTATGGTCAGGGTGTTGGGATGTAGGGGTATACATTGGATTTGTTGCTTTTGTTATTCTTTTTTTTTTTGCATCTTGAGGGTCTTGTGTCACTGAGTTCTGGCCTCATAATGTTCTTCCACTGCAAAGAAAGTATTTGTTATCAGTTTTTTACTAGTCACATAATAAATAATGCAAATATCAAATGTAAATAATTCAAATGACTCTGCTAAAGATAGATAGATAGATAGATAGATAGATAGATAGATAGATAGTTGGACAGCTAAATGGACAGATGGATAGATAGTTGGACAGCTAAATGGACAGATGGATATATAGATAGATAAATATATAGATAGATAGATAGATAGATAGATAGATAGATAGATAGATAGATAGATAGATAGATAGATAGATAGATAGATAGAGAGACTTTGATGGATGGCATAAGCATTATAGTATTAATACCTTTCGACTGTAGCCAAGAATTCCCCCAAGTGATTGTGTATCTGCAGCAGAAAAATTCTGGAAGAAAAAGTAAATTTATACAATGTGTGTTCTTAATATATTTAAAATTATTACCAACAAAAGAATGTAATGCATGTTTCTTAATTGATTGAAAATACTGGAAAACTCACCTATGTGTCTTCACAATGATGTTGCTGGAACATGATCTGGATAAGTACTTCTAAATTCTAATCTTCTCTTGCATGTGTATTCAGCCATGGAGGTTGTAAAAGTGGGTTTCTTGCATAAATTAAAGGGGATAATTAAGGGGTAATTAACTATTCTAGTCTAGAATCTAGATGTAATTGGACTCTGCTATACAATGAGCAAAATATATTGCAAAATAAATGCTTGTATATTTATATCTGTGTATTTGAATCTTAAATTAGCATTGCATTTTAGTTAATAGAATTTGCAAAACAAAAGGAAACTCAGCATGCATAGATGTTGGATTATAGTTTAGAATATGCCACATATAGTCATAATTATGGCCTGCCTATATTATATTGTGCTACATATGGATCCATAAAATTTGTAAATTGGACCTATCTAGTTATCTATCTAGTTATCTATAGTTGTTGAGTTATATATCCAGTTATGTCTAGTTATCTATCTAGTTATCTATCTAGTTATCTATCTAGTTATCTATCTGGTTATTGATCTAGTTATCTGTCTAGTTATCCATCTAGTTATCCATCTAGTTATCCATCTAGTAATCCATATAGTTATCTATCTATCTATCTATCTATCTATCTATCTATCTATCTATCTACCAATCTATCTATCTATCTATCTATCTATCTATCTATCTATCTATCTATCTGTCTATCTATCTCTCTATCTATCCATCTATCTATCTATTGGATAGATCTTTTTGTGTTTAGAGGTCTCAAGTTTGCTGTAAATTTTGAGGAAAACAATTTTAACAAACCCCATTATCAAGTAGTCCTATATACATGATATATCATCCATGGATTCTAAAAAACCTTGGTGCTATAAAAACTGATATTGCACTCCGTGCTGTGCAATAACAGTATAATATATTGTAACCTTATAATTTGGATTAACATTCCATGAATGGTATAGAGATAGACAAACGATAGAAAGACAGATAGCTGGATAGCTGGATAGTTTGCTGCAGAGATGCAAGGATACATAGTTGGAAAGTTAACTAGGTAGGTAACAGAAAGAAAGGTATCATGCCCAAGGTCCATGGATAGGGAAGTAGAAAGGTAGATAGACAATAGGAAAAAAATAGAAAGAAAGGCAGCTAGTTATTTAACTTACCATCTAGTTATCTAGCTAACTATAGGCCCTATGGCTAGCTAAATTATGCCTGCCAGATAGTTACATAGACAGATGGACAGAAAGAAAGTAAAAAGGTATATAGATGGACTAAAAGATATAGAGGAAGATAGCAGGATATCCAGATAGATAGCCAGATAGATAGCCAGATATATAGCCAGATAGACAGCTAGATAGCCAGATTGATAGGAGGTACCCTATTCTTTTCACTCATCAATAACCATCTGCAGGATTTTGTCTTGTCAATCTGGAAAGAAATCAATGAATTCATCAGTTCACATATTATTACATGTCAGTGAAATAATAACATAATTTGTAAATTGTCGAAAATAAGTAAAGTAAAACTCCCCTAGAATTGCAAGTGATGTTCACAGTTGAAGATGCCAAGGCAGAATGGTAGATTTGTATCCAAGTTTGAAACCTGTTCACTGGACCATGCATTTAACAGCAATTAATGCTTGCATAATTCTGAGTTAATTAGCTATTTTCTGGTTCTATTCAGAGCTAATTAGGTGTAATTTGAATCTCAGATTCAATCTGCAAACTATATTGATATATTAATAATTGTATATTCAACTGGAGGGAGGTGAAACTTAAATTAGCATTGTATTTGTACTAAATATTGCCTATGATATACCTTCATGTGCATATACAATATTTAATTCAATGCAAATAATAGTTATCAGATCACAGGGAAAATGCAATTTTGTTTTTAATAAGTTTGTTGGGTTGAATGGCAGATAAATGCCTACCATTGGGGCACCAGGGCATTATGTAATGATGTCTTGATGAGGATTTTAGAGTCAAGTCTTTTTTTAAAAAAATTTTTGGCCATTTTGTAGAATTTAATTCAGTTACTACGTCTGTATAATTATTATGTATATTGTACACAAATATACTTCTATTATGTGTTTTTCAAATGTCTGCAAAATTTCAAAACAGTTCAATGACTCTATAGTAGAAACTACAGATATATGAAGCCTCTGTTCATAGAACCCAAACTAGCAGTGGGAGGGGGTAGGGCACTTAATCAATCAATCAATCAATCAATCAATCAATCAATCAATATATCTATCAATATATCTATCAATATATCTATCTATCTATCTAGCTATCTATTTATCTATCTATCTATTTCTGTATCTATCTATCTACCTATCTATCTACAAACCTATCTATCTATCTATCTATCTATCTATCTATCTATCTATCTGGTTCTCTAGCTAGCAAGTTATTAACTATATATTATCTGTTTATGTCTCTATCTGTCTGTAATTAAATTGTAATATCTTTTTTCAACCAGCATTTTGGTAATTCCCGCTTAACTATTGAAAAGTACTCACTGACCACTTCTAAATCATGAAAAATGTTTGGAACATCATAACTAGCCTAATTTTTTTATTCATAAGCCTTAATTATATGAACTTGATAAAAACATTAAAAAGATTACAATGTGTTCCAATCAAATGATGTAATGCAATTATGCCATTACTTATTGCCATGCCACTATTCATTTTCTAAGATATGAAATAGCAATCCCTAATTACCCCCATAGACTGTACCTAATTAGGCAGAAGTACACAAAAGAGGGAGGGGCAGAGGGGTGGGGGTGTTTTAACAGATATAGTGTAATGGAATAATTTCAACTAAATTGAATTAATAAATACCTCACCACAATTGAACATGATTACAACACCTAGGCTTAATGGATAGTATAAAATATCCATGCAGAATTAATAACCTGAAAGTGAGTCGGAAATGAACAAAAAAGAAACTGCTAATCAGCTATCACATTGACTATCTTTCTGTGAGAAGCATGACAGCTGGGGTCTTGGGGGGATCTATGATCTATCTATCTGTCTGTCTATCTATCTATCAGTCTATCAATCTATCTATCGATCTATCTATCGATCTATCTATCGATCTATCTATCGATCTATATATCTATCTATCCAGCTATCATGTAAAATTCAATTAGCAGATTTGAGATCATAAATTGGTAGGCCTATGTATAAAGTATAGCATACACTTCCAATCAACAATTTTGCGTGTTTTTAAGAATATTAAGTAAATTTAATTGATTTTATTAGGAAAGCCTCAATTTTTTGTTCAGAAAAATGCGGGTTTTTACATAATTAAAAACGAGTTATTTCCATTATGACGTAAAGGCTTTACTGATTTTATCATTGCATATTTCATTTAACGTTTGTCAATATCAAAATTATTTTATGAATCAATTTCTCAATTAATTTTTAATCATTTTTCTTGACTTACAAGTAATATTGTTAACATTACAAAAGTTTCCAATATAAGAATAATTTTAAACTTAAGTCCTAAAATGTTCTGTAACATTTTTGAAAAATTTTCTATAATGATAAAGTCAAATGTACAGGCAGCATTTTTCAGTTTATGTGAAATTATAACGTAAGAATAATTTCCATATCAATATCACAAAAACACGTTTCCAAACAACGTATTTTTAACGTTATCACTGAACGTTTTAAACATGTGAACCATTGACTTTGGAATTCCTTGTTTTTCAAGCATGTAAAAAAATTGGTTAAAAGTACGTTTTTTAGCAACAGCTATAAACTGGTTGAAAAACAGTTATTGTTTGTTGGGATATGGTCTATCTATCTATCTATATATTTGTCTAGCTGTCTTTCTGTCTATCTATCTGTCGGTCTTATTTTACTATGCATGATACTGCATGGTAATTTTAACATGTGAAAGATTGGACGGACCTGAGAGGAAACACCATGTTATCTGTGCTGCTGCACTGCCACAAGTGACAAAATGTTGCGCTTTTCAATTTTAGTAAAAAGCTCACTGCACAGCAACGGAGGTAGATAGAAAGATGATTTTTGGAGCAAAAGATGCGCATATTAACGGGCTAAGTGGATATTAGCTTCCTGTCCTGGTTGTGTTATTTTTTTCTACGGAAATGTGCATTACGTGGCCGAAAAACCTAATTTTCTGAGATTTTTTAGTGACTTTTCGTGTTTAGAGGTCTAAAATTTGCCATACATTTTGAGGAAAATAATTTTAACAAAACCAATCATCAGGTATGTCATCTGTGGATTCCAAAAGTGTGAAACATTTATTTGTGCATACGTTTTTAAAAAACATATTTATAACATTCTCTTGAAACATTTTTTCAACGCTAAAGCCAGATGTTAAATCAACATTAAAACTTCACCAACATCCATAATGTCAGAATAATATATTTTATGCATTACAGAAACTTATTTTCAGGTAACATATTTTCAACATTTTCATTAAACGTTTTTTCCACGTTAAAGAAATACGTTTTCAAAAAACATATTTCTAACATTTTCTTGAAACATTTTTTCAACGTTAAAGCCAGATGTTAAATCGACATTAAAACTTTTTCAACATTCATAATGTCAGAATAATGTATTTTATGCATTACAGAAACTTATTTTCAGGTAACGTATTTTCAACATTTTCATTAAACGTTTTTTCCACGTTAAAGAAATACGTTTTCAAATATCATATTTCTAACATTTTCTTGAAACATTTTTTCAACGTTAAAGCCAGATGTTAAATCAACATTAAAACTTCACCAACATTCATAATGTCAGAATAATGTATTTTATGCATTACAGAAACTTATTTTCAGATAACGTATTTTCAACATTTTCATTAAACGTTTTTTCCACGTAAAAGAAATACGTTTTCAAAAATCATATTTCTAACATTTTCTTGAAACATTTTTTCAACGTTAAAGCCAGATGTTAAATCAACATTAAAACTTCACCAACATTCATAATGTCAGAATAATGTATTTTATGCATTACAGAAACTTATTTTCAGGTAACGTATTTTCAACATTTTCATTAAACGTTTTAAACATGTTAAAGAAATACGTTTTCAAATATCATATTTCTAACATTTTCTTGAAACATTTTTTCAACGTTAAAGCCAGATGTTAAATCAACATTAAAACTTCACCAACATTCATAATGTCAGAATAATGTATTTTATGCATTACAGAAACTTATTTTCAGGTAACGTATTTTCAACATTTTCATTAAACGTTTTTTCCATGTGAAAGAAATACGTTTTCAAAAAACATATTTCTAACGTTTTCTTGAAACATTTTTTCAATGCTAAAGTCACATGTTAAATCGACATTAAAACTTTACCGACATTCATAATGTCAGAATAATGTATTTTATGCATTACAGAAACAAATTTTCAATTAACATATTTTCAACATTTTCATTAAACGTTTTAAACATGTTAAACTTCAACGGTTGGAACAACACGTTTTTCATTAACATTGAAATTGGGTTAAAAAAACGTTATCAAATAACGGTTTGAGCACCGACCACTATAAAACCGTTGAAAAACCGTTTGTGTTTGCTGGGATGTTGAGGACTCCTGCTTTCTCCCCATCTCATCCATCAACCAGAATGAGTACCCAGACCTTGTCTCAGAGGGCTGCACTTACAATACCCATATATTTGCAGTCAAATGTAGCAACACCGAAACATGGGGAATTATGAATGTCTTCATAATGTTCTGTCTCAATCTATTTCATCCTGCAGCACAAATTTTTAAAAGTGGCTCATCATTAAAAAAACTAGGATAAGCTATCTACTGCATCCATAGCTAAACTAAGCTAAACCTATCTATAGTTATCCACAATTATTCTTGTTTAAACAAGGGAAAAAGAGATATCGGTATCAACAAAAGAACAGAAATGAATAGTTATGGATGGCTACGGATAAGGATAGCTAAGAATTGCTATAAATTGAGTAACATTTTGTCATTTGTACAGTGCTAACTATCACTACACTGCGGACAGACTGCAGCAGTCTCTCCTGTAATGTACTATCGTTCATTTACTGGTCAGGTGAAAAGGCGATATCTGATTAATAAGCTTTAAAAGGTTGAAAAAATGGCATGTTTCTCTTTTTAATTGTCCAATAAATTAACACCTGACCCTCCTCTTTATTAATTCCCATCCTTCCTGCAAAGCCCTTCATGTGTCAGATGCAATGGGATTTTTTAAAAATTTCTTTCCTCATCTATTCACATTCTGTTTAACAATCCACTTTTGGTGTTTCTCTGGGTTTTAACATGGTCACGTCGGACAATCTGGTGCAACATGTTTTATGTAATTGACTTCAAATGCCTTTCTTTCTTTAGCGTTAATGCTCATGATTTGGAATGGGGCTTTGGTGAAGATAAATGGAATGAATTATTTTCCCTTTATGCAAAATTTTTATGACATTTTTAAAAACTGGCAACAAATTCATGATTATATCTTAAACAATTTCAGGTTACTTCAACTAACAAAGTAAAAATTTTTAATATCAATTCTATATTAGGTCATCTTTGCTAGGTAATTATTTGTTGCCATTTGAAATGTTGTTTGTGCCAATATTACTATTTTTAATTTAACAATTTGCAAAATAGCAGTGAAATGTAAGCGAGGCTTAAATTGGCAATGATTTGTCCAGATATTACTATTATTTTCATTGCTACATGTTTTTGGAAAATTTGTCGTGCAGTTGAAGCGTGACATCGCCAGGTTAGCCTATCTGTGAATGTGATTGGTCTCATCCTCAACTTGTGACACTCAGTTTAGATTTTGACATCACAGTTAATGTCATAGTATTGAAAACAGCCTGGCAGTGGCAGTTTAGATTGTTATAATTCAGCATGCTAAACATTTGGATATTATCGTATATGCTTTAACGTAAGCATTCTAGTTGAATGTTGCTTTTCTTGATTTTATAAATTTAAATATTCTGTAATAATTATCAACAAAAGGGCAGTTGTGTCTTAACTGTCTAAGACCCTTTAGTAAAATTCACAGAGAAAAAGGAAGAGTATTTCTCTCTTGTTTTAAAGGAATTGATCATCTTATCAAAAGTGGATTGCATTAATGACATTATAGTAGGTAATCTGTTGGTCTCCTCGGATCCTGGTTTTAATTAAATCACGTTTTGATCAGGAATGCATAAAACTCTGGTGTTAATGTTTTCCCAATTAATCGTTTTTTAACCAAGTTCATTTTGAAATTCATGAGCTTTGTGCTGCTGGGTGGTCACACTTTCAAAACTTTCCACACTCTTTACAATTTCAGTGCTAAGGGATCATTGAATTTGGTTGCTGACACACTGGTGTTAAACGGCCACAAAAATGTCTTATGTAGTTGCATCAGCCTAAATTAATGCCGCAATGGGGCATGATATTGGAACTCTTCAAAAAACAGAGCATATATCATAATTATGTTGCAAGACAGTATACTGCAGTCTCTGTATGTAAGACCACCCTTTCAATGTGTTGTATTTCTCATGGTGAAAAATGCACTAAAAATACCAGTTAGTACGTGACACAGACGAGTTCCAGTCAGGCAAGGACCTCTGTAAATTCCTCAAAATAGTAGTTGCTGCAATTAGTTAAAGTAAGGGACGACCATCATGTCCCCAAAAGATGATGTTATATACAAATGTAATGCCTATTCACAATCAGCAGCGCACAATTTTAATCTTCATTGCAGTCTTTCGTTCAGTGGCTAAGTTAACACCTTCTTATGGAATATTGCCCTGCTTACAGTCTGTCAATTAGATATAGAAAAAGATGAGGATCAGTTCACTGTGAAAAATGCACTTTTGACTTATGATAGCCGATTAGAGCTTTTTTTCCTCGGTGATTATAAACTGTAATCTCTGTAATCTCCAGAATGACTTCAGTCTCCAAAAATAGTTTATGGCAGTTTTTAAGCTGTTATTTCTGTTTCACACAGTTTTATATGGATTAATTTTACATTGAGAATGCCTGGTTCCAATACAACACAATGTGTAACAATGTGTAACAATGAGAAACAAAGAGGAGAGGGGGGAGGCTTCATCATCTGAACATCTTTGGGCGACTGAGATTGAGACTGAGATCAAGCAATTGACTGTTGGTCGACTATGGTGTGGTTATACAAGTGATTAAATACAAGTTCCAGTCACCTTGGAGTCTTAGAGGCGACTGTGGTGGTGATTATGAATGTAAGAAATGTATAATCACAGCACTCAGGTATAGATGGCTGAGATGAATTCCATGGCCTCAATTCATGCTGCAGCCCCCAGCCTCCCACGCCTATGAAGATAGAGAGACAGAATATATATGATAGATAACTGAGATAAGCAAATACAGACAGATAGATATACAGAAAGATAGAAAAATAAATACTTGAATTGAAACAATCAATTGTGTACATAGAAAAATGTGCGGACAGATAGATTGAGAGATAAACAGATAGATAGGTACATGTAGATAGATAGATAGATGGATAGATAGATAGATAGATATAAAAAGTATACCTGTTGATGGTGTGATGCCCATTTCAGGCATTTCTAATACTTTAGTGGGTCCCTTGTGTCAGTATCTATACTGAACAAGTAAAATGTCCCACACGTTGGGTATATATGTAACATGCAGAGGGCTGCAACACACATTCATCTATAAATATATCTGCTAGGTATTACCCTGGACTGAGAAAATCATGTGTTTGGCTGTATTGAGACGCATGTAAGTGTTTAAAATTGTATAACTGATAATCTATATATACAGCATACTTTTAAATTGTTCATTATGTTAGAAAACTGGAAGCAGGGGGAATTGTATGGGGTAGACGTGTTCTGTCATGGACCATGCGTTCCACAATTTGATAACCTGATAACCCCCCCCCCATATTTCTTGGATGCCCCCCCCTGGGTAATAAAAAAATATTGTCAGTTGGGGTGTTGGTATATTGGGCTCCATTGCATCGTCACATTTGCCCTAGGATATCCTGAGTCACAATTGTGGGTGATTACAGCTCACATTACCTGTTGGCGACTAAGGAATTGAGACTGAGATTAAGCTAGTGACTGTCAGGCGACTATGGTGTTTCTACCAATCCCACAGACTGAATTGTATTTCACTGCTGAAGTTACAATTAAATAGCTGTGCTTAGTCACCAACTATCACGTAACATATGGTCCAACCAAGTTAAATAATGGAATCAAAGCACAGGCACAAATATTATCTCATTCAAACGATACATAGATTGATCACCAGATCGATAGATAGATAGACAGATATAACTCGGTAATAAAAAATGTTTCCTTATCTTTTATGATAAATCATACCTTTTGATTCATATTTGAAATGCTTTGCCGGTGCCTTGTATCGATGTCTATGCTGAACAAGTACCCCACACATTGGGTAGGCCTATATGTGGATGGCTCAGTCAGTATTTTACTAAACTAGTGGCTTGGCTGAAATGACCTTGTACTGAGAAAATCATACCCGGGTTAAGTTTTTTAAAAATGTATTTACATTAATAACTTTAAAATTAAAACAATTTTAAAACAACTGTATTCTTAAACTTGCTAATGTGTGAAATTTGATTTGATTGACTGATTTTCACGAGATTGGTTGGGGGGAGGGAAAAGCCTAGAGAAAAACTGTTCATTCTATAGAAAATCTTCACAGTTGTTAGAAATATAACTGTAGAGTGTGTTTGCTTGTTTAACACTGTTATCTTAAGTGGTCAGTAATCCCCTTAGTAGCCATAGTCGCCAGTTTGAGAGATTACAACTCATAATCACCGAGGAAAAAAAGCTCTAATAAGTGTCATCTTCTCTGCTTTCAACATGGGAAACACAGAAGCTGTTTGATTAGTCATGATCAGGAGAAGGCCATCTGACTTGTCATAACTTATTTTAGAGTGAAAATCAGATGCATAATCCTTTCATTTGGCTGTCGCCAACAAGCGGGATAAGTCTCCTTAAATCAAATCAACATTGGAAGTGTTGGGTATGATCATGACAAATCATCAGCATGATGACACACGAAGTGCCATTTTCACAATGCAACAATCCACTCTCTTTCTGTATACATCAAAGTGACAGACTGTGATGGTGCAACCTGCCAGGATCCTGTAAGATGGTTTCATTTTAATTTTCTCAGCCCATTAAGCAGATTGTAAAAATTATGACAGCCAAAGGCAAGGGATTTTACATGGTCCTTAATGAATGATATCTTCTCATCAAAATCAGGCAGCATTGTCTCGGGAAATTTTTCAGTTTTTACATATTTTAATTCAATTAGATTCTGATTTTGAACATGGAATAGTTGAATGAAATAGTTTTTACAGAGTTATTTAATTACCAATTGTACAGTTTAATACGGAAATCTGCAACATACGTCTTTTTATATTAAAAATGGCTTCATACTGAAAGTTGAGAAAGGCTCATACTTGAACAACCGTGTAAAATTTGTTGATACAAGCTCTGTGATTGCTCATAATAAAAAAACAAAACAGTACATTTACCCTTGGCTGAAATTACGTCTTTCTCTTTATTTCAAGAGATGTATGTAAGAAGTAAAACAACCCCATACGTCTGCTATGGAAAAGTCATAAGACAGCAAAAACTTTCAGATAAAATCAGTTCATCTGACAGTACATTTTTAATCAGATTTTGTATATCTTCTTTCTTTCTGAGGAGTCGATATCGTCTCTCTCTTTCTCAACGCTGAAAATACAAGAATACAGCCTTTCATCAAAATGCCATTACCCTCAGTGCATTTAATCATAGGACGTATTTAACCAAGGATGTTGTTTACAGAGTAATCAAGATGAAATTTTCCAAATGCGGAACATTTCGCAAGCAAATCTTCAAGTCTGTTACCAGACATCAAAGTTTGTTTGCTTGATATTATGCTCTGTGTGTTCAAATTTTCAAAGTGTGTCTGTATTCATCCTCGATACAGCTGAATTATTCTCAAATGTATAAACACCAATCAAAGCATTCTAAATGTTCTGTAGAGGCTGTCAGCTTAGTGGTTGAAATATACATAAAGAACAATCCAACTCGCATAATATATCACATATAAAATTACAAAAGAAAGACACAATATAATAATTTGTCTGTTTGGATAAACAACGTGACACTTCATCAATGATTCAGCAGTCTCAGCGACATGACCTGCCATCGACTTTTGGTGATAGATCTGACATGGATACAATGTCAACAGCATAAAGAGTTTACCTTGTGGCTAACTAAACAGTATGAATTGAGATACTGATTTTCATACTAAGCATTTACGTCAGAAATGTCTGGGAATGACTTGTTTTGACGTCAACGATCTGCAACGCAAAACTTATTCAGCAGGATTAGTAGCGTAAAATAAATAGCTAATTGTTTTGACACAGCTTATTAGAGGACTAAGTATAATCAAGGATTGACTTTAGTAAATACCGAAGATATGTAAACAAACAAAAGACAGATTGGACAACCATAAGTGTGAGATAAGGATTGGATACCGTAAACTCAACTGGGTATCAAGAATCTGCAACATTTCATCTATTCGATAGGCAAATTTGGACTCTCCAAGAGTGTCACTCGAGTGGCTTGTGTAAATATTCTCCCTCTGCAAAGAGCTAATCAATTCAAGCAATTATTCAACAGGACGTGGTATGCTCATTGCGCCGTCGATTTCATCAATTCAATAGGTTGATTTGCATACTGCAAAAACGACTAATGTAAATATCAATTACTCCGAAACTCAGTTTGTGTCAATATTAAATGAGTGGTTCACAGCTAATGATGCATAACAGAGCTCAATTACATGCTTCAAAGTCAACAAAAGGTTATTGTCTACCATGTAGGACTGTTCATCGGTTAGATGGCTGGTATAAAGTTGTCATGACAGTCTGTAACTAAGATTTGAGTCAATTCTGATGGTATGGGGTGATTGTCCTGCAAAAGTTCTTCATGCATTAAGTATGACCTCAGCTAGAACTTGCCACACCCATCAACATTGACTTGAAGTGTGTCATGACACATTGTCATACATGTTTTAGGCTGTTATCCTTCACAATGACAAATGGTTCACAATGACAAATGCTAATCTATGACACAAATATGGATTGATGAGCATTTTTAAGTCTTTCAACAGATGCAATACTCTTGCAGACATTGCATTCATCAATGTCTCAATGTTTCAACCCCTTTCATGAGATTTATGTGTGTCTTGACACTCTCAAGGAGATAAAACCTGCATTTTCTATGACCTATTATCTACAACATATTTCTGAGAGATGTTCTACAAATGCCAAGTCTAGCACCATTTGTGTCATGTTGTCTGACAAACATTCAGACAGGGATACTAAATGGACTCCTTGGAGAGTGGCGTGACCTCGGGTTTACCGCATGCTGATCTTATGCACAATATGCAAATTACCACAGTTATGGATGCAGCGTCAAGGGCGCAAACATCATAAGGAGTAAGGAGTACCATTACGAGGATTGTTACGAGGGCATCAATGTCATCGATGATGTCATAGGAATATTTATGGAGTACCCAAAAGAATCAGTTATTAATGCAAGGTCATCGCCAAACCTCAGACCTTTCCTGATTCAAGTCTTGAGATGCAGCATTACCATATCATCTTCATGTCATGTCTGTGGACATGGACATCAACTTTATTGACCTTCCCTCCCGAGCAGCAACGTAAATCAAACCTTTCACTACGTAATTAATTTGGTTAGAATCAAACGTTGGGCCAAACAATGTAAGGCAAAGGTAGGGCAAAGGTAATTTCCAAACGTTGCACTCAGATGGAAAACCAAACATAGGTCGCAACCTTAGTAAGAGGTTGGCAGATAGTTTGTTTTATAGTTCAGCCTAACGTTCGAGTCACACGTAAGTCATACGTTTGGTTGAGAGGTTGGAAGAACGTTTGGTTGTAACGTTTGGCTAAACGTGTCAGTCATACGTAAGTCATACCTTTGGGTGAGAGGTTGGAAGAACGTTTGACTATTACGTATGACCATACCTTTGATTCAAAGGTTTGTCGAACATCCATTTGAGAGGTTGTTACAACCTTAGACTATTACGTAAGTCATTCCTTTGGTTGAGAGGTTTGAAGAACGTTTGACTATTACGTATGACCGTACCTTTGATTCATAGGTTTCTCGAACATCCATTTGAGAGGTTTTTGCAACCTTGGACTATTACGTATGACCATACAGTACAAATTTCTAAATGTGGCTCAACTTAGCTGTCTATAGCTATTCATTACTGGCCTTATCCATATCTATCCATAGCTATCCATTTGTATTCTTTTGAATACACTGAAAGCTCTTTACCCATTGTTTAAACAATAGTAATTGTGGATAGCTGTGGATAGCAAAGGATAAGTGCAGCTAGGTTTAGCTTAAAATGGCTATGTATAGATAGCTAAGGCTAGATTTTAAATGACGAGCCACTTTTAGAAATTTGTACTGTACCTTTGATTCATAGGTTTATCAACGGTATGGTCACACATTTGGCAATACGTAAGTTCCAAGGTTTCTCCAACGTGTTTTTGATATGTATGGACAAGGTTTGAAAGTAATGTTCAGGTCAAACATCTGATCATACGTATCTGCCAAAGGTTTGTCGAAGGTTTGCACAAAGTTGCAGAACCTGGTATCCTGAGTCTCAGAGAGCCTTGTAGCGCCATCTATAAAATACCTAATTCAATCTATCTGGTAACTTTGAGATTATAAAACCTCCAACAGGATCTTGCTGGTGATACTTGGATGAAGCCATAAATAAATAGTTGCTTCACCAGTGATTAAAATTACCTAATAAATATCTCTTAAACTGTGTAAGATTAGACTGGGCAAAAAAAATTTCCCAAGTACTGCTTAACCACAAACGACCAAGAGAGAATCATTTAAGACCGGAGGTTACTTGCATCGGAATGCCACCTATCCAGCAGGCCAATTTGGATTGGGATTTTTCCAACTCTTCAGAGTTGCAGCATTAATCCCTCACAAGGTAAGTGAATATTTTTATCTATTTTAGTCCTTAAATGGACTGTAGACTGCTTGGTAAAACAAGGAAGAAAAGTCTGCTGATTTTGGAGCCATCTCCAGTGCTTGCTGCTTGGCTCTGCTCTCTCTGACTATCTCTCTCGGTTTTTCTCTTCTCTTCACTGTTTAATTTACGTTTTCTCATTGCAGATCTCCAACAATCAATTGATCAACCACCCATCCCCTCAAGACCTCTAAAAAAAAAAAATTCATGAAATCCCCCCCCGAAAAAAAAAAAAAATCCTGCAGTAAAATCATATTAGAGCATTCTTTATACAATAATAAAGGCCAGTGTATAAGGGCTTTATTCAAATAATTAATTATTTTTTTGCACGGGGGACGCAGCCTGGTAGGGTGGCTGGTCCGCCAGAAGCAATGCGGCAGTCCCCCGGGCCATCCGAGCGCTCCGCCCCTGGGTGCTTCTGAAGCATACACAACTTCCACAGTACAGTGGCAGTACTTCCACAAACTCTTCTGAACAATAATTCCTGCATAAATCCAGTGTTACGGAGGTATAAATGGTGTTCTAGACCGAAATAAATCTAATCCACACGAGCGTGTGCCAGCAATGGCCGCCTCCTCCGAGTTCTGCGCATGCGCAAGAACCAGCGCGCTGGGCTGGCCTGCTACGCCTGACGCCCCAGAGGCGTATAACGACCGATCCTTCAACGTGGGGGGTACGTAGTAAAGGGAGGTTGGAGAAATACAAATTATTTACGATATATACGTACGTAGTAACCTCGTAACCAGCTGTCGACATATTACGTAGATTTCAAACGTTGGGTCCGATGTGGATGGGATGTTTAATGCTTCCTTAGACCAACGTTCCTCAAAGGAAGTTGTCCAGAAGGGTTTGCCTCTGTAAAGACATGTGAGTGAAAAATTAGAAAATATAAATTGACGTCTTCACTAATAACAAAAATGCAATTGTGATGATTGGTAGGAAATGGTCATCACATACAGAAATTCAACGTAATTTTCATGCAAGAAACTCAGATATTTGTAAGACATTGTAAACAAAACGATTTGTAGCCATTTTTATATCTTAGTATGCACATTGTTAAATAAGTTTTGGAGTAATATATATCCAGCAATTTAATTTATTTTATTAAACTGACAAAGTATCTGAAAGTAAGTATCAAAATTCAAAATACTTTATTTAGTTTTTCGTGGAATTGAGTAGGCTTGTAAATGGATATTATAAGAGTTCTCATATATTATATATCTCAAAGCAAGGTTTTTCTCCGTAATTTATGAAAATGTTGATAAGGGAATTTAAAAGACACCGGTATATATACTGACTCTTTTCTTTTATAGAAACTAGAAGAAATGTTGGCACATACAAAAGGGAAACATCTTCCTTAACAATATGTCCAAAGGCTGCAGAAAATATGCAATTAATTTGTCACTTGCGTTCATACTCAGTAAGTTATTGGCCACAGTAGCAGTAAGATAGCCATAATGTTTCGCCGCTTTGGTCTTTAAAACACTGAAATATGTGACACCGCAATCAGAAGAAGCAATATGTCACCTTTTTATGAATGTATAGCTCCAACTTGCACTTTGAAGGTTTTCTTCTGACTTACTGTGACATGAGTCTAAGTAGTCAGAGTTGTAGGTAATCAGATTAGTCATAATGTCATATTGTGGCATTCACTGTAAATTGTTGATTCTAAAATAGTAAAGTAATTGATAGAAAATACATGAAATGCATTGTAAGTCAGGTTTGCTTGTTGGAGAGCTAGTGCAAAGCAACCATCATTTGTCACTACCAGGAATCGCCATGGAAATATTGGTGAGTCTTGGATGACGAGTTGGTTACTCAGTCTTTATATAAAAGGCAACTCTCCGACAAGAAACATTCTGTTGGATTCAGTTCTAAGTTTCAGATTCAGTTACTCTGAATTCCTTGATGCAGTCAATTGGTTGTATGTTATAATTGTGTTATAGATATTGTGAGCTGGGATATGTATTATGAACATCTAAATTATACAATAAAACAGTTCATGTTAACCTCTCACCAAGCGAGTTTGTGAGTTGATTCCCCCCCCCCAAACCTACAATATCAACATATTTTAGTTCAATAAGATTTTGATTTTTGAACCTGGAAATGTTTGAATGTAATTATCTTTACAGAGCTATTTAATTTCCAATCAAATGAGTAGTTTAAGGGGGCAACCATTTAATAATCAGGGGGGCATGGAGTTTTCTTCATCAGGAAGTTATTTATTTTCATGGTGATGGCAGCCATAATTATTTATTCCAAGCATTTGTTGTCTCCAAATATTTATTCTTCAAGACAGCCCAAAAATTATTTATTATTTCATGAAAACTGAGCAAGAAATTATTTATTTAAAAAAAACTCCAAGCCGCCCCCCTCTTGAGATTAAATGGTCTCCCCCTAACATGAAAATCTGCAATATACATATTTTTTATATTATAGCTTCATACTGAAAGTTGAAAACCACAAAAAGGTACATTTATCCTTAGGGCTTTCTTTTTGCTGAAGAGAGGAGTTACTCCTTTCTCATTTATTCATCAAAGAGAGTTGTAAGAAGAAAACAAGCCCATTCGTCTGCTATGGAAAAGTCATTAGACATTAAAACTTTGAGATGAAATCATCATATGACATTTTGTTTTTTAATCAGATTTTCAATATCTTCTTTCTTTCTGAAATGCCAATATCATCTTTCTCATTCTCAACATTAAAAAATACAAGAATACAGCCCTTCTTCAAAATGCCATTACCTCCAATGCTTTTAAAACATAGGACATATTCATCCAAGAATGTTGTTTCCACAGTAAACAAGATGAAATTTACCAAATGCGGAACATATCACATAGCAAAAGTCTATGAACTAACATCAAGTTTGCTTGTTTGATATTATGCTCTGTGTGTTCAAATTTTCAACATGTGTCTATTTTCATACTCGATCCAGCTGAATTATCTTCAAGTGTATATACCCCATTCAAAGCAATATATTGTTCTGTAGTGGTGTCAGTTTAGTGGTTGAAATATATAAGTAACAATCCGACCCCCATCATTTATGGCTCCTGCTCACATTGTTTATTGCATTAAAGGTCCCTTGCTGCTATATCTATATCTATGTAAAACATAGGCTGCACAGCAGCAAACCTTCAGCGAATAAGACCTTTAGAAGATTACAACAATATCATAAAATTGGTGCGTTTATGAAATTGCTTCTAGGTATGCAATAGCGGTCGGGTAGTGGCCTTCAATTATCTCTATTTGCCCGCTGCCCTGCCATCTTCCCATCGGCTTGGCAGGATTTGTAAAATCAGGGAAAGGCCTTATTAGACTAATTTACGCATATTATGGTTTAGTTTCATGCATGTACAACGTACAGTACAACCCAAAACAAAGTAAGAAAATTTTCTGTCAGAAGTCCTCTGTTTACCTATTTTGCCCTCTTTTCTCCTCTCCACCCCAAATCTCCTTACAACTCCCTTTGACTCCTTACAACAACCTTAGCCCGCATTAAGAACTCTCTATAGACAACACCAATATAACTGCAATTTGCAGAGGTGCAAAATATCAAGTAAATCAAACACAATGGGGGTGATTGAGTTTAAATTAGCGTTGTTTAAATATCATTTTAATGTAATTTTAAAAGGTAGTTTCAAGTAGGTAAAAGTAGGAAGTGATTCGGAGGTAGTCAAAAGGTGTGAAAGGGTAAAGTAGTGGCTGCTTCTTCCTTCCTGCTGGGGTAATCGTACTTTATTTCGGGTTGTACTGTATAGGTTATGAGGTGTCGATTGAAAACCAAAAAATATAAAAAGCACTGGTATATTGCATAGGTGATTTGTTTAGAAAATTGTATTACTGTATAATAAAAAATTATGCAATAGTAGGCTCCGATATAAAAAAAAGATTTTAAATATATTTTTTTTCTCAATATTACAAAAACTATAGAAGAGCCATCCTTCAGACCATGAAAAGGCACAACCAGACCATATAAGCCATATGTGTACCAAACTTCATCCATGTATATGGAATAGTGACCGGATGTTGGGCAAGAAACAAAAAATAAATTTTTATTGTTTTTTTTTAATATTTAAAGAAGTATATAATGTTTTCCATCAGACCTTTCAAAAGGCACAAATAGACCATATTGACCATATGTGTACCAAACTTTATCCATGTACATGCAATAGTGACCCAGTCTTAGCCCAAAAAACAAAAAAACATATGTTTTTAAATTTTTTCAAAAAGTATAGAATGTGTGTCAATGAGACCATCAAAAGGCACAACTAGACCATATAGGCCACAATTGTACCAAATTTCATCCATGCATATGCAATAATGACTGAGCCTTTGCCCGGAAACGAAAAAAAAAAATTTATATATTAGTTAATTATTTCAAAAAGTATTTAAGATCTATTCGTCAGACCATCAAAAGGCACAACTAGACCATACAGGCTCGATGTGTACCAAAATTCATCCAAGTACATTCAATAGAGGCCGAGTGCTAGGCTGGAAACGATCTATCCGCCCGCTGCCCGACCGCCCGCCCGGTGGACGGACAGCATTTTTACCCAAGTGATTACAATACCTTCTTCGAACTTCGTTCGATGAAGGTAAAAATCAATTCACCTTACATGACCCTCAGACTAACTGCTATTCTTCTGAAGAGCGTAATGTTGAGTTGTAGTGCACTTTGTGACCCAATGGGGAAACTTCTCCCCATCCAGGATGTAATCCAGGACTATTGGTGATTATTTTTCCTGTAAACTGAACTTTCCAGTAACTTTCATCTTACTATGAATCTAAAGCTCATTTTTTTATTTTTCTTTAATTCAATGAAGCCTTATTTATTGGTTCTCCGAAGTTTTTATTGGGCTCCACCTCATTTTAGGCATGACAAACATGAACATGATTTCTTAATATATATATCTGGAAAATTGAACTATATAAGAGAATGACTTCATTTGTGACTTTTGATATATTTTTCAAATATTGTTTTTGAGAGACCTCTCTTGGAAAGTCGTTGTCTCAGGAAATGAGAAGCATAGAAGATATATCAGGGACATGTCGCAGATGAATCAAAGAAGAAGAAACATATCCAATATCAAATTAGTTAGTCTTGGGGAATTTTTAAAAATCAAAATCTCTCTGAAGAGTAGTCTTCTTCAGGAAATACATATGGGCAGTTTTACAGTATTTGCACTCAAAGTGTCTCATGGGGGGTCAAAATAAAGTTGTGTAGATGGTAATTTCCTTTGTGCTATCATGAAATGATCATATTACTGATTCGTAAATCAACAAAAACAGAAGTGATTTGTTTTTTATCACCAAATCACAACTCTTTAAAGTATGCAAGGTTGGAATTTTTGAAAAAAAAGTTTATGAAAAAAGCATCCAGACAAATACACTTTGAACCATTTTTTAAATGGAAATAGAGCCATCTGATTGTATTGAACCATCAAAACCACTAAAACAAATAAATTTTTTAGTAAATGTGGCAAAAATATTTTTATAACGAAAATAAAGAAATTTCACTTGTGATATCCTGAAAGTTTCTTTTTTAGACTGTTTAGTGAGGTTTTAGTCTCGATGGACCCATCATTGCCGAGGTATATAATCCCTAGGTTTCCTACAAAGCCTGTGTCAAGTTTTGTTGCTGTACGATTGAAACTTATTGGGTTTGCCTTGTGTCAAAGATAACGTTCCAGAGAAAAAAATCTCCGAAAATCACCCAAAATCACCAGCTCAGAACAAAATCATCTTTAATTGCTCCATAAAAAAAATTTATTTGTGTATTATCTTGTAAAGTCATTCAGTTTTTTCCAAAAAAGCAGTTATAGTGATATATTACATAAAATAACTAACTCATACTCTCAAGTTTGGTTTTCGCATAATAGTGCAATTTGATGATGGAAAAACATATATAGAAATTTTCAATATTTATAAATACCCTTTTTATACATCCAGAATAAATCATTTTGTAAAGCCGTGGCCTTTTCCTTGACGAATCCATTGTTAAAAGACTTGAATCATACCACAAATTCTGATGGGCTGGAGAGGACATTTTTTGACATTGAGGATTTTGATTTCTAGGAAAATCTATGTACATTGCCTTGATATTTTCTTAACTTGTATTTGCCACATTGATGTAGAGGCACACAACTGAGCACCGAAAACACTAATTGTTCGAGTTTCCTTCAAAACCCTTAGTGTTTTTTTAAATGGGCTGGAGAGGACATTTTTTTTGACATCATATTCAAGCCTCAAATTCTGAAAACCAGGTGTAGTTATTGAAATAAATGCTGTTGCTTTACCTTTAGATATGTCTCAAGCTACAAAATTGACACAAACAGTAGACACATCCTTAAATGCTTATTCATCATAGTATATAAAGTAACAAATTGTCTCTCAAAGACAAAATATTTGACACATACCATTTTTTACATTTTAGGGGACAACTCATTTTGTATATAACTTATTCGCATAAAACCTGTTGTAATTTACACCCAAGACATAGGTCCAGAGAGGCATCACCAACATGAATCACAACTGCCAGCATTTATGTTTGTGTGATGCCATAAAATTAGCAAAACTGCCCATGAGACACAAAAATGAGCAAAAATTGGCCCTAAATCGCTTGCTGCTTCAAAACTAAACATCATAGAAGGGTGAAATTTGGCACACATATATTTCAATGTAATATAAGGCTGCCACCGCAACAAATTTCTATGTACCTGTCATACTTTTCTCGTAATATCTGCCTAAATATGAAAAATTGGCCGAGTGCAAATACCGTAAAACTGCCCCCATATTGTTTGTTATTTTCACATATATCATATGATATGAGGTTTTCATGACATATCCTTTTAGTAAGCAAGACGAGAAGATGTCATAAAATGTTCATTATTTTAATTAGATCGTTATCATTTGATCTTTAAGTTATGTGAGCTATGCCAAATCTGATATGATCTCTTTGAATATGTTTGAAAGCAAGTAGAAAAACTTGTAACTGCAATTGTCAATTTTTAAGACTTCTGAAATAACATGTGACAATGGTGATTTATCTTCCAGTTTTGTATATGGCTCAAAAACTAATTTATTCTCAAAATATAACTTCTTACTAACTCATCTAGGCTATTTCATTTGGGCTTATTGTTGGCACAATCATTGAGCAATGTTTCCCATACCAAATTTATTCCGTAAGTTATTCATATTTTTCTCCAAAAAGTGATGCTTACAGAGCTTTTCAATTTACGAAACATTATCGATGTACTAAATGTTTACTAATAAACAAACAGAGATCTATTAACTGACTGTAAGATATGCAATTGCATCAACTAAGAGAACTGTCTGAAATATTTGATTAAACAATGTCCATCTATATGAAGCTTCCTCATCAACTATACTTCAGCAAAAGAGACTTGTTTGCTAATAATCAAAAAGTTAATTTTTTAAATAGTGTAAACTGTTTTCATATTATTTATTTCGAAGGTATATAGATCTGATAAAGGTATGTTTGCTATTAAAGACAAAGATAGAAAGCACACAGTTTCTCCAATATATGCCTTTACAAAATATAAAATTTTTGGAATTAATTAGTTGGCGATGGGATGTCATCATTAAATATACATAACTAAATTAATGTAATGTTTGCTAATAAACAAATGAAATATTCCAAAAATTGTAAGGCAAACAGTTTCTGCAACCCAGACACTTTGTTAAATATTTAGAAGCTAGACTACCAACTTAGGAAGCCTTAAGAAATTAAACATATTTGATAGGCTCATTAATCACTCAAAGCCTTACTGAAGTTTCAGATTATGCTCTAAACTGGATTCATCATCCATTATCAAGCAGAAAATTTGAGGGAAAAGCTGAGTTATTGGCAGAGATCTGTTTTTAGGTAGTCTTACTGAATCTCAGTTATATACAGTGTGCTTTCCAAGTTATTATTCCAAGACACGTTTTTAAAGTGTACTGGTCATAAAGCATCAGTTGAAACACAAGTAATAAAGACCAAATTATGTTCTTTCAAATGCTATTGATTCAATAATAATTCATTGTATCATTAAAATATCATGATACACCATAAGTAATCATGATTCATAAAGTGCATATGTCACAGTTAGAAGACCTACAATAAATATTTAACTAACACTCATCATTAGAAACTCTTGGTAGAAAATTTAAATCAATTTGTTTACAGGTGATTTCATTAGTACGAGATTCTTGGGTTCTAGACCTACCAACTACATGCCATTTTTAATTAATCTGATTGGTTTAGAAACAACAGAACGTCACACATTTGATTTATCAAACGTAGTAAGTGCTGGTTTAGCATTGATTCCTCACAGCCAAGTGTGAATGACAAGAATCCCATGGTAATGAAAACACCTGTAATTGTTTTATGCAGGTTACCATATACATTTCGATATATGTGTTGTTGTGGCAATTTTAAAAGTAACAGCTGTACATGTATAATATATTGAATATATGTTTGATGTCACTCATCGATTATGAACAATGCAATTACATTGTACCATGATGGGTATCTATATCTGCCACAATAATTAGATTGTACTTCAATGATGTTAAATGGTGGCTGCATTACTAAAACTTTTGTTATAAGTATTGCCTTTTTGCTGTACTATATAGTTTAGAGTGTATCATGCGCAACGAGACAACATTCTCACCAGAAACTCATCAGAACAGTTTTATCAAAATGGTCACTTTTTCATGTGGTCCATTGATGCTGCAAACAATTGTGATTGTTTTCTGCTATTCCAGAAATGTTTTTTTTTTTTTAATTATATCCATTACACAAAGGTCTGTTTCATAAAACAGACCTTTGTGTAATGGATATAATTCAAAATGAACTTCCAAAGGTCAGGATTAAGCTTACATAGTCAGAAATGTGTTGTTGTTTTTTTAGAAAGAACACCATCACTCTAAAAAACTTCTGACATCAGGCACAATTCCCTAAATGGAAACTACATCAAAGAAACGTCACCAATGCCTTTCAACAACACCCTCTTCATGACAGCCAAAGCCCCTGGCGACCCAGTATGTAAATACACCATGTCACAAGTTTGTGGTTAAACACCGGGACACTTCATCAATGATTCAGTAGCCACAACGACATGACCTGCCATCGACTTTTGGTGATAGATCTGACATGGATACAATATCAACAACATAAGGAGTTTACCTAACGGCTAACTAAACAGTATGAGATACCAGATCTGCATACTACAAGTGTAGGTCAAAAATGTTAGGGAATGACTTGTGTTAATGTCAACGAACTGTAACGCATCACTTATTCAGCAGGAATAGTAGCATCAAATGAATATTTAATTATTTTGACACAGCTAAACAATACACATGACTGGCAGGTTAGAGTACTAAATGTGCACCAGTATACTAAAGGAGTGACTTTAGTAAAGACAGAAGATTCTTAAACAAACAAAAGCTAGATTGGACAACCATAAGTGTGAGATAGGGATTGGTTACCGCAAACTTGTTTAGACTTCAAGAATCTGCAACACTTCATCTATTCGATAGCAAATTTGGATTTTCCCAGTGTTCTAATCAAGCAGCTTGTGTAAATATCCACCCCCTGCAAAGAGCTAATCAATTCAAGAAATTATTCAACACGATGTAGTATACTCATTCGGCTGCCAACTTCATCAATTCAATTGGTTGATTTGCATACTGCGAACTCACTGCTGTAAATATCAATTACTGCAACACTCAGTTTGTATCAATATTCAATGAGTGGTTCACAGTTCCTGTGATGCATAATGGACACAAATTACAGACTTCTAGGTCAACGTAAAGTTATTATCTACTATGCACAATAGTTCATAATTAGATGGTCGGTGTTAAGTTCTCATGACAGCCTGTTACATAAATTTAAGTCGTGACTTGATGGTCTAAGGCGATTATCCTGTATAAGTGCATTAAGTATGACTTTAACTAATACTTGCCACACCAATCGACATTGACTTGATGTGTCATACATGTTTTAGGCAGTTATCCTTCACAATGACAAGTGCCAGCATAATATCTATGACACAAATGTAGATTGATGAGAATGTTAAAGTCCTTCGACACATGTAATACTCTTTTCGACATTGCATTCATCAATGTCTCAATGTTTCAAAACTTTTCATGAGATTTATGTGTGTCTTGACACTCTCTTGGAGATAAATCCTGCATTTGTATGACCTATTATCTTCAACATATTGCTGAGAGATGTTCTACAAATGCCAGGTCTAACACCATAAGTGTCACGTTCTCTGACAAACATTACATCTTGTAATCAGGGATACTGAATGGTCTCCTTGGAGAGTGGCGTGACCTCGGGTTTACCGTATGCTGATCTTATGCAAATATGCATATTACCACAGTTATGGATACAGCGTCGAGGGCACAAACATCATGAGGAGTTAGGAGTACTAATACGAGGATCGTCACAAGGTCATCAATGTAACCAACAATCAATGATGTCATAGGAATATTCATGGACATAAACTTCAGTGACCTTTGCCTCTGTGAAGACATGTGAGTGAAAAACAAGAAAAAATATATATATATAGACATCTTTATGCTAATAACGAAAAAGCAATTGTGATGCTTGGTAGGAAAGTGTCATCACATACAGAAATTCAACTTAATTTTCATGAAAGAAACTCAGATATTTTGTAAGACATTGGGGCATAACCACCCCCCGGGGAATAACCACCCGCCCAGTGGTTCCAGGTGATTGGTTCCACATAGTGAAGATATTGTTAGTGCAGGTGATTTTACTTATGTGGTACACCTTTTTTACTGGAAGGAGGTGCGAGCAAAGGCAGAACCTAACTGTACAGCTCAGTTTGTTTAGATTTTAAGCTTTTGTAAGAAGCTTCATCTTACATTTTCATGTGACGGTATTTATGATGACATTCAACATAAAGGAGATGCAAGGTAACGGTGATATGAATTGTATTGGTTCATATGCGTACTAATTTTCAAAACGGATGTATCGGTCATTAAATCACGTCATGAGTGATAATAGGGGTAGTGGCTGTTTTACCTAAGTATGGGTCGTAACAACCCACCCCTGGAAAAAATACAGTATGAGGTGTCAGAAACAGGAGAGGGGTTTCAAAAATGTACTGTAAATGTGTGACAAACATAGATTTTGTCATTTGGGCTGTCTTGAAAAACATATAGATTGGTAATGGCGGGAGCGTCCCGGAGAGAAATATCTCAGAAGTCATTACCATATCAAAAATGACAACACTAATATGGTTTGATACTTTCCAAGTCAAGAACACCTGCATTTTCATCAGAAAGGGACATAGTACCCTTCCACCAGATATGGAAATCCTCTAGTTATTTTTTTAGCTGGTACCTTGGGGGGAGGGGTTATGCCCCATGGGGCGGGTGGTAATGCCCCGAGCATGGCAAATAACCACCCACCTAATACAAAAAACTGTTTCATGTCCTCGTAAGGGAAAGTCATTTGATTCTGAAAGTAGGGGATATGACTGTACTCAAAGAGTGTGTCATATTGCCAATTGGAGTTCTTGTGTTGGTAATTATCAACCTATGAGACATTTTGTCTTAAGGGGTTGGTTAAGCCCCACTCTCCCCTAATGATTTGTTGACATGTTTGCATCTTAGTATGCACATTGTTAAACAAGTTTAGGAGTAATATATCCAGTAATTTTATTTATTTCATTAAACTGACAAAGAGTCTGAAAGTAAGTATCAAAATTCAACTTTTTATTATTAATATTTTATTTAGTTTATCGAGGAAGTAATATATAAAAGTGATAATCAGGGAATTTTAAAGACACTGGTATATATACTGACTCTTTTCTTTTCTAGAAACTAGAAGAAATATTAGCACATGTAAAAGGGAAACATCTTCCTAAACAATATTTTGAAGGCTGCAGAAAATATGCAATTAATTTGTCACTTGCATTCATACTTCCGTAAGTATTGGCCACTGTAGCAGTAAGATAGCCATAATGTGATACCACTATGGTCTTTAACATTGAAATATGTGATACTGAAATCAGCGTTGTCATACATTGGAAGCGGTTTGTCACCTTTTTATGATAGTAGCATTCTAGCTTGCACTTTAAAGGTTTTCTTCTAACTTACAGTGAAATAATCCTAAGTGATATGAGTCTAAGCAGTCAGTCTGTAGGTAATCAGATCAGTCATAAGACGGGCCTTAGTAACTAAATTGACATTGTTTATAGTCAATTTACCAACCTGAGTCTCTAAAGCAACACTGTCCTAAGCTGTAGTCATCTAAATAAGACAAAATCCAGAAGACATGGATATCCATCTGTTGTCAAATTATTGTTGTATATTAGCAAATCAAAAAATAATTAAATACTGTTTGCATGAGACGTGGTTTCCATCATCCAGACCAGTCTCTCTTAAAGTTACTCTGAATGATAGGTTGGGATTGGACCCAAACTTTGTCTGATTTTTACATTATCCTGTGCATTCTGCTCGGAAAAAAATCACCAGCTTGATTGCTTTCTACTTTGTGACGTCATCACCATTGTAAGAATTTGTTAACTTATAACAATATACTTGTAACAATGCTCATTGTGACGTCATTAATAATGGCTGTGCTGGAGGAGGAGAAAACTATCCAGAAAAATAATACAAAAAATATTAAATAATTAATGTATTCAAAGAAATACCAAAATAACTTAATCAGAAATTTAATGATCAAAAGTTTATATCATAATGAACTTTATACTACCGGTATTTAGCAAATAATTTTATCATTCAGAGCAACTTTAAATATTCACACATGTTTCTTTGCTGAGAATTATTCTTCTGATGCTGTGATGTTTGCGTGTTGAGCAGCTCTGTGCCACAGTTGCAAATGAGAATAAAAAGATAAGAGAGACACAACCTGCTGGTTTGCTACTTATTTGTGCTTTTAAAAAGTCATGCTTAATACACTGCGAATGAAAAAGATGCAATGGGAATAGACAAAGCTTTTATGCCGTACACAAGAATATGCGATGCACTTAACTTATTATCTTGCCACTGTAGCAGCAAATAGGATTAAATATTTTGTAAAAGAATAATGCTTTGTTGGCTGATGCCATGGTGTGCTTGGGAGATGAATCACACAGAAGCAAGCAGTAACAAAATGACATATTCATTTCTAAAAAGGGTATTAAAACCCATTGCTGAAAGACGTTCCATTCTGATTCAAAATCCAGTAGTGATTTTATTACTTTGTGTATGTTTTTTTTTCAGTTTATTATCATGTCTAGCATTGTATATATATATACATATATGTATGTCAATAAACAAACTAGTGGATATATATACACCTAATTCAACATAAGTTGATTAGGGAAGTTAATGTTCAGGTGGCTGTCAATGATGGGACATAGATAGTTATCAAATTGTATATATATATTTACTTTTCCAATTGACCTCTCATCTGCATACTCTTACTCACAGTTTCAAAGAACCCGCTTGAAAGGGCTGCACAATTCTTAATAATTTTAGCCTTTGCATCTTCCAACCAACCACAACAACTGTGTAGAATAATCTATAGCGAACCCCAACTGCTTCACAAGGTGACAAGAATGAAAGCCAGAGTGGACTATGATGGAAGAAGCGAGTCATTCTAAAACAACATTTCCCCTACAGATTGAAGTGCTGTGAAAGGAAATTGAAAGTGACAAAGTAAAGAAAGTGGAGATGAAGCTAAAATGAAGCAGAGATGAACCTCTGATAAGGCGAGATAAAAACAAAGACAAATACAGAAAATATTAAGTGAGTTCTGCTAAAAGTTTATTGTTTGTCTGGAGTTATAATATACACAAGGGTCAAGGATGGTAAAGCCACTCAGGACAGTATTTTTGTGTACCTGCTTGGATCAAAACTATTAAGGTTGTATGTTACGAAATGTATTGTTTCAAAATTAGTTCCAAAATGTATTAGCTAAAATTATAACTTCTAGATTGGAACAGATGTGAGGAGTGGTCAAAATGTCCTACAAAAAGAATATACCCAAGTGCCTAAATAATTTTGTTCCCAATATATAATACTGGTTTTTTTAAGTATTGTTTTTTACTAAACTATCTGCAGTATTGCAACATTGAAAAATTCAAACTTTGTCTACAAGGCAATCATTCTTTTGTATTTTAATCCTTTTATTAATTGATTCTGATATATTGACTTTTCTTGCTATATGTATTGAAATGTATATTTACATCTGTTCATAATGTCTAGCCTTCCTCCAAATGCATAGTATATAAAATATGTTTTTGAGACTATAATTACATGTTTATGAAGAAATGTGTGATGTGTACTGTGCAGCTGTGTATTTTGACAAGGTTCTAAATTACTTATTATCAAATCTGCAACTAATGATCCATGGAATCCACTTAATATATTGTCTCCTTACTTCATTCTGACTTTTAACTGCATCTTATTCACATTTCACAATTCCATTCCACCGTAGAGATAAACATTATCATGGGACATTACCTTTCTTAATTACAAAGCTTGGCAGAATTCTGCAATTAAGAAAATGGTGGTTTCATCTTAATTTTCTCATGTCTCATTAAAAGAATTAGCTGAGAGGAAGCAAGAAGATTTTGCTTTTCAAAGAAATTAAAAGCGGTAAACTTTATCTGAGTTCATCTGATTTTATGTTCTTAATTCAAAGAGGTTTTGATTGTAAATCTCACAATTTGAGAGTGAATTTTCCATATATGGTTTTTCATCTGATTTCATTCTAAAATTTAGCTTTAGCCATCATGTGGTTGTAGATTGATCTCAGAGTTATCGAGGTATTCTTCTTTAAACAAGGGGTAAAGAGGTATCCATGTAAACAAAGAAACAGAAATGGATAGTTACACTGTATGGATAGCCACGGATACGCATAACTATGAATTGCTATAAACTGCTAAATTGGGCCACATTAAGAAATTTGTACAGTGTACACTATCACTACACTGCAGCAGCCATTCCTGCAATGTACTATCGTTCATTTCATGTACTGGTTAGGCAAAAATTGTGAAATCTGATTAATAATCTTTAAAAGTTTGAGAAAATGACATGTTTCTCTTTTTGTCCAAGAAATTAACACCTGGCCCTGCTCTTTATTAATTCCTAACCTTCCTGCAAAGCCCTTCATGTTTCAGATGCCATGGATTTTTTTTTAATTTCTTTCCTCATTTATTCACCAAAGGGCCTCACATTCTGTTTAACAATCTGCTTTTGGTGTCTCTCAGGGTTTTAACAAGGTCACGTTGGACAATCTGGTGCATCATGTTTTATGTAATGCCTTCAAATGCCTCAGTTTCTTTAAGATTGATGCTCATGATTTGGAATGGGGCTTTTGTGAAGATAAATGGAATGAATTATTTTCCCTTCATGCATCATTTTTATAACATTTTTAAAAACTGGCATTAGAATCATGATTTCAAATGAAATGTAGCGACCAGTAAGATTACTTTAACTAGCAAAGTAAAACCTTCTAATGTCAATTCCGAAGCCCGGGTCCTCTTGGCTAAACAAGAATTTGTTGCCATTTGAAAGGTTTTAAATGCGAATTTTATAATTTTTAATATACCGATTTGAAATATAGCAATGAAATGTAAGCGTTGCATTAATTGGCAATGATTTGTCCAAATATCAAATGTTATTGTTTTCATTGCTGCATGTTTGAAAATCCGTCTTGCAGTCTAACTGTGATGTCACAAGGCTATCTGTGAATGTGATTGGTCTCATCCTCAACATGTGACACTCAGTTTAAGGTTGACATCACACATGTATGTATGTTTTGAAAAGCTTGAACTATATAGGACAATAACTTTATCTGAGAATTTGGAAAGATTTGACAAATTAATATTGATTTTAAGATACCTATCATCAAAACAAATGAGTCTCATAAAAGATATATCAGAGACATATCGCTGACGAATTAAAGAAGAAAAAACAATATCTCAATACCAATTAGTCAGTCTTGGGGAATGTTTACTTATTCCACATATCTCTGAGGAGGAGTTTCTGCCAATTAGGAAATATATTGCTTGTTATCTTCACATATTTCAGATGAGGATCCATGACATATCCTTGCATTAGAAGAGAGCAGTCCTGAGATGTCGTAAGAAACATCATTATATTAATTACATTGTTATCGCTGGATATTTTAGCTATGTGAGATAAGAACCTATGCCAAATCTGATATGATCTCCTTGAATATGTTTGAAAGCAAGAAAAAAAAAAAATCATTGCAATTATCAAATTTTTCAAGACTTCTGAAATAAAATGTGACAATTGTGATTTATCTTCCAGTTTTGTGAATAGCTCAAAAACTATTTTATTCTAAGGAAATAGCTTCTTGCTTACTCATGTAGACTATTTCACTTCGGCTTTTTATTGAAAAGTAAGCACACTCAGTGCGCAATGTACCCCAAACCAAATTTATTCCATATGTTATTTCTATTTCTTTTCCAAAAATGTATACCTACAGAACTTAAACAAAGCATCATTGATGTAATGAAGTTTTTGCTAATAAACAAACAAAGATTTTTTGCTTGGCTCTAAGAAACGCAGCTCCCTCAATTAAGAAAATGGTCTAAAATATTTGACTTGAACTACACTTCAGAAAAGAGACCTGTGAGCTGATTAACACAAAGTAAATTTTTGTGGACGTATATATATAGATCTAATAATGGTTTGGTCAATGATAAAGAGGAAGAGAGAAAGCAAACAGTTTCCTCAAAGTAGAACTTATGTAATATCCAACTTTTTGGAATAAATTTTAAATTAATTAATTTTGGCAATGGAATGTCGTCATTAAATATGATCTAATATTTGCTAATAAAAAAACAAAATATTCCAAAATAGTAAGTCAAACAGTTTCTTCAACCCAGACACTTTGTTAAATATTCAGAAGCTAGACTACCAACTGAGGACGCCTTAGGAATTCATGCTTCATACACAGGAATATGCAAACATATGATAGGCTCATCAATCACTCAAAGCCTCACTAAAGTTTCAGATTATGTTCTAAACTGGATTCATCACCCTCATCTAGCAGCAAATTTGATGGAAATGCTGAGTTATGGGTAGAGATATATCAGTTTTTAGTTAGTTTTACTGAATCCCTTGTTGCAGATCGCATGTTTCTCAAGTTATAAATCCAGGATACTTATGAAAGTTGAGAGAGGCACAAATAGAGTCTAAATAATATTCAGTCAAATTGATTAAATTATAACTCATCATATAATTAAAATGTCATGAAACACCATCGTTCAGCTATCAGGACTCATAAAGTGCAAATGTCACAGTAAAAAGTTTTATGATAAATAATTAACTATCCTTCATCACAATGAACTCCAGGAAAAACATTTAAATCTATTGACCTACTTTATTTAATCTTTTATGCAGGCGACAAACCATACAATTGTGTTTTTGTGGCAATTTAAACAAAACAGCTATGCACACATACACAGTGCCGCCAGTAAGCAATTTGCGTACTCCCAAAATTAAGCTCCAACGTAAGTGAAACGCATGATATCATGCCACTGCATCAATTCTAAACAACCTCAACCAAACTGCTTGTGGATACATAAATTCTCACCCGATGAGAAGAAATTGTATTTGGTCATAAAGGCAGATATGTGTGGCATGTGGGATAACAGTGGCAGCCAATTTTCTCTGCTGTAGTCGGAATCTTTAATAAATAATGGAACCAACCTTCCAAATGAAATAAAATTGGGCCTGTACTTCACTTAGTTATCAAAGACTTTGACCCATACCTAATTCCAACTGCTGCAAAGAAAATTGGCTGCCATTGTTATCCCTCGTGCCTCACAACCACATATATGGTTTTTAGTGTAGCCTGTTATGGACACTGAGTTATCAATCTCTCGAGAAACTCATTCATGACCCTCGAAACGGCTGTCTTTTAACAGAATGGCCACTGTTTCATGTGGGTCCATTCATGCTGCAAACAATTTTGATGGTTGTCTGCTTATCCAGATATCTAATTGAGTGTGAGAAAAAACACTAACACACAAAAAAGCTTCTAACATCAGGCACAATTCCCGGAGCAGATACTACATCAAAGAAACGTCACTGATGACTTTCAACAACACCCTCTTCATGACAGCCAAAGCCCCTGGCGACCCAGTCTGTAAATACACCATGTCACAAGTTTGTGGATAAACACCGGGACACTTCATCAATGATTCAGTAGCCTCAACGACATGACTTGCCATCGACTCATGGAGATAGATCTGACATGGATACAACATCAACAACATAAAGAGTTTACCTTGTGGCTAACTAAACAGTAAGGAATGAGATACCAGATCTGCATAGAACAAGTGTACCTCAGGAATATCGGAGAAGGACTTGTGTTGATGTCAACCATCTCTTACACATCACTTATTCGCAGGGATAAGTGACATCGAGTGAACAAATAATTATTCTGACCCAAGAAAATTGTACTCATGATTGGCAATTTAGAGGACTAAACAAACTCCATTATACTGCAGGAGTAACTTCTCTAAGGGCAAAGATGTTTGAACAAACAATGAGCTAGATTGAAATACTGTAGTGTGCTATTAGGGTAAGTGAGTGATATCATAAACTCCTCTAGATATCAAGAATCTGAAACACTTCCTCTATTCGATACACAAATTTGGATTCTCTAAGTGTTTATTCGAGCAGCTTGTGTAAATATCCATCCTCTGCAAAAAGAGCTAATCAATTCAAGAAATTATTCAACAGGACGTGGTATTCTCATTTGGCTGCCAACTTCATAAACTCAATAGGCCGATTTGCATACTGCGAAACCAACTACTAGAAATATCAATTACTACAACACTCACTTGTATCAATGTTCAATGAGTGGTTCGGTGCTCCTGTGACACATATTGGATCACAAATTACACACTTCAAGGTTAATTAAAAGTTATTATCTACCATGTACAACTCTTTATCTATTCGATGTTAGTGCTAAGTTCTCATGACAGCCTGTAACACAAACTCCAATTGTGACCTGCCGGTAAAAGTTCTACATGCATTAAGCATGACCTTAGTTAAACTAGCTACACTTATCATCATTGACTTAATGTGTGTCATGACACATTGTCATACATGTTTTAGGCAGTTATCCTTCACAGCAGCAAATGTTTGCATAATACTATGACATAGATTTGGATAGATGCACATTTTTAAATCTTTCGACAGATGTGACACCGACAGTGCATTTATAAATGTCTCAATGTTTTAACCCTGTCATGAGATTTATGTGGGTTTTCACACCCTCTTGGATATAAAACCTGCATTTGTACGACAGGCCATGACATATTTCTTGTAGTCCGGGACACTGAACAGCCTATTTGGAGTCTGGCTTGACCTTGGGTTTATAATACGCTGGTCTTATGCAAATATGCAAATTACAAAGATTATGTATACAGCGTCGAGGGCAAAAACATCTTGAGGAGTTAGGAGTGCCATTACGAGGATCGTTACGAGGTCATCAGTGTCATCAACTGTGTCATCAACTATGTCATAGGAATGTTTATGGGGTACCTCAAGGATCCGTTATTAATGCAAGGTCATCGTCATACCACTGACCTTTCCTGATCCAAGTCTTGAGATGCAGCATTACCATATCATCTTCATGTCATGTCTGTGGACACAGACATCAACTTTAGTGACCTTTGCCTCCTGAGAGAGAGGTGAGTGGATAATATAAAGAGAAATTGATATAGATGCCTTTATGCTTATACCGATAATGATATTGTGATGATTGATATGAAAGGGTCATCACATACAGAAATTCAACTTAATTATATGTTTGACAACTATGAAATTGTGTAAGCCAATGAAGACAAATCGATGTTTTGACATTTGTACATCTCAGTATGCACATTGTCAAACAATAAATCAGGAGTAATATAGTAAATTTACTCATTTCATTAACCTGGCAAAGTGTCTGAAAGCATGAAGTATCGAAGTTTAACATTAATATTTGACTTCGTTTTTTCTGGAATTGAGTATGTTGCCAAATGGATATTCGTAAAGTTCTCATATAGAATATAACTTAAGGCAAAGTTTTTCTAAGTAATAACATAGAAAAAATGTAAATCAGGGAATTCTAAAGATATTGGTATACTGACTCTTTTCTTTTCTAAAAAGTAGAAGAAATATGGGCACTTACAACAGGCTACGTTTTCCTAAACAATATTTCCAAAAGCTGCAGAAAATATGCACATAATTTGTCACTTGCTTTCATACTTATGTAAGTTATTGGCCACTGTAACAGTTAGATAGCCATAACATTACATCACTATGGTCTTTAACATTGGAATATGATACCACGATCATCCTTGCCATACATAAGAAGCAATTCGTCACATTTTTATGATGCTTTGATGGTTGCGTGTTGAGCAGTGCTATGCACCATACTGGCAAATTATGAGAATAAATGGATAAGAGAGGAGACACAACCTGCAGGTTTGTAACTTGTTCCTGCTTTTAAAAAGTCATGTTTAATGCACTGAGAATGAGTAAGATGCAATGGGAATAGACAAAGCTTTTATGCCATATACACAAGAATGTGTGATGCACTTAACTTATTATCTGGCCATTGTAGCAGCAAATAGGATCTAGCATTTTCTAAAAGAAAAATAGCATGCAATGCATGCACCGTGTCCTCGGGCCACCAATTTTTTGAGGTATTGGTTATGACATCACCTGAAGTGTTGCAACAGGAGATGGCGGATGATGTCATGAAGGATAGAATAGGCGAAACAATGGGATTTACAAGTGTTAGGCAGCGACGACAGCATTGTAAATTCAACTTGTCACAACTGATGTAACTTCACATAAATTGTATTCTGAGTTGTTCGTTAAATTTTGGTTGAATAAAAATATCTGAGTCTGATCTGAATCTGTTAGAATGTTTTATCATCTGACTAGTCTGTATGGAAATTATTATAGCAGCTGTACCCCTTTTGGGAGTGATCACTCTGGTCCCTGCACCAGCAGCAGCATGGGAGAACATGTTCATGTGTAGCCTACAATGCCTACATGTATGGTGTAGCAGACCTATTGATGATGTGTTGAATGACCTGTATTTCTCTGTAGCCTAGATTCCACAGCACAGTCTCAATATCCTGATCTCACTCCTTTCTGCAGACTGCACAAGCAAAGTTCCACATGTTGCAAGTTGAAACTGCAGAAAAAGTGATTACTGTTACAGAAAAGTGATGGCTTAGAAAAAGAGTCAAGGACAAAATTATTCATTATTTTAATAAAAAGGTATAAGCAATGGCACATAAAAGTCAGAATATCTGATTGGGATAAAAATAAAACAAATTCCAAATCAGTGAGCAATATGTACATCAACTTGTCATGAAGTAGCTTTACCTTTGTACTTGTAAGTTTAATGTGAACAGGGTTGCTGCTGGTGCATGTGCTGGAATGGAGTTGGAGTGACACAGGCAGGCCAGGGAGAGGGGTGATAACTCCCAAAAAGGGGTAAAGGCTGAACTGGGCCACCCTGACTCACTTACATAGGCAAAGTATAGGAGTGCTGGGAGAGAGTCTGTCTTTGCTTACAGTTACCAGCCAGGTGGCACATCAGTCTGGTAATACCAGAGTTGCCCCTTACGGATAAACAGCACAACACAGAGCCGGTTTTTGTAGAAGGTGTTTATAAGGTGATTGAGCCATCGAAGAAAATAGCTTGCATGAAGTAAATAAAGGATGGAGAGGCAGGAAACTTTAGGTAGGGAAGCTCAAGTACCATTATGATCACTAGGATACATGCATTGTGATTGTCATTTGGCCTGCGAAACGTTTTTCTGAAAACACCAAGTTGTGTAGTTGACAGGAAGTGCCTTTGAAAACAAGAGTGTCCTCTTCGGGGGGTTCCCCCCCGAGGACACAAAAACGGTTTGTTGGCTGGTGCCATGGTGTGCTTGGGAGATGAATCACACAGAAGTAGCAAGCTGTAAAGAAAATTACATATTCGTTTTTTAAAAAGAGTATTAAAACCTGTTGCAGAAAGGCATTCCAATCTCTTTCACAACCGAGTAGTGATTTAATAACTTTGTGTATGCTTTTTTTTTGTTTATATCATGTCTACCACAATAGGTGTCAATCAACAAACTAGTGGATATAGTATACACCTAATATTTACATTAGCGGATTAGTAAAGTCAATATGCAGGTGGCTGTCAATGATTGATTTTTTTTCGAATTGACCCCTTTTCTGCTTACTCTTACAGTTTCAAAGAACTTGTCTGAGAGGGCTGCACTATTCTTTATGATTTTTGTGCATTTCCTGCTTCTCACCAGCCACCACAATAGTGTTAGAATAATCTATGGCGAACCCTAACCACTTCACGAGAATGAATGCCAGATTGGGCTATGATGGAGACGAGAGTTGTTCCAAAATGACATTTTCCCAATAGATTGAAGTGATGTGAAAGGAAATGGAAAAGTGACAAAGCAAAGAAAGCCAAGATGTAGCTAAAGCGAAGTAGAGATGAACCTCAGATAAGGCAAGATAAAACGAAAATACAAATATAGAAAATAAGGGAGTTCTGAGCTAGTTACAACTTAGCTGTCTATAGCTATCCATTACTAGTCGTATCCATATGTAGCCATAGCTATCCTTTTGTATTCTTTTGTATACACTAAAAGCTCTTTACCCCTTGTTTAAACAATTATTGTGGATAGCTATGGATAGCTATGGATAAGTTTAGTTTGGTTTAGCTTAAAATGGCTATGGATGGATTGCTAAGGCTAGATTTTAAATGACGAGCCACTTTTAGAAATTTGTACTGTATAGCTCAAGGTTCATTGTTTGTCTGGAGTTAAAATATATGCAAGAGTCAAGTTTGGTAAATCCACTCAGACCATAGTCCGTCTGCCTGCTTGGATCATAGCTCTTACGGTTGCATGTTACAAAATGAACAGACTCAAAATGAGTCACAAAGTGAACAGGTTCAAAATGATCACTTCTAGATTGGAACAAAAATGGGGAGAAGTCAAATTGTCCTTCAACAAGAATAAACCTGAGTGCCTAAATCCATAATGCTTTTTTATATATTGTTTTTGCTAAATTAATTCAAAGTATCAGTGGAAGGTTTTATGTCACTCTCTTTTAACTGATACAATTTTGTCTTGCCTAAAATCTTTCAAAAACAATTGCTACTAATATGACATATTGTTGCTTCTCATTATTTGCTAAATCTCTTGCAATGCAATAAGATATTGAAGGAAATAAATCAGCCTGCTCTCAGGAGGGTTCACTAATCCTAGCAATCATATAACTTTGTCACAAGAAACTGTGAGATGAATGAGCTAATGTATTACTTTTTGAGATAAGTCTCAAAGCAGCCATAACTCTGTCAATCCCATGGATCAATGAGTCAAAATAGAGGATATTCGCAGCACAGAAATATACTGCAGCCTTGTCTCTACTGTGATTGGCAATCTCAAAGAAGTATAGATTATAGAATCCAGTCAATCACCTTGGGATGACTGAGAAGTATTGTAATAAATGTAGTGCAGTGCATCTCTTGCTGAAAAAAGACTTTCACAGAAACTATAATAGTGCTCAGAAGTGACTTTTATAAAATTGAGCATTATACATAACTTTCATTACAAGATGGCAAGAATTCCGATTATGAAACTGTCATTCATTAGTTTAGATTTTGGATGATATGCATGTGTAAACATGGATGGCAGCTAATCTTCAATTTGTCAAATCTATGCTAACCTTTTCTGTTGCGCAGTGTTTTTCCTTGCAATCAATCTCGCCATCTGATGCCCTTGATGCCAACATATTGAGCTGCTTTACATCCCAAAATTTTTCCACTGAAATAATTTTCTATAGCCTAAATAATCTCTTAAAAGCAATTACTGCTTATACGCCATACAGATCATAACAGATCTGCTTCTGTTCTTTAGCGAAATCGCCTTCCATTACAAACAGACTCCATAAAATTTATGAATCAACCCATTCTCAGGAGAGCTCACTAATCCAAGCAATCATAAAACATTATAGATAGAAAGTCTAAGATGGATGTGATGGTTAATGTATTACTTATCAAGATAAGTCTCAAAGTATCCTCAACTCTTTCAATCCCATGGATCAGTGTGTCGAAGATATAGGATATGTGCGGTAAAGACACCTTGGTCTCTACTGGGCTTCGCAATCACCAAGAAATATAGCATCCAGTCAATCAGCTTGTGCTGATAAAGCAAACATCTTCTCCAGCACTGCAGTGATTGGATAGGACAATATACTAGTAGACATGCACTTATGAACCAGTTAAACTTAAATGACAATGACAAGCTCATCTAAAGTCTAGCGAGTCTTCTTGAGAAATTATGCGTGTACACAAGATGATAACTGTGAAATATATATAAGGGCTAAATACTTTGCGTGAGGTAAATATTTGATCTAGGGATCAATGATTTTTATATTGTACCGTCACATGAGTAAGCATATTAACTAAGTAGAATTATTTCTCTTATGTATTCAACGAACTTCTCAGATTTGCCAAACCAAAAGTGATCTTCTTTCGGTTAAAGAAGTTTGCAGGCTCAATCTAAATGTAATATCTTTGAATATGTATACTGGTTTGACGTAGTCAAGACTGGAGTACATATAGGTTTTAGCTTGTGGTCCCATAAAATATATGAAACTAAAGCCTGTAGACACAAGATGTCAAGCATTTACAGCAGTCAGAAGTGCAAATTGAATGTGAAACGAAATAGGGAAAACGGTTGACCAATGACCATAACGCATAGCTCGCACAATAGCATGTTATGATGGAAAGACATTAATGTATGACCACCACTTAGCCTTTCTTCCACTTTTTGGCTCTCATGCTATTAGCCGATGGGTTACAGCCCCCTTGCATGCATCACTTCTTTATGCTAATGTGTCCTAAAGTCAGGCAAAGAAAATTATATATTCATATCGTACAAAGTCAGTAGAATTTTTAACGTTTTGCAACAGTTGTAAAGCAAGATGGCCCATAGGGCACCACTGTTCGTCATCATATTTAGTCGGCAATTGGAAACCAACTTTGTGACATTTTCGTCAGACACCCAAGAAGGCAAGAAACCATAAATTTGAGTGCCGCTTTGGGGTCTTTTACTATTCCTTAATGATTTAGTTGATTGAAGACTAAGTCTTTGGTTAAGCTTTAAATTTTTTAAAGCATAGTTGCTTTCAGGCCAACATCGTAAACCAGTAGGGGAAGCTTGGGAGAGTTGGGCCGCAGGGAGGGTTGGGCCACCCTGATTTTTGAGGAAACTAAACATTTTTTGACAAAGCTGCAGCCACCAAAATTTTATAAAAATAAAAATCTTTCAATGGATGTAATATTTCTGGCTAATTTGCTTGTCACAATCTTTAGAGAGAAGACAATTCAAATTTGGATGAAAAAAGGAAAAACTGAGCCATGTTACGAGTTTTTAATTTTCTGTCAGACAGCAAGGACTGAGAAAATTTTGTATGGCATGTTTTGTAGGCTTGACTATTCAGTTGTTATTAACATATTTTGGAAAATTATCAGACAACTGGTTTTGTCATAATTGGGATTTAGAGAAAAATGGTCGAACGGGGGAGAGTTGGGACAGTGCCAATACTCTCCCCACATGTGTTGCATTTACCCAGATTTATTTTTATTAAGAGAGAAGAACTTGTCTAGAGCAATTTTCAACAGAGATTGAATATTTTTAGGCCTTAATAATTATTCATGGTCTAATAAAATTAGATATCAGGAAATCTAGATGGGGAGAGTTGGGCCATCAAGCCGAGGCTTAAGTCTGACACCAAACTAGAGTTGAAAGAGGCCTCAATTCAGAATTAATGACTTCTATGACCACCACAGTACAGGTTAAAGATATTATGGCCTCAAGTACAGCTTTACCGAACCTGATATATTGCAATGGCCCAAGTCTCCCCCCTGATTGGCCCAAGTCTCCCATTTGATGGGGAGAGTTGGGCCAACTTTTTTCCAATTTTTATAGGACTGTAGCTCATATGTTCTTGGGCAAATATCAATGCAAACGTACAGATATTTTTCTGAAATATTTCAAGATACAATACATGCATTAAGCATGTTTATATAATCATTACTGTTAGCAGGAGGTGCAAGAATGTAAAAAGTGGCCAAACTCTCCCAAGCTTCCCCTACATATAAGGGCTGCACCTGAAGGACAATGAATGCATGTTTTTCAATTAAATTGAGAATCTAATTGGTACTTGGTGTTGTGACAGTTGAACTGAAAGCCTTGCATAATGTCTTGATTTTAATACCTCCAACAATTTTACACTCAATTTAATATATCATGAACATCTGTATTAAGCAGTTTGCTGATGCAAAACACCAAAATACCATGATACCAACAGCTTCAAATTCATTCAATTTACATGTAAAACATTGGCATTATTCATATATTTATGTCAAATGTAAAACATAAGCCATGTCATATGATACACTGTTTATCAATTTCCTGAATGTTACAAATTGGAATGAACTAAAGACTGATAAAGAGCGTTCATATGTAAAAGTGAGAACTGGAAAAAAGAAAAGCCACCTTCTTGAGTGTTTCGGATTCCAGATCATTTTTGGGTTACAGGGTTAATTCTAGCTTAGGCCTTGTTAGCCCTTCGAAGATTGTGTCAGTCATCTCTGACATTGCAAACCTTCTTCAACTGCCCTGTTGAAGTGAGAAGACACAAAGGCAAAGGAAGCTCTGTGGCCTTTATCTTTTCTTTTTTTTGCCTTCCTTTCTATAACTCTTTCTCAAAATATACCTATCTATCTGTCATTTTCAGTGTCCGCTTTTCTGGATATATATTTGTCTATCAATCAATCTATATTAGGGTGCCTCATTTCAGAAAAAGTTTAGAAAAATCCACTACCTGGTATTTCATGGTGTTACTTATATCAGAATACAAGTCCATGTCAATTTTCAACAAAAAATTTGAAATTTAAAGGGTGCTCAAGAGCTCTGAAGAAAACATGGTATGAAGTTACAAATAAGTTTAACAACATTTTGAAAGACAATCCCAATGACAGTTGCAATAATTACACAGGCATCATAACTCAATATTTAGACAAACACTTCCCGTGTAAATATGTAAAATTCAAGAAATATAAACACAGAAAGTCTAATTGGATCACTAAGGCCATTCTTAAATCAATATCATATAAGGATAAACTTTATGTAAAGCTGAAATCACTCTCAATAAATAGCCCCTCATATCAGACAACCCTAACAAACTTTAGAACATATAGTAAAATACTTAAACAGACAATTCAGTCAGCTAAGAAACTTTATTATAGTAACTGTTTTCTAAAATTTAAAACGGACATTAAAAAAACTTGGTCTACTATAAATAATATAGTAAATAAGTCTAATAAATCAAATGATTGTCCAAAAGAATTTTTAATAGATGAGGTACCCATAGCGGACAAAAACTTGATAGCTAATGAATTTAATAGATATTTTATTGAGATAGGGCCAAAATTATCACAGAACATAGAAACTCCCAGTAACATGTCATTCATAGATTTTTTAAAATCCCCGGTGCAAGAAACATTTTGCTTCAAAACTGTAAATATAGATCAAGTTGTAAAGGCTATAGACTCACTGAAACCTAAAACTAGTTATGGACAAGATAGGATCACAAATAAACTTCTAAAATACATCAAAAATGAGACAGCCTGGCCCTTGACACAAATAATTAATCAAATCTTCAACAGCGGAATTTTCCCTGATTCAATGAAAGTTGCAAAAGTAACACCAATCTACAAAAAGAACGAAAAAAAACTCTTCAGCAATTATAGACCAGTCTCTATTTTATCTAGTGTGTCGAAGGTCTTTGAGAAAATAATGCATAATCAGATGTATGAATATCTTAACAACCTGAGACTTCTTTATCCTAGTCAATACGGTTTCAGAAGTAATCATTCCACAGAATATGCCGCAATGGAACTGGTAGAAAGAACAATTGATGAAATGGACAACAACAATATACCAATAAATATTTTTTTAGACCTATCAAAGGCCTTCGACACACTGGATCATCAAATATTGTTTCATAAATTAGAATATTATGGTCTAAAAGGTGAATCATTGGTATTAATGAAATCTTATCTGAACGATAGAAAACAATATGTAGAAATTGAAAATGTGCAATCAAACTTAATGAATATCACTTGTGGTGTCCCTCAAGGTTCGATCTTAGGCCCTTTATTGTTTACAGTATATTTGAATGATCTTCCATCTGCTACAAAGAAATTAAAAACTTTGATTTATGCCGATGACACAACTTTGTTTGCAACACTGAATAATACTAACTTTTCAATAATTGAAAGAGAAAGTAACAATGAGTTGAAATCAATAAGTACTTGGCTAAAGCTAAATAAACTGTCTTTAAATATTGAAAAAACAAGGGCCATGCTGTTTCATTCTGTAAATAGGAAAGTTAAAACACCAAACATTTACATTGATGATGTTAAGATCGACTTTACAGATGAATTTAATTTCCTAGGCCTTATTTTAGATAAACATTTAAGATGGAAGTCCCATACAAAGTTCTCATCCCAGAAAATTAGTAAAACAACTGGTATTATGACAAAACTAAAGCATGTTCTTCCAACTGATGCTCTTTATAACATCTACAATGCTCTAATTTTACCCCATCTTAATTATTGTTCCTCTATATGGGGCTGGCAATCCCACAACCTATTCAAAATTCAGAAAAAGGCAATTCGGATTATAACAAAAAGCAAGTACAACGCTCATACAAGCAATTTATTCAAACAGCTCAATACTCTAAAAATTCAGGATATATGTGCACTGCATGACTACAAATTCGTTTATAAATTGTTAAATGGTTTAGTCCCAAGCTTCTTTTTAGATCTATTGGAACCTCATACCGTAGCATACCATGAACATTACACAAGACAAGCAATGGACTTACGCTTACCTGCTGTGAGGCATGACTTCGCAAGGAATGGCATCAAGTACAGATTTCCTAAAATTTTTAACACTATGCCAGTTTCTTTCAAACAAAAAATATTCACACACAGTCAATTTGGTTTCAAGATTTATATAAAGAAAAATATGATAGGGAGTTATTCTACTATATGTTCCATTCCCAATTGCTATATTTGCAATTAAATGAAATCAGCTGATTCATACCATTTTCACACTACATCTCCCACGTACGGCTGGATTCCTCCTTTGGGTCAGTCAGCAGAAGCATATTAATATTAATAATCCTAATAACTTATAATATTATTATTATTTATTTTTATTTTTCTTTCCTAGACCAGCCACTGTACCACTGCTTATTTGAATATAATTATTACAGGGGCTCCTCGATAGCGGCACTTCTTGCCTTAGAGGGGTCCCTGTAGCTCATTATACTTTTTGTCATTACTTTATTATACTGTGTAAATACCCAATACGTTATGTGAGCTACAAATAAAAAAATCTGAATCTGAATCATGGTTGAAATGGGGCGTTCTTGGCCATTTTAGTCAAGTATACATGTTTCTACTCTTATTAATATCATTGTAACAGCACAAATCATTCAAAATGTCAGTGTTTATAAGTCTGAAAATATGAAAAATGCATTTCTAAGCAAACATTTTTTGAAATACCAGGTAGTGGGAAAAACTTTTTCTGAAATGAGGCACCCTAATCTATCTATTCCATCTGTTTGATCTACTTTCATAAATTATCTATTCTGTGTGTCATTCTATTTATCTACAATATTGTTGACAACATTGTCAAAAAGAGAATCTATTTCTGATCTTACATCAATTTTTGTTTGTCTAGAAAATATATCCTTATGGCATAAATCTTAGAGATCAATGGCAAAAACATAAAATCATATATCAATTTATCTTTACGATACTTTATCAAATGAAATAAGCTTGCCTTAACACTTCTCAATATTCCGCTCACTCTTACATAGCATATCCAAGGAATAAAGAATATGCCCGGGAGTTGTGAGATGTTTCTTCTGAGTCTGATCTTATTTGCCAAAACGTTGAAGGAATTATCCCTTCGTAGATATTTTCGATAATACATTGCTGCTAAATACATCATGTATTTGATTAATTCCTAAAAGATGAGTGGTTGCGATAAAGCTATTTCTTACACTGTGTCCAAACAATTTGTGTCGATACTTGTCAACCTGATATATAATACATAGGTTGTAACAACCAAATGGTGGTTGTAACAACCAAATAGTGGTACAAATATGGTATTTGATAACCAAAATTAACCAATATTCTGCATCAATTTTAAGGCCAATCATGTAGCAGGAGATCAGTAACAAGACAAGCCAATAAATAACGATATTGGTGTCATAAAAGTGTTATTGGTGTATGGAGAGTGATATTGGTGTGCCCCTATGCTCTTAGTAGGAAATATATAAAAAAACGTATCTTTAGAAAAACCAGTACTTTACAAATATGTATAAGTCTGAATTTTTTTGCAGAATACGACATACTGGATGTTGAGTAGACCAATATTACTGCTTCAGCAAATAAAACTCGGTATTGGTCTCCTCACCTTCCACTATCTATATAAATATAAGATAAATCATGTAAAACAATATGTATTGAGACTGTATCATGAATATCAGTAATTTGATATCAACTAATCTTTTCTACACAATGTTGACTTGAGTCTTGGACATTCAAGGTTAAAGGCCTGAAACACAATGTTGAGAAGAGCTTATTGTCTGTCATGGAAAGAATACCAGCTGTAGTATTGAAAAAGACTAGTCATGGACACTACCACAATGAAATTGCCTTTTAATTAGAAAGTAATGAGCTAGCTATTTTCTTGGCGTCAGTGGGAGCAACTACAGACTTATAGACAAAAAATGCTGATGAGTGGGTTTTTTTACTTGTGGCTCATTGATTTCATTTGGCATGACTTTACATGCTATAGTGTAGTTCGAAAAGCTATAAAATGGATCTTCCTACTTGTGACATACCACCTTGTCACCTTTTTCTGTCATATGATTTTCAGATTCCATGTTTTAATATAGGCAATGCAACATGCTGACATTAAATAAGTAAAGGTTGTTCCTAATGAAGAAAACTGTTATGGCTTCCACTTCAATAAATTTATTACAAGTGCGAAAACTAAAAATGTAGGTTATCGAGAACTAAGGTTGATTTAAATGAAAAATGATGAAATAAATTATTTGCGGCTTCTTCCCATCTTCAACATTGCTGGCCTGTGGAAAAATTGCAAAATGGCCATGAGTTTGGAATATATTTTCCGTCCCACAGTTTTGACCTGGTCAACAAATACGCCAGTACAGCATAGTGAAATTATTTTTTATGCATTTGTGAAATTGAATGAAATATTGAAAAAAAACAATGCAGGTGTCCAGGGTTGTTGCCTATTTGATGCTACACTTGATTTCATGATATGCCAAGCAGTTCTCTTCATGATAAATGTAATTTTGCCGTCAACTTTGCTGAAGAAGGACTATGGCATGAAGGTGACACATAGCTGACAAATAATGACACCCCGGCTTGTTTCCTTGAGGCTGGCATGTCTGGATGTCATACATAGTGATGCTAAAAATACCTGTAATAGGAACTAAGGCGCGCTACGGTCACTTCTATTTGGTTCATAGAAGATCTAATGTTCTATGATTGAGCTGTTAGCGTCATGCTGTCTAGGTGCATCGGCCACTTACAGCTGGTATGGCTTACATGATAACTTAGGCATACTCGCATTAATAACAAAATAATTCCAGATACCTGTACATCTAAGGTTCCACATTGGAATTGTCAAATATTCACTGTGTGCTGAGCAGTACAATGTATACTATACCTAAAATAGTGATGTTGTACTTCTAATTGACTTAACTCAATTTGCCATTGGAGGATTTGGAGTAGTTTTATTTTCTCCTTATTGATATTATTCTGCCTGGTTGTACAGGCCACATTGAAATCACAATATCTATGGGGTATAATTTTATGCATAGTAAACTGGTAGTATAGCACCTTAGTGCCTTTTAAAGGTATTTATGAAATAAGGATTTACATTACTTATACATGTCAGACTAAAAGTTGAATACTACCATGCAGAGTGAATGCCTTATGTTGGAAAGCAGGGGCTTGTGTCGCACATACGTGTATGATATAAAGGTAATCCACACATGATTCAATTTCATAATATACACAGATTTTCTTTCAACACCACCAGACTTCAACTCTTTCTTTTTTTTATCTGTCTTATCTTCCTAGACCTAGGCTCATCTTGTACTCAAATGCACTTTATTTACTTTGTCACTTTTCAATTTCCTTCTGCATCACTTCTCTTACAAACTTTAGTCTCTGTGGGGGAAAGCTTTGTCTCAACCAGAATAAATCAAGACTACCACCTGCTTCCAACACAGATAATCTAGGATTCTATTCTTCAGTGGATTGGTTGTGTGTTTTCTGTGTTGAATAGCAGTTTCAATTATTATAATCTTGCACCTAAATATTGTGTACTCCTCCTGTCTTAATTAGTCTACATGAGGGTAAAAATACAGGACTGAAAAACCCAAATCATCCATCCATCCATCCTTTTGTGCTTTGTATTCTTTGTTTCATAATAATTATATCATCATGTTTTTGTGTACAGATATTTTCTTTAGTACATGTGTACTACAGAACAAGCAGTGCTTTGGCAAAACCATTAAAAAAGTATTGACAGAATGATGACCAGATTAATTAACAACAACATATTGAAATTGTCCAATAATTACAATGTGCAATGCAGTGAACTACTCTTTTGCAACATCAAGGACAGTTTTATTGACAGGAATCCTGTTGAAATTGAGGCATTTTATTTTCTGCATATTGATTTCATTTGGCACGAATGTACAGACTGCAGTGTAACCACGAAACGTGTGGTATAATCTCATACATGTACAATGTGCAGTTGTACATAGTCAATTGGTAGTGAAGCACATTTTAAAGGTATTTATGGCATCAAGATTTACGACACACAGACATGCCGGACCAGAAGTTAAATGCCATCAGAGTGAATGCTTTACTGTGACAAGTACAGTGGTCCCTGTTGTAAGACCGCCTTGCCTTATGTGACCGCCTTCCTCCTGCTCAAAGTAGTATTTTTAGTGCCTTTTGCACCCCAAGGAGAGACCGCATCCCCACGAGAGACCGCTTCATGACCGCAGAAGGGATGGTCTCATAACGCAGGGACCACTGTATTATATATTACATAATTATCTTATGGAGGTAATTAACCAGGATATCAGAATGGCTGAAGTCTGTGGACTAATAATTTTATAAGCTTGCAGCTGGGGAATTTAAGAGCAGTGCTAAAGCATTAGGGTGCTACAATGCCTTGATGATGATTTAAAGGGCATTGCTTTTTGCCATACATAGGCCTATATATCACATGAAAGCTTTGCCTATTGCATTGCTATTTTATTTTACTTGAAACAAGATTTTCAAGTGACAAACCAACATGTTGATTCTCTTTTCATTTCTTTTCATTTGTCATTTTAAAATTCAAAACCACTTAACATGCCAACATCAAAGGCATCACATGCTGAAATTGATTATATGTAAAAAACACGATGTAAAAAAGAAAGATGTCTGCATAAAATTGACAAATTACAGGTTAGCTGGTCTCCATAAGTACATACGCATGTAAATCAGACAAAAATCTAAACTAATGATTGACATTTTTCTGTCACAATTTGACCAGCTTGGATGTTCGTACTTCATAAAAAAATTCATATAATATATATTTATTATAATTCTCAATTTTATGAAAATAATTCCTGCAAACAATAACTGTGAAAGTCCAGTTCTGCAGCAAGAAGTTTGACTTAAATTTTTTCTGTAGAGTTACTTCTGCACAATATTTATTTCTCTGGTTCTCTATCTTCGCAAGCTGATTGACCGGATTCCATTTCTTGGAGATTGCCCATCCCAGTAGAGACCAGGCTGTAGTATATGTCTATGCCACAAATATCCTCTATCTTAGACACACTGATCCATGGGATTGACAGAGTTATGGTTACTTTTGGACTTATCTTGATAAGTAATAGCCAGCATTAGCTATATCATTCAGCCAACAGTTTCTTGTGATAAAGTTATATGACTGCTCGGACTAGTGACCCCCCCTTGAGAGAAGGCTGATTCATCATATGTGGTGTCTGCTCGAATGGTTGTAGAATTGCTAAAAAGGAGAAGTATATAAAATCATATTGATAATTATTGTCTCTATGAAATGAAGGCTAGAGCAAATTATTAATGTGGAAAGTTAGCAGTAGACAAGTTTCTGTCAATATATCAAATTAGTTCAGTAAAATCAATGCATACAAATCCTCTATATCTTTCAGAAATAATTATGGATACAGAGCAATGGATTTATGCACAAACGTTTGTTCATGATTATTGGAATTTAGAAGTTATTGGTTTGAGGCTATACATTTTGTAACACGCATATATAAGAGCTATGATCTTAACCATTACACTAAATCGCTGTTCTGGGTGGATTTACCAACCTTGACTCTTGCATATATTTTAACTCCAGACAAAAAATAGACTTTGTGCTTTCCCTAGCTGAGGACTCACTTATATTCTATATCTTCCTTTGTTTTTATCTTGCTTTATCTAAGGTTCATCTCTGCTTCATCTTAGCTTCATCTTAGCTTTCTTAACTTTGTCACTTTTCCATTTCCTTTCACATCACTTCAATCTATAGGGAAAATTTTGTTTTGGAATAACTCGCTCCTTCCATCATTGTTTGCTCTGCCTTTCATTCTCTTGAAATGGTTAGGGTTCGCTATTGGTGAGATAAGAGAGGGAGGGAGAACCCTTTACAAGTTGTAAATGTACCCTATATTTTGGGAATTGTGGTATCTTCTCTTGACAGCAAGCATTGTGATAAATGGAAGGGACTACCAACTAAAACCATATCTTCCAACAATATTCAGCAGGCATCTGCCATTTCAAATATGGGGTTCTTACTTCAGACGAGAAGTCAAGGAATTGTAATAATGAATTATGCATTGAACATTCAAATTTCTACCATGTCACGCCGTTGACAGTCATCTGAACATTAAAGTTACCCCGAATGATAGGTCAGGTTTCAGAAAATTGTTTGTTTAATTTTAACATTTTATTGCGTAGCTTGGCCATACTGGCTAGTGTGCAAAGTTTCTTAGCTTTTGAGATTTTTTTCTAGCTGAAATGACCTAATATATGCCCTAAATGACCCGTGAATTTATTTCGGGTACGCACGAAAAAAAATCACTAGTCTGCCAGCTTTCAACTTTGTCATCTATACTGGAGTTGGGAGGCACTATCAAGAAAATGTTAAGGATATAACTGAAAAATATATTCAATCAAATGAACACTTCAATAAATTTGTCAAAAATATAAGTGATCACATGTTTATATCATTCTACACTTGAAACCGACAATATTTATCAAAGAATTTTATCATTCTGGGCAACTTTAATAGAACTTCACTATTCCTATCAAATTTAATCTCAACATTGGGTTTCGCATATTCAATAATTTGTTTATTGACACCTATAGTGGTAGACATGATATGGACCGTTTAAAAAAAACTTACTAAGCAATTAAATCATTACTGGGTTTTGAAGTAGAATGAGATGCTTTTTCACATTGCTTACCCTTTTCAATAGAAGATATGATTTTTTTTTTGTATGCTACCTCAGTGTCATTTCCCCTGGCACACCATGGCATCAGCCAACAAAGCATTTTTCTTTCAGAAAATCCTAAATCCTATTTGCTGCTACAGTGGCCAGAAAATAAGTTAAGTGCATCGCATATTCTTGTGTATATGACATAAACGCTTTGTCCATTCCCATTGCATCTCCTTTATTCCCAATGTATTAAACATGACTTTTCAAAAGCACACTTAAGTAGCAAACCTGCAGGTTGTGTCTCACTGATACTTTTATTCTAATTTGCCACTTTTAGCATAGTGCTGCTCAACATGTAAGCATCACAGCATCAGAAGAATAGCTCTCAACAAAGAAACATATGCAAAATTGTCTAAAAATAACTTAGGTATAGATCAAGAGAAGTCAGTGCATTTTTTTACATAGTAACTGGGAGACCAAATGGTCTTCCAGTGGGCAGATTTGGTCTCCCAGTCATTGCCGAATTGGCATCACTGGGAGACCAATTTTTTCCAAAGACTAATCAATTTCTCATTTGGTTGTCTTTGTTTGTAGTTCTTGAGCACATTTGAAACCAAGGCTTCTGCTTCTCATATATGAAAAATATTCTTTACTATCTCTAAAATACAAACTTGGACTTCTGTCATCTTTCTGGTTTCCTATTTAAAAAAAATTGTAAAGGCTTTTTTTTTGCCAATCAGCAAAACTCCTAAATTAGCAGCCAGCTCAACAGTTCAAAATCTTTTGGCGAACAAATCATCCTATAAATTTATTGTAATGCATACAGTGTATACATCTACAACTTCTAATCTATAAATGTCGCGCATCATGATGTTACAAAATGGAAATGGTCTCCCAGTCGAAAATCCTTAAAAAATGCTCTGAGAGAAGTATATCGCTGTGTTGCCTTCTGATAAAGAGTATTATAATAGATCTGTAGAGTTGCTTTGGTAGTCAGCATTGATGAGGTGACTGGTCTGGATGGTTGATACCACCTTCTCATGCAGGCATAATGTATTTTTTTGTGCTGATTCCTCAACATTGTGTAAAGATTTATTCGCATCAACAACTTAACAACATGTGGACATGTATGTCTTTTGGGTTTTGTCGAATTTATGTAACTACAGAATAGGACAATGTGGCATTAAACCCATTACTTAAAAAAAATAAATCTCGTTATGTTACAGATTACAGCTAAGAGGAAGGAAACTGAATAGATAAGGATTAGATCACCTTTATTTACTTTGACGTCTACACAATCTAATAAATCTAAAGAAAAGGCCTAATTGTATCCTTGTAACTTCTATGGAGAAAAATTTTATCGTTAATCATAGTAATGATAAATCAATAAATTTTTTTGTTATATTTCGGGTTAGCAGCTTTTCATACAAGTTTGTTGACAAGGAACTTATTAAAATAATTATCCATTATGATCTTTAGTGGGAGAGCTGATGAATAGCAAATTACGATGAAGCATAACTACAAGTTTAACTAACAGAATAGGAAAAGTAACTGTAATCTGAGTATGGCAGTTTATACATAAGTTATTTTGTCAAGCAATGACTAATTAATCTGGTTACTTTTTAATCTGTTTACCTTCAACGATGACTAAAAGGACTTGTGTCACTACAAGATAATTTCGCTGCATGTAGGAAGAAAACTTTGAAAGCTCAAGCTAGAGCTCTGCGCTCATAAAAAGGCGACAAATTGCTTCTTATGTATGGCAACGCTGATTGCGGCATCACATATTTCAATGTTGAAGACCATAGTGGCATAACGTTATGGCTATCTTGCTGTTACAGTGGCCAATAACTCGTGGTAAGTATGAAGTGACAATTCATGGGCATATTTTCTGCAGCCCTTGGAAATATTGTAAAGGAAAATATTTCTCTTTTATATATGCCTGTATTTCTTCTATTTTATAGAAAAGGGTCACCCAACCAGTGTCTTTAACATATCAACATTTTTATGCGTTATTACAGTGAAAAAGACTTGCCTTCAGATATATTCTATATGAGAACTCCAATAAAATCCATTTGCAAACCTACTCAATTCCACGAAAAACTAAATAAAATATCAATGTTGAATTTAGATACTTACTTTCAAACACTTCGTCAGTTTAATGAAATAAATTAAATTACTGGATATATTACTCCTAAACTTGTTTAACAATGTGCATACTAAGATGTAAAAATGTCAACAAATCGTTTTGTTCACAATGTCTTACAAAATATCTGAGTTTCTTACATGAAAATTAGGTTGAATTTCTTTATGTGATGACCCTTTCCTACCAATCACCACAATTGCATTTTCGTTATTAGCATAAAGATGTCTATATCAGTTTCTTATTTTTCACTCACATGTCCTCACAGAGACAAAGGTCACTAGAGTTGATGTCCATGTCCACAGACATGACATGAAGATGATATGGTAATGCTGCTTTTCATGACTTTAATCAGGAAAGGTCACAGGTATGATGATGACCTTGCGTTAATAACATATCCTAGAGGTACTCCATGAATATTCCTATGAAATAATTGATGATAGCGTAGGTGACACTGATGACCTCGTAATGATCGTCGTAATGGTACTTCTAACTCTTCGTGATGTTTGTGCCCTCGACGCTGTATCCGTAACTGTGGTAATTTGCATATTTGCATAAGATCAGCATAATTGTAAACCCAAGGTCGTACCACTCTCCAAGGAGACCGTCTAGTTTCAAAACCACAGGATGGAATGTTTGTCAGACAACATGGCACTAATGGTGCTAGACTTGGCATTTGTAGAAAATCTCTCACAAATATATTATAGATAATAGGTCATACGAATATCCGTTTTATCCCCAAGAGAGTGTCAAGACACACATACATGTAGAACTCTTGAAAGGGGTTGAAACATTGATGAATGCAATGTCGGCAAAAGTATTACATCTGTCGAAGGACTTTAACATGCTCATTGCTCATCAATCCATGTTTGTGTCACAGATATTATGCAGACATTTGTCGTTACGAAGGATAACTGCTTAAAACATATGTAACAATGCGTGATTACACACATTAAGTCAATCTGGATTGGTGTGACAAGTTTTTGCAAAGGTCATACCTAATACATGTAGAACTTTTACCAGATTCTCACATCGGACCGCAGGTCATCAATCAAAATTTTGTAACAGGCTGTCATGAGAACTTACCACCGACCGTCTAACTATGAACTGTTGTACATGGTAGATAAAAACTTTGCGTTGGCCTTGAAGTGTGTAATTTGTGCTCCATTATGCATCACGGGAGCTGCAAACCATTCGTTCAATATTGATACAAACTGAGTTTCGCAGTAATTGATTCCAACATAGCCGTTTCCGATGTATCCAAATCAACCTATTGAATTGATGAAGTTTGCAGCCGAATGATCAATCATACCATGTCCTGTTGAATAATTGCTTGAATTGAGTGGCTCTGTGCAGACTGAGAAAACTTACACAAGCCACTTGAGTGACACACTTACAGAAACCAAATTTGCCTATCAAAGAGATGAAGTGCTGCAGATTCTTGATATCTAGACAAGTTGTTGGTATTCAATCCTTATCATACACTTAGCGTACTACAGTCCAGCTTTGTTTAGTTTAAACATCTTTTGTCATAAGAGAAGTCACTCCTTTAAGTCAACTGGAGTAATTTTGGTAATCTAATATGCCAATCATGTGTATTGTTTTGTTTTATCAGAACAATTTTTTATTTTTCTTTACGCCAATACTCCAGCTGAATTGATTAAGGTCTACAGATTGTTGTCATCCAAACAAGCAATTGTCTGACATTTCTGTGGTACACTTGTTCTATGCAGATGTGGCATCTCATTTCATACTGTTTAGTTAACCGCTTGGTAAACTCCTTATGCTGTTGATATTGTATCCATGTCAGATCTATCACCATAAGTCGATGGCAGGTCATGTCGTTGAGGCTACTGAATCATTGATGAAGTGTCACAGTGTTTATCCACAACTCCTGACAGGGTGTATTTGCAGAACCGGGTCGCCAGGGGCTCTGGCTGTCATGAAGAGCATGTTGTTGAAAGGCATCAGTGGCGTTTCTTTAATGTAGTATCCGTTTTGGGAATTGTGCCTGGTATTAGAAGTATTTTGGTGTTTGTATTTTTTCTCAATGCTGAAAAAAAAGAAGAAGAAGAACACAATCACTGTTACATATCTGGATATAAGCAACAAATTATCAATCAAAATTGTTTGAAACATCAATGAACCACATGAAACAATGGCCATTTTGTTAAAAGACCGCCGTTTTGAGGGGTCGAGAATGAGTTTCTCGTGAGTGTGAATAATACACTAAAAACCATATAGTGCAGCTGGCAGGCAATACTTATAGAAATATTTATAATGATGCAGCTTCCACTGAATATCATTGAAGTATAATCTAAAGGCGGTGGTAGACATAGATGAGAGGCCAAATAAAATCATGGTAATTGCTTTGTTCAATAACTATGAGTGTCATCATACATGTATTTATTACATGCCTAGAAACATTTCTCCCTGATACTGAACTTTTTCCCTGGATAATACAAATGGGAAATACAGGGTCTCAGGTGAAAATATCAGGGAAATACAGGTCCAAGCTATGAAATAATCTATAAGAATGCATAGCTGTTTTTTAAGAATTGCCATAACAACACAATTATCAGAATGCATATGGTTACCTGCTTAAATAGATCTATTTAAAAAAACTGAATAAATAGCGATGAGGGATGGTTCATTATTTATGATAGTACTTTTTACTGTGACATAGGCCCTTTATGAATCATGATAACTTATGGTGAATCATGATACTTTAATGATATGATGAATTATAATTAAATCAATAACATTTGACTGAATATTATTTGGACTTGTCCCGTCTCAACTGACGCTTTATGACCAGTACACTTTCAAAAGCGTCCTGGAATTATAACTAGAAAAGCACACTGTATATAGCTGAGATTCAGTAAGACTACCTAAAAACAGATCTCTGCCAATAACTCAGCCTCTCCCTCAAATTTGCTGCTAGATAAGGGATGATGAATCCGGTTTAGAAGATAATCTGAAACTTCAGAGAGTGATTGATGAGCCTGTCTAATATGTTTGCATATTCCTGTGTATGAAGCATGAATTACTAAGGCTTCCTCAGTTGGTAGTCTAGCTTCTGAATATTCAACAAAGTGTTCAGATTGAAGAAACTGTTTGCCTTACAGTTTTGGAAATTTCATTTGTTTATTAGCAAACATGAGATTAATTTAGTTATGCATAGTTAATGATGATATTCCATTGCCAATATTAGTTAATTCCAAGAAGTTTGATATCTATATATACCTTCACAATGTGCACACAGTTAACTCTCTTTCAAAAATTAACTTTGTGTTAATCAGCAAAAAAGTCTCTTTTCTGAATTGTTGATGATGAAGCTTCCTATAGATGGAATTTGTATAATCAAATATTTTTGTTTATTAGCAAACATGTCATTACATGTATAGACTCGACGATAATTCAGCTTGAAGATAAAGATAGAGGCACTCCGAAAATTTGAACGCATAGAGCATGATATCAAGCAAACAAACATTGATGTCTGTTAAACAGACTTGAAGATTTGCTTTTCGAAAAGTTCCGCATTTGTAAAATTGTATCTTGTTTACTGTGTAAACAAAATTCTTGGATAAGTACCTCTATGTTTTAAAAGCACTGGGGATAATGGTATTTTGATGAAGGGCTGTATTCGTGTATTTTTAAATGTTGAGAACGAGAAAAATGATATATCGACTTTCAAAAAGAAAGAAGATATCGAAAATCTGATTAAAAAACAAAATGTCATATGCGCCGATTTCATTTCAAAGTTTTGATGTCTAATGACTTTTCCATAGCAGACATATGAGGTTGTTTTACTTCTTATATACAACTCTCTTTGATGATAAAAATGAGAAAAAAGTAATTCCTTTCTTCAGCAAAAATAATGTCCTTACAGCTAAGGGTGAATGTACTTTTTTGTGGTTTTATTTTCTGACCCATTACAGAGCATGTATCAACAGACTTTACACGATTGTTCAAGTATAAGCCTTTCTCAACTTTCAGTATGAATCAATAGCATAAAAATGACTTATATTGCTGATTTCCATGTTAAACTGCACATTTATTTGGAAATTAAACAGCTCTATCAAAGCTATTTCATTCAACCATTTCCGGGTTCAAAAATCAAAAATTTTATTGAATTAAAATGGATTTTAAAAAACTGACTAATTTACTGAGACAATGCTGTCTGATTTTGATAAGAAGATGTGATTCATTAAGGACAATGCAAACTTCAATGCCTTTGGCTCTCATCATTTTTACAATCAGCTTAATGGGCTGAGAAAATTAAGATCAAACCATCTTCATAATTACGGGATCCTGGCTAGTTGCACCATTAAGCAGGGCAATGTCCCATGAGAAGGTTTTTTAAAACTTAGCCACTTAATGAATGGCTAAGATGAAATTTATAATTATACCCTGCTGATCATGAATAAGTAATAAATCTGTAATTGACAACATCGTCTCTTGGCGATATGAGGGTCACCTATTAAGTGGTATTTATATACGACTGTGACACTCTCTTACTTACTTAGGGGAGAGTGGGGCATAACCACCCCTCGGGGCATAACCACCCACCAGTGGTTCCTGGGAGTTGGTGCCACTTAGTGAAAATATTGTTAGTGGAGGCGATTTAACTTCTGTCAGACACCTTTTTAATGGAATGGCATTCAGGCGAATGGCAGGACCCAACTTACCAGCTCTTTTTGTTTAGATTTAAGCGATTTCATCTTATTTTTACGTGTGATGGTATGTTTGATGACATCTAACATAAAGGAGATGCGAGGGACTGGTGATAGGCATTAAGTTGGTTCAAAAACTATTTCATATCCTTGTGCTAAAAGGGAGAGTCATTTGATGCTGATGGTAGGGCACATGATTGTACTCTAAGAGTGTGTCATATTGCCAGCAGAAGTTCTTGATTGTGTTGGTCATTACAATTTCAGAAAACATTTTGTCTTAGGGGGGTGGTTATGCCCCACTCTCCCCTACTTACTTACTTACTAATATTATATTCTCTGTTTTTTTTCTCTCTTCTCGCAAGATGATTATGCATGACTTCGTGCCATTGTTGTCATTTTGGAACCATGTAATTTTGAACTACTGCTGAGTCAATTGAGCTGGCATTCCCATGTATATATTTTTCATTATTTGGCATGTTCATGAATTCGTGGAGGTGTAAAAACGAGCATGTACGAATTCGTGGACATGAAAAAACGAGCATAGGTGCTCGTTTACATGTGAAAAAACTAACACTCGTGAATGTACTTTTTTTTCATTCGTGTATCTGCCAATATTAACATTCGTGGAAGTGCTATATAATTATAGTTTATTGTTAAAATTAGGTTTAGAGTTAATTTTAGCCAAGATTAAAGTTGCAATGTTCGTAGTTACACATGCACAAATCCGTGAATAGCAATATTTCACACTTACACGCAGGCTAAATTCGTGTATATGTTCGTTTTTTCAGGTGTACAAATTCGCGTACATGCCAAATAGTGAAAAATATATACCTCGAATTCCGGGCTCCAGAACACTTCTAAACCCATTCAAAATACAAGGGATTTGCATCACTGAGTCCTGAATGGAATGTTTGATGACTTGTGTCTTCAGTAATGGCCTAGTGAAGTCCGTAAATGGACAAGCTTCAGCCCAACAGAATTGTGTGTCGAAATACCTGGATCACCACAGGTATGTTGTCAATCTGATCAAACTTTGTCCTTTGGACACCAGGGAGTGTGCAGCCAAATTCAGAAAACCCCATGCACTGAAATTGGAAAGAATGTGGAAAGTTTTGCTAAGGTGGCCACCCAGCAGCTCAAAGCTCATTTCAAAATGGCCTTAGTTAAAAAACTATTGAGTGGGAAAACTTTAACACCAAAGTTGTATGCATTCAACATCAAAATGCGATTTAATCAAAACAAGGATCTCTGGAGACAACCAGATGAACTGCGATAATATCATTAATTACATCCGCTTTGATAAGTTGATCAATTACTTAAAAAACAAAATATAAATCCTGTTCCTTATTCTCTGTGAATTTTATGAATGGGTCTAAGACAGTTAAGACACAACTGTCCATATTTTGAATAATTTTTTCAAAATATTTAAACTTATAAAATTGAGAAAGGCAATATGAAATGCGAATGCTTAATTTATGCTTCTTTAATCCATAAACAAAAATCAGATAAAATAGTCATATTTAAAATGGAGATAATGCTGCAACCCAAAATAAAGTATGGCTACCCTAGCAGGAAGGTAGAATCAACCACTATGCTAAAACACCCTTTCGCACCTGTTGGCTCCCCTCAAATCACTTCTAACCTTTACCTACCTGAAAACCACCTTGTAAAATTGCATTAAATGTATATTAAGCCAATACCAATTCAAACTCTATAACTCCCGTTGTGTTTGATTTCTTGGATATTGTGCCCCTTGCATTTGCTTTGTCAGCTGCCTTATCAGAGTTCTTAAGGTGGCTCGCTACTCATGCGAAGTGGTAGTTAGCGCACATTCACGCGCAGCCAGGCAGGCCCTATCTATCGTAACGTCACGACTCTGCTGTCACTGCTTCAAGACTTTTTTTTAATTTCGAGAATTTCATGCGTCGGCCGCTTCGTTTGCAAATTGCGCCACTTCTATTGGGGTTAGAGACTTCCCGTTTGGAGCACTAGATGCGCTATGACGAGTACTACAAGTAGCCGGAGTTTCAGCTTGATACTCAGAATAGAACATTTTTACAGGCGATTTTACTCAAGCAGGTCTAATTTCTCAAAAATGACTTGGTAATAAAAAATAAATTGTATATCAATTTCAAGTGTGGTAGGAAGGGTTGTCTGTATTATCATATTGCTCCCCACTATTTTTGGAAGTAAATGACAAAGAATTAAAAAATCCTATCTACTCAATTTTTTTAGCACTATAGTTTATAAAAAAAGTTAAAATTGTCAAAATCAAAACTTTTTTTCCGAGACCCTTGGAAAGTCCTTTCAACTTAATATATCTCTTTGAAATTGCAATCAGCATTTCCCTTCAAGTGTTTTCTTTAATTTCATGCTTCATTGCATAATATGGGATGCATGACCACCGAATAGCAGGGAAAACTTCACAGTAAAAAATTTAAGAAAAAAATTCAGTTTTCCAGGTTTGGGTGAACTGACTTTCTCATGAGTAGTCTCAAATATTTTTTTTTAAAGGCTGGTAGCGACCACTTTTTTTTGCATATCTTTGCTATAAACTATATTTTGGATCATTCTAAAGTATTTTTGAGAAATCCTTTCTCGGAAAGTTCACGAGTAATGAGCCACCTTAATATAGGATAAAGTTATGGTGAGAAGTCAAAGGTAGTTGTAAGGAGATTTGGGGTGGGGTGGAGAATTTACGGAAAATAGGTAAACAAAGGACTTCTATACACAGAACATGTTCTTACATTAATTTGGGTTGTACTGTAGTAATTTTGCCTCTGAATATGAAATTACTGGGTTGTTTAATGAATCACCTGCATTATCTCTTTTTTGAACACAGCATTTCAAACGTGTGTTCGTATTTTGAAGAAAATCATATGATGATTACATTTTAATGAGATATGGTATCTTGCTAAATCTGTTCTTGGAATATGTGGGAGGTGATTAACTTTCCAAATTAAATTCAAAATAGGATTAATAGCCATTTCTATTTTGCTCCCATTGTCATCTTGCTACTAGAGGAAAAAAAAACATTAATTTGTACATTTTCTTTTGGAACAACTTTTGGAAGAGTTTGTCTATTTTGTAAGGTGACTGATGACCAAAACTGACACTGTTTATTTGTCCATATAAAATAACGTTCTATTTCATTTATCAATATTTCAGCATAAATCAGCGCCTGCCAGATCTGTTACTCTGAGTCTGAGGGCCAGTGGGAATCTGACTACAATTGTTCCAGGGAAATGTGGTCTCATTGGACAAGCTGCTTTTAAAAGGGCCTCTTATAATGCAGGGACCGCAACAGTGTTGGTTAGTCAGTACATAGCATTTTCGGCACTGCATTTTGGATTCATGCAAATAATTCCAGAAAACAGCCCCTCATAAGTTGCATTGCCAGTGTAAAAATCCATCCCACAGCCATTTTTCATAGTGTTTTTATCATATTTTAAGCAAAAAATTGCAAGTTTTATTATTAAAAACATAGTGACCCCCCCCCCCCAATTTTTTTTTTCTTAACTTATTTACCGAGATGCCTGATAGTGATGCACATGATAATTGAGCATCATTTTAGAGAAATGCCAAGCAGTCTAAAAAAACTTAAGAGTGCTTTAACCGACCAGAGCTTGACTGTAGCTGTTAAATAGAGCATACAATAATATGCAAATGTACAGCATACTGAATTTCTACACACTAAAAACTGCCACTGGCTGGCCGTTTTCATTACTTCGGCATTTACTGTGATGTCAAACTATAAACTGAGTGTCACAAGTTGAGGATGAGACCAATCACATTAACAGATACCCTGGTGATGTCACAGATCCACTGCAAGATGAATTTTCCAAAAAACATGTTGCAATGAAAACAATAATGATATCTGCACAAACAATTGACAAATAAAGCAACTCTCAGATTTCACTGCTATTTCGCAAATCGGTAAACTGAAAACAAAATTGGCGTAAACAACACTTCAAATGGCAACAAATAATTACCTAGCAAGGATGACCCACTTCGAAATTGACATTAGAAGTTTTAACCTTGCTACGTGTAGATAAAGTAATCTCACTGGTCATCTCATTTCATTTGAAAAATGATCATGATTCTGATGCCAGTTTTTAAAAATGTTGTAAAAATGTTATTATCCTTCCAAAAAGTACGTAGAAAGTGATTTTTTTTCTTGTAATGTTGAAGTGTGACATCATATGGCAGTTCCCAAAGGTTAGCATTGGAAATCAGGCATTCCATGTGAGGTCACAGGTTGTTCAGCCAATTATGGATCAGTCTGCACAGTATGTCATATCAAATCTGTGAGGTAGTATACCAGCATTAGACTTCAAGCCAAGTTGTAAAAATGAAACACTGCAAGTTGTGGCCAACAGGGGCGTATCTAGAAATGGCCTGGGGGGATCTAACATTTGGTGAAAATGCACGCCTATTGCACGACTCTGCATTTCCTATCTCTTCGATGTTAATCTTGGGCATGAGGGGTAAGGGGCTTGCCGCTCAGCCCTGAACCAAAGTCAAAAAATGTTGTTCATAATTTCAATGATATATAATACAGAAGGGTGAATCCATCCAACAAAAAATATGCAACTGTGTATCCCCTTCTTAAGACACCCTAGCTCTGTAACTGGCAGAAAACTGTGAACAACATTCAGGTTAGACAGTTTATGACTATTATGAGTTGATTATTGATGTTCACAGCTCTAGCGTCCAAAGGGAAAACCTAGTAAGTCACAAATTGGGTCAAATTGAGTTAAGGTCAAAATATAACTTCTGAGACATATTTCTATATATTCTTTAAGTTTAGATTTTCAAGAAGTGGCCCGTTACCTCAGTATGACACTGACAAATCCCAGTAAGCCTATCTCTTACTGCAAGAACTGGAACTTCAAAGTGGATTATCTCAGAAACTCCAAAATGTGACTTAGGCCCTACTAGGTTTTCCTTTTGGACGCTACAGCTTGTAATCTACTTCTTTTATTCAGTTATGCTTGATGAAACTTTCATACTATGTCACATACCATATATCAGTTCGGGAAAGTGCAGAATTCGGGAGCACTCCCGAATTCGGGACAATGGTGCTTCCAAATTTGGGAACAGCTCCCAAATTCGGGAACAAAAGTGTTCCCAAATTCGGGAGTTTCATTTTTAAATGACCCTCGGACGTTGGGTATTAACATCGGATGGAATTTTATTGGCCAGGCTGGTTACTTGCAAGGTAATTAAGGATTCTACCCTGTGAAAAAAAATTCTATGCTGTGGTTTTCTTTACAGAGCAAATCAAACGTTCCAAGTTGACTAATTCTATCATAAATTCAAGATTCCATTGACTTATAACATCGTAATTTAGTCAGGCTGTGAATTTCTTTTACTTTAAATTAATTTATCATAATATTCATTCATGGACCCCTAAAACTATAGTTTGCCAAGTTACAGTAATGAAAACGTTCAAACATCTTCATACAATTATCTACAATGACTCCTGGGTGAAAGCACAGTAAGCGCCTCAATATTTGGCCCCTATGATCTAAAAAAAATTTTCATCAGAAGTGCAAGTGTAGTACATCAATTTAAACCTGATAATGAGTAGAATACAGAATTATGTTTGTCTAATAAATCAAGACAGGTATTTGCTGGGCTGCTATGAACTACACTATGAAAGTTCCATGAAAATCTAGGTTTTTCTGTTGAAATGGACCATTGGCTTTTCGTCAGTTTTTGCTGATGTGATATGGACAGTTTGCATGAACTGTGACAAATTCAACTTTTGAACCTTGTCAGCATTCACTAAAATAATCTGAATTTGTCACTTAACATGGTATCCCTGCTATATTTGTGACATACCAGACCTCCAAACATCAGTCCCCGGACTAATTTGAGCATTTTTGTGGACGTAATGGACGGACATTTACACTTTTTAGCCTGGTGTCCTGTGTATAAGTTAAATTCACTGTGTTTTAAAATTTTTTAGTTGCATGCATAGGTAGGGAGAGATAGACATGCATTTCCATATCAGTTGACATTTTAGCTGGTCTTTAATTCATTTAAATTAGGTAAAAATCAGTTGTGGACGTAATGGACGGACATCGATTTTAGCCATTAAAGCTTCTTGTATCTTACTATCATCAGTGGCCATTGGAACTTTTTTGTTTAAATTCATTAAGCCAATATCATATCTTGGCAAAAGCACCAAATTTGGCTAATTATTACATAAAAATACCCTCCAGCCAGCCTTTTGAACCCCTGACTGTAAATTTGGAAAAATATGGTTACAAGCAGACCTTTCCTTAAGACGTCATGGCTGCCATATAAACCATATTGAAAAGTCCGCCAATGGTCCCTAAAGAAGGCCAGGGAGGTACAGTAAACAGATAATGTCACTGGCAGAATGTGAACTAAATATTAGGCCACAGCATTGCTGCAATAGACGGTGCTTCAGAAAAAGGGCCACTGGTTACATGCTAAAATTGACAAATTATACCCACTTTAAAGGTCTGCCCAGAGCATGGTTTTAATTGTTTGCTCATGAAAAATGATTAAATTTCTCATATTTACTTGTTGATCAAGCTTAAATACTTCACTGTTTCTTCTTTATGTCAGAAATTGGTTTCTAAGACCCCAAATTTACTTTTATCTGATCAAAACGCAATTGAGGCCTTTACTGTGCTTTCACCCTCCTTTGCTAGGTTTGGTGCTCCAAACTAATATATATATTTCAATAATCATAACAACCCTCATAAAAGTTCCCTACCCCAACTTCACGGGTATTATGCTTGTATGCCATCACTCACAGATAGTATATAGCAGTGATAGGTGCTGGAATTGTTGACTAGAACAGCACAGATCATCTTTTCATTTACAATAGATTGTCAGCATATCCGATTATCTCAAAGATAAGTCCTAAAATTCGTTTTGTATTTAGTGCATTAATCGTCTCTTTATTATGGAGAGACCTCTTGGAGAGCTACAATATTTAGAAAGTTCAACTAATACAGCTCTTTTGGATGAAGCTGGCACACTTTTATAATTTCAACAAAATCTTGGAAGCGTCACAAAGAAAGGTATGAAACAATTTAAAGAGCCCTAAAACTATTGACCAATTAACTTTTTCTCATGGCCCCAAATGTGTTTCTTGTCTATTTTACTTCTTACATGTAGATAGGAAAATCTACCATTAATGTGTGAAAAGGGTTATGGGTTAATGTGGGAAACAATTGTTCAATAGTTTCAGGAACCAATTAACTCCATTTAAATTGCTTTATAGCTTTCAGTTTGGAACATCTCAGATTTTTGTTAAAGTTTTAAAAGTGTGCTACACTGCCAGCTTCATCTAAGACCAGGCGTCCACTAGGGTCAGGACAAGAGCAGGAACCATCATGCAGGAAAGTGAAATTGACAGTTCCCCATCCCTTCAGCATGTTGTCCTGGGCTTCCTGAAGCCTTCCTCGTGCTGTCCTCGTCTTTCCTGAACACTTCTTGGTGCTTCAGCGCCTTCAGAAGAGGCAAACATTTCAGCGTCCAAATTTTGCTACAGAGCTGAAATTGATTTCCTGGTACCTTCAGCAACTTGTCCTCGTTGTCCTGACGGTGTCCTGAAGGCTTCCTGGCTTTCCTGAACCCTTCAGGAACCCTTCAGCATCTTCTTGAAGCTGTCCTGGACCCATCTGCGCTGCTGACAGCTTCAAGAATGTTCAGGAAGGCTTGCTGAAGGTATGCTGAAGGTGCTGAAGGCATGAGGAAGTATTGAGGAACCAATGCTGAGACCACCAAGAAGCTATCAAGAATGGTGAGGAACATCAGGAAGCCTTGCAGACAGCGTGCAGAAGGTGTCAGGACAGCACAGACAGTGCGCAGAAGGTGTCAGGAAGATGCAGAAAACGTGCAGAAGGTCCCTGGAAAGGCGCTGAAATATGTTTAGAACAAGACATTTATTGGGAAAAATAAGAAAATGATCCCCAATCAGCTACCAAATAACATTTCCTCATGTTGTCCGCACAGTGTCTGGAAGGCGTCTTCATTGTCCAAGCTGTTGTTTTTACCCTTCTTAGAGTGTTCTGCGTGCTGTCTGCAGACAAGATGCAGAAATTCTTAAGAATGGACCATCTGATGCTGAAGATATGCTGAAATGGCCAAATTTGCTTCCCCAACCCTTCCTGGTCTTGTCCTGGCCCTAGTGGACGGCCCCCATAAAAGAGCTGTAATATAATGCGTTTCCTTAGCCCTAGTCCAAGTCACAATATCACGGACACTCAGTGGACAGTTAATGAAAATACTTTATGTTAACTTGACTATAAAGCCATTATAATTACTTTCAATAGCCACAGGTCACCCCCTGTTACAGAGAAAATTATGCACAAGATATCCAAATAAAATGAACAGAAATCATTCGCTATATTACAGACGTGGACCTGATAGAGAAGAGATTCACCCTGGGTAACAAAAAATTAAACCAAACAAATGAACTGAATTGACCTGCATGCTGAATGTGAATTTAAATTTAGCTCTTCAGTTCAATTTAACTAGGCCTAATGATATTCAATACATTACGCATCACGATGATTTGAGAAACACTTCTAAATTCTCAATAAGACTGCATCAAAAAGATCACTGTCATTTGCATTAATCATACTCTTCAGTGTCAGTGTAACTGGTCATGCTGATAGTGTCATATAGCTGCATTATATTTCTTTTGTCATCACGGAAATATCTAAGAGAGCTTGCAGATCAAGTCTTCAAAGTTAGAGATTCAATAAATGCACCATTGCTCACAAATTTTCAATACTTCAACATTCTCCATTGAAATTGACAACTTTAGCAACTTCCGCTGGAGGACATGATGGTCTGATTCAATGGTTGCTGCTTCCAATGACTCCTACAGGGAAGAACATACTGTAGTTTAAAGCACATGCTGCAGCGTTAACATCAAGAAGAGTTACAGCATCACAAAATATGGAAATTCAGGGGGGTTTTTAAGGCAATGTGCATTATACTACATGGCCAATTGTGCAGCGTACGTAAAAGTACGTAGCTCTTTCTTGTGAATTTTGTACGTAAATTGGTTGTTTTCACGTATGAAATACGTACGAAAATTAACTTACGTAAAACATACGTAAATTTTCCTATGGATTTCATACGTGTTAAGTTGGTTTTTGGGCTCTATCTCGACTTATTTGCTGATTATTTTTAGATAGGCCAATGCAAGGTCTAAACTTAAACCATTTGTGATAACCATATTGCTCTGAAATGGCCAGAGTAACTGGAAAGTACTTGTGTGAAATTTGTACGAATTCATATGAAATTCGTACGAAAATGTACGTACGTACTACGGATCGGCTCTTTTTTGTGAGTTTCGTAAGTAGAATTTACGTACGTAATTCGTACTCTGCACAATTGCTAGGGTAAAAATTTAAAATTCTTGCAAAAAATGTAGTTAAGGCTTTCAAAGATTGATTAGGGAAGATGTCTTGACCTTTACGATGGACCTTGCTTGCATTCACACTCTGAAATTTACATTGATTTGACCCTTTTTTTCCAAAAAAGTATTCCATATTTATGAGCAGGAGTGTAGTAATGGAAAGATAGACTGGTCAATAGCCAGATCAATAGCCAGATCAATAGCCAGATCAACCACTCAACAGATATATATAGCCTATATATACAGACGGAAAGAAGGTCTATACTTGTACCGACGGATAAATAGTATATTCGTGTCACATAAAGCCTCTGTAAAAAAAAAAGAACAGTTTTCACTGTACAGAGTGATGTATGCTCCTGAATTCGGGAACAGCTTCCGAATTCGGGAGCGCTTCCGAATTCTGCACTTTCCCGAACTGATATGGCTATTCTCCACACTACATCATGTGCCAAAACTGCATCACACTACTCACCACAGCCAATCACTATGCCCCAGAAGTGTGAGGTCATATACCAATTTTGCAAGATTTTTCAGATTCTACATACTTTTTGGAAGGATAATAAATAAAGGGACAATAATTCATCCCATTTATCTTCATCTAAGGGCCCATTCCATTTCATGAGCATAAATCTTTAAAGAAAGAAAGGGATTTGAAGGCAATAACATAAAAGATGATGCACCAGATTGTCCGGTGTGACCTTGTTAAAGCCCTGAGAGACACCAAAAGCAGATTGTTAAACAGAATTTGAGGCTCTTTGATGAATAAATGAGGAAAGAAATTTTTAAAAAGTTTCCATGGCATCTGAAACATGAAGGGCTTTGCAGGAAGGATGGAAATTAATAAAGAGGAGGGTCAGGTGTTAATTTCTTGGACAAAAAGAGAAACATGTCATTTTCTGAACCTTTTAAAGCTTGTTAATCAGATTGCACCTTTTTGCCTTACCAGTACATGAGATGAACGATGACACATTGCAGAAATGGCTGTACAGCCCGTCTGCACTGTATTGATGGTCTACAGATTTGTAAATGTGGCTCAATTTGGCAGTCTTTGGCAATTTATAGCTATCCTTATCAGTAGGTACCCATAGCTATCAGTTTCTTTTTTTTGTACACTGAAATTTCTTTACCCCTTGTTTAAACAAGAATAGTTGTGGATACCTATGGAAGGGTTTAGCTTAGTTTAGCTTCCAAAAGCTATGGATAGATGGCTAATCCGATTTTAAATCTGTTATGTATATAATGTCAAAGGATCAGATAGATTAGGACAGCACATTATGAAGACATTTATAAGTCCCACTGTATGGGTGATGCTATATTTGTTCTGCACATAGATCTGTATGGTAAGTGCAGCCCTCTAAAACCAGGTCTGGGAACTCACGCGGGTTGATTGATGAGATGGGAGAGAGAGCAGCAGCTCTCAACAAGTTGCACATTTACCCAATATGCCATCCTCACCTTTTAGTGTAGACCAGTGAAAGCCTACACTGACAACCTCTGCAGGGTTTTCATGACGTCATTACCTCTAGGGTGACAATCATACCTCACAATTTAAGAGCATTTAAGGCAATTGAATGTTGGTTTCAATATAAAAGTTTTGTCCGTTTGTTGTTTCAAACATTTTCTTGGCAGACAACAATCATATAAATCTTGTATTCTTCATGCCAGATTAGAAAGCTTCAGCATTTCGTAATGCTTGTTAGCCTCTTAGAGTGGGTGTTAACAAATCTTGCAATGGGAAGATGCGATATGTAGGCTTTGCCACTTGCACTGTGCATGACTCGCACACAGATTAAAAGTACTAATCCACAATCAAATAAAGACAACTTCCAGCTTGGATATCGCTCTCTGAGATCAATCTATAACCACATGACTGCTAAGAGCTCAATTTTAGAATGAAATCAGATAAAAAACCATTTATGAAGAATTAACTCTATATTCTGAGGATTCAAAATCAAAACTTCACTGAATTAAGAACATAAAATCTGTGAAAACCAACAAATCAGCTCAGATAATAATCCGCTTATAAATTTATTTGAAAAACAAAATCCTCTTCCTTTCTCTCATCTAATTCTTTTAATGGGGCTTGAGAAAATTAAGATGAAACCACCATTTTATTACTTTCATAATTTTTCCAGTCTACCGAATTGAGAAATTCAATGTCCCATGAGAGTGCTTATGTCTACTGTGAAATGAATGTGTGAAATAAGTCTGCAAGGAGATGATACTTACAGTGAAAATATCCTGTAAATGCAGGTCCAAGCAATGCAATAGGTAACCCATAAATATAACTGATATCTCATCTGAAGGACAGCCAGGCTGAAATATATCAGTACACATTTCTGAGATCGAAATAGATGTGTCTTTTTGATCTTGTCGTACGTCCGATATCATTGCAGTATGAATGAATATTATCAAATTTATCATATAACAAGTATTTCAGAGAATGTTATTCACGATTCTGTTATTTTTCTTCTAGAAGTTTGTAGCGTCTTAACAATATCCTTTCTAATGCCTTTCCGAGATTCCAAAAAAGGGGACACCTATCAGTGAAGTCGTATAAAATATTCCAAGTAAAACCAAATCCTGCAGTATGACATCAACATTGTTTCAACAAAAGTATGGCTTCCAGGTATTCATTTTGAAGGAAATTTTCTGCAGAATTCAAATATGTTATTAATTTTCTTCTACCTTATATATTACTCAAGATATCGCAAACCGCGATTCTACGGAGACATAACTTTTCCTGAAAATGTCTTAGGAAATATGCTTCCGGAGGCACCCCTAAATATTAATTGATCAATCTGATTTTTTAGTATATTCATCTGGCTACCTAAACACAACTTCATGCCAAGGTACAGCTATCTAGCTCTGTTTTCTAGTTTTCATGGGGCGGCTGATGCACCCTAATGAAGGTCCACTGAAATTGGGCACCTTAGCTGTTCAGCAACCATGCTGGTGAACTAATACATTGCATTCAATTCATTCAATTTACTAGTTAATGGAAATGTACATTATACATGGTATTTAGACCTACAGCCAGGGGCGGACTGGCGGCATTTTGGGCCCGTGGCAAAATAAGTCAATGGGCCCCCACGTCCATACCAGCAGCGTTATTTTCAAATGCAAATTTTGAATTGGTGCAGTCAATTAAATTTGGTAAATTTTTAAATAAAAATAACATGGTAGAGCCCCAAACGTGAGAGGATCTTTTCCTTATTAGTTGTTTGTTGCATCCCTAAGATAGCTAAGTTTTGCCTTTTGGTTTTTTCCTTGGAATTTTGTTTTTTGGACATCTTGCATGGGCCCCCCTGAGTGGATGGGCCCGTGGCAGCTGCCACTCTGCCACATAGGCCAGTCCGCCCCTGCCTACAACTTGTCAAGACTGGATGCATGACTATATCAGATAGATTGATTCAGAATGCTCTTGGGAGCATCTTGCATATTCAACCTCTTGTGTAAGCTCTGTTCCTTGCCCAGCATATACAATACATGCATAATACCCTGACACAGAGAGATGCAAGTTGAGCCATTTCTCACACATCCAGGACCCCAGAGGAGAAAGAAACTAAGTAATTATTGTAATTATCGTGACAAGAAGTGATCAAGAGAAAAATAATTGAAAGAAAAAAATTCACATCCAGGTTTATGGTTTCCAACAAAACTCTATTAAATTAAGGAAAGCAGATCTATGAAAACCAAAAGATGAGCAAGGAGAATGTCATCTGCATGTAATTTCTTTAAATTGCAAAACCGTCCTCCTGTCTCAGCTAATCATTGTAATGAGGCTGAGAAAATATCAAGATGAGCCGGACCATTTTTTTTATTTGCAGAGCTCTGCCAAGCGAACGAATTAGGACAGGCAATGTCCCTTAAGAGTTTCCAATGTAGATTTCCAATAATTTCCCATGGATCTTGTTAATAGTGCCAATAATTACTCAAGGTTTCTCTACACTTCAATCCACGTTAATAGAAAAGTCAAATCTTACTTTTTCAGTTGTTCTATCTTAACAATGCTAAGTTGTCACCGAGAATTAAATCCTTTTTAACTGCCCTTGGAATTAGCTAAAAGAAATTCACACTAACACAATTTGTTCTGATGAGGAGGCATTAAAAGACTGTATAGGAAGACGATTGGATTTTTTTTTTTCTCAGAGACACGTAAAAGTATAAATTCATCAGACTTCAAAATTTTGAAGTTGTGTTATATCAGACAAACTGATTTCATAATACTTAATTTGATACCAGAATAAAAAATGTCATAAAAATGCAATAGCTGGTGGATTAGCAGCATTGTATATGAAATGTAGGAAGATTTCTTGTATCTCAATAACATATTAAACCAATTTTTTTTTGTGTGTTGGTTAAATTTATGACACAATATTAAAACCTCCTTCTCATTTTGTCTTACTTTTTGGTCTGAAAAGTATTTTAAGATTCCATCTATCTACAAATATAAAGCCAGACACATGATAAGATTTGAAAAATTTCATATTTTGGATTAATCATGAAGCAAATTTCCATCCTTTAACATATATCAGAAACTGGCTGGGAGGTTCAAAAATACCTGTGAGAAAAACATATAAATAATATTGTCAGATGACACAATAATGTCAGATCAATTTTTATCAATGTTACAGACATACTAAAACTGAATATGTTCGTAGTATCATATGAAATTTACAAAGCAGAATACTAATAAGATCAGAATAATGATCATAAGATGTTTGATGCATTTGATAATGCAATATTCAAATGTGTACTGCATAATAGCTTTTAGCTCCACGTAAAATCCTTTCTAATGCCTTCCTTAGATTCCAAGAAGTTAAATTTCCAAATGTACATCATGAAAGCAAACATATCAGCCGAAGTCAGCATTAAAGTCAGAAGTCAGACGAAGATGTAGTGCTCCCAGAATTAGTCTTGGCTTTGGAGGACTAAATGTGATTGAACAGAAGTGCAAGAGCCAACTTCCATTAGTGCCAGTGAGTTGGACAACTGTCACTGCTTGTGTTGCTTGGAAAACCGTTAAAGAAAGTGTTTCTGTCTGGGATGCCAGCTTCTACTAATGTACTGTAGTTTTTAGTTTGTATGCAGAATTACTAAATGCTCTGAATGAAGTTTAGACATTTATTTTGCCTTAAATGTTTCCCTTCAATATTTCATACTTTCCAAAAATTTGATTGCATCGATGTGATCATTAATTAACATGACATTGTAGCTGAACGGCCAATGTTACAGTTTGTCTCATTGTGATAATCAAATCAGATCAAATCACGAAAGTCTCAAATCTTACTTTTTCAGTTGATCTATCTTACAGTCCTTGTCATATTTACATGGAATCTCAAGTTTTTTTTCTATGCTGTTGAACTGTGATGTCAGAGATGATTCTATTCTAGCATTGCAATATATGTAAATTAACTACAAGCTGTGATGTCATTTCAAACTGGGTCAGATTCCCCAGCTTCTAACCAATGCAAATCCACCAAACTGAGCATCACAGTTTCAACTCAGTGTCAGAGTTAAAATTGGGTCTGGGAAAACCCATGCAAGTTTGAGATCACAGCCTCTCAGCCAATGGGCTGCCAGAACAAATATACATAACATAAGCCATGTTTTTACAAACAAATTGTCAAAGCCTTCTATTTATACCAACTTCCATCAAAGTTTAAAGTTGTAAGTTAGCAAGTCTGTAGATTTATCAAACAACTCAGTGGGGATTACAACAGTTGTCTACTGTGATTGCTCACCAAGCTGCCATTTGGTAGGATTAGACTGGTGATTGCTGTGATAAATCATTGGGATCAAAAATGTAATGCTTCCTTCAATATATCAATGTTTGAACTGTGATGACGTAGTTTACGGTCAGCCCATTGGCTATCAAGCTGTGATGACGTAGTTGTAGGGGCTATCCCTGATAAAACTCTTACTCTGACACTGTGTTGAAACTGTGACGCTCAGTTCAGGAGGATCAACATTGGCTAGAAGCTGGGGAATCTGACCCAGTTTGAAATGACATCACATCTTGTAGTTAATTTACATATATTGCAATGCTAGACTAGAGTCATCTCTGACATCACAGTTCAACAGCATAGAATAAAAAACTTGAGATTCCACGTAAGTATGACAAGGACTGTAACAATGCTAAGTTGTCACCGAGACTTAAATCCTTTTTAACTGCCCTTGGAATTAGCAAAAGAAATTCACACTAACACAATTTGTTCTGATGAGGAGGCATTGAAAGACTGTAACGGAAGACGATTGGACTTTTTTTTTTTCTCAGAGACACGTAAAAGTATAAATTCATCAGACTTCAAAATTTTGAAGTTGTGTTATATCAGACAAACTGATTTCATAATACTTAATTTGATACCAGAATAAAAAATGTCATAAAAATGCGATAGCTGGTGGATTAGCAGCATTGTATATGAAATGTAGGAGGATTTCTTGTATCTCAATAACATATTAAACCAATTTTTTTTTTGTGTGTTGGCTAAATTTATGACACAATATTAAAACCTCCTTCTCATTTTGTCTTACTTTTTGGTCTGAAAAGTATTTTAAGATTCCATCTATCTACAAATATAAAGCCAGACACATGATAAGATTTGAAAAATTTCATATTTTGGATTAATCATGAAGCAAATTTCCATCCTTTAACATATATCAGAAACTGGCTGGGAGGTTCAAAAATACCTGTGAGAAAAACATATAAATAATATTTTCAGATGACACAATAATGTCAGATCAATTTTTATCAATGTTACAGACATACTAAAACTGAATATGTTCGTAGTATCATATGAAATTTACAAAGCAGAATACTAATAAGATCAGAATAATGATCATAAGATGTTTGATGCATTTGATAATGCAATATTCAAATGTGTACTGCATAATAGCTTTTAGCTCCACGTAAAATCCTTTCTAATGCCTTCCTTAGATTCCAAGAAGTTAAATTTCCAAATGTACATCATGAAAGCAAACATATCAGCCGAAGTCAGCATTAAAGTCAGAAGTCAGACGAAGATGTAGTGCTCCCAGAATTAGTCTTGGCTTTGGAGGACTAAATGTGATTGAACAGAAGTGCAAGAGCCAACTTCCATTAGTGCCAGTGATTTGGACAACTGTCACTGCTTGTGTTGCTTGAAAAACCGTTAAAGAAAGTGTTTCTGTCTGGGATGCCAGCTTCTACTAATGTACTGTAGTTTTTAGTTTGTATGCAGAATTACTAAATGCTCTGAATGAAGTTTAGACATTTATTTTGCCTTAAATGTTTCCCTTCAATATTTCATACTTTCCAAAAAGTTGATTGCATCGATGTGATCATTAATTAACATGACATTGTAGCTGAACGGCCAATGTTACAGTTTGTCTCATTGTGATAATCAAATCAGATCAAATCACGAAAGTTTCAAGTTTATCCTGCACATTTCTTTCATGACTATCAAATGTTGCAGGGGTTAAAGTGGGGTTAACTCTGACAAGTCTGCAACATGAAAAAGGCTAAAGACTATCTGAATCAGTCATGATGATGAAACAAAGGGAACATTTTTAAAAAGTAGCATTTAATCTTTCAGTACAAAATCTAAAGACACTAGATACAGTGTAATGTGGGTAACTGTCAACTTAATGGAACATAATTAGTTGAACTTTAGAAGTAAAGGACTTCACATTAGAGGGACTTTAGTCTAGAAACTCCAGGTCTAATGTTGAGTTTAAGAAGAAACATTAAAATCCATTCAGGTCTAAAATTCTGGTACCAAATGTTGATGGCAAATAGTTTCCTGTCCATGAAAAATAAAGTTGCAGTGAGTAAATGGATAGTTTAGATGTCTGTAGAAAGTGAAAAAATATTTTTTTTTTCACCAAATGCATCACCCTTTCAATAGCCACTTTGGTGTCTTAACAAAAGGGAGCCACTTCAAAATTGATCAATCAAACTTTGCCTTGAGCCAGAGATCTTAAGATCTTGTTTGGGGAAACCAATTCCAATATGAGGCCGTTTAATGGGGCAATTCCATGCTGGGAGAAGATAGCAAATATCTAAACAAACAGGACTCAGAATAGTCAAAGGAGCTTTGTTTGCTTCAGGATGAAATATGGTCTCTTTGCATTTTTCTCTCCTTTCAATCATTTTTCTATGCTTAGCCACTGATAAAGGCACTTTGTTGTGTGACATAAGCCATAGAGGGAAATTTCCGAATTTAAATTTGCATATCTTTATAGCAGAAGTTTTGACAATATATTTTAGCAAATCATTTAGAAAATCAAAAAACACTTTTGGTCCGTAAATTTTAAGAAAACAAAATCAAAGAGAAGTTTTAGAATCATTTTAAAAAACTTATATTTACAATCTTGAGATAGACAACTTGAATATTGAAGTGGCGCCAATAATAGCAAGTTCATTAGTATCTCTTTGAGGTCATTAAACAGTCTCCCTACACTAAACGTTATTTTATGCAGGATAAAAGTGGTCAAATCCATGGATTTTTGCAGTTAAAATTGTTGGGTAAAACATAAAATACAATATAGCTATATGAGAAACAAAACAAGTTTTGGTGCAAAGACCCCTGTGATCACATCATGCAAGTTTGTTCTATATCATTGGTCTTGAACGTGGACCACAGAGCTTTCCTTCAGAAACTATTTGAACAAATGACATGACAACCAACCACAAAATTATTATATGCATGTAAGTTGAGTCCTTCTCACATTAATAACGACAATAAATAAGCAAGTTTAATGATTTTCACATTTCATAAGACACTTCCATCATGTTCTCTATTGAGAAACTACCTTTGATGCTTTTGATATTTCTGATGTTGGCATGTCAAGTTGCCTTATGTTCCGAAGTGTCCAATGAGAATGAATTGATGATGAAAGGCAGTGTTGCTGGTTCCCCAATTATTCATGCTTTCAAAAGGTTGTGTCTCATTTGCCTTGTTGCAAAAATGGCAAGTGAAAATACCAAAAGAATAGATGAAGCCTACATGGAAATACACAAAAAGATGTATTCATTCAGGCACAGGTACTCTGTTGTGGTAAAAAGATGCTTGTTGTCATTTGATTTTTATGCAGGATTCTTTTTGAGATAATAAAAAAAAAAACTGGTAAAATATAAAAAAGGGAGATATTTGCGAATGATTCATCCAATTTATTTTCTATAGCGCCACTCCATTTTATGAGCATTAATTTTCAAAGAAAGAAAGGCATTGGAAGGTAATGTACTTGTAACCAGATGCATCAGAATGTCCGCCGTGACCCTGATAATACCCTCAAATAAAACCAAAGGAGATTGTTAAAAGGAATGTGAAGCTCATTGATGATTTCAGGGGAAAAGCAATTTTGTCACTCATGGTGTAATTAAGTAAGATGCACTGCAGGTTTGGACTGTGCAACCTATTCGTGAGCACCTGGGTGGCCAAGTGGCTTAGGGGCCCATCTGCTCCGCTGAGGGTCATTGCCTGCATGGTTTCGAACCTCGGGTGGGGAACCCAACATTTTCAGTGGACCTTCATGAGCAAAATCCCAGCTGGGTGTCATTCGGATGAGACGTTAAATTGGCGGCCCCTTGTATCTGTGTCTATGCTGGGCAAGTAAAAGATACCTTACATGGAGTAAATATGTAACATGTTGAGGACTCTTGCTCTCTCTCCCATCTCATCAATCAACCGTCATGACACCTAGTATTGGCCTTAGATCGATGCACTTACCGTATCTATCTATCTATCTGAATTAAGTTATAAAATCAGATAGGGACTAAAGAGAAACATTTATCTCAAGTTTCCAGAATAGCTTACTTAACAACCCCAAGTGTGGGCACTGATACTTGCCTTGCATGGACGGTAATGCTAATGTGCTGCCTATTCAAAAACTCATCTAGAAGCTTCCTGCTGAGATAATAATTGCTCCAGAAAATTAATCAGTACTCAAATGATGACAGATAAGTATAAATTCCTCACGCCTGCACAAAATACAATCTGCTAGATAAATCCTCAACGAATAAAAAATCATTCACACCACAATTTTATGGATTGCAAACGAAAACCTCATTGAAATAAGATGAGGAAATCTGAAGAAACCAACAGATAAGCTGAGATAATGTCATCCGCATTTAATTTCTTTAAAAGCAGCAAAATCCTCTTCCTTCTTCTCTGCAATTCCGTTTTATATGAGGCTGATAAAATTAAGATGAAACCGACTATTTTCTTTATTGCAGATTACTGCCAAGCTATGGAATTAAGAAATACAATGTCCCATGAGAGTGTTGTGATTAAAATACTGAAAAAGAAATGTTGAGCGAATGTTGCTAGCACATTCCACATTCGATGATTCGATTATTAACAAGGAGTCATGTTATAATATTTCCTCAAAATTTTCTTCAGAAAGTACGTTAACTGTATTGGTTGATTGTAGTTACAAGACAGAAAGCCCATTCTCTAAAGAATGAACAAGAGAAATATGATTACAAATCTAAATGAAAAAAGGGAGATAATTTCCCAACGGATTCTACAGACCACATTTTAATTCATTGCAAAGAGGATCTGCATTAATTCACTAAATAGTCCAACAAAAGTTTCAACATAATTATAACATAGATTGTAGACAGCTGGAAATTCAGTCATAGAGAGATATAAAGATGAATAGAGAGATATTTAGATTTACAAATTATTTATTTTGTGAAGTTTATTGATAAAAAGATTGAACTGTGCATAAAAATGAATAATAACATGGAGCGACTGTTGACAAACTGTTTTGGATTTTCCAATGATGTATTATCTATGGACTTTTTCATGCTGCTTGGGTAACATTTCAATCTGACTCTACTACATACACAAAATTAAAAGTCACTTTCCCCTCTATAAGTTGTTCCAAGTTGTAGTGAGGCCGAGATGTAATCCTTTTAAAGTTCCCTCGGAATTAGGCAGCAGGAACTTCTTAGTCTGCATTTATGTGCATGGTTACACATTTTGTTCAGACGATTAGAAGACAATAATGGTAGGCAGCACAATACCGAGTTCATCTGATTTGTATATCAAGAGACATAACTTCTTATGCTTCAAGATACTCATCGAGTCTAGGAACCGAAAAGTTACAGCCTCCTAGCATGCAACACTTCTTTATGCTATTGTGTCCCAAGGTCAGGCAAAGAAAGGGCCTAGCTTGCTGTACCAGACACATGTGTCAATCTTTAAGAAAATAATATTTTGTCTGTAGAACTTTGTGTGCTATTCTACATCTGCTGTAAAACAAGAAGTGCCTTCATCTAAGGGACTAAGATTGTTTTTCTATTATATCTTAAATTATTGCTAGGTAGAATCATCGATTTGGTACATTGTACCATGACAGTTGGAACTTGAAGCATTGACAAACAGGCTAACATCTTTATAAAATTACCAGGTCTGGGCGAGTAAACATACTATAAATTATCACAGCACAGATACAATGATACATGCATTGTCCCGCTGTCTGTCATTAACCTCATATCTAAAATTGATTCACACAATATTGTTTCAAAATGCAAGAAATTATGTAAATCATTCTTCAGCGAAAACCCCATGCATCCATTACATGCAGATACCATCAAATTTATTAATCAACCCATTTGATGGTGAGTTCACTGATCCTAACATCCATAAAACTTTATCAGAAGAAACTGTTAGACGGATGATATTGATGGCCAATGTATTATTTATCAATATATGCCACAACTGTGTCAATCATATGGATCAGTGTGTCAAAGATATGGGACATTGTCGCTGTCGTGAACAGTTGAATGGTTGCCGAAAAATGACCCAATCATTTTATGATTATGTTTTATAACTATCTGTCATTCAATTATATACAAACGATCCAATATATTGTTTCATACGTCATTTTTCCATAACTTGATCAATCAAAAAACTTCTCAGAGTTTAGTTGACCAATTACTCGCTAAATCTAGGAACAAACGACAGCAATATTGTTGTCAATTCAAGATATCAATATGTCAAAGATGGCGGATATTTGTGGCATACACGTATACTACAGCCTGGCCCACAGTAGGCTCAACTATCACAAGGGAATAAGAAGAAACCAGTCAGTTTGTAGTAGGAAAGGGGAGCTAGATCTGAACGTCATATATTGATAAGGAATACAACAAACATCTTCTCTAGCACTGCAATGATTGGATGGGATGATACACTAGACCTGTACAAACTTAATAGTTTACCAGTTAAATGACAATGATATGTCCATCTAAAGTCTGGGAAGTCTTATTTTGAAATTGTGTGTGTCAAGGTGATGACTGTAAGAGCTAGGCAATTGCTGTGAAACATATGTATTTTAGCTGGGTATCAATGATGTTCCTTGGTACCACATGTGTAAACATAAGTAGAAGTATTCCTCTAACTAGGGTGTTTCACGGAACCTCTCAGATTTGCCAAACCAGAAGTGAACTATTTTCGATTAAGAGAAGTTGGCAGGCTCAGTTGAAAAAAGTAATGCCTTTAACTAGGCCTTCAAATGGTTTGAATCATTTTGAACCTTCAGAACTGCATTGTGAAAAGAGAGAAAGGAGAATGTCGACCATAACAGAATTTTATGACAGAAAGACATTAATGTATGGGCACCGCTTGCCTTACAACTTTTGATAGCTCTTATGCTATTAGTCCACACAGCCTCCTAGCATGCAACACTTCTTTGTGCTATTGTGTCCCAAAGTCAGACAAAGAATTGACCTTATTGTGCCAGGCATCTGTACACAGCTTCCAGATAAAAATATTGTCAGTAGAAGTTTTAAGAATTTACACCAGTCGTAGAGTAAGATGGGCTTCGCCTGAAGGAGTATGAATGTTTTTAATTAAATCTTAGAATCTTGCTCTGCATGATCACCAAATAGACCAATTTCATGGAAGGTTCTTCCGGTTAACACTAGGAGAAATGTGGTCAGTACTTAAATCCCATTGGCTGATAGATTTTGCACCCTTGCCTCTTATTGGTCCAGCCAAGGTGTCCCCACGCTGGAGTATTTTTAGTATATTTTAATGTAACTTTAAGGCTTTATAACTTGGTCATCCTGTCAGTAAAAATTTGATAAGTTGTATTTTTGGACTTAGAGTATAAACATCTCCTACGTGTGAAAAGCAAGTGAAGAATTGAAGAATTTCAAAGAAAGTCATTTGGGGTCAGTGCTCAGGCCATTCAATGAAATAGGTCTATTGGTACTTGGTGTTGTGAATATTGAACTGAAGCATTGCATAATGTTCTGGTAATGATATCTCCATTTATTCATGCTCATCTGTATTAAGCAGTTTGCTGATGCAAAACACCAGAATACCATGATACTGACAGCTTCCAAATTATTCAATGTAAGACATTAGCATAATTCATTTATACACGTAAGCCATGTCACATGATATACAAATTACCCCCAGGTTACAAATTCGGATAAACTAAAAACACTTATAAAGAGAGTTCATATGTAAAAGTGAGAACTGGAAAAAGAAAAGCCACCTTCCTGAGGGTTTGGGATTTTGGATAATGTTTGGGTTACAGGGTCAATTCTAGCCTTAGGCATTGTTAGCCCTTCGAAGATTGTGTCAGTCATCTCTGACATTGCAAACCTTCTTCAGCTGCGCTGTTGAAGTGAGAAGACACAAAGACAGCGGAAACTCTGTGACCTGTATCCTTTTTTCCTTCCTTTCTCTCAACTTTTCTCCAAATATGCCTATCTATCTGTCATTTTCTATTTCCGTCTTTCTGGATATCTATTTATCTATCAAACAATCTATATCTATTCTATCTGTTCGATCAACTTTATCTAGTCTATGTGTCCTTCTATTTATCAACAATATTGTTGACAGCATTGTCGTGTAGAGAATCTATTTCTGATCTTACCTTAGTTTTTGTTTGTCTAGAAAATATATCCTAATGATATAAATCTTAGAGATCCATGGCAAAAACATCATATCAATTTATCTTTAGGATACTTTATCAAATGAAATAAGCTTACCTTAACACTCCTCAATATTCTGCTCACTCCTACATGGCATATCCAAGGAATAAAGAATATGCCAGGAAGTTGTGAGATGTTTCTTCCGAGTCTGATTTAATTTGCCAAGATGTTGAAGGTATTATCCCTTCCTAGATATTTTCGATTATACATTGCTGCTAAATACATCATGTATTTGATTAATTCCTAAAAGATGACTGGTTGTGATAAAGCTATTTCTTATTTTGTGTCCAAACAATTCATTTTGTTACTTCTCAACCTGATAGGTTGTAGCAACCAACATAGGTGTATGGGAGGGGGCAGGGGGGGGGGCAATCCCCCCCCCAAAAAAATAGGAAACAGTAAGATTTGGGCAAAAAGGCTAAAAAATTTGGGCAGATGGTTAAATAAATGCTATTGAAAATTAGTGATATCTAGGCAATTTCATTTGAAATGGTGCTAAATCTAGATCTTGAAATTCGGGCAAGTGTCGCTCGCCCCAAAAAAGTGCGTGCGCCATACGTCTATGGCAACCAAATAGTGGTTTTAACAACCAAATAGGGGTAAAAATATGGTACTTGATAACCAGTATTAACCAATATTCTGCATCAAAATTGTAAGGCCAATCATGTAGCAGGAGATCAGTCACAAGACAAGCCAATAAATAACGATATTGGTGTCATAAAAGTGTTATTGGTGTATGGAGAGTGATATTGGTGTGCCCCTATGCTCTTAGTAGGAAATATATAAAAAAACGTATCTTTAGAAAAACCAGTAGTTTACAAATATGTATAAGTCTGCATTTTTTGTGCAGAATACGACATACTGGATGTTGAGTAGACCAATATTACTGCTTCGGCCAATAAAAGTCGATATTGGTCTCCTCACCTTCCACTATCTATATAAATATAAGATAAATCATATAAAACAATATGTTTTGAGCCTGTATCATGAATATCAGTAATTTGATATCAACTAATCTTTTCTACACAATTTTGACCCGAGTCTGGGACATTCAAGGTTAAAGTCCTGAAACATAATTGTTGAGAAGACCTGATTGTCTGTCATGGAAAGAATACCAGCTGTAGTATTGAAAGAGACTAGTCATGGAGACTACCACAATGAAATTGCCTTTTAATTAGAAAGCAATGAGCTAGCTATTTTTGTGGCATCAGTGGGAAGCAACTACAGACTTATCGACCAAAAATTGTTAAAGAGTGAGTTTTTTAGTTGTGGCTTATTGATTTCATTTGGCAGACTTTACATGATATAGTGTTATTCGAAAAGCTACAGTTGACTATACTTCTAAAAAGTAAATTAGTTGTGCTGATTTTTTTTCACAGGAATGTTTGGTATCAACTTTTACAACATGCAGGCATGCTAGAGAAAAAAGCGAAAAAAAAAACACTGTGTGAATGCAGACGCAAGTACATGTAGAGGGAGTTGTCACTTAATTATATCTCGTGAATGATCTGCCGATAAGATGTGGGACAATTAATCGAGAAATAATCAATTTTCATGTACATTGTAAACGGGTTGGGAAATTAGGGCATGAGAGCATTCTTTTCAAAAAATAAATAATGTGGCAAATATTGACCTGACCTTGGGTATAAAAATATTGTCATTTTTATGTTGTGAGAATAATATAAAATGCAATTGACATGCTTTTATAGCTAGAGTCAAAAGGACAGACTCAGGAACCACAGAACACGTCACGCTTTAACTGTATCAAATTTTGCAAACCATGTTGTCACACTCGACCAACTGCTTCTGAGTCAGGCCTTTTGACTACAGCTGACAGTCTTGCATATCTCCCTTATTTCATTTGAAGCTCTTGAAATAGATCTTTCTTCCCTTGACAAAACACCATGACACCTTTTTCTGTCAAATCATTTTCAGATTCCGTGTAGCACTGGTTTGTCAAAGGTTGTTTCTGATCAATAAAACTGTTATGGCTTAAATTTCAGTTAATTTATTGGGCGAAAACTAAAGTCGTAGGTAATCTGAAATTCACTTGTCATGAGAACTATGGTTGATTTAAATGAAAAATGAAATAAATTCTTTACGGCTTCTTAACATCTTCAACACTGCTGACCTGTGGAAACATCAAAAAAGTGCCATGATGCTGGAATAAATTTTCCGTACCTCAGTTTTGACCTGGTCAACGAATACGCCATTACAGCAGAGGGAAATCATTTTTGATGCATTTGTGGAACTGAATGAAATATTGAGAAAAAAAACAATGTAGGTGTCCAGGGTTGTTGCCTATTTGATTCTACTCTTGCTTTCATGCTATGCCAAGCCGTTCTCTTCATGAAAAATGTTGTTTCACCATTCATTGATTTTGCTGAAGAAAGATTAAGGCACGCAGGTGACACATTGCTGACTAATAATGACACCCCAGCTTGTTTCCTTGAGGCTGGCATGTCTGGTCGTCATACATTGTGATGCTAAAAATACCAGTAATGGGAACTAAGGCGTGCTACGGTCACTTCTATGGGGTTCTTGGAAGATCTAATGTTCTGTGATTAAGCTGTTATCATCATGCTGGCTAGGTAGCACATTATGCAACCTCCATCTGGTATGGCTTACATGATAACTTGGACATTCCTGCATTAATGACAAAATGGTTCCAGATTTCTGTACATATAAGGTACCACATTGAAATGGTCCAATACATATATTTACTATGTACTGTGTAGTGTACTACATAAAATGTGATGTCAGCTTCTTATTGACTGTAATGAACTTGCCATTGGAACAGTTTAATTTTCTCCTTATTGATTTTATTCTGCCATATTGAACTCACAAAACTTATGGGGTATAATTTTATGCATAGTAAACTGGTAGTATAGCACCTTAGTGCCTTTTAAAGGTATTTATGAAATAAGGATTTACATTACATTAGACATGCCAGACTAAAAGTTAAATACCACCATGCAGTGTGAATGCATTAATTTGGACAGCAGGGGCTTGTGTTGCACATACGTGTATGATATATAGGTAATCCACAAATGATACATGTCTGATAATATACACAGAACTTCTTTCAACACCACCAGACTTCAACTCTTTGACTTTTTATTTGTCTTATCTTGCTAGACGTAATCCCAGACTCATCTTGTCCTCAACTGCACTTTATTTACTTTGTCACTTTTCAATTTCCTTCTGCATCACTTCTCTTAGAAACTTTAGTCTCTGTGGGAAAAACTTTCTCTCAGAATAAATCCAGCCTACCACCTGCTTCCAACACAGTCAATCTTAGATTCTATTGTGCAGTGGCTTAGTTGTATGTTTTCTATGTTGAATGGCAGTTTCAATGATTACAATACTGCAACTATTCATTGTGTCCTCCTCCTGTCTTAATTAGCCTACTTGAGTGTACAAATACAGGACTAAAAAACCCAAATCATCCAGCCATCCATCTGGCTGTGCTTCGTTGTATTCTTTGTGTCATAATAATTCTCTCATTATATTGTTGTTTCAAAAGACAAACATTGTCTAAAATACATGTGTACAAGCAGTGGTTTATGCAACACCATTAAAAAAGTATTGATGTAAATGGTAACATACTGGAATGTACAATTCAGTGAACTACCATTTTGTAACATCAAGGACAGCCTTATTGACAGGAATCCTGTTGGCATTGAGGCAGTTTTATTTTCTGTGTATTGATTAATTTGGCGTGACCATTCAGACTAGTGAAATCACCAAAACTGTGGTATAATCTCAAACAATGTACATAGTAAATAGGTAGTGAAGCACATTTTAAAGGTATTTATAGCATGAAGATTTATGGCACACAGACATGCCAGACCAGAAGGTAAATACCATCAGAGTGAATGCTTTACTGTGACAAGTGTATATCACACGTATTATTGAGATAATTCACCAGGATATCGGAATGTCCAAAGTCTGAGGACTAATTATATAACGTAGCCATAAAATGCATTTTCTGTGCAACTGGGGAATATAAAAGCAGTCCTGTAAGCATTAAGGTGCTACAATGCCTTGAGATGAGACATTGCTTTTTGTCATACATTGGCCTATATATCACGTGAAATTGTTGTCTACTGCATTGCTATTTCATCGTACTTGAAATATGCTTTTCAAGTGACAAACCAGTACATTGCTTCCTTTTCCATTTCTTTTCATTTTTCATTTCAAAATTCAAAACCACTTAACACGCCAACATCAAAGGCATCACATGCAAAAATTGATTGCATGGAAAAACCACTGTCCAAAAATAAGATGTCTGCATAAAATTGACAAATTACAGATTAGCTGGTGTCCATATGTACATACATACATGAAAATCAGACAAAAACTAATGATTGAAATTTTTCAGTGACAATTTGCCTAGCTTGTATGTTCATCCTTCATAACAAAGTTCATACAATGTGTATCAAAATCAATTTTATGAAAATAATTTCTGCAAATAATAACTGTGAAAGTCCACTTCTACAGCAAGAAGTTTGACCAATATTTTTTCTGTAGTGTTACTTCTGCACAACATTCATTTCTGTGGTCCTCCATCATCGCAAGCTGATTGACTGGATTCTATTTCTTGGAGATTGCCCATCCCATTAGAGACCAGGCTGTAGTATATGTCTATGCCATAAATATCCTCTATCTTTGACACACTGATCCACGGGATTGACAGAGTTATGGTTGCTATGAGACTTATCATGATAAGTAATAGCCAACATTAGCTATGTCATTCATCCAACAGTTTCTTGTGATAAAGTTATATGATTGCTCGGATTAGTGACCTCCCCTGTGAGAAGGCTGATTCATCTCTAGTAGCTGCTTGGAATGGTTGGAGAATTGCTAAAAGGGGGAAGCATTTGTATGGCATATTCACAGTAATTGTATCTATGACAGATTTAAGGCTAGAGAAAATCATTACTGTGGAAAGTTGGCAGTAGAAAAGTTTCTAACCATATTTCTAATCATTTTTTCTAAAATCAGTGCATACGTATCTGTTGAATCTTTTGGAAATAATTATGGATACAGAGGGATGGATTTACGCACTTGGGTTTGTTCTTGGTTATGCAAATTTTGAAGTTATTGTTTTAAGGCCATACATATAGTAACACTCACACATAAAAGCTATGATCTTAGCCATTACACTAAATCGCTGTTTTGGGTGGATTTACCAACCTTGACTCTTGCATATATTATAACGCCAGACAAACAATAAACCATGTGCTTTCCCTAGTTCAGGACACACATATATTCTATATTTGCCTTCGTTTTTTCTCGTCTTATATCTGAGGTTCATCTGTGGTTCATTTTAGCTTCATCGTTTCTTTCTTTACTTTGTCACTTTTCTATTTCCTTTCACAGCACTTCAATCTACAGGAAAAATGTCATTTTGGAATAACTCGCTTCTTCCGTCATAGTTCAATCTGCCTTCATTCCTTGAAATGGCTGGGGCTTGCTATTGAATATTCAGACACTTTTGCTGTGGCAGGTTGGAACATGAAAGATACAAAAGATAGCAGGATTAAGAGTTATAAGATATATAAGAGAACGCTTTACAAGTTGGAAATGTACCCTATATCGTGGGAATTGTGGTATCTTCACTTCACTAGCAATGTGATAAATGGAAGAGACTACCAACTGTAACCATTTCTGCAAACGATATCGCGAGAGTGTGCCCTTCAAACTGGGGTTCCTATTCTGGCAGACTTATGTATAGACCATTAAAATTACTACCATGTCACACCGGTGACGGTCACCTGAACATTGATATAACTTTACTGTTCCTGTTAAATTTAATGTCAGCATATTAAGTGTATATTCAATAATTTGTTTATGGACACCTACAGTGGTAGGCATGATAGGAACCGATAAAGAAAATTTATTATGTAATTAAATCAGTTGAGTTTTGAAGTGGAATATGATGCCTTTTCACAATGCCTACCATTTTCAAAAGAATATGTGATATTTTGTTGTGTGCTAGGTACCTCAGTGTCATTTCCCCTGGCACACCATGGCATCAGCCAACAACCCATTTTTCTTTTAGAAAATCCTTAATCCTATTTGCTGCTACAGTGGCCAGATAATAAGTTAAGTGCATGGCATATTCTTGTATTATGGTATAGAAGCTTTGTCTATTCCCATTGCATCTTATTCATTTGCAGTGTATTAAACATGACTTTTTAAAAGCACGAATAAGTAGCAAACCTGCAGGTTGTGTCTCTCTTATCCATTTATCCTCATTTTGTTCTTTGGGACATAGGGCTGCTCGACATGCAACCATCAAAGGATCAAAAGGAAAATTCTCAACAAAGAAACTGTAGTGATGCTTTTCTATGTGGCACTTATGGTGCAAAAATATGAAGAGTTCTAATGGTAGCTACAGTTCGTGAGGTGACTGTCCTGAATGATCATAACCACCTTCTTTCGCAAGCATAATTGAGTAAGTAAAAGTACTGTTTGCTAATAATTCAACATTCTACAATTAATAATATTCACATTCATCAATAACTATGCAACCCATAAACATTGATGTCTTCTGGATTTTGTCTACTGTTGCTGACTACAACTTGATATACTCCATAAGTGTTATTTTATAGTTACCCAGGCCAAGAAGCAAGTTACAGATTGTTTTCAACAAAATTAGTCTTATTGCATTACAGATCACTACTTAGAGGTTGGTAATAGAATAGGCTAGTAGTTGAATTCCATTTAGTTATGTTGAGCTGGTCACAAATCTGTCAACTATATTCCTGTGATTTATAATGTGCAAAATTTACACAGTCATTATACCTATGATAAATCAGAAGAATTGTTTGTTATATCTTTCATTAGTATCTATTCAAAAGAGCTTGTTGCCAAGACAATTTCCTTGAAAGTATCGTCACGATCGTCTGTGCGAAAAATAATGAAGAGTAATATACAAGTGGGTATGTTGAAGAACAACTAAAAATGTAACAAGCACAAACAGCAAAAGTAACTGTAATCTGAGTATGACAATTTTTGTAAGTAATCGGTTAGGTTACTTTATAATTCAATGAGTATTCGATGATGTAATCTGGTTTCTTTGCAATCTGACAACTTACAACACTGACTGTCACAACTCACATCACTTTGGGATAGTTTCACTGTATATTTGAAGAAAATCTTATCTACCATACAAGCTAGAGCTCTGCGTTCATAAAATTTTCAAAAAGGTGACAAATTGCTTCTTATGTATGGAACCAATGATCTTGGTATCACATATTTCACTGTTAAAGACCACACTGGTGTAACATTATAGCTGTCTTAATGTTAATGAAAGTGAAAAATTATCTGCATATTTGTATGACCTTTCGTTACACTACTGAGGAAGAGGTTTCCCTTTATGTATATCCATATATTTGCTACTTTCTAGACTAGAAAAGAATCACCGCACCAATGTCTTTAACAATTCTATGATATTCTCTTCTGCCGGTCTTTTCTCAGTATGACCTCTTAGAATTACTTATTGATAGCATACTGAATTCCACAAGAAGTAATAGTGTTGAATTTTGTTGAATGGATATCATATGATATGAAAGGTAAAATTAGATTTAAAAAAATAAAACTACTAAACCTACTTGATACTATCAAAGGTCAAAGAATCAGAATCTAACATACACTCAACTAATCCTAGCATGTTTTCTTTGCATGACTGTATATTGTGTAGGATGTGGGAATTAAATTAATAATAATAACAAATAATTATATTGATATTTGTTGCATTCAAACAGTCTATCTATTCATTGAAAAAGTCGAATTATTGTAATTTCACTCCTATTGTATAGCTGCATTCACATCTAAACTCAGCAACATCAAAAACGCACCATTCCAAAAAAGCTAAATAATTATATAGTACTTTCTCTTAAAGTATCAAGATGAAAGTTTGCACACTTCAAGTTGATGACATCTTGTATATTCTTGAATATTTACTGCACTTAGAGATTTTTTAAATTTTCAGGAATATACCTGATGCCATGAACTGGACGTGTGCAAATTTTCAAGAGTTTTTTAAGAAGTTGTACTATTTTCAGCCTTTTTGGAATGGTTTGTTTTGATGTTGCTGAGTTTATGAAAGTATGTCAACAAATTTATTTGTCCACATTGACTTTTGGACAATTGATCTATTTTCTGGCCTTAGTAAAGGCAAAATTTGATTGAAAATAAGTAGAGAGGATGGTGTGTCTAGATCATGTCATTCGTAGTGCCTTAACAATTAAATAAGTGGAAAAAAAAAACAGGTCTGGAAATCAATTGCTGTTTCTGGTATGAGCTAAAATATACTCCTGTGACCAATGTTTCATTTGGGACCACCATTTTTGAGTGTGGTTGCTAAACCTGTGCTCTTGCAGATGAGTGTGGCCTTACAAGTTATATCAAAATGTAGCTTATTGCTTGCTTTTTATGTTGGTCATTCGTGATTTCAAAAATCAGCAAAAATGGGACACTTCCGTGGCCTTGACCAGAAGGATTAAAACAGTGAAGCTTTGAGTAGAATAATTTTGCATGAAAATTAAGATAAATCTCTGTATGTAGTGACCTTACCCCATAAATCATCAGGATATCAATATCAGTATTAACATAAAGACATCTATATCAAATTCTTCTTATTCACTCACCTGTATCTTCGGAAGCAAAGGTCACTAAAGTTGATGTCCATGTCCACAGACATGACATGAAGATGATATGGTAATGCTGCATCTCAAGACTTGGATCATTAGAGGTCGCTGGTATGGCGATGACCTTGCATTAATAACGAGTCCTTGAGGTACTCCATAAATATTCCTATGGCATCATCGATGGCACTGATGACCTCATAACGATCCTTGTAATGGTACTCCTAACTCCTCATGATGTTAGTGTTCTTGGCACTGTATCCATAATCATAATAATGGACATTACTTGCATAAGATCACCATGTATGGTAAATCGAAGGTCTAGTCACTCTCCAAGAAGACCATTTAGTATCCCGGACTACAAGATGATTTGTGGTCAGAGCAAGTGACACTACTGGTGATGGACTTTACATTTGAGCACATCTATCAGAAATGTGTTATAGCCTGTCTTACTGATGCAGATTTTATCTTAAATAGCGTATCAAAAACTCACATAAATCTCACAAAAGGGTGTGAAACATCGACACATTGATGAATGCACTATCAGCAAGAGTACTATGCCTGTCAAAAGCGTTACACACGCCCGTTAATCTGTATTTTTGTTGTGAACATTATGCAAAAAAATATGCCATGTGAAAGATAAATGCCTAAAACATGTATGACAATGTGTCATGACACACTTCAATTCCATGATGATTGGTGAGTCAAGTTTTAGCTCAGGTCATTTTTAATGTACGTCGAAGATTATCACCTCACACCATCTGGCAAACAATCAAATTTTTGTTGAGGCTGCCATGCGAACTTAACACCAGCCATCCAACAGATGAATTGTTGTATATGGTAGATGATTACTTTTCAATGACCTTGAAGTGTGTAATTTGTAATCCAATATGTGCGGCAGGACCTGCGAACCACTGATTGTATATTGACACAAACTGTGTGTTGCTTTAATTGATATTTACAGTAGTCAGCTCCGCATTATGCAAATCAGCCAATTGAATTGATGAAGTTGGCAGCCAACTGAGCATACCACATCCTTTTGAATATGAGCTTGAATTGATTAGCTCTTCACAAGGGGTTGATATTTACTAACTGCTCGAGTAACACACTCAGAGAATGCACATATGCCAGTCTGATAGATGAAGTACTGTAGATTGTTGATATCTAGACGATTAGGTTATCCAATCATTATCACACTCCTATGCTGTTCTAATCCAGCGTTTGTTTTTTTTAAGGATATTTTGTATCAATAGAGGTCGGTTTGTTACCCTTTGTCTTCTGGCAAGTCAAACATGTGTACAGTTTTGTTGTGTCAGAATAAATACATATTATTTTGATGCTACTAATCCAGCCAAATGGATGAAGAGCTACAAATCATTGATATCAACACAAGTCATTCTCCGAGAGTCTTGGGGTACACCTGTATTTTTGTGCTGTATTATTTACTGTCAGTCATGCACCTTATTGCAGGCCCAAAATTTGTGGTTAGCCTTCCAAAGTGATACAGCTCAGGGCAGCAATAGAAAGGTGCCCATGGGCAGAGAACATCGCTCAAGGCTCCCTTGACGTAGCATAATTCAGTGTTGGTAGCAACTGTGTGATGATGAGTGATGCAAAAACCTGTCATTCTGGCACACTCCCTATTCATTCAGAGATTTCCATGCAGCAAACACTAGATACAACCCGCCTCCTTTTAATGCCCAATTGTAGTATGTAGATCTGGTATCTTATTTCATACTGTTTCATTAGCCATTAGGTAAACTCTTTATGTTATTGATATTGTATCCATGTGAGGTCTATCACCATAAGTCGATGGCATTTCATGTCTTTGAGGATACTGAATCATTGATGAAGTGTCACAGTGTTTATCCACAAACTCTTGACAGGGTGTATTTGCAGTCAAGGTCGCCAGGGGCTTTGACTGTCATGAAGAGGGTGTTGTTGGAAGGCATCGGTGGCATTTCTTTGATGTAGTATCCGTTTTGTGAATTGTGCCTGGTTTTAGAAGTATTTTGGTGCTTGTGTTTTTTCTCAATGCTGAAAACAAAAGAAGAAAAACACAATCACAGTCATTTTGATATCTGGATAAGTAACAAATTATCAAAATTGTTTGGAGCATCAATGGACAAAATGAAACAATGGCCATTTTGTTAAAAACTGCTGTTTTGAGGGGTCATGAATCAGTTTCTCGTGAGATTGATATCTCAGTGTGAATAAAACACTAAAAACAATATACTGCAGCAGGCAGCCAATACTTATAGAAAGAGTTATATTGATGCAGCTTCCACTGAACATCATTGAAGTATAATCTAATGACAGTCGTACACATAGATGAGAGGAGAAATACAATCATTGTAATTGCGTTGTTCAATTACTATGAGTGACACCATACATGTATTTATTCCATGTCTAGAAACATTTCTCTCTGATACTGAGCTTTTTCCCTGGATAATACGAATGGGAAATACAGGGTCTAAGGTGAAAATATCAGGGAAATACAGGTCCAAGCTATGAAATGATCTATACGAATGCATGGCTGTTTTTTTTATAAATTACCATAACAACCCAATTAACAGAATGCATATGGTTACCTGCTTAAATAGATCTATTAAACAGAATAAACAGCGATGATTATCTACAAAAGTACTTTTTACTGTGACATAGGCCCTTTATGAATCATGATAACTTATGGTGTATCATGATACTTTAATGATATGATGAATTATAATTAAATCAATTACATTTGACTGAATATCATTTGGACTTTTGTCCCGTCTCAACTGACGCTTTATGACCAGTACACTTTCAAAAGCGTCCTGGAATTATAACTAGAAAAGCACACTGTATATAGCTGAGATTCAGTAAGACTACCTAAAAACAGATCTCTGCCAATAACTCAGCCTCTCCCTCAAATTTGCTGCTAGATAAGGGATGATGAATCCGGTTTAGAACATAATCTGAAACTTCAGTGAGTGATTGATGAGCCTGTCAAATTATGTTTGCATATTCCTGTGTATGAAGCATGAATTACTAAGGCTTCCTCAGTTGGTAGTCTAGCTTCTGAATATTCAACAAAATGTTCAGATTGAAGAAACTGTTTGCCTTACAGTTTTGGAAATTTCATTTGTTTATTAGCAAACATGAGATTAATTTAGTTATGTATAGTTAATGATGATATTCCATTGCCAATATTAGTTAATTCCAAGAAGTTTGATATCTATATATACCTTCACAATGTGCACACAGTTAACTCTCTTTCAAAAATTAACTTTGTGTTAATCAGCAAACAAGTCTCTTTTCTGAATTGTTGATGATGAAGCTTCCTATAGATGGAATTTGTAAAATCAAATATTTTTGTTTATTAGCAAACATGTCAATACATTAATGATGTTTCCCTGATTTTAAAGGTATGTAAATATCAATTTTTGGAACAAAATAGAACATCATATGGAATAAATTTGGTTTGAGGCACATTGCTCAATGATTGTTGCATCTTTTCAACAAAAAACCCTCGTGAAATGGTCTAGATGAGTTAGCAAGAAGTTATATTTTGAGATTAAATTGGAAGATAAATAACAATTGTCACATGTTTTTCAGAAGTCTTAAAAAAGGCAGCTATAAGTTTCTCTACTTGCTTTCAAACATATTCAAAGAGATCATATCAAATGTGGCATAGGTTCTTATCTCACATAACTAACATATCCAACGACAACAACATAATTAAGATAATGATATTTTTTACGACATCTCAGGACTCCCCCCTTCTAATGCAAGGATATGTCATGAGTGCTCATCTGATATATGTGAAGATAACGAGCAATATATTTCCTAATTGGCAGAAGACTCCTCTTGTAAACATTCCCCAAGACTAAATAATTGGATATTGAGATATTATGTTTCTTCTTTGATTCATCAGCAACATGTCTCTGATATATCTTTTATGTGTCTCATTTCCCTGTTACAATAGGTTTCCATGGCAGGTTTCTCGAAATCGATATCAGGAATATATTTCATAAGTCACAGATAAAGTCATTCTCTTATATAGTTCAACCTTTTCGAAATATATATTGTGAAATGAATAAGAGCAACTATCATGCTCATGTTTATCACGCTTAAAATGAGTTGGGGTCAAATTAAAACCTTGGGAGATACGATTAACATAGCTTCATTGAATTTAAGCAAAATCAAAACATGATCTTGCGATTCAAAGTGAGCAGAAAGTTGCAGGAGAGCTCAGTGGATAAGAAACAACATCATCCGTACTCCTGGATTATATCCAAGAATGGGGAGAGGTTTCTCCTATGCGTCAACAAATGGACTACAAATTAATATTACTTGTCCAGGATAATAGCAGTCAGTGTGACAGTCACATCAAGTGAATTTGTTTTGTACACAGGTGGATCAAAAGCAGCAAGTGCTTCGATTGATGCAGATGTATACACTCGACGATAATTCAGCTTGAAGATAAAGATAGAGGCACGGCGAAAATTTGAAGACATAGAGCATAATATCAAGCAAACAAACATTGATGTCTGTTAAACAGACTTGAAGATTTGCTTTTCGAAAAGTTCCGCATTTTGAAAATTGTATCTTGTTGACTGTGTAAACAACATTCTTTGATAAGTACCTCTATGTTTTAAAAGCACTGGGGATAATGGAATTTTGATGAAGGGCTGTATTCTTGTATATTTAAATGTTGAGAACGAGAAAAATGATATATCGACTTTCAAAAAGAAAGAAGATATCGAAAATCTGATTAAAAAACAAAATGTCATATGCGCCGATTTCATTTCAAAGTTTTGATGTCTAATGACTTTTCCATAGCAGACATATGAGGTTGTTTTACTTCTTAAAATACAACTCTCTTTGATGATAAAAATGACAAAAAAGTAATTCCTTTCTTCAGCAAAAATAATGTCCTAACAGTTAAGGGTGAATGTACTTTTTTGTGATTTTATTTTCTGACCCATTACAGAGCATGTATCAACAGATTTTACACGGTTGTTCAAGTATGAGCCTTTCTCAACTTTCAGTGTGAATCAATAGCATAAAAATGACTTATATTGCTGATTTCCATGTTAAACTGCACATTTACTTGGAAATTAAACAGCTCTATCAAAGCTATTTCATTCAACCATTTCCAGGTTCAAAAATCAAAATTTTATTGAATTAAAATAGGTTTTAAAAAACTGACAAATTAGCTGAGACAATGCTGTCTGATTTTGATAAGAAGATGTGATTCAATAAGGACAATGCAAACTTCAATGCCTTTGGCTCTCATCATTTTTACAATCAGCTTAATGGGCTGAGAAAATTAAGATCAAACCATCTTCATAATTACGGGATCCTTGCTAGTTGCACCATTAAGCAGGGCAATGTCCCATGAGAAGGTTTTTTAAAACTTAGCCATTTAATGAATGGCTAAGATGAAATTTATAATTATACCCTGCTGATTATGAATTAGCAATAAATCTGTAATTGACAAAATCGTCTCTTGGCGATATGAGGGTCACGTATTAAGTGGTATTTATATACGACTGCGACACTCTCTTGGAATATATATGCTCTGTCTTTTTCTCTCTTCTCTTTGTGCCATTGTTGTCATTTTTGGAACCATGTAATTTTGTACTATTGCTGAGTCAATTGAGCTGGCATTCCCATGTATATATTTTTCATTATTTGGCATGTTCACGAATTCGTGGAGGTATAAAAACGAGCATGTACGAATTCGTGGACATGAAAAAACGAGTATAGGTGCTCGTTTACATGTAAAACACTCGTGAATGTGCTTTATTTTTCATTCGTGTATCTGCCAATAGTAACATTCGTGGAAGTGCTATATAATTAGGGTTTAGTGTTAAAAAATAGGTTTAGAGTTAGTTTTAGCCAAGTTTAAAGTTGCAATGTTCGTAGTTACACATGCACAAATCCGTGAATAGCAATATTTCACACTTACACGCATGCTAAATTCGTGTATATGTTCGTTTTTTTCAGGTGTACAAATTCGTGTACATGCCAAATAGTGAAAAATATATACCTCGCATTCCGGGCTCCAGAACACTTCCAAACCCATTCAAAATACAAGGGATTTGCATCACTGAGTCCTAAATGGAATGTTTGATGTCTTGTGTCTTCAGTAATGGCCTAGTGAAGTCTGAAAATGGACAAGCTTCAGCCAGACAGAATTGTGTGTCGAAATACCTGGATCAACCACAGGTATGTGGTCAATCTGATCAAACTTTGTCCTTTGGACACCAGGGAGTGAGCAGCCAAATTCATAAAACCCCAAGCACTGAAATTGGAAAGAATGTGGAAAGTTTTGCCAAGGTGGTCACCCAGCAGCTCAAAGCTCATTTCAAAATGGCCTTAGCTAAAAAACTATTAAGTGGGAAAACATTAACACCAGAGTTGTATGCATTCAACATCAAAATGTGATTTAATTAAAACAAGGATCTCTGGAGACAACCAGATGAGCTGTGATAATGTCATTAATGACATCCGCTTTGAAAAGATGATTAATTACTTAAAAACAAAATAGAAATCCTGTTCCTTATTCTCTGTGAATTTATGAATGGGTCTGAGACAGTTTAAAAGACACAACTGTCCATATTTTAAATCATTTTTTCAATATATTTAAACTTATAAAGTTGTGAAAGGCAATATCAAATGTTAATGCTTATTTTATGCTTCTTTAATCCATGAACAAAAATTAGATTAATAGTCATATTGAAAATGGAGATAATGCTGCAACCCAAAATAAAGTGTGGCTACCCTAGCAGGAAGGTAGAATCAACCACTATGCTAAAACACCCTTTCGCACCTGTTGGCTCCCCTCAAATCACTTCCAACCTTTACCTACCTGAAAACCACCTTGTAAAATTTCATTAAATGTATATTAAGCCAATACCAATTCAAACTCTATAACTCCCGTTGTGTTTGATTTCTTGGATATTGTGCCCCTTGCATTTGCTTTGTCAGCTGCCTTATCATAGTTCTTTATATGGGATAAAGTTGTGGTGAGAAGTCAAAGGTACTTGAAAGGAGATTTGGGGTGGAGTGGAGAATTGACAGAAAATAGGTAAACAAAGGACTTCTATACACAGAACATGTTCTTACATTAATTTGGGTTGTACTGTAGTAATTTTGCCTCTGAATATGAATTACTGGGTTGTTTAATGAATCACCTGCATTATCTCTTCTTTGTACACAGCATTTCAAACGTGTGTTCGTATTTTGAAGAAAATCATATGATGACTACATTATAATGAGATATGGTATCTTGCTGAATCTTTTCTTGGAATATGTGGGAGGTGATTAACTTTCCAAATTAAATTCAAAATAGGATTAAAAGCCATTTCTATTTTGCTCCCATTGTCATCTTGCTACCAGAGGAAAAAAAAACATTAACTGGTACATTCTCTTTTGGAACAGCTTTTGGAAGAGTTTGTCTATTTTGTTAGGTGACTGATGACCAAAACTGACACTGTTTATTTTTCCATATAAAATAACGTTCTATTTCATTTATCAATATTTCAGCATAAATCAGCTCCTGCCAGATCTGTTACTCTGAGTCTGAGAGCCAGTGGGAATCTGACTACAATTGTTCCAGGGAAATGTGGTCTCATTGGACAAGCTGCTTTTAAAAGGGCCTCTTATAATGCAGGGACCGCAACAGTGTTGGTTAGTCAGTACATAGCATTTTTGGCGCTGCATTTTGGATTCATGCAAATAATTCCAGAAAACAGCCCCTCATAAGTTGCATTGCCAGTGTAAAAATCCATCCCACAGCCATTTTTTCATAGTGTTTGTATCATATTTTAAGCAAAAAATTGCAAGTTTTATTATTAAAAACATAGTGACCCCCACCCCAATTTTTTTTCTTTAACTTATTTACTGAGATGCCTGATACTGATGCACATTCTTGTAATTGAGCATCATTTTAGAGAAATGCCAAGCAGTCTAAAAAAACTCAAGAGTGCTTTAACTGACCAGAGCTTGACTGTTGCTGTTAAATAGAGCATACAATAATTGCAAATGTACAGCATACTGAATTTCTACACACTAAACTGCCACTGGCTGGCCGTTTTCATTACTTCGGCATTTACTGTGATGTCAAACTATAAACTGAGAGTCACAAGTTGAGGATGAGACCAATCACATTAACAGATACCCTGGTGATGTCACAGTTCCACTGCAAGATGAATTTTCCAAAAAACATGTAGCAATGAAAACAATAATGATATCTGCACAAACAATTGACAAATAAAGCAACGCTCAGATTTCACTGCAATATCGCAAATCGGTAAATTTAAAACAAAATTGGCATAAACAACACTTCAAATGGCAACAAATAATTACCTAGCAAGGATGACCCACTTTGAAATTGACATTAGAAGTTTTTACGTTGTTACGTGTAGATAAAGTAATCTCACTGGTCACCTCATTTCATTTGAAAAATAATCATGATTCTGATGCCAGTTTTTAAAAATGTTGTAAAAATGTTATTATCCTTCCAAAAAGTTCGTAAAAATTGATTTTTTTTCTTGTAATTTGTGCAAGTTGTGGCCAACAGGGGCGTATCTAGAAATAGCCTGGGGGGATCTAACATTTGATGAAAATGCACGCCTATTGCACGACTCTGCATTTCCTATCTCTTCGATGTTAATCTTGGGCATGAGGGGTAAGCGGCTTGCCGCTCAGCCCTGAACCAAAGCCAAAAAAAGTTGTTCATAATTTCAATGATATATAATACAGAAGGGTGAATCCATCCAACAAAAAATATGCAACTGTGTATCCCCTTCTTAAGACACCCTAGCTCTGTAACTGGCAGAAAACTGTAAACAACATTCAGGTTAGACAGTTTATGACTATTATGAGTAACAGTTGATTATTGATGTTCACAGCTTGTAATCTACTTCTTTTATTCAGTTATGCTTGATGAAACTTTCATACTATGTCACATACCATATATAGCTATTCTCCACACTACATCATATGCCAACACTGCATCACACTACTCACCACAGCCAACCACTATGCCCCAGAAGTGTGCTGTCATATACCAATTTTGCAAGATTTTTCAGATTCTACATACTTTTTGGAAGGATAATAAATAAAGGGACAATGATTCATCCCATTTATCTTCATCTAAGGCCCCATTCCATTTCATGAGCATAAATCTTTAAAGAAAGAAAGGGATTTGAAGGCAATAACATAAAAGATGATGCACCAGATTGTCCGGTGTGGCCTTGTTAAAGCCCTGAGAGACACCAAAAGCAGATTGTTAAACAGATTTTATGCTCTTTGATGAATAAATGAGGAAAGAAATTTTTTAAAAGTTTCCAAGGCATCTGAAACATTAAGGGCTTTGCAGGAAGGATGGAAATTAATAAAGAGGAGGGTCAGGTGTTAATTTCTTGGACAAAAAGAGAAACATGTCATTTTCTAAACCTTTTAAAGCTTGTTAATCAGATTGCACCTTTTTGCCTAACCAGTACATGAGATGAACGATGGCACATTGCAGAAATGGCTGTACAGCCCGTCTGCACTGTATTTATGGTCTACAGATTTGTAAATGTGGCTCAATTTGGCAGTCTTTTGCAATTTATAGCTATCCTTATCAGTAGGTACCCATAGCTATCAGTTTCTGTTTTTTGTGTACACTGAAATTTCTTTACCCCTTGTTTAAACAAGAATAGTTGTGGATACCTATGGAAGGGTTTAGCTTAGTTTAGCTTCCAAAAGCTATGGATAGATGGCTAATCCGATTTTAAATGATCGGCTATTTTAGAAATCTGTGATGTATATAATGTCATAGCATCAGATAGATTAGGACAGCACATTATGAAGTCATTTATAAGTCCCACTGTATGGGTGATGCTATATTTCTTCTGCACATATAATATCTGTATGGTAAGTGCAGCCCTCTAAAACCAGGTCTGGGAACTCACGCGGGTTGTTTGATGAGATGGGAGAGAGAGCAGGAGCTCTCAACAAGTTGTACATGTACCCAATATGCCATCCTCACCTTTTAGTGTAGACCAGTGAAAGCCTACACTGACAACCTATGCAGGGTTTTCGTGACGTCATTACCTCTTGGATGACAATCATACCTAACAATTTAAGAGCATTCAAGGCAATTGAATGTTTGTTTAAATATAAAAGTTTTGTCCGTTTGTTGTTTCAAACATTTTCTCGGCAGAGAGCCAAACAATCATATAAATCTTGTATTCTTCAAGCAAGGTTAGAAAGCTTCAGCATTTCATAAATGCTTGTTAGCCTCCTAGAGTGGTCGTTAACAAATCTTGCAATGGGAAGATGCGATATGCAGGCTTTGCCACTTGAACTGTGCATAATTCGCACACAGATTAAAAGTACTAATCCACAATCAAATAAAGACAACTTCCAGCTTGGACATCGCCCTCTGAGATCAACATATAACCACATGACTGCTAAGAGCTCAATTTTAGAATGAAATCAGATTAAAAACCATTTATGAAGAATTAACTCTTAACTGAATTAAGAACATAAAATCTGTGAAAACCAACAAATGAGCTCAGATAATAATCTGCTTATAAATTTATTTGAAAAACAAAATCCTCTTCCTTCTCTCAGCTAATTCTTTAATGGGGCTTGAGAAAATTAAGATGAAACCACCATTTTCTTACTTTCATAATTTTTCCAGTCTGCCGAATTAAGAAATTCAATGTCCCATGAGAGTGCTTATGTCTACTGTGGAATGAATGTGTGAAATGAGATCAAAATGTGGTTACAAGTCTGCACGATGTAAGGAGATAATCCTTACAGTGAAAATATTTTGTAAATGCAGGTCCAAGCATTGCAATAGGTAACCCATAAATATACCTGATATCTCATCTGTAGGACAGCCAGGTTGAAATATATCAGTACACATTTCTGAAATCGAAATAGATGTGTCTTTTTGAACTTGTAGTACGTCCGGTATCATTGCAGTATGAATGAATATTATCAAATTTATCCTAACAAGTATTTCAGAGAATGTCATTCACGATTCTGTTATTTTTCTTCTACAAGTTGGTAGCGTCTTTACAATATCCTTTCTAATGCCTTTCCGAGATTCCAAGAAGAGGAATTTCCAAGTGTACTCCATAAAGCGATCTTTTCAACAGAAGTCAGAAATAAAGTCTGCCAAAGACTGAAGAAGATGTCGTTTTCCTAGAATTAGCTTTGACTTTGGAGAACTAAATGTGATGGAACAGAAGTGCAAAAAGCAAGAGCCAACTTCCATTAGTTCTGGTAAGTTAGACAACTGTTGTTGCTTGTGTCGTTTGGTAACAGTTACTAGAAAGTGGTCTGTCTGGAATGTCACCTTACCTCGTATATATGTAGAGCTCCATGTGTGCAGTGCTTTTACCAAACGCTGCATGAATGAAGTTTTAATAATTCATGATATGACACATCATAATTATGTTCCACTGGCTTTGATATTCCCAGAGATACATGTATGCTACAGTTAACAGGAACAGAATTCAATAAATGAACTTTTTTGTTAGAAATCGAAAACATAGAACATTTCCTTGCATGTAGTATAATTATGGTCCGACCCAATTATCATACAAATATCAATGACTATTACTGTCGTAAATACTTGCTGCTGCATTAACACATGGTACTGCAACAATAATGTGGACATTTTGATATCAGTAAGGTCTGCCCAACTCAGAATCAAAGTAATTGCTAAAAATTCATATTTAAAAAGGGGAATGACTTCAAGAATGATCACACGATCTTAGCCTCGGGCTATAGTTCTTAAGATCTCTTAGGGGAAACCTAGTCCAATATGAGGCAGTTTAATGGGGCATTCCCATGCTGTGGGACGATAGCAAAGATCTAAACATACAGAACACAGAATAGTCAAATAATTCCTGAGGATGAAATATGGTCTCTCTGTATTTCTGCTGTGATTTTTATTATTTTTTGTGCATCTAACTAAAGATAAAGTCACTTGGAGATAAAGTCACTTAGGCTTGGGGCATTATGCAATATTTGAATTGGATTTCACATAGCTTTTGAACCAGACCCAGAGGTTTGTTAGCATGTTTTACATGCTTTTCCTGACATCAGAATGGCCACAATTCTCTTTCTCACAAGCTGTACTCCAGTGTGCTGATCACTGTCCACAGATGACACTCCTCATTTAAAAATCGTTTTTATTTTCTAAAACTTTTTAAAGAATAAAAGTAGAAGGACAGGCGTAAATAATTCACCCCATTTGACTTCTTGTAAAGCCTGTTCCCCTTTCAATAGCCTACATTTTTAGATAAAGAATTGAAGGCCATTACATAAAATATAAAGTTTTAGATTTTCCGACCCATCTGATGTCACCTTAAATGAAACCCTGAGAGGAACATACAGGAGGTCTTTAAACAGAAAATGAGGCCCTTTGATAAATGAAAGAGACAGAATATTCTTACAATTTTTAAAGCTTCCAAAACATCAATTGCTTTGCAAGAAATTCAAACCAGATGAAAAACAGTAAAAAGGGGACAAAAGAGGGGGAAATGTAATTGTTTGATAGATAGATAGATAGACAGATAGATAGATAGATATGGTAAGTGTAGCCCTCTAAGCCCAGTTCTGGGTGCTCACGGGGGTTGACAGATGAGCTGGGAGAGAGAACAGGAGTTCTTAACATGTTGCCAATGTGAGGGATCTTTTACTTACCCAGCATAGACACCGATAGGCCTACAAGGAGCGCCAATTCAACATCTCATCCGAACGACATCCCGCTGGGATTTTGCTCATGAAGGTCCACTGAAATTGGGCACCTTAGCTGTTCAGCAACCAAGCTGGTGAACTAATACATGGCATTCAATTCATTCAATTTACTGGTTAATGGAAATGTACATTATACATGGTATTTAGACCTACAGCTTGTCAAGACTGGATGCATGACTATATCAGATAGATTGATTCAGAATGCTCTTGGGAGCATCTTGCATATATTCAACCTCTTGTGTAAGCTCTGTTCCCTGCCAAGCATATAAAATACATGCATAATACCCTGACACAGAGAGATGCAAGTTGAGCCATTTCTCAAACATCCAGGACCCCAGAGGAGAAAGAAACTATGTAATTATTGTAATTATCGTAACAAAAGGTGATCAAGAGAAAAAGAATGGAAGAAAAAAAATTCGCATCTAGGTTTATGGTTTCCAACAAAACTCTATTAGATTAAGAAAAGGAAATCTATGAAAACCAAAAGATGAGCAAGGATAATGTCATCTGCATGTAATTTCTTTAAATTGCAAAACCGTCTTCCTGTCCCAGCTAATCATTGTAATGAGGCTGAGAAAATATCAAGGTAAGCCGGACCATTTTTTTATTTGCAGAGCTCTGCCAAGCGAACGAATTAAGAGAGTCAATGTCCCTTAAAAGTTTCCAATGTAGATGTCCAATAATTTCCCATGGATCTTGTTAATAGTGCCAATAATTACTCAAGGTTTCTCTACACTTCAATCAAAGTTAATAGAAACGTCAAATCTTACTTTTTTAGTTGTTCTATCTTAACAATGCTAAGTTGTCACCGAGACTTAAATCCTTTTTAATTGCCCTTGGAATTAGCCAACAGAAATTCACACTAACACAATTTGTTCTGATGAAGAGGCATTGAAAGACTGTAACGGAAGATGATTGGATTTTTTATTTTATTTTTTCTCAGAGACACATAACAGTATAAATTCATCAGATTTCAAATTTTGAAGTTGTGTTATATCTGGCAAACTGATTTCATAATACTTAATTTGATACCAGAATAAAAAATGTCATAAAACTGCGATAGCCTCTGGATTAGCAACATTGTATATAAAATGTAGGAGGATTTCTTGTATCTCAATAACATATTAAACCAATTATTTTTTTGTGTGTTGGTTAAATTTATGACACAATATTAAAACCTCATTCTCATTTCGTCTTACTTTTTGGTCTGAAAGGTATTTTAAGATTTCATCTGTCTACAAATATAACAGACACATGATAAGATTTGAAAAATTGCATATTTTGGATTAATCATGAAGCAAATCTCCATCCTTCAAAATTATACCAGAAACTGGCTGGGAGGTTCAAAAATACCTGTGAGAAAAACATATAAATAATATTTTCAGAGGACACAATAATGTCAGGTCAATTTTTATTATTTTTACAGACATACTAAAACTGAATATGTTTGTAGCATCATACGACATTTACAAAGCAGAACACTGATAATATCAGAATAATGATCATAAGATATTTGACGTGTTTGATATTGCAATATTTGAATGTGAACTGCAAGATAGCCTTTACCTTCACATAAGACCATTTCTAATGCCCTCCTTACATTCCAAGAAGACAAAAACATATCAGCCGAAGTCAGAAATAAAGTCAGAAGAAGATGTACGTAGTGCTCCCAGAATTAGTCTTGGCTTCGGAGGACTAAATGTGATTTAGCAGATGTGCAAAAAGCAAGAGCCAACTTCCATTAATGCCAGTGAGTTGGACAACTGTCTTTGCTTGTGTTGCTTGGAAAACCATTGAAGAAAGTGGTTCTGTCTGGGAAGCCAACTTCTACATAAATGTAGTTTTCAGTTTGTGTGCAGAATTACTAAATACTCTGAATGAAGTTTAGACATTTATTTTGCATTAAATGTTTCTCTTCAACATTTCAAACTTTCCAAAAATGTGATTGCATAGATGTGATCATTAATTTACATGACGTTGTAGTTGAATGGCCAATGTTTCAGTTTGTCTCATTGTGATAATCAAATCGGATCAAATCATGAAAGTTCCAAGTTTATCCTGCACATCTTTCTTTCATGACTATCCAATGTTGCATAGGTTAAAGTGGGATTGACTCTGACATGTCTACAACATGAAAAAGGCCAAAGACTATCTGAGTCAGTCGCGATAATGAAACAAAGGGAAAATCTTTAAAAGAAGCATTTAAAATCTTTCAGTACAAAATCTGAATACACTAGATACAGTGTAATGTGGGTAACTGTCAACTTAATGGAACATAACTAGTTGGACTTTAGAAGAAAATAACTTCATATTCGAGGGATTTTAGTCTAGAAACTCCAGGTCTAATGTTGAGTTTAAGAAGAAACATTAAAATCCATTCAGGTCTTAAAATCCTGGTACCAAATGTGGATGGCACGTAGTTTCCTGTTCCGATGTATGATGGATTTGTTGACAGAATCATGAAAAATAAAGTTGCAGTGAGTAAATGGATAGTTTGATGTCTGTAGAAAGTAAAAAATGGCATCACCCTTTCAATAGCCACTTTGGTGTCTTAACAAAAGGGAACCACTTCAAAATTGATCATTCAAACTTGGCCTCCAGCCAGAAATCTTAAGATCTTGTTTGAGGAAACCAAGTCCCATATGAGGCAGTTTAATGGGACAATTCCATGCTGGGGGAAGATAGCAAATATCTAAACAAACAGTACTCAGAATAGTCAAAGGAGTTTTGTTTGCTTCAGGATGAAATATGGTCTCCTTGCATTTTTCTCTTCTTTAATCATTTTTCTATGCTTAGCCAGTGATAAAGGCACTTTGTTGTGCGACATGAGCCATAAAGGGAAATTTCTGAATTTAAATTTGCGTATCTTTCCAGAAGAAGTTTTGACAATAAATATATTTTAGCAAATCATTTTGGAAATTAAAACACTTATGGTTTTTATATTTCAAGAGAAATGAAATCAAAGAGAGGTTTTAGAATCATTTTAAAATTCTAATATTTACAATCTTGAGATGATCAACTGGGATATTGAAGTGGCTCCGACAATAGCAAGTTCATTGGTATCTCTTTGAGGTCATTAAACAGTCTCTCTACACTAAACATTATTTTATGCAGGATAAAAGTGGTCAAATCCATGGATTTTTGCACATAAAATTGTTTGGTAAAATATAAAATATAATACAGTTATATGAGAAACAAAAAAAGGCTTGGTGCAAAGACCCCTGTGGTCACTAGGTAGTACCAAATTTCGACAAAGTTAATCGATCAGAGCCCAAGCTTCCCAAAAGTTGTGAATGGAGTCCAGAAGACTTTCTCTGAAATTTCAGGCCAATTGAAGATGTACTTATGCCGGTTCACCCCCTACTTTCGATTTTACCTCAAAAAGTGGCGATTTTCGGGATTTGCGGGCTGTATCTCAACAACCATTCCACCTAGAGAGCTGCAAATACACTCAAAATGTGTGGAAATGTCATATTTGGCATGGTCCTCATATATCTTGATCTTCCAGGGTCAATAGTTTCTGAGATATTTCCAAAAAACTGTTTTTATTGAGCTTGTTGCTCATTATATTCAGCCTTATTGTGCTAATAGTCCAGTCTACAGAGCAATAGAGTCAGTAGACCCAACACAACTTGCAAAAATGACTAAACCAGTTTTTCTTAACCATTTAGTTAATAACATATTAAAATTCCCACTCAATCAAAGCACTGTAACGACGGTTATTTCACCATTGACAAGACAGCCTTCTCCTCACAATGCCATTTTCGATTATAATTCACTATTATTTACCTCACCTTTAGACAATTGCGGCCCTTAAACTTGTAGTATTGACTTGAAAAAGTTGAAATATATGCAATGTTATGCAACAAATAAAAGGTCAAATATAAGGCATTTATCTGTACCACCAGTAACTATGTTACGCTATCCTGGATCTCACTACCTTGGGTGCAAAAATAGTTGCCTGATCTAACCAAAAAAGTTGTGACCAGGTTTAAGGTAAAGTAGAGTACAGTGCTGCCATTCTGTCTCAGAAATGGAGTGATTGTAAATTGAGGAACTACAGTTAGACCAGGTTAAAACTGTTCTTAACTCTTCTTTCGAAATTGTGCCAGTGTGTCTGATCTGGCAAAAATGTGATGCCAGGTAGGAGGCCAATCAGAATACATTTTCAAGTCACAGGCAGGAGTGAATGTTGAAAATATGCATCAAGTTATTTGTTCCTGCTCATATAAACATCCCTTCTATGAGCTAATGTACAATTTACCCAGGTAAAGCCTTTCACATGTCGAAGCAGTATGTTTTTGATTTCATAAAGTGTAAACTGATGTTTTATTATCCCTTTAGCAACTGATTTCAAAGAGGTGGCCAAAAGAGGAGTAAAACAGATCATTGTCGGGCAATGTAGGCAGACTATAGAAAGAATATCATGGACTTCTGTATTTATATTGTCTGTATTTATATTGAAATAATTAATGTTTACCATAAAAATTAAGCTATTGTTCAATTCATGGGAAAAGAACCCTTCCGGGTCACCTACATTAATTTTCCATATGAATTTTATTTCGATATGCAGAAGACATCTTTGTTGTCATCCATTAAACAATATTCAGCTCCTGGCATATTTGGAATCCTGCATGGTCATTCTTAAGGAATCAAAATACCAATAATAACCATGTTTCCATTAGAATTATCAATTTGTGAGTCTAAAATAGACAGATTGCACAATAATTTTGGACCACACTCATATATTTGGCCAATGGGTGACAGTTAGGATCCCTGTATTCATAGTTTCAAGCTGATGTGTTTTTCACAGTTTGTTTGTTTGTGTTTTATGCCTCTGCAGCACCTGAGTGGGCTATATCGAGGAAAGCGATCGCCGTATGATGATGAGATATATAATAATATGGATTTATATAGCGCTAATTTCAGTAAACTGCTCATCAGCGCTTTTAGGATTAAATCACTTATAGGAATTCTGAAACAAATGGGTTTTTAGTTTCTTCTTGAAGCTTTCCAAGGTTTTTGCAGTTCTAACTTCTTCAGGCAAACTGTTCCAGAGTTTTGGTGCTGCATAGGAAAATGCCCGATCCTCAAACTTATTTTTGTTGCATGGAGCAGGTTCTGCTAACAGCAGCTTGTGGTTACTTCTCAGATTATGTTTCTGTTGTGATTTGACTTGAAGAAGATTCTGGATGTATTGCGGCGCCTGATTGTTGATTGCCTTCCATGTAGTCGTCATCAATTTGAATTGGATTCTTGCTGTGATTGGTAACCAGTGCAGTTGTTTCCTACTATGGCTGACACTGTCATGTTTTTTCAATCTCTCAATTAATCGAACTGCTGAGTTTTGAGCAACCTGAAGTTTATTTAACAATCGGGTGGCAGTGCCATACAACAGCCCATTTCCGTAGTCCAAATGAGGGGTGACAAGTGCATTGACAGCAGTTTTAACTATTTCCTTGTCTAGGTTTTTTCGAAGTTTCGATAAGTTTCTCAAATTGAAATATGCGCTACGACACATTTTGTTGATCTGCTTCTCCATGGTCATATTTTTGTCAAAGAGCACGCCTAAGTTGCGGACATGGTTGGCAGTCTTGATTTCAACATTGTCTACATTGATGGATGTCATTTGAAGTTTCTTTAATTGGTTTGGTGCTCCAATCAGTAGAAGTTCAGTTTTATCTCCATTATTGCAAAGCTTGTTGTCATGTAAGAAATTTCGGATTTCGGCAATGCAATTTTCCATTTTCTTTTTTGTGTGTTGTTCACCCAAAAAGGTTGGTTAAATGAAAGGATGAGTTGCTCATCATCAGCATACTTCTGATCATGAACCTGATTTCTTCGTGCTACCTCACTGACTGGGGCAACATAGGAGTTAAATAAGATAGGTCCAAGTTTGGAGCCTTGAGGAACCCCAAAATTGAGTGGAAGTTTGCTTGATGTTTTGTCATTTATTATCACAGACTGTGATCTTTAAGAAATGTAAGATTTGAACCATCTCAAAGCTGCGCTGTGTACACCATACCTGTTGCACAGTCTTTCTAGCAATATGCCATGATCAATTGTGTCGAATGCAGCGGACAAGTCCAACAACACTAGCATTGTCACCTCACCGTTGCTCATATTAAGCATAATATCATTATGGATTTTTGTTAAGAGGGTTTCGGTGCTATGAAATTGCTTGTAGGCTGATTGTTTTTCATCCTCAAGATTGTTCTGAGTAAGGTGTTCAACGTACTGTTTGATTACAGCGCTCTCAATGATTTTACTTAGAAAAGAAAGATTTGAGACTGGCCGATAATTCTTTTTGATCAGTTCAAGACCCTCTTTCTTCAAAAGTGGTTTGACAAGTGCATGCTTCAGTTCGAGGGGCATTTCTCCAAGTGTTAATGACATATTAACAATTTTCGTTATGATTGGCAGAAATTCATCGACACATTCAAGCAGTAGCCATGTTGGCATTGGATCAAGTTGGCAGTGTTTGACAGGCATTTCAGTGATAAGTTTCTTAACTTCTTGTTCTGATAGGGCCTTAAACTGATGTAAATTGTGACTGAGGTTGGTTTGAGATTCATCAGTTGTGTTCTTCATTCCTGAATCTAATTTAGATCTGATGATTTTGATCTTCTCATCAAAGAATTTGTTGAAGTCATTTGCTAGTTCTGTATCACTTGTGTGATGGGGAAGAGGCAGATCTTGTTTTCTGTTGAGGCGAGAATTTAGAAGTTTGAACATCGCCTTAGAATTTCCCTTTGTGGCTTGAATTTTACACCTAAGATCATCTGATTTTAGCTGATTAAGCTTATCATTTAGAGCATTTCGTTTTTCTTTGAAAATATTCCAGTCTTTTTCTAGACCGGTTTTTTTCCATAATTTTTCTGCTTTTCTCTTTTCCTTTTTAAGTGGCTTTATTTCCTGATTTGTGAATGGGTTAGGTTTGCGCACAGTTACAAGTTTAGTCTTAACAGGGGCATGTTTGTCAAAAATCTTTTCAGTTGATCTGTAGAGTGCCACTAGTCTGTTCAAGTAGATTGATCGATTATTGTGTGATACCTTTTGTGACAGATGCTGCTCAATGTCTTTCTTAAATTTTGATATATTTATGCTGCGGGTTTTCCGGAAGGCAATCTTCTTCTGTGGATTCTTGCCTTTGTTAATGTCAATATTAAAGAGGATACAGTTATGGTCTGACAGCAGATCACTTACAGCAATGTCTCTGAGAGCTGTTATTTTGTTGGTTATTACCAAATCAAGTGTGTTTCCATCTTTGTGTGTTGGAGTTGACACATGTTGAACAAGGTCAAACATTTCGAGCTGTTAAATTGGATAACTTTGGGATCATCTGGTTTATTCACATGAGAGTTGAAGTCCCCAATTATGATAGTTTCGTTGTGATAAGTCTGATAGTGGGATAAGAAGTTTGTGAATTCGCTAAAGAATTCTGATAAACTGTACTTGTTCAATTTGGAGGGTTCTGGCCTGTATACCACAAGAATTGTGACAATTCTTCCATTTAATTGTAACTGAATCTCCATATGCTCAAAAGTCTTTGTTTTCATGCTGTCCTGTTTCATTGCTCTAATGCCTGTTTTTACAATGCATCCTACTCCACCTCCAGGTCTGCTCTCACGAAATGAGGAGACTGTGAGTCTGGTACATACCCTATTAATTCAGGGATGCCCAGGGTCTTTCAGTTGCCCCAGCATAGAACACTGGATACAACCCTCCTCCATTTAATGTCCCATGGGCTCGGACTAAATTGACTTCCGGGGTGGGAGTCGAACCCACGCCCTCAGAGCCAGTGGTTGTGCAAACAAGCACCCTTAACCATTAGGCCACGGCGGAACTCTGTGTTTTTCACAGTAGTGTGCTATTTATTCTTGAGAAAAGTATTAGTTTGTAAACCGTTGAAGCTGAAAATTATAGTTTTTGTTGGATAAAACAATGCTTGCCCAAGATAGTGAGATCCGGGATAGAGTAACATATTTACTGGTGGTACAGATAAATACTTTACATTTGACCTTTTATTTGTTGCGTAACGTTGCATATATTTCAAGTCAATTCTACAATTGTAAGGGCAGCAATTGTCTTAAGGTGAAGTAAATAATAGTGACTTATCATCGAAAATGGCATTCTAAGGAGAAGGCTATCTTGTCAATGGTGAAATAACCATCGTCACAGTGCTTTGATTGAGTGGGAATTTTAATATGTTATTAACTAAATGGTTAAGAAAAACTGGTTTAGTCATTTTTGCAATTTGTGGTGGGTCTACTGACTCTATTACTCTGTAGACTGGACTATTAGCACAATAAGGCTGAATATAATGACCAACGAGCTCAATAAAAACAGTTTTTTTGAAATATCTCAGAAACTATCGACCCTCGAAGGTCAAGGTATGTGAGGACCATGCCAAATATGACATTTCCACACATTTTGAGTGTATTTGCAGCTCTCTAGGTGGAACGGTCGTTGAGATACAGCCCGCAAATCCCGAATATCGCCACTTTTTGAGGTAAAATCGAAAGTAGGGGGTGAACCGGCATAAGTACATCTTCAATTGGCCTGAAATTTCAGAGAAAGTCTTCTGGACTCCATTCACAACTTTTGGGAAGGTTGGGCTCTCATTGGTTAGCTTTGTCGAAATTTGGTACTACCTAGTGGTCACATCATGCAAGTTTGTTCTATATCATTGGTCTTGAATGTGGACCACAGAGCTTTCCTTAAGACACAAGTTGGAATAAATGACATGACAACCAACCACAAAGATCTTTTACTACCCAGATATTTGCATGCAAGTTTAATCTTTCTCATATTAACATTGACCATAAATAAGCAAGTTTAATGTTTCACACATTAATAAAAACTTTCATCATGTTCTCTATTGAGAAACTAGCTTTGATGTGTTTGATGTTTTTGGTGTTGGCATGTCAAGTTGCCTAATGTCCCAAAGTGTCCAATGAGAATGAATTGATGATGGCAGGCAGTGTGCTGGTTCCACAATTATTCATGCTTTCAAAAGGTTGTGTCTCCTTTGCCTTGTTGCAAAAACGGCAAGAGAAAATGCAAAGAGAATAGATGAACGGAAATACACAAAGAGATGTATTCATTCAGGCACAGGTACTCTGTTGTTTTAAAAAGATGCTTGTTTCATTTTTTTTTAATGCAGGATGCTTTTTGAGATAATAAAAAAACTGGTAAAATATAAAAAAGGGAGGTATTGCAAATGATTCACCCAATTTATTTTCTAAAGCCCCACTCCATTTCATGAGCATTCATTTTCAAAGAAAAAAAGGCATTGGAAGGTAATGTACATGAAACCAGATGCATCAGAATGTCCGCCGTGACCCTGATAATACCCTCACATAAAACCAAAGGAGATTGTTAAAAGGAATGTGAAGCTCATTGATGATTTCAGGGGAAAAGCAATTTTGTCACTCATGGTGTAATTAAGTAAGATGCACTGCAGGTGTGGACTGTGCAACCTATTCGTGAGCAGCTGGATGGCCAAGTGGCTTAGGGGCCCGCCTGCTGAGGGTCATTGCCTGCATGGTTTCGAACCTCGGGTGGGGAACCAAACATTTTCAGTAGACCTTCATGAGCAAAATCCCAACTGGATGTCGTTCGGATGAGACGTTAAATTGGTGGCCCCTTGTATCTGTATCTATGCTGGGCAAGTAAAAGATCCCTTACATGGAGTAAATATTTAAAATGTTGAGGACTCTCGCTCTCTCTCCCATCTCATCAATCAACCGTCGTGACACCTAGTACTGGCCTTAGATCGATGCACTTACCATATCTATCTATCTATCTGAATTAAGTAATAAAATCAGATAGGGACTAAAGAGAAACATTTATCTCAAGTATACAGAATAGCTTACTTAACAACCACAAGTGTGGGCACTGAAACTTGCCTTGCTTGGACGGTAATGCTAATGTGCAGCCTATTCAGAAACTCATCTAGAAGCTTAATGATGAGAATAATTGCTCCAGAAAAATAATCAGTACTCAAATGATGACAGAGGAGTATAAATTCCTTGCGCCTGTACAAAATGCAATCTGCTAGATAAATCCTCAACGAATAAAAAATCATTCACACCTGTCCACAATTTTATGGATTGCGAATGAAAACCTCATTGAATTAAGATGAGGAAATCTGTAGAAACCAACAGACAAGTTGAGATAACGTCATCCACTTTTAATTTCTTTAAAAGCAGCAAAATCCTCTTCTTTCTTCTCTCCAAATCCTTTTTGAATGAGACTGATAAAATAAAGATGCACCCGACCATTTTCTTTATTGCAGATTACTGCCAAGCTATGGAATTAAGAAATACAATGTCCCATGAGAGTGTTGTGATTAAAATACTGAAAAAGAAATGTTGAGCGAATGTTGCTAGCACATTCCACATTAGATGATTCGATTATTAAGAAGGAGTCATGTTATAATATTTCCTGAAAATTTTCTTCAGAAAGTACGTTAACTGTATTGGTTGATTGTAGTTACAAGACAGAAAGCCCATTCTCTAAAGAATGAACAAGTGAAATATGATTACAAATCTAAATGAAAAAAGGGAGATAATTTCCCAACGGATTCTACAGACCACATTTTAATTCATTGCAAAGAGGATCTGCATTAATTCACTAAATAGTCCAACAAAAGTTTCAACATAATTATAACATAGATTGTAGACAGCTGGAAATTCAGTCATAGAGAGATATAAAGATGAATAGAGAGATATTTAGATTTACAAATTATTTATTTTGTGAAGTTTATTGATAAAAAGATTGAACTGTGCATAAAAATGAATAATAACATGGAGGGACTGTTGACAAACTGTTTTGGATTTTCCAATGATGTATTATCTATGGACTTTTTCATGCTGCTTGGCTAACATTTCAATCTGACTCTACTACATACACAAAATTAAAAGTCACTTTCCCCTCTATAAGTTGTTCCAAGTTGTAGTGAGGCTGAGATGTAATCCTTTTAAAGTTCCCTCGGAATTAGGCAGCAGGAACTTCTTAGTCTGCATTTATGTGCATGGTTACACATTTTGTTCAGATGATTAGAAGACAATAATGGTAGGCAGCACAATACCGAGTTCATCTGATTTGTATATCAAGAGACATAACTTCTTATGCTTCAAGATACTCATCGAGTCTAGGAACCGAAAAGGTACAGCCTCCTAGCATGCAACACTTCTTTATGCTATTGTGTCCCAAGGTCAGGCAAAGAAAGGGCCTAGCTTGCTGTACCAGACACATGTGTCAATCTTTAAGAAAATAATATTTTGTCTGTAGAACTTTGTGTGCTATTCTACATCTGCTGTAAAACAAGATGTGCCTTCATCTAAGGGACTAAGATTGTTTTTCTATTATATCTTAAATTATTGCTAGGTAGAATCATCGATTTGGTACATTGTACCATGACAGTTGGAACTTGAAGCATTGACAAACAGGCTAACATCTTTATAAAATTACCAGGTCTGGGCGAGTAAACATACTATAAATTATCACAGCACAGATACAATGATACATGCATTGTCCCGCTGTCTGTCATTAACCTCATATCTAAAATTGATTCACACAATATTGTTTCAAAATGCAAGAAATTATGTAAATCATTCTTCAGCGAAAACCCCATGCATCCATTACATGCAGATACCATCAAATTTATTAATCAACCCATTTGATGGTGAGTTCACTGATCCTAACATCCATAAAACTTTATCAGAAGAAACTGTTAGATGGATGATATTGATGGCCAATGTATTATTTATCAATATATGCCACAACTGTGTCAATCATATGGATCAGTGTGTCAAAGATATGGGACATTATCGCTGTCGTGAACAGTTGAATGGTTGCCGAAAAATGACCCAATCATTGTATGATTATGTTTTATAACTATCTGTCATTCAATTATATACAAACGATCCAATATATTGTTTCGTACGTCATTTTTCCATAACTTGATCAATCAAAAAACTTCTCAGAGTTTAGTTGACCAATTACTCGCTAAATCTAGGAACAAACGACAGCAATATTGTTGTCAATTCAAGATATCAATATGTCAAAGATGGCGGATATTTGTGGCATTCACGTATACTACAGCCTGGCCCACAGTAGGCTCAACTATCACAAGGGAATAAGAAGAAACCAGTCAGTTTGTAGTAGGAAAGGGGAGCTAGATCTGAACGTCATATATTGATAAGGAATACAACAAACATCTTCTCTAGCACTGCAATGATTGGATGGGATGATACACTAGACCTGTACAAACTTAATAGTTTACCAGTTAAATGACAATGATATGTCCATCTAAAGTCTGGGAAGTCTTATTTTGAAATTGTGTGTGTCAAGGTGATAACTGTAAGAGCTAGGCAATTGCTGTGAAGCATATGTATTTTAGCTGGGTATCAATGATGTTCCTTGGTACCACATGTGTAAACATAAGTAGAAGTATTCCTCTAACTAGGGTGTTTCACGGAACCTCTCAGATTTGCCAAACCAGAAGTGAACTATTTTCGATTAAGAGAAGTTGGCAGGCTCAGTTGCAAAAAGTAATACCTTTAACTAGGCCTTCAAATGGTCTGAACCATTAAAACCTTCAGAACTGCATTGTGAAAAGAAAGAAAGGAAAACGTCAACCATAACAGAATTTTATGACAGAAAGACATTAATGTATGGGCACCGCTTGCCTTCCAACTTTTGATAGCTCTTGTGCTATTAGTCCATACAGCCTCCTAGCATGCAACACTTCTCTGTGCTATTGTGTCCCAAAGTCAGACAAAGAATTGGCCTTATTGTGCCAGGCATCTGTATACAGCTTCCGGATAAAAATATTGTCAGTAGAAGTTTTAAGAATTTACACCAGTCGTAGAGTAAGATGGGCTTCGCCTGAAGGAGTATGAATGTTTTTAATTAAATCTTAGAATCTTGCTCTGCATGATCACCAAATAGACCAATTTCATGGAAGGTTCTTCCGGTTAACACTAGGAGAAATGTGGTCAGTACTTAAATCCCATTGACTGATAGATTTTGCACCCTTGCCTCTTATTGGTCCAGCCAAGGTGTCCCCACGCTGGAGTATTTTTAGTACATTTTAATGTAACTTTAAGGCTTTATAACTTGGTCATCCTGTCAGTAAAAATTTGATAAGTTGTATTTTTGGACTTAGAGTATAAACATCTCCTACGTGTGAAAAGCAAGTGAAGAATTGAAGAATTTCAAAGAAAGTCATTTGGGGTCAGTGCTCAGGCCATTCAATGAAATAGGTCTATTGGTACTTGGTGTTGTGAATATTGAACTGAAGCATTGCATAATGTTCTGGTAATGATATCTCCATTTATTCATGCTCATCTGTATTAAGCAGTTTGCTGATGCAAAACACCAGAATACCATGATACTGACAGCTTCCAAATTATTCAATGTAAGACATTAGCATAATTCATTTATACACGTAAGCCATGTCACATGATATACAAATTACCCCCAGGTTACAAATTCGGATAAACTAAAAACACTTATAAAGAGAGTTCATATGTAAAAGTGAGAACTGGAAAAAGAAAAGCCACCTTCCTGAGGGTTTGGGATTTTGGATAATGTTTGGGTTACAGGGTCAATTCTAGCCTTAGGCATTGTTAGCCCTTCGAAGATTGTGTCAGTCATCTCTGACATTGCAAACCTTCTTCAGCTGCGCTGTTGAAGTGAGAAGACACAAAGACAGCGGAAACTCTGTGACCTGTATCCTTTTTTCCTTCCTTTCTCTCAACTTTTCTCCAAATATGCCTATCTATCTGTCATTTTCTATTTCCGTCTTTCTGGATATCTATTTATCTATCAAACAATCTATATCTATTCTATCTGTTCAATCAACTTTATCTAGTCCATGTGTCCTTCTATTTATCAACAATATTGTTGACAGCATTGTCGTGTAGAGAATCTATTTCTGATCTTACCTTAGTTTTTGTTTGTCTAGAAAATATATCCTAATGATATAAATCTTAGAGATCCATGGCAAAAACATCATATCAATTTATCTTTAGGATACTTTATCAAATGAAATAAGCTTACCTTAACACTCCTCAATATTCTGCTCACTCCTACATGGCATATCCAAGGAATAAAGAATATGCCAGGAAGTTGTGAGATGTTTCTTCCGAGTCTGATTTAATTTGCCAAGATGTTGAAGGTATTATCCCTTCCTAGATATTTTCGATTATACATTGCTGCTAAATACATCAGGTATTTGATTAATTCCTAAAAGATGACTGGTTGTGATAAAGCTATTTCTTATTTTGTGTCCAAACAATTCATTTCGTTACTTCTCAACCTGATAGGTTGTAGCAACCAACATAGGTGTATGGGAGGGGGCAGGGGGGGGGGCAATCCCCCCCCCCCAAAAATAGAAAACAGTAAGATTTGGGCAAAAAGGCTAAAAAATTTGGGCAGATGATTAAATAAATTCTATTGAAAATTAGTGATATCTAGGAAATTTCATTTGAAATGGTGCTAAATCTAGATCTTGAAATTCGGGCAAGTGTCGCTCTCCCCAAAAAAGTGCGTGCGCCATACGCCTATGGCAACCAAATAGTGGTTTTAACAACCAAATAGTGGTAAAAATATGGTACTTGATAACCAGTATTAACCAATATTCTGCATCAAAATTGTAAGGCCAATCATGTAGCAGGAGATCAGTCACAAGACAAGCCAATAAATAACGATATTGGTGTCATAAAAGTGTTATTGGTGTATGGAGAGTGATATTGGTGTGCCCCTATGCTCTTAGTAGGAAATATATAAAAAAACGTATCTTTAGAAAAACCAGTAGTTTACAAATATGTATAAGTCTGCATTTTTTTGTGCAGAATACGACATACTGGATGTTGAGTAGACCAATATTACTGCTTCGGCCAATAAAAGTCGATATTGGTCTCCTCACCTTCCACTATCTATATAAATATAAGATAAATCATATAAAACAATATGTTTTGAGACTGTATCATGAATATCAGTAACTTTATATCAACTAATCGTTTCTGCACAATGTTGACTTGAGTCTTGGACATTCAAGGTTAAAGGCCTGAAACACAATGTTGAGAAGAGCTGATTGTCTATCATGGGAGTAATACCAGCTGTAGTATTGAAAGAGACTAGACATTTAGACTACCACAATGAAATTGCCTTTTAATTAGAAAGCAATGAGCTAGCTATTTTTGTGGCATCAGTGGGAAGCAACTACAGACTTATCGACCAAAAATTGTTAAAGAGTGAGTTTTTTAGTTGTGGCTTATTGATTTCATTTGGCAGACTTTACATGATATAGTGTTATTCGAAAAGCTACAGTTGATTATACTTCTAAAAAGTAAATTAGTTGTGCTGATTTTTTTTCACAGGGATGTTTGGTATCAACTTTTACAACATGCAGGCATGCTAGAGAAAAAAGCGAAAAAAAAAACACTGTGTGAATGCAGACGCAAGTACATGTAGAGGGAGTTGTCACTTAATTATATCTCGTGAATGATCTGCCGATAAGATGTGGGACAATTAATCGAGAAATAATCAATTTTCATGTACATTGTAAACGGGTTGGGAAATTAGGGCATGAGAGCATTCTTTTCAAAAAATAAATAATGTGGCAAATATTGACCTGACCTTGGGTATAAAAATATTGTCATTTTTATGTTGTGAGAATAATATAAAATGCAATTGACATGCTTTTATAGCTAGAGTCAAAAGGACAGACTCAGGAACCACAGAACACGTCACGCTTTAACTGTATCAAATTTTGCAAACCATGTTGTCACACTCGACCAACTGCTTCTGAGTCAGGCCTTTTGACTACAGCTGACAGTCTTGCATATCTCCCTTATTTCATTTGAAGCTCTTGAAATAGATCTTTCTTCCCTTGACAAAACACCATGACACCTTTTTCTGTCAAATCATTTTCAGATTCCGTGTAGCACTGGTTTGTCAAAGGTTGTTTCTGATCAATAAAACTGTTATGGCTTAAATTTCAGTTAATTTATTGGGCGAAAACTAAAGTCGTAGGTAATCTGAAATTCACTTGTCATGAGAACTATGGTTGATTTAAATGAAAAATGAAATAAATTCTTTACGGCTTCTTAACATCTTCAACACTGCTGACCTGTGGAAACATCAAAAAAGTGCCATGATGCTGGAATAAATTTTCCGTACCTCAGTTTTGACCTGGTCAACGAATACGCCATTACAGCAGAGGGAAATCATTTTTGATGCATTTGTGGAACTGAATGAAATATTGAGAAAAAAAACAATGTAGGTGTCCAGGGTTGTTGCCTATTTGATTCTACTCTTGCTTTCATGCTATGCCAAGCCGTTCTCTTCATGAAAAATGTTGTTTCACCATTCATTGATTTTGGTGAAGAAAGATTAAGGCACGCAGGTGACACATTGCTGACTAATATGACGCACTGGCTTGTTTCCTTGAGGCTGGCATGTCTGGACGTCATACATTGTGATGCTAAAAATACCAGTAATAGGAACTTAGGCGTGCTACGGTCACTTCCATGTGGTTCATGGAAGATCTAATGTTCTATGATTAAGCAGTTATCGTCATGCTGTCTGGGTCACATATTATGCAACCTCCAGTTGGTATGGCTTACATGTTAACTTGAACATTCCCTTCTTATTGACCGTAATCAACTTGCCAGTGGAACAGTTTCATTTTCTCCTTATTATTTTATTCTGCCACATTGAACTCACAAAACTTATGGGGTTTATGCATAGTAAACTGGTAGTATAGCACCTTAGTGCCTTTTAAAGGTAATTATGATGTGAGGATTTACATTACATTAGATATGCCATACTAAAACTTAAATACCACCATGCAGTGTGAATGCTTTATTGTGTAAAGCAGGGGCTTGTGTCGCACATACATGTATGATATATAGGTAATCCACAAGTTGATACATGTCTGATAATATACATAGAACTTCTTTCAACACCACCAGACTTCAACTCTTTGACTTTTTATTTATCTTATCTTGCTAGACGTAATCCCAGGCTCATCTTGTCCTCAAGTGCTTTATTTACTTGTGTCACTTTTCAATTTCCTTCTGCATCACTTCTCTTACAAACTTTAGTCTCGGTGGGAAAAACTTTTTCTCAGAATGAATCCAGCCTACCACCTGCTTCCAACACAGTCAATCTTAGATTCTATTGAACAGTGGCTTGGTTGTATGTTTTCTAAGTTGAAAAGCAGTGTCAATAATTATAATCCTTCGCCTTCTCATTGTGTCCTCCTCCTGTCTTAGCCTACATGAGTGTAAAAATACAGGACTAAAAACCAAATTGTCCATCCATCCATCCATCCGGTTGTGCTTTGTAGTATTCTTTGTGTCATAATTATTCTATCATTATGTTGTTCTTTTGAAAGATACACATTGGACAAGCAATGGTTTGGCAACACCATTAAAAGAGTATAGATACAGAATGGTGAAAAGCTTAATTAACAGTAAAATATATGGAAATTATCCAATAATTACAATGTGCAATGCAGTGAACTATCATTTTGTAACATCAAGGACAGCCTTGTTGACAGGAATCCTGTTGACATTGAGGCTGTTTTATTTCCTGCTTATTGATTTTATTTGGCCGATAATACAGACTACAGTGTAATCACGTAACCTGTGGTATAATCTCATACAAAGTACACAGTAAATTGGTAGTGAAGCACATTTTAAAGGTATTTTTAGCATCAAGAATTAAGACACACAGACATGCCAGACCAGAAGTTAAATGCCATCAGAGTGAATGCTTTACTGTGACATAATTCACAAGGATATCAGAATAAATTAAAGTCTGTGGACTTATTGTTTAACTTAGCCACAAGATGCATATACCCTGCAACTGGGGAATTTAAAAGCAGTCCTGATGATTTAGAGGACATTACTTTTGTCATACATAGGCCAGGCCTATATATCACATGAAGTATTTGTCTATTCAATTGTATTTCATGGAACTTGAAGCAGGACAAACCAGCACATTGCTTCTCCTTCCATTTCTTTTCATTAGCCATTTTCAAAGCCACTAAACATGCCAACATCAATGGCATCGCATGCTGAATTGGTCGTATGCAAAGAGCACTGTCCAAAAAAAATGTCTGCATTAAATTGACAAATTACAGGTTAGCTGATGTCCATAAGTACATACACCTGTAAATCAGACAAAAATCCAATCTAACGATTGACATTTTTCAGTCACAATTTGACCAGCTTGGATGTTCGTACTTCACTGCAAAATATATATAATACTCAATTTTATGAAAATTATTTGGGCAAATGATAACTGTGAAAGTCTGTTTCTACAGCAAGAAGTTTGACCAACATTTAGTTCTGTGGTTCTCCGTCATCGCAATCTGATTGACTGGATTATATTTCTTTGAGATTGCCCATCCCAGTAGAGACCAGACTGTAGTATATATCCATGCCACAAATATCCTCTATCTTTGACACACTGATCCATGGGATTGACAGAGTTATGGTTGCTATGAGACTTATCATGACAAGTATTAGCCTACATTAGCTATGTCATTCAGCCAACAGTTTCTTGTGATAAAGTTATGTGATTGCTTGGATTAGTGACATCGTCTGAGAGAATGCTGATTGATATCATCTGGGGTGTCTGCTTGCAATTTGATGGGAGAATTGCTAAAAAGGAGAAGCATAAATTTAGCATATTTGTAATAATTGTTTCTATGAAATTAAGACTCTAGAAAATCATTGCTGTGGAAAGATAGTAGTAGAAAAGTTTCTTTTGACATATTTCTAATTATCTTTGCAAAATCAGTGTATACAAATCTGTTATATCTTTTCAAAATAATTATGGATACAGAGCATTGAATTGATGCACTAATGTTTGTTCTTGGTTATGGAAATTTTGTAGTTGTTGTTTTGAGGTAATACATTTTGTAGCATAGTATTACAAATACAAGAGCTATGATCAAAACCACTGCACTAAATCACTGTCCTGGGTGGATTTACTAACCTTGACTCTTTCATATATTACAACTCCAGACAAACAATAAATCTTGAGTTTTCCCCAGCTTAAGAACAATGTATTTTCCATATTTGTTTTTGTTTTTATCTCGACTTATCTAAGGTTCATCTGCGCTTCACTTTAGCGTCATCTTATCCTTCTTTACATTGTCATTTTTCCATTTCCTTTCACATCACTTCAATCTATGGGGAAAATGTAGTTATAGAATAACTCGCTTCTTCCATCTTCGCTTGCTCTGGCTTTCATTCTCTTGAAATGGTTGGGGTTCGCTATTTGATATTCTGGCACTTTTGCTGTGACAGTTTGGAGCATGAAAAACACTAAAATTAGTTGAGAATAATGCAGGCCTCTCAGACATGTTCTTTGCAAGTGGAATAAAGAGTTACAAAAAAAACAAGAGAGGGAGGGAGGACCCTTAACAAGTTGGAAATCTACCCTTTATTGTTTGAAATGTGGTGTCTTTACTTGAAGAGCATTGTGATAAATGCAAGATACTACCAACTAAAACCATCCCTCTTAACAATATCTAGCTGGAATGCACCATTTCAAATATGGGGTTCCTATTTTAGATTGAAAAAGTCAGGGAACTCTTAACCTTTGACTGTCACCTGAATTAACAAGGATGAAACTTTATTATTCCAATAAAATTTAATGTCAACTTCAGGTGTGTATATCCAATGACTTGTTTGTTGACACCTATAGTGGTAGACATGATGTGAACTGATTAAAAAAAAACTTACTAAGCTATTAAATCACTTCTAGGTTATGAAGTAGAATGAGATGCCTTTTCGCAATGCCTACCCTTTTCAAAAGAATATGTGATTTTTTCGCTGCGTGCTACCTCAGTGTCATTTGCCTTGGCACACCATGCCATCAGCCAACAAAGCTTTTTTCTTTTAGAAAATCCTTAAACCTATTTGCTGCTACAGTGGCAAGATAATAAGTTTAGTGCCTTGCATATCCTTGTGTATAAGGCATAAAAGCTTTGTCTATTCCCATTGCATCTTATTCATTCGAAGTGCATTAAACATGAAGTCCTTTTTAAAAGCACGAATAAGTAGCAAACCTGCAGGTTGTGTCTCTCTTCTCCATTTATCCTCATTTGCTTCTTTGGGACATGGGGCTGCTCGACACGCAACCATCAAAGGATCAAAAGGAAAATTCTCAACAATGAAACATCAGTGATGCCTTTCTATATAGGACTTGTGGTGCAAAATATGAAGAGTTCTATGGTAGCTACAGTTTGTGAGGTGACTGTCCTGAATGATCATAACCACCTTCTTTCGCAAGCATAACTGTGTAAGCAAAAGTACTGTTCGCTAATAATTCATCATTCTACGATTAATAATATTCACATACATCAATAACTATGCAACCCATAAACATCGATGTCTTCTGGATTTTGTCTAATTTTGCTGACTACAGCTTGATATACTCATTAGTGTTACTTTATAGTTACCCAGGCCAAATAATAAGTTAATGACTATTTTCAAGAAAAATAATCTTAATACAATACAGATCACTACTTAGAGGGTGGTAATTGAATAGGTTAGTAGTTAGATTCCGTTTAGTTATTTTAAGCTGTTCACAAACTTGCAAATATAGGAGAATCTCTCAATTATAATCCTGTGACTTCAGTTGTACAAAATTTAATCAGTAAATACAGCCATGATAAATCAGTAGAATTGTATCCTCATGATCGTCTTTTGGGGCCAAAATAAGTATGAGTTCTATACTAGTAGTTGTATTGAAGAATAGCTAAAACTTTAACTAGCTTAAATAGGAAAAGAAACTGTAATCTGAATATGACAATTTTTTGCTAATCATCAGATAGGGTACTAAGTAATGCAATGATTAATTTATCATGTAATCTGGTTTCTTTACAATCTAGTTACTGACAATGTTCACTGACTACCATCACTCAAGTCTCTTAGGACACTTTCACTGCATATCTGAAGAAAACCTAGCTTTAAACATGTAAGCTAGAGCTATGAGTTAATAAAAAGGTGACAGATTCCTTCTTATGTATGGAAGCACTGATCTGGGTATCACATATTTCAATGTTAAAGACCACACTGGTGTAACATTATGGCTGTCTTACTGTTACTGGGGCCAATAACTTATGTTAGTATGAATGAAAATGACAAATTGCCTGCATATTTTTGTGGCCTTTGGTTATACTAATGAGGAAGAGGTTTCGATTTAATGTGTATCCACATATTTTGCTACTTTCTAGAAAATAAAGGAATCACCAAACTTATGTCTTAAACAATTCAATGATATTCTCTTCTAATGGTATTTTCTCAATATTACCTCATAGAATTATCCTACTAATGGGAAACATACTCAATTGCACAAAAAAGGTAAATTAAGTAATAATGTTGAATTGTATTGAATGGATATCACATGATATAAAAGGTAAATCAGATCTTCAAAACTAGTACTACTAATCCAAGTCGATACACTCTAAAAAATTTTGGATATTAGTGGTATTGTGCAAAACCAGTGTGTACAATAAAAAACCAGTTTGGTATTTTTCTACTTTATTTGGTATTCTTCAGAGAAAGTGGTATTTTTCATGAATATTGGTTTTGGCCATGGGGAATTTTGGTTTTTATAAAAACCAAACTTCTGAAAAAGCACCTTTATTATGATCCATTTTTAATATACTTGCAGAATAATGGTTTGAGATGTTTAAAATGTTAATGTTGTGGTTTGTGTTTTACACTTCATGCATGTTACTTTATTAAGAAGTTTTAAGAGAGAGGACTAACTATGCTGTATATCAGTCATGGCTACTGGAATATCCAATTAGGTATTTTAATAATCTCTCAGGGCTCACTCACTGTGAACATGTTGCGGCGGATTGTTGCCTGACAAGAAAAGCTGTTTGTTTATCAATCAAGAATTAAGAACGCTTAAGGCAGAGTTTATCAGTCTCAACACTGCACTGGAAGAGTGTGCATGTCAGTGAGCAGAAGATTGAGAAGAACTTGGTAAGTTTGTTTTAATTCCTCTATTTGACTCCTCAGTAATATGCATTCTGAATTCAATTGTGTTTATTAGGGCAAGGTGTACACAATGTCAACCTTCGTTTATGACATTATATATAAATCAAAGAAGTGGATAGTGTTGAGTCAATACTTGTTCTGATAATGCTTTAATTAAAATACTGCGAATATTGCATTATACTTGTAAAAGGATTCATATAATTTAATAATTTTACCCGTCTTCTGCTGCAGTGGAGACCGGGGTAATGGTATGGGTACTTTGTGCCACCAATTGTAGGATTGAATAAATATTATGAAAAAAAAACTGCCAAATATTATAATGTGAAAAGTGCCTATCATAAATTTAGTATTTTTGGTTGAATGTACTATGAAGACGAGCATTAGTATTCTTCATTTGTGTATGTAATTTGGCATTTAAGGTGGTGACAGATATTCACAAAAAAAAGTATTTTGTGCAAGTTGTGCATTGGTACGTTGTGCCAATGGTATGATATGGGATTATATTCTTCTTTGAAATATATACAGAACCCTGAAAAGTCTGTGAAGGAATTAAGACTAAGATGAACTTATTATTACAAACATGTTCCAAAAAGCATATATACTTTTAAAGTTTTTGTTTTAAGTGGGCCATCAATGTTCAGTGATAACTTTCATTTTACATATCAGACCATCGGCCATAATTATGTCATATGCATGACACATATTTTAGCTTTGAAGAAATTGGTGAAATGTGTGGTCTCACCAGATACACTGAGCTATACAACTTGCCCCGTTATGTGGCACAACTTGCCAACTAATGGGAACCAGTTATACATGTACATATTTTTACCCCACCTCTCATACTGAAAAATGATTGGCATTTTGTTGAGTTGTATAGTGTTTGTAATGTGATTTTCTATTCTTGAGGTGAAATGTGTTACACATGCCTGTAAATTATTATTATAGTTTTTTTCATTCTGTTTCAGATGAATAATGGTATGTTCCTACTTAGGCCTTTAATGCAAAAAATTACCATCGGCAGAAGTTTGCACTATAAAGCAAGTTGGACAAAATATAGACAATGCTTTTCAAGGTATGTAAGTTGAATAACAGCTCTTCCTTATCTTTTTTTTTCAATTTTCAAATACTTATTGTATAATATTCTGATAGTTTTTTATGTTAAAAATAGCTTGTTTTGACCAATCTTCAGTCAAATAAGGAGTGGACATAGGATGTTACATAACCGAGGCATTGATTTTATTGAATAAGGTTATTTGATGTATTTTGGCGTTATCCTCCTTGCAAAAATCTCATGCGGCAAAATACATTCTAATGTATATTTTAAATATATATTGGCTTATAAAGATATACCATCGTACCATACCATACCATACCATACCAAAAACTTAAGGATATCTACCTGCTATTTCAGATTTCACCAGGAAATGGTTGCTTTGCCCCACTTGGAATACCAAAGGAAAATGTCTACTTCCTCTGTGCAATATTGAGGTGAGTGTGAACAGTATGAGATCTTTTGCTGGTAAAACACACAGTGAGAAGACAAGAATAATTATTTAGACTTCATATTCTGCCAGTGTGCAGGGAAACTATGAAATAATCGATGTTAGTAATGAAATGTGGAGTATAAACACGAAAAGTTCCAGGAAAGGTTTTGCAGATAATGTATTTGATGTGTAAATAATAACTGCCTTGACTGATTAGTTTTTTTGCATAAAAGTATTATTTGGATACCAATGCTTATCCACTTTCCACTTTCAGGATCCCAATGATATACACTGCAAGGTTCGATTCCAGAACAGTCGTTCACCTTCCATCCATCCGAATTGGCCTACAAGCGCATAAATAGTGATACGAGAAGGAAAACTTCAACCGACAATAATTCCATCCCAATGTTTTGTGCGTTAATGATGACGTAAAGTATCTTCTTCGCTGCTAGCTGTTGGTCTAGAGGTGGCGTGCCAGTTCTTGCCTCATCACCTTGACCAATGTTGGACTGCCGGTTCAATCATCCTTCAACTCATTGCTTTGTCCTCCTTCTGTGCTAATTTGCGTACCAAGTGCATAAATACAGGATGTAAAGCTCCAATCATCTGTCAATCCATCCATCCTCTTGGCTACTGAAGACTTTTGATACAAACTAATGATACTGACATTTCGGTTGGCATTGCCACCCTGACTTGCCCCTTTTGGAAATATGACCCTGGTCATGTACAATTCAATATTTTTCACATGACATAATTGTAATGTCTCTTTATTTTAACCATTTAATCTTTTTGTTAATCTCTGCTTTCCTGTCTTGTGATTATCGCTGACTGCTGAGATGTTTTTATTTCCTGAGCAAAACTGTGATAGATGAGTGTCAATATTTTGGTTTTTCAATAATCCAGTAATATGAACATTTACTATTATTACGAATTTGTGTGAATGTGTATATGTTAAAATAAACATTGAAATTACATCCATGAAATCGTTTTTTAATTCACTTTTAACTACATTTTTAAAGAAAACTGTAAAAAAAATTGCATATTAATTAATACTAATGTTGAAATACTGGTAAACCTGATAATGCAGCATTTTAAAAAATTCGGATCACAATAGATCAAATTTGGTATTTTCCATAATGATCTGCCTCCATGTGGGATGGTTATGATAACCTGATGTATCATATTTGATTCATTCCAGTACCTCGAATAGCACCAGTTGAATTAAACCAGGAACTTTGAAATACCATTTTCCTTGCTGTCTACAATTCATATAGGTATTAAGAAATTTCTGTGAAATGATATCAAAAAACCTGCAATAGGGAACAGGTATGACCCTCATTCATACCCCAACATTTTAGAAAAGGTCTTATAAAATACCTACGGATGTATAATAGGAGAATCAATTTTGAAATTTGTAGTAATACGCTGGTTTTTGTAAGTGCAGGAAAGGGTTTAATTTAAACTGATGACAATCCAAATGATTTCAAATGGCAAGAAATAAAAAACCGGTTGGGTTGTTCTAATGTATGCATGTAAGTATAAATGGATTTCAAAGATGGAATTACAGTGTCTGCAATTTGAAACATTAATATCTACTACTGACTTTCTGCAAATAAAACAAAAAATCAATATTGATATTTTCTTGTACAAATGCAACTGGTTTTTGAAAATACCAATTATTTATGGTTTTTTAATAAATCAAAAGGTGTTCAAAATACGGGACAAGCTTAAATACCAATTTTGGTATCTTATTAGAACTTTAGTTTTTAGAGTGTACTATGAAATTCATACAATCATATCATTTTGGTAATACCAAAAGTCAAGATCTAACATACAGAACAACTAATTCTAGTATATTTTTATGCATAACTAATGCTGTTGGAATTAAATTTATACTTCTTGCATTGAGATACTTTCTATTTATTGGAATAATCAAATTACTAGGAATATCACTCCTATTGCTGCATTCACATCCATGTAAAAATGTCGACGCATTTATTTGTCCACAATGACTAGTAGAAGGTCAATTCCACGGGGTCTTTTTGGACAATTGATACATTTTCTGGCCTTAATCATTACAGAAAGAGTAGAGAGGATTGTGTGGCTAGCTTATGTCATTCATAGTGCCTTAAGCATTAAATAAGTGAAAAAAAAAGCTCTGCAGATCAATTGCTGATTCTGGTATGAGCTAAAATTACACCTCTGTGACCTATGGAGCATTTTGGGACAACCATTTTTGAGTGTGGCTGCTAAACCTGTGCTCTTGTGGCTAGGTGTGTCCTTCAAATCATATAAAAATTTTGCTTATAGCATACTTTTTATGTTGGTTATCCATAATTGTCCAATGTGACTGATGGGACAAATCAGTTTGAATCATGGAACACTATCTCAAATAATGATATTGGGATCATTATTAGCTCTTCTAGGGAAAATATCTTAAATCTTGATCATAATATTTCTATCTAATGAATGGTAAAAGCCTGCTTCATGCAACTTAAACATGATTTCACTGCATTTCAACAAGCGTTATGCAGTACCAGATTAAATGTGTCAATTATTGCAAAAACTGGGCAATTACAGCAATCTGAAAAATCAGAAAATGGTGCACTTCCTTGAAATTGACCAGAAGGATGTATTATGGAATAAAAATACATGTACTGTGAAGCTTCGAATAGCATAGTGTTGCATGAAAATCAAGTTAAATCTCTGCACGTAGTGACCCCATCCTATCAATCATTAGGGCATCGACATCATTATTAGCATAAAGACATCTATATCAAATTCTTCTTATTGACCCACCTATCTCTTCAGAGGCAAAACTCACTAAAGTTGATGTCCATGTCCACAGACATGACATGAAGATGATATGGTAATGCTGCATCTCAAGACTTGGATCAGTAAAGGTCACTGGTATGGCGATGATCTTGCATTAGTGATGCATGCTGGAGGTACTCCATAAATATTCCTATGACATCATTGATGACACTGATGACCTTGTAATGATCCTTGTAATGGTACTCCTGACTCCTCACGATGTTTGTGCTGTGGACGCTGCATCCATAATCATGACAAAGCGCATATTTGCAAAGGATCAGCATATGGTAAACCCAAGGTCATATCAGTTTCCAAGGAGACCATTTAGTATCCCGGACTACAAGATGAAATGTGGTCAGAGCAAGTGACACCTTGGCCTATGGTGCTGGACTTAACATTTGTAGTTCATCAATCAGAAAATATGTTATAATCTGTCTTGCGAAAGCAGGTTTATCTTCAATAGAGTGTCAAGACTCACATAAATCTCACAAAAGGGTGTGAAACATCCACACATTGATGAACGCACTGTCAGCAAGAGTATCGTATCTGTCAAAAGCCTTACACATGCTCGTTAATCTGTATTTTTGTTTTGAACATTATGCAAAAATTTTCTGTGTGAAAGATAAATGCCTTTAACATATATGACAATGTGTCATGACACACTTCAATTCCATGATGATTGGTGAGTCAAGTTTTAGCTAAGGGGATACTTAATATATGTAGAAAATTATCACCTCAGACCATCAGGTGAGCAATCAAATTTCTGAAGAGGCTGTCATGAGAACATAACACCAACCATTAATTGTTGTACATTGTAGATGATTACTTTTCATAGACCTTGAAGTGTGTAATTACCGATCCAATACGAGTGGCGGGAGCCACTGATTGTATATTGACACAAACTGAGTGTTGCAGTAATTGATATTTAAATTAGTGAGTTCGCAGTATGCAAATCAGCCTATTGAATTGATGAAGGTGGCAGCCAAGTGAGCATACCACATCCTTTTGAATATGAGCTTGAATTGATTAGCTCTTCACAGAGGGTTGATATTTACAGAAGCAGCTTGAGTAACATGCTTGGAGAATGCAATTTTGCGTATAAAATAGATGAAGTATTCTAGGTTCTTGATATCTGGACAAGTTGATAGTATCCAATACTTATCACACTCTTATGCTATTCTAATCCAGCTTTCGTTTGTTTAAGGATTTTTTGCATCTATATTAATCACTCTGTTTGTACACTGCAATACGATACGATACGATACGATGCGATACGATAATAATTTATTGTCACTGTATACAGTAAAATTTGTTGTGGCATACGATATTCAAACAACAGTAAGTGTCAACATATGTACAATTTATACAAAAATAGTTTATACAATTTATACATAATTAAGCAGTCTAACACTTGCAGGTACGAATGATTTGCTAAACCTTGCTGTTCTTGCATATTGTGCTTGAAATCTCCTGCGTGATGGTAATAATTGGTAGCAACTATACAATGGATGTTGGCAATCTACTTTAATGGCCACTGCTTTTTGCCTGGCAAACTTCTCATATAATTCTAACAGAGTCTTTGCATTTTGCATACCTAGCCTTTTAGCATATTTGATGACTTTACATAATTTGTTTCTGGACACTTGTGTGCAATTTCCATACCATGCTTATTTTACTTGTATGCCAATCATGCGTAAGGTTTTGTTGTGTCAGAATAATTGTTTATTTGTTAGATGCTACGTCTGCCCTTATCTGACAAAAGGCATTTTTTCAAAAATTGAAGGTTTTCAGGAGAGCTCAAAAACTATTCAGATCGATGCTGCATGAAAACTATTTGTCCCACACTCCCAGATTTTTTCAAGGATGTGTATGTCACTAATGTGTAAATGCACAAGGTAACTCGGATTTCAATGGTTCAATATTCGATGAGATAAGCACGAAGTAATCCTTCTGTCAGAACATTCAAGCTGAGTCATGAGTCAAAAATTTCTGACAAAAGGCATTTTTTTGCTAAAATCTCAACAGTTATCACACTAAATTGCCAGAAATACATCAATAAGATAATGTTAGTCTTTTTCAATGATCTTATGCACAACACAACTTCTGCAGAAACATTATTAATTTGATTAAAGACTTTTACTACAAAGTATGCCCACATAAGTACATCTATAAGACAATAGTGATTCATTTTCGATGATCCTGGACAGAAAAATATTGCTTGCTGGAAATAATATTCATGTAATTGAAAACTTTAAATGCATCTTTTTTTATGAATTTATTTGTTTACTGATTTAATGTTAATAACAATTCTTGGTGTAACAATGTCTCATTCTACCCATTTATTTTATTATAAATGTGTAAAATCAACAAATTCAAATGGTCTTGAAAATAAAATAAGACAAAATTAATTCGGTATTGAGATAATTTCAAAAATCATCAAGGTTGTTCTTGGAATTTTTGATTCTCCAACAAAAAGATACCCCAGCACTTTTCCATTTAACAGGATGATATGGACAAGGGGTCACAATGTCATGTCGTGAGGTGGGCACCTGAAAAGGGTGGTTTTGTGACACTCTGCCAGGACGTTGTTCATTCAACTGTCTATTTCACAAGAACTAAAAGGTCTATCAAAGTGGCTGTAGTCTCATATTGTAGCCTTGAATGTTCTCTTTAATTTGGCTGCAACTTTATTTAAATTGATTTAATAGTTTTGGCCCTGGTACCCTGTAAATGAAAAAAACCAGGGGTGGTTCGGTGGCAAGCGGTGGCGCCGGGAGGTGAAAGCAGTAATGAAACCTGTATCTCCGAAGTACTTGACTGTAACCTGAACATACTGTTTCCGTGTATAGTTCAGTTTCTTGAATGTGTCTACTAGGGCTTTCAGATGTCTCTGGTGGTGTAATATCTGTATATTTAAAAGGAAATTGATTGTACCACAGGTACAGACGAGTGGTTTTTCGTTTGTTTTCTACCATTAGGACACAATGTGCTTAAAAGAGCCTTGTGAACACTTATTTCCATTATTAGGTGTGTCAGGGGGCACTTGTTCATTGGAAAGGCATTCAGAATGACATTTTGATATAATTTTTGATCTATGATTGGATCAAAGGAGTCATAAAGAGCAAACTTGAGAAGATAATTATTTACTACGAACATCTGAACAATTTATTGCTACTTTTTACTCACAATTCATACTCTTTTACACTTTGATAAAGCAGGTTATTTTGGCTTTATCTTATAGTCCCATCTGTAATCCATGATTTAAAACAGACCAGAGTCAATACTATTGAGATTTGATTTTTTTGTAAAAAAGGTCCAAATTGAGAAAAATGCGTTTTTAGATCAGGCTTTTAGTGCTGTTATTATAATTACACATAAACGAGTATATCTCAGTTATAAATAAAGATAATGAAGATCTGTTTGCTGTATTTGATGTGTGTGATGGCCTACAATAAGCTATGGGAATATTGAAAAATGGGCCGTTTTTACCATGTCACACATTTGTGGCCCACCTTATGACATGCGACCAAGGACAGGTCAGCACTCTGTCTCTCAAGAATCTGTTTTTTCGGTAAGACCTCCCGCGAAACCAAGATAATTTCAAGCGAGTAGGTTTCTTTGGCAAACTTGCCATCTTTTATCAGCGAGAAAAGTTGACATTTCTGAAATTAAGCAGGTAAAAATAGCTTGCCAACTTTACCCCGGATTGCTGACTTTACCCCGTTTTACGGTCGATCAACCTTTCGTTTATGACAAAAAATCAAGCAAGTAGATCAACTGATGAGTTATGCTTTTATTTTAGCTTCCTTTATATAGGCATCCTGAATTATCACTTGGGAGGGGGGGTCTATCCACCTGGCTATGCAGCTGATATCAAAACAATAAGATATTCATTGCCTTTTCTGCCTAGGAACGTTCCTATGGCTATTTTATTAAAAAATGTACAAAAATTCGAATGAAGTAACTCAGGTAAAATTTCATTCAAGGCAAATTACCAATGTCCTGATTCAAAGTAATTAGACTTTGATTAGAGAAGAATTTCTTGGTCAGCCGAATCCAAATCAATTTTGTCTGCTTCTTATTATGTTTTAGAATTTTATGCATAACAACAGTATTATTTACGTTTTCAATTCCCCGTGCTGCACATACAGCCATTATGGAAAATAATATCTGCCAAACCTTCAAAGAATGTCAAAGATTTTGAATTAAAACATTTCCCATCGCACAGAACCTTATACAATATTTCAATGTTCATGTAAGTTATATTGAATGGCACGAATTAATATTATGACAATAGCATATATAATGTTTTGGCAAGTTTGTAATAATGCTCTGAAAACATATCTCAATGTTGTGTGCACGTTGTGGCAACATAATTCCTATAACACAGAGTAATTATGTTATTAACTCTTATATTTTTGCTACTTTTTGAGGCATGATAATTTCTGACAAAAGGCATTTGTATCACACAAAAAACATGAAAATCTCTGACAAAAGGGCATTTTTATCTCACAGAAGGCATTTTTTCTGACAGAAGGCATATTTTTGATGAAGTTATGCCATTTGCAAGAAAATATGCCTTTTGTCAGAAAAATGTGCTTCAAAATTGCACAAAAATGCCTTTCTAGGTACTGGTTTGACAAGGTTACACATGCAGTAGAGCCACCAAATTTCACTGGCAAATAGCCATCACCAAAATATGTTGATTAATCGAAAAAAAAAAAGAATGCCTTTTGTCAGATAAGGGCAGACGTATCCGGCTGTATAGATGAAGTGCTAGAGATTGTTAATACCAACAATCCAACATGAGTCATTCTCCAACAATCCTGAGATACACTTTTGGTATGCAAATCTGGTGTTTTGTTTTACACTGTTTCATTAGCCCCCTGGGCCAGATTGTATCAACGCTTAACACGGGTTATCTTAAAGTGGTTAACTCCTATAACTTGTCTTTTACCTGGGTAACTCGGAAAATAATTGAGTCATTTTATAACTTGAGGTCAACTCAAAAGATGGCTAAATTATTTTCCCAGTAACCTTCTTAAAAATAAAGTAACAGGAGGTAACCACTTTAGGATATAACCCGATTTAAGCGTTGATACAATCTGGCACAGGTAAACTCCTTACGCTTTTGACACTGTATCCTTGTCGGATCTATCACCATAAGTCGATTGGCAGGTCATGCATGTTGTTGAGGCTGCTGATTAATTGATGAAGTGTGATGGTGTTTATCCACACAAACTTGTGACAGGAGAATTTGCAGACTGGGTCACAAAGAGCTTTTCCTGCCATGCTGTGGCTGTTGTTGCAAGGCATTGTTGGCATTTCTTTGATGTAGCATCCATTTTGGGAATTGGGGCGCATGTTAGGTGCATTTTCTTCTTTCATAGATTTTTTTTCTCAAATCTAGAAATAAGAAGAACACATTTGGACATCTAGACAAGCAGAAAAATATATTAATTATTTGCATCATCAACATATTACATGAATGCTGTTGTTCTTTTGTGAAAAGACAACCCTTTCTGGTTTTTTGGAAATTGTGCCTGACGGTATAGTCGGGGTATTTTCTTCAGACGAAGATGTTTTTCTCAATTCTAGATAAAAAAGGCACATTTTAGTGTATTTGCAGATGGGTAGGGCAGAAAAAAATTAACACTATTTGCAGCCATGATAAATTACATGATATTGTGGCTCTTTTGTGAAAAAAACAACCCTTTCTGGGGTCATGAATGAGATTATCGTGAGGGTGAGGTGTCAGCCCATGTTGTAAAATACACTAAAACCACTGAAGTGCAGCAGGAAGGCAATACTTAAAACGAGAGTTCTCATGATGCAGCTACCACTTACTATGTATATTATAATTGCTGTGGTTGATATAGATGAAAAGTGACATATTATGTTAATTAATTTGAATAATGACGATGGGACATCGTACATGTATGTGTAGCTGTAAATTGCCCCAACAACACAAATATCAAAATTTATCCGCATTAATGTGTTTTTCTATTTGAAATTACGCATATTCAAAAAGTCTTGTCAGGTTTGGCGGAAATCCCACGATAACGATCTAATTAAAAAAATGAAATTTTTATGACATCTCCTCCCCTTGCTTACTACGAGGATATGTCATGAATCCTGATCTGATCTGTGTGAAAATAACAAACGATATACTTCCTAATTGGCAGAAGACTCCTCTTCAGAGGGATGTCGAATGTGTGAGCATTCCTCGAGATTAACTAATTGGATATTTAGATGTCATATTTTTTCTTTCTAGATGTCTTTGGTGTGTCTTTGATATATCCTTCATATGTCTTGTTATTTCCCTTGATATTATGTTCCGTAAGAGCCATCTCAATATCAATATATTAGAAGAATCGTTCTAAAATCCTTTTGCAAAGCCATTCTCTTATCAACTTCTGGATAATTAGATGAGTTTGGTTGCAGTTAAAACACCACTTGAATATAAGCAAAACATCTTTGAATTTAGATTAAAGTCATTCTATTATTACGTAACCTTTTCTTGATTTATATATAATGAAAAAAAAAATTCAAAAATATGAAGAACAATCATGTTCTTCTTTACAGTGGTCCCAGCATTAATATTAGACCGCCCCTTCTCCAGTCATGAAGTGGTCTCTCATGGGGGTGCGGTCTCTCGTCAGGGTGCAAAATGCACTAAAATGCTACTTAGTGCTGGAGGAAGGCAATCACAAAAGCCAAGTTGATCCTACAACAGGGTGTCTTGTACCCCAGGTACTACTGTATAATGTTTAAGATCAGTTGGGATCCAATTAAAACTCTGGGTGAAACAATAAACATACATTGTAGCTTCATTGAATTTAAGTGAAGTCTATGAGCTGCAGATTAACAGTTTTAGGAGAAATTAATTTGGAGGTTCAGTGAGTCAGACAAAATAGCAACGATGGTCTTGGATTCTATCCCAGGATTGGTGGCAATCTCTCCTTTCCGTGTAAAATGCTCTATAAACTAATTACTTTGTTCAGGAGAATGATACCAGCCTGAGGTAAGAGCGTTACATCAGGAAAATTAATGGTCTTATACATAGGCCTATATATGATACATTGACATATATATCACAGCAAGGTGTCTCAAATAAGGTAAAAGAAGCAAAATAATATTAAATGCAAAAATTTTAAAATATATACCAGACAACAGTCACACGTTACAGAAATATTCAAATATAGGACATTCAAATTTAAATACTCTGTTTTATGGACACACACTTGAGGATAATTCAGCTGGAGGATAAAGATAGAGACACTTTGAACATGTGAACAAACAGAGCATAATATCAGGCCAGCAAATTCCGAAATCAGTTCACAAACATGAAAATTTGCTTTGCGAAACTGTCCACATTTGGAATAATTCACCTTGTTTACTCTGCACACAACATTCCTTGATAAATATGTCCTGTGTTTTAAAATCGCTGAGGGATAATGGCATTTTGATGATGGGCTGTATTCTTGTTTTGTTGTATATTGAGAATGGGAATGACGATATTCACTTTTTGGGAAAGAAAGAAGATATTGAAAAACTGATTTTAAAAAAAGTCATACCGTATACTTTGATTTCATCTGAAAATTTTCTGAAGTCTTATGACTTTTTTTTTAAATTTTAGCATATCGATGGCGAAATACATAATTTTGGGGGGGCGCCTTTGAACAGCAAGATGTGAACGACCAAAAGTCTAAATACCTGCTTGAAATCGTAGAAGGTAGGAAATTTGCCATCAAGGCCACCAAGCTGCTCAAATTCATTTGAAAATGCGATAAGCTGAAAAACTACTAATTAAGGAGTTTTATGCACTCAAAATCAAAACCTAATTGAATTAAAACAAGGATCTGTGGAAACCTACAGATGAGCTGTGGTAATGACATCTGCTTTTCATAAGATGATTAATTTCTTTATAAACAACAACAAAATCCTCTTCCCACCTCTCTGGTAATTCTATTAATGGGGCTCAGATAATCAAACCAAAACTGAGCATTTTGTAAATTGCAGAAGTTTCCCAATTTATGTAATTAAGAAAGCCAACATCGAATGAGAATATTTATCAGATTACCTGCATAATTTATCGCAAAAGTGAGATTTATAGTTTTAATGAAAAATCGTAGATAAAGCTGTGCACAGTTTACGAACTTTGATGCGGAATATGAATTACTAGCATTGACCCGTGATAAAGGAGAACACAAATGGCAGTCAAGCAGGTTTGTGGCTGTCTGAGAATGAGTCTGACAAAATGTGAGAGAGAGGGAAAATATATGGACAGCAAACAGCATTTTCATTATATGTGAGGGGGGGGGATCGTTTTGAATCTGAGTAAAAGAAATAAGTTCTTGGCTTGTTTTTGTGAAACAAAAGAAAGTTTTTTGGGCAGTGGTAAAAAAAAGATTTTTAACATGGTTTCGTTTGATTTAGAAATTAATAAGTGAGGACGTGAGACAGCCAAAATAAGTAATGAGTGGCGGCGTCACTGTGAAAGATATGCTTTCCAGTGGAAGAAAACTGCCAAGTCCCCCACTCCCCCCCAAGAAGGGGAACTAAATGATATACAGGTGAAGCGAGATGTAGGTGAAGTATTGTTCATGTTCCCAAGTAATACCCGCAGGCCAATACCTGTACGAAATTTCATACCTGTAAGCGGAATATTAGGGTGACAGCGGGAAGTTGAAGAATGACTGGCAAAGTGGCCAACAGAAAATAGCCATCTTGGATTTCTTGACATATTCCCAAGTAACACCCAGAGGTGAATACCTGCATCAAATTTCATAACTCAGAGCGGGCAGTTCATGAATGAAGAAAGATGGCTGCCAAAATGGCCGGCACACAATGGCTGCCATCTTGGATATCACAACATGTTCCCAATCCATATGCACAGGCCAATACCTGCACCAAATTTCATAACTGTATGCGAAATATTAAGGTCACAATGGGCAGTTGAAGAATGAAGAAAGATGGCCACTACAAAATGGCAGCCATCTTCGACTTTCGGACATTTTCCCAACCAATACCCACAGGGCAACAGCTGCACCAAATTTCAAAACTGTAAGCGGAATATTAAGGTCAGAGCGACCTGTTCAAGAATGGCTGCCAAAATGGCCGCCACAAAATGGCAGCCATCTTTGATTTCTCCACATACTGCCAACGAATACCGACAGGCCAACATCTGTACCAAATTTCATAACTCTAAGTGAAATACAAAAGGTCACAAATAGACACTTACAGAAACATTAACCAGGATAGCAGTGTCAGCACATGGCGATTTTAACTAATTAATTGTAATTAGCAAAACTACTGAGAGTTGAGGTTTATCGTCGCCTGGTTGAAATCCTCATGTGAATTCAGGAGTTTGGAGGTGAGATTCGTAGTGTTATTAGTTGACAGGTAAAAGCCTTATGGTTGAGATGATATAGTTTCTTCTACAAATATATATTGGCCTATAGGATAAACCATTGGCATTGCATCTCCATTACATTTCAAACATGCATCCTGTGAGCGAGGGTTGAGTAATATCACATGATAATTAAATTTAAACAGATTTCGTATCTTTGCTCCTTCTTTTGGTGGAATACGTGGGAAGCGATCTACAGATATTGTCTTTCCAAAGGGCATTGAAAATTGAATTTTAAGTCAAATTGTTTGTTTCATTCAGGAACATGCAGCCTAGGATTTTGCAAGATTTTCCTGATAATGTACGGTGACTAATCAAAAATGGCATTATGTGTCAGTTCAAATTTCTTTATGAAATAAATTTTACTTTAATTATCAGTATTTTAGCATGAACCAACATCTACCAGATCTGTAGATATGAGATTGATAGTCAGCAATCATAGATAGATCGTTTTGTGACAAAAAATTCTTAGTCGCAAAAAGTTACAAAAAAATGAACAAACACAGCACAGAAGTAACTTTAACCCGAGACATAATATTTTTTGAAGGTAAATGAAAACACTACTTTACCCTTGTAAGTAATTCGATAACATAATTCAATTATCAAGAAATTGGATGCTGAAAGCACTGTCCCTGACATTATAATGCCCACAATTGTCTTCCAAAAAAACTTTCCATTGGGTGGTTTCAATTGAAGATGACTGTACCTGGTTTTCACTCTGGTTTTAAAAGTAATCTTACCATTACTTTACTAGTGAGCGTAATCATACCATTAAGCCTCAATTGGAAATCATATTTCTGATGTGAGTTTTAAATAAGCACCATACAATTTAAGATAAATTGACAAGTTTAAATAATATCCCTCATTTATCTTCTTCTGAAGCCCCGCTCCATTTCAAGAGCATTAATTTTTAAAGAAAGGAAGGCATTTGATGTCATCAGATTGTTTGATGTGACCTTGGTAAAACACAGAGACACACCAAAATCAGATTGTTAATTTAACAAAATTTGCCACCTTTTCGTGAATGAATGAGAAGATGAAATAAAACTTTTTTTGTTGAAATCTGAAATATGAGTGGATTGCAGCGAATTCAAGGACGATGGAAATCATTAAAAGGAGGATCAGGTGTGCATTTCTAAGACAAAACGGAAAACATGTAATTTTGCATTCAAATTCCTTTTGCACCCCTGCCTAGGGTAGGGTGTTACCATCACATAAATATAATAGATTGAGAAGAATTCATTATATAGAGAGTTCCCCGTGGCCTAATGGTTAAAGGTGCTTGTTTGTGCGACCAGTCTGGCTGTGAGGTTGCCCTGAAACTCAATTTGGTCCGAGCCTATGGGACATTAAATAGCTGGGGTTGTATCCAGTGTTCTGTGCTGGGGCAACTGAAACACCATGGACATCTTTGAATGAATAGGGTTTTTGCCAGACCCACAATCTTCTTATCACTCATCATCACACGGCAGTCACCAACACTGAAGAATTCTACGGCATGGGAACATGGAGCAACGTTCCCCTTGTACACATTCCCTTTTCTGTTTGTTTTAAAAAAGCCAATTCCAAATAACATCAACAGCAAAAAAAAACCAAAGAATAAAACATTCACATTAAGTTTTATTGATTTCATTCAAACCTCATTGAATCAAGGCGATAAAATTGTTGAAAACCAACAGTAGAACTCAGATAGTGTCATAAGCTTTTAATTACTTTTAAAAAAATTTCAAAATCCTGCTCATCCCGCTCTGCTAATTGCTTTAATGATGCTCCTAAAATTAAGATTAAACCGACCATTTTCTTGATTGCAGAATTCTGCTACTGATTTAAGAAAGGCAATGTCCCATGGTTGTGCTTATGTCTACTGCAGAATAAATGTGTGAGATGTGACCATTATTAATAGATTTCGTTATAACTGACAGAGATTCTTGTCAAGATAACCCTTTAATTTGAAAAAAACTAACATTCACACAAAGTTTTATTGTTTTTTTAACAAACCTCATTGGCTTATAATAAAACAAGGAAATCTGTGAAAACCAAGATTTGAGCTCAGAGATTGTTGTCTGCTTTTTCACCTTCAGCGAACGAAGTTCGAAGAAGGTATTGTTATCACTTTGGTAAAATGTTGTCCGTTAGCCGGGCGGGCGTCCGGGCGGTCGGGCGGGCGTCCGGGCGGTCGGGCGTCCGGGCGGTCGGGCGGCGGGCGGATAGATAGTTTCCGGGCCAGAACTCGGGCCCTATTGCATGTACATAGATGAAATTTGGTACACATATAGCCCATAGGGTCTGGTTGTGCCTTTTGATGGTCTGATTGATGGATAATCCATACTTTTTGAAATATTAAACAAAAAGATAAAAAATTATTATTTTCGTTTCCGGATCAAGACTCGGTCACTATCGCATGTACATGGATGAAATTTTGTACACATACAGCCTATGTGGTCCAATTGTGCCTTTTGATGGTCTGATTGATGGGTATTCTATAGTTTTTGAAATATTGAGAAAAAATTATAAAAACAATTTTTTTTCATTTCTGGCCCAAAACCTGCCCAGTATTGCATGTACATGGATGGCATTTCATACACATATCACCTATATGATGCTGTTGTGCCTTTTGATGGTGTGATTCATGGTCATTCTATACTTTTTGAAATATTGACAAAATATATTGCAAATTATAATTTTTGGTTTCTGGTCCAAAACTTAGCCTCTCTCGGATGTACCTTGACAAAAATTCATCCACATATTGCCTATAAAGATCTTTCACTGGTCTCATTGATAGGTAGTTTTAACACATTTTAAATATTTAGAAAAAAATTGAAAAATATAAATTAATATACTTCTTGGTTTTTCGTCCCACAGCTCCTAACCTATTCCCTGTACATGTATGAAACTGCAACATAATATGTGTAAATTTGTCTAGTTCAGCCTTTCCATGGTTTTACATACCCTGGCAGGCAGGCGGGCAGATGGTAGGTCAGCAGGTATATAGATAATTTCAGGCCAAGATTTGGCCACGATTGCATTATATCAATTTTGTCAACATCGCTTTTATGACTTTACAGATGTCTTTCGCTGAAGGTTTGCTGCTGCGCAGCCTATGTTTTTAAACATCACCAAACTCCTCTACTTCCTGCTAATTCTTTCAATGAGGCCGAGAAAATTAACTTGAAACCGACCCTTTTCTTAATTGCAGAATTCTGCCACGCTACCAAGTTAAGAAAGGCAATTTCCCATGAGAGTGTTTATGTCTACTGCAGATAAATGTGTGAGATGTGATTAAACTGTGATAAAAGTCTAAATGAAGAAAGGAGATAATATTTACAGTTGATTCCAAAGACCATTAGTTGTAGATTCGATCATATATTCGATCTTACATTACAAACAGATCTTAAGAAGACGCATACAAACATTTCTAAACAAAAATACAAATACTATGGGGTTCAAGGAAGGCCACATATTAGATAGTTAATATACATACAATGCCTCCTGCAAGATAGTGAAACAGGCAGTGTTTTACCATTTGGTATAATATGCTCGACATCCACAATTATACTGCGTGTTGTTAGTATGAATACTCATTCGATGATTTGAAAACATATTCGATCATATAAGATAATATTTTACAACCCAAAATAAATTAAGAAAAGTTTATGGGAAATTTCGGCATAAGAGCAATATTTCCAATAAATAAATTATGTGGTAAATATTGCCCTGACCATGGCTATGAAAGGTTGTCTTCATGTTTATGTTGTGAAATTAATATAAAATGCAATTGACATGCTTTTGAGGCTACATTCAAAAGGATTAACTCAGGAACCACTGAACAGTGAACACGTCATGCTTTACCTGCAAACGTTGCATAACATGCTGATGAAAGTACTCAACCACTTCTGAAATTTACTTGTAAAGAGAACTATGGTTGATTTAATGAAAAATTATGCAATTAGTTCTTTTGGGGCTTCTTCCTAAATTACAGGGTTGAGGAAAAATTGCCATGATTTTGGAATATTTTTTAACACCATATTTTTGACCTGGTCAACCTATAATACGCCATTATTTTTCGCATTTGTGAACTATGAACTTTTCTTTTTTGAAACCTAAATATTTAAAACTGATCGAAGAGTCCAATTTGGATTCCTTTTTGATGCTTTGCTTATTTCATGATATGCCAAGCAGTTCTCTTCATGATAAATGTAATTTCACCATTGACTTTACTGAAGAAGGACTATGGCATGCTAGTGACACATTGCTAACCGATAATGACACATTGGCCTGTTTCCTTGAGGCTGGCATGTCTGGATGTCATACATTGTGTAGCTAAAAACACCAGTAATAGGAACTTAGGCATTCTACGGTCACTTCCATGTGGTTGAAAGAAGATTTAATGTTCTATGATTAAGCAGTTATCATCATGCCGTCTAAGTCACATATTATGCAACCTCTAGCTGGCATGGCTTACACGATAACTTGGACATTCCTGCATTAATGACGCAATGGTTCCAGATTCCTTTACATATAAGGTACCACATTGAAACTTTCCAATAATTACTATGGCTGCTCAGTATACTATACCTAGAACAGTGATGTTTTAAATATCTACTTCTAATAGACCAATTTCACGGATGGTTCTCTCTGTTGACACTAGGGGAAAAGCGGTAAATACTTAAATTCCATTGGCTGATAGATTTCCTGCCCTTGCCTTTGATTGGTCCAGCCAAGGTGACTCCAAGCTGGAGTATTCTTAGTGCATTTTAATGTAACTTTAAGGCTTTATAACTTGGTCATCCTTTCACTTCAAATTTTGAAAGTCGTGTTTTTGGATTGAGAGTGTATGCATCTCCTTCGTGCGAAAAGCAAATGAAGAATTGCAGAAATACAAAAAAGTTATTTGGGGCCAATGTTCAGGCCATTAGGTCTAATCATTTTGCCATTGGAGGATTTGGAGCACTTTCATTTTCTCCTTATGTTTTTATTCTGCCTGGTTACAGGCCACATTGCAATCACAAAACCTATTTGGTATAATTGTATGCATAGTAAACTGGTAGTATAGCACCTTAGTGTCTTTATGATATAAGGATTTACATTACTTAGACATGCCAGACTAAAATTTAAATGCCACAATGCAGTGTGAATGCATTAATTTGGACAGCAGGGGCTTGTGTTGCACATATGTGTATGATATACAGGTAATCAACAAATGATACTATAACAAAACAACCCAAGTCAGGGTCACTGAGTAACAATATCACGAGCTGTTGTGTGAATTAATATCACTCGAGCCCGCAGGTCGAGAGTGATATTAATTCACACAACAGCGAGTGATATTGTACAAAGTGCCCTGACGCGTGGTTGTTTTGTTTTTATCACCTGGTTTTACCTCAAATTTTCAGTTATAAAGAGGGACTATTTTCTGCCATTACAAAAATGTGACGTCACCATGGAGCAACAATGGACATGATGTCACAATCCCATTATTCTGGCCCTTGTGTGGTTTGTGACATCATCAGGCAGCTGAAATGCTGGTGATGTCATAACCATTGTTATAAAATATCGCCCTTGAAGGGTGGTATTTTTTACAATATCATAGGCCCTGATATTTTGACTGTAGACAGTGATATTCACAGCCAACCAGGTGATAAATGTCTGATAATATACATAGAACTTCTTTCAACACCACCAGACTTCAACTCTTTGATTTTTTATTTATCTTATCTTGCTAGACCTAATCCCAGGCTAATCTTGTCCTCAAGTGCTTTATTTACTTTGTCACTTTTCAATTTCCTTCTGCATCACTTCTCTTACAAACTTTAGTCTCTATGGGGAAAACTTTTTCTCAGAATAAATCCAGCCTACCACCTGCTTCCAACACAGTCAATCTTAGATTCTATTGTGCAGTGGCTTGGTTGTATGTTTTCTCAGTTGAATAGCAGTTTCAATAATTATAATCCTTTGCCTTGTCATTGTGTTCTCCTGTCTTAATTAGCAAACAGGAGTATCAAAATACAGGAAAAAAACACCCATATCATCCATCCACTAACCAGTGCTTTGTTGACAATGGTTTGGCGACGCCATTAAAAGCATATTGAAATTGTCCAATAATTACAATGTAAAATGCAGTGAACTACCATTTTGTAACATCAAGGACAGCCTTATTGACAGGAATCCTGTTGGCATTGAGGCAGTCTTATTTCCTGCTTATTGATTTTATTTGGCACCATTGTAATTTGTACAGACTACAGTGTAATCAAGAAGCATGTGGATAATCTCATAAGATGGACATGGTAAATTGGTAGTGAAGCACATTTTAAAGGTATTTATAGCATCAAGAATTAAGGCACACAGACATGCCAGACCAGAAGTTAAATGCCATCATAGTGAATGCTTTACTGTGACTAGTATATAACTCATATATTATAGAGGTAATTTCACCAGGATATCGGAATGGCCAAAATCTGTGGACTAATTGTATAACGTAGCCAGCAAATGCATATACTGTGCAACTTGGGAATTTAAAAGCAATCCTAAAAGCATTAAGGTGCTATAATAATTGATGATTATTTAAAGGACATTGCTTTATGTCATACATAGGCCTATATATCACGTGAAATCTTTATCTATTGCATCGCTATTTCATTGTACTTTAAACAAGTGAAAAACCAGCACGTTGCTTCTCTTTCCATTTCTGTTCATTTGTCATTTTAAAATTCAGAAATACCAAACATGCCAACATCAAAGGCACCACTTGCTAAAATTGATTGTATGAAAAAGGTTTTTCTGAAATTCATTGTCCCAAAAAAAGATGCCTGCATAAAATAGAAAAATTACAGGTTAGGTGTAGTACATATGTGCATACACATGTAAACCTGACAAAATATCCAAACTATTGATTGACATTTTTTTCCGTCACAATTTGACCATGCAGTTTGCATGTTCGTACTTCATGACAAAATTCATATATAATATTCAATATTCTTGTAGATAATTCCTGCAAATAATAGCTGTGAGTGTTCAGTTCTACAGCAATAAGTTTGTCCAATATTTTTTCTGTAGTATTACTTCAGCACAACATTTATTTCTGTGGTTCTCCATCATCGCAAGCTGATTGACTGGATTCTATTTCTTGGAGATTTTCCATTCAAATAGAGCCCAGACTGTAGCATATATATCTATACCACAAATATCCTCTATCTTTGACACACTGATCCATGGGATTGACAGAGTTATGGTTGCTATGAGACTTATCATGATAAGTAATCACCTACATTAGCTATGTCATTCAGCCAACAGTTTCTTGTGACAAAGTTATGTGATTGCTTGGATTAGTGAACTTCCCTGAGAGAAGGCTGATTCATATTATCTGTGGTTATTGCTTGGAATGGTTGGAGAACTGCGAAAAAGGAGAAGCATATATATGGCCTATTCACAATTATTAATTGTCTCTAAGGAAGATTTAAGGCAAGAGAAAATCACTTCTGTGGGAACATAGCAGCAGGAAAGTTAGTATCGATACATTTCTAATTGTTTTTGTCAAATCAGTGCATCCTTATCCGTTGTATCTTTAACAATTATGGATACAGAGGAATAGATATTTGCACTTGGGTTTGTTCTTGACCATTTTGTAGTTGTTGTTTTGAGGTAATACATTTTGTAGCGTAGTATTACAAATACAAGAGCTATGTTCAAAATCGCTGCACTAAATCACTGTCCTGGATGGATTTACCAAACCTGACTCTATCATATATTATAACTCCAGACAAACAATAAACCTTGAGTTTTCCCCAGCTCAGGAACAATTTATTTTCCATATTTGTCTTTGTTTTTATCTCGCCTTATCTAAGGTTCATCTGCGCTTCATTTTACCTTCATCTTATCTTTCTTTACTTTGTCACTTTTCCATTTCCTTTCACAGCACTTCAATCTATAGGGAAAATGTTGTTTTAGAGTAACTCACTTCTTCCATCATAGTTTGCTCTGCCTCTCATTCTCTTGAAATGGTTTGGGTTCGCTATTGGTGAGATAAGATAGGGAGGGAGAACCCTTTACAAGTTGTAAATGTCCCCTATATTTTGGGAATTGTGGTATCTTCTCTTGACAACAAGCATTGTGATAAATGGAAGGGACTACCAACTAAAACCATACAGCATAAATTTCTAAAAGTGGCTCGTCATTTAAAATCTAGTCTTAGCTATCTACCCATAGCTATAGAAAGCTAAACTAAGCTTAGCCAATCCCTAGCTATCCATAGCTATCCACAATTACTGTTGCTTAAACAAGGGGTAAAGGATTTCGATGTATACAAAATAATACAAATGGATAGTTACGGATAGCTATGGATAAGACTAGTAATAATATACGGCTAAATTGAACCACATTTAGGAATTTGTACTGTATCTTCCTACAATGTTCATCAGGCATGTGCCATTTCAAATATGGGGTTCTTATTTCAGACGAGAAGTCAAGGAATTGTAATAATGAATTATTCATTGAGCATTAAAATGTCTACCATGTCATGCTGTTGACAGTCACCTGAACATTAATATAACTTTACTATTCCTAAAAAATTTAATCTCAACATTATGTGTGTATATTCAATAATTTGTTTCTTGACGCCTATTGTGGTAGACATGATATGAACCGATTAGAAAAAAAACTTACTGAGCAATTAAATCACTATTGGATTTTGAAGTAGAATGAGATGCCTTTTCACAATTCTTACCCTTTTCAAAATAATATGTGATTTTTTCATTGTGTGTAAGCTCAGTGTCTTTTCCCCTGGCACACCATGGCATCAGCCAACAAAGCATTTTTCTTTTAGAAAATCCTTAATCCTATTTGCTGCTTCATAGGCCAGATAATAAGTTAAGTGCATTGCATATCCTTGTGTATACGGCATAAAAGCTTTGTCTATTCCCATTGCATCTTATTCATTCCCAGTGCATTAAACATGACTTTTTAAAAGCATGAATAAGTAGCAAAACTTCAGGTTTTGTCTCTCTTATCCATGTATTCTAATTTGCTGCTGTGGGACGTAGGGCTGCTCGACACGCAACCATCAAAGCAGCAAAAGGAATATTCTCAACAAAGCAATATCAGTGATGCCTTTCTATATAGGACATGTAGTGCAAAAATATGAAGATATCTATGGTAGTTAGAGATCATGAGGTGACCATCCTGAATGATTAAGACCACCTTCTCATGCAAGTATAATTGAGTAAGTAAAAGTAATTTCTGCTGATAAGCCAACATTCCAGTGGTGGATCCATGGAGAACTAGGGCCCGCCCCCCCCCCCCCGACCACTGAGATTAATAATGGTATTTGGACGAAAGTACATGGCAACGCGGGCCCACGAATGCCGAAACAAGCCCAGCCCCCCCCCCCTCCTAGTTGACCCGGTCTGGATCCGCCACTGCATTCTACGATTAATGATATTCAAATACATCAAAAACTATGCAACCCGTGAGCATCGATGTCTTCGGGATTTTGTCTACTTTTGCTGACTACAACTTGAAATGCTCCATTAGTGTTGTTTTATAGTTACCCAGGCCAAGTAATAAGTTACAGATTGTTTTCAACAAAATTAGTCTTATTACATTACAGGTCACTACCTAGAGGTGGTAATTGAATAGGCTAGTAGTTGAATTCCATTTAGTTATTTTGAGCTGTACACAAATCTCTCAACTATATTACTGTGATTTCTAATGTGCGAAATGTACACAGTCATTATAGCTATGATAAATCAGTAGAATTATTGATGTATCTTTCATTAGTATCAATTCAAAAGAGCTTGTTGCCAAGACAATTTCCTTGAAAGTATCCTCACGATCGTCTGTGTGAAAAATAATGAGGAGTAATATACAGGTGGGTATTTGAAGAATAACTAAAAATGCAACTAGCTTGAAGAAGGATAGGAACTGTAATCTGAGTATGTCAATTTTGCAAGTAATCAGTTAGGGTACTGAGTAATCGATTATGTAATCTGTTTCCTTTGCAATCTAACTACTGACAATGATCACTAACTACCACCACTCAAGTCTCTTTAGGATAGTGTCACTGTATATCTGAAGAAACCTTATTTAACATGCAAGCTAGAGCTCTGCGTTCATAAAAAGGTGACAAATTGCTTCTTATGTATGGAAGCACTGATCTGGGTATCACATATTTCAATGTTAAAGACCACACTGGTGTAACATTATGGCTGTCTTACTGTTACTGTTGCCAATAACTTAGAGAAGTATGAATGAAAGTGACAAATTATCTGCATATATGTGTGACCTTTGGTTATACTACTGAGGAAGAGGTTTCAGTTTTATATATCTATATTATGTGCTGCGTTCTAGAAAAGAAAAGAATCGCCAGACCAATGTCTTTAAAAATTCTAAGATATTCTCTTCTAATGGTCTTTTTCTCAATAGGACCTCTTAATTTTCCTATGAATGTGAAGCACACTCAACAAAAAAGGTAAATTAAGTAATAATGTTGAATTTTATTGAATGGATATCACAACCTGAGCCCACATTAAGAACTCTATTTAGACAGCTACCAATGTAACTGCCATTAGCAGAGGTGCAAAATATCAAGTAAATCAAACACAATGGGGGTGACTCAGTTTAAATTGGTGTTGTTTAAATATGATATTAATGTAATTTTAAAAGGTAGTTTCAAGTAGGTAAAAGTAGGAAGTGATTCAGAGGTAGTCAAAAAGTGGGAAAGGGTAAGGTTATGGCTGATTCTTCCTGCTGGGGTAATTGTACTTTATTTCGGATTGTACTGTATACCTGATGTCATGAACTGGAAGTGTGCAAATTTTCATTGTGATACTTTAAGAGGAAGTACTATTTTCAGCCTTTTTGGAATGGTGTGTTTTCAATGTTGCTGAGTTTATGAAAGTATGTCAACAAATTTATTAGTCCACAATGACTTGTAAAAGGTCCATTTCGCGGTGAATTTTGGACAATTGATCCATTTTTTGGCCTTAGTAAAGGCAAAATTTGATAGAAAAAATACTAAAGAGGATGATATGTCTAGGTTATGTCATTCGTAGTGCCTTAACTATTAAATAACTGGAAAAAAACAGGTCTGGAAATCAATTGCTGTTTCTGGTATGAGCTAAAATATACTCCTGGGACCACCATTTTCGAGTGTGGTTTCTAAACCTGTTCTCTTGCAAAAGAGAGTGGCCTTCAAGTTATATCAAAATGTAGCTTATTGCTTGCTTTTTATGTTGGTCATTCATGATTTCAAAAATCAGTAAAAATCTTACACTTCCGTGGCCTTGACCAGAAGGATTAAAACAGTGAAGCTTCGAGTAGAATAATGTTGCATGAAAATTAAGATAAATCTCTGCATGTAGTGACCTTACCCCATAAATCATCAGGATATCAATATCCGTATTAACATAAAGACATCTATATCAAATTCTTCTTATTCACTCACCTATCTCTTCAGAGGCAAAGGTCACTAAAGTTGATGTCCATGTCCACAGACATGACATGAAGATGATATGGTAATGCTGCATCTCAAGATTTGGATCAGGAGAGGTCACTGGTATGACGATGACCCTGCATTAATAACTCATCCTTGAGGTACTCCATAAATATTCCTAGGACAACATTGATGACACTGACGACCTTGTAACGATCCTTGTAATGGTACTCCTAACTCCTCACGATGTTTGTGCTATTGTTGCTGTATCCATAATCATGGTAATGCACATATTTAACGACGATCAGCATATGGTAAACCCAAGGTCACGTCGCTCTCCAAGGAGACCATTTAGTATCCTGGACTACAAGACTACAAACACTTAAGGTCCTGGACTTTACATCTGTAGTTCATCTATCAGCCTGTCTTACTAATGCAGGTTTTATCTTTAGTACGGTGTCAAGACTCGCATAAATCTCACTAAAGGGTGTGACAAATTGACACATTGATGAATGCACTGTCAGCAAGAGTATTACATCTGTCATAAGCCTTACACATGCTTGTTAATCTCTGTTTTTGTTGTCAACATTATGCAAACATTTTTCCATTTGAAAGATAAATGCTTGAAACATGCATGACAATGTGTCATGACACATGTCATTTCAATGGTGATTAGTGAAACCAAGTTTCAACAAGGGCATACCCAATGCATGTAGAACTTTTAAGGTTATCACCTCAGACCATCAGGTGAAGACTCAAATTTGTGTTAGAAGCTGTCATAAGAATTTAGCATCTGCCATCTAACAGATGAGCTGTTGCACATAGTAATAACTTGTCATTGACCTCGAAGTGAGTAATTTGTGCAACATTGTGTCACAGGAGATGCGAACCACTCATTGAATGTTGATACAAACTGAGTGTTGCAGTAATTGATATTTACAGTAGTCGGTTTCGCAGTATGCAAATCAGCCTATTGAAATGATGAAGCTGGCAGCCAAGTGAGCATACCACGTCCTTTAAGAGGCACTTTTTGTAAAAACCTGCGGGGGTGGCCGGGGGTCCGTCAGACTTTGCCATGTGCCATACACCGTTTCGAAGCTATAAGTCTCGCTAAGAAAAATTCACCAAAATTTTTTTCCTAGACCCAGCGGTTTCCATGGAAACAGCTGCTTTGTTGACCAATGTCAGACCCCTTTTTTTTCACAAATCCTCAAAAGGGCAAAATTGTGAAACTCAAAATTACCAATTATTGATAGGTGGCCTCTGTTGAGAGCTCTGAATTTAATGACGTAAAAAATTGCACATGACAAGTAGAAGTGTAAGGAAACTGGTTGAGTTCATTCTTTTTCAAATACCATGATTTATGACCCTACCACAGCACCCCCTAGTGGCCATTGTTTTCAGTCTAGTACTTGAGGTGAAGACATACCAACTTCAGGGGAACTTTTTTCAAAAAGGAAACGCGATCCAGGTAGGTGACCTAAGCGGAGTTTTTTATTAACACCTATATTTTCGGAAACTATTTTCAAACTCGTGGGCACTCATTCCAATTTGACTGTGGCGCCACCTATATTATTCAAATTTTTATTTTTTTTCAAAATAATCAACAAACTTTAAGCCTGGCTGCAGTGATGAAGGGTAATGTTGAATTATCCAAAGTTACATCCTGTCTGGCCAATAACACTAACTTAGATATAGCAAGTGACAGAAATCACAAAAGTCACATGGTTTTCCACAGAGAGGGCTGTAACCATGGTAATGTCCGTTGCATTTTACAAATCTAACATTTTTTTTCTTGTTATTTGATTGCCTGTCAGTCATTGAGAAATATTTTGAATGGAAAATTAAGGGCACAAAAATAATTTTGAGGATTGGGGGCAATTATTTTTTTTGGAATTTTTTGGTTGCCATGGTAACTAAGGGAGTACGCCAGGCATAAACATGAGGATGCAAACAAGGAAATATTTAGGAAATTGTCCAGATAGCATGGCCTATTTGGTGTAAAATAGCTTATTTAGACATCCAAATATGCTCTAACATGGGGGTATAAAATATAATTATTTTAAAAAAGTGGGTCAAAGGTCACGATTGTCTATAAAAGTAGGTCAAAGGTCAAATACGGGCAATTTTTTTTTCATTTTTCTCCTAATTTGTCTTTTTTAACCTCTTTTACACCTTGCCTCTGCTTTTCGAGCACCCTACTGCATTCCTCCAACCTTAACCTAGTTCTAAATAGCAAATTGACCCTTGACCTTGAATATCTAGGTCAAGGCCACTGTTCAAAAGTAGGTCAAATGTCAATATTTGTGGGTTTTTTCTCCAAGAACAGCCAAAATGTTGGGTGAAGGTTGTGTTTTGCATGTGTTTAGGACTAAGGTTTAAGCAATAATCCCACCCAAAAAATGAAAACTTGCAGGTCATCTTCCTTAGTGATTGTTGCCATGGCAACATAAAAAGAAATACATTCCATAGCTTGTTAGTAACTGATTTAAAATCAAGCATATTGGGCCAAAAAAATAAATGTCTAGGAAATTGTCCAGGTAGTTTGGCCAATTTTTTGTAAAACAGCATATATAGATGTCCCGATATGCCCTAACATGGGGTATAAAATATAATTATTTAAAAAAAGTGGGTCAAAGGTCACAATTGTCTATAAAAGTAGGTCAACGGTCAAATACTGGCAATTTTTTTCCATTTGTCTCCTAATTTGTCTTTTTTAACCTCTTTTACACCTTGCCTCTGCTTTTCGAGCACCCTACTGCATTCCTCCAACCTTAATCTAGTTCTAAATAGCAAATTGACCTTGAATATCTAGGTCTAGGCCACTGTTCAAAAGTAGGTCAAATGTCAATATTTATGGGTTTTTTCTCCAAGAACAGCCAAAATGTTGGGTAAAGGTTGTGTTTTGCATGTGTTTAGGACTAAGGTTTAAGCAATAATCCCACCAAAAAAAATGAAAACTTGCAGGTCATCATCCTTAGTGATTGTTGCCATGGCAACATAAAAAGAAATACATTCCATAGCTTGTTAGCAACTGATGTAAAATCAAGCATATTGGGCCAAAAAATAAATATCTAGGAAATTGTCCAGGTAGTATGGCCAATTTTTTGTAAACAGCATATTTAGATGTCCATAAAAACTGTGCCATAATATGCATAAATTAGTCTAATCAGGCCTTTCCCTGGTTTTACAAACCCTGGCAGGCAGATGGGCAGATGGCAGGGCAGCAAGCAAATAGAGATAATTGAAGGCCACGACTTTACCGCTATTGCATACCTATATGCCATTTGGTAAACACACCAATTTTATGGTGCAACTGTAATCTTCTTAAGGTGTTATTTGCTGAAGGTTTGCTGTTTATGTTGCCATGGCAACACTCACTATCGATGATGACCTAGAATTTTTCGTTTAGTAGGTGAGATTATTGCTTTTAAAACCTAAGCCGTAAACATGTACAAAACACAACCCTTACATGACATTTTGACTTTTCTCGGAAGAAACCATACATTTTGATATTTGACCTACTTATGAATAATGACCTTAACCTACATATTCAAGGTCAGGGGTCAATTTGCCATTTAGAATGAGGTTAGGCGTTGAAGAATGCAATAGGGTGCTTGAAAGGCAGTGGCAAGGTGTAAAAGAGATTTAAAAAGACAAATTCAGGAGAAAAATATAAAATAATTGCCCGAATTTGACCTTTGACCTACTTTTAAAGACATTTGTGACCTTTGACCCACCTTTTATATAATAATATTTTATACCCCATGTTAGGGCATATAATTATGGACATCTAAATATGCTGTTTTACACAAAATTGGCCATACGACGTCAAAAATTTCCTAGATATTTATTTTTTTTGCCCAATATGCTTGATTTTACATCAGTTGCTAAAAAGCTATGGAATGTATTTCTTTTCAATGTTGCCATGGCAACAATCACTAAGGATGATGACCTGCAAGTTTTCATTTTTTTGGGGGATTATTGCTTAAACCTTAGTTCTAAACACATGCAAAACACAACCTTTACCCAACATTTTGGCTGTTCTTGGAGAAAAAACCCATACATATTGACAATTGACCTACTTTTGAACAGTGACCTTGACCTAGATATTCAAGGTCAAGGGTCAATTTGTTATTCAGAACTAGGTTAAGGTTGGAGGAATGCAATACGGTGCTTGAAAAGCAGAGGCAAGGTGTAAAAAGGTTAAAAAAGACAAATTCAGGAAAAAAAACGGAAAAAAATGTGCCTGTATTTGACTTTTGACCTACTCTTATAGACATTTGTGACCTTTGACCTACTTTTTTAAAATAATTATATCTTATACCCTCATGTTAGGGCATATCTGGACATCAAAATATGCTGTTTCACAAAAAATTGGCCATACTACCTGGACAATTTCCTAGATATTTATTTTTTTGGCCCAATATGCTTGATTTTACATCAGTTGCTAACAAGCTATGGAATGTATTTCTTTTTTGTGTTGCCATGCCAACAATAACTAAGGATGATGACCTGCAAGTTTTCATTTTTTTGGCAGGATTATTGCTTAAACCTTAGTCCTAGACACATGCAAAACACAACCTTTACCCAACATTTTGGCTGTTCTTGGAGAAAAAACCCATACATATTGACAATTGACCTACTTTTGAACAGTGACCTTGACCTAGATATTCAAGGTCAAGGGTCAATTTGTTATTCAGAACTAGGTTAAGGTTGGAGGAATGCAATACGGTGCTTGAAAAGAAGAGGCAAGGTGTGAAGAGGTTAAAAAAGACAAATTCAGGAAAAAAAAGGGAAAAAAATGTGCCCGTATTTGACCTTTGACCTACTTTTATAGACATTTGGGACCTTTGACCCACTTTTTTTAAATAATTATATTTGATACCCCATGTTAGGGCATATCTGGTCACCTAAATATGCTGTTTTACAAAAAATTGGCCATACTACCTGGACAATTTCCTAAATATTTATTTTTTTGGCCCAATATGCTTGATTTTACATCAGTTGCTAACAAGCTATTGAATGTATTTCTTTTTTATGTTGCCATGGCAACAATCACTAAGGATGATGACCTGAAAGTTTTCATTTTTTTGGTGGGATTATTGCTTAAACCTTAGTCCTAAACACATGCAAAACACAACCTTTACCCAACATTTTGGCTGTTCTTGGAGAAAAAACCCACAAATATTGACATTTGACCTACTTTTGAACAGTGGCCTTGACCTAGATATTCAAGGTCAAGGGTCAATTTGCTATTTAGAACTAGGTTAAGGTTGGAGGAATGCAGTAGGGTGCTCGAAAAGCAGAGGCAAGGTGTAAAAGAGGTTAAAAAAGACAAATTAGGAGAAAAATGAAAAAAAAATTGCCCGTATTTGACCTTTGACCTACTTTTATAGACAATTGTGACCTTTGACCCACTTTTTTAAAATAATTATATTTTATACCCCCATGTTAGAGCATATTTGGATATCTAAATAAGCTATTTTACACCAAATAGGCCATGCTATCTGGACAATTTCCTAAATAGTTCCTTGTTTGCATCCTCATGTTTATGCCTGGCGTACTCCCTTAGTTACCATGGCAACCAAAAAATTCCAAAAAAAATAATTGCCCCCAATCCTCAAAACTATTTTTGTGCCCTTAATTTTCCATTCAAAACATTTCTCAATGACTGACAGGCAATCAAATAACAAGAAAAAAAAAGTTAGATTTGTAAAATGCAACGGACATTACCATGGTTACAGCCCTCTAGAGAACTGCGCGGGGCGGGTATGCCCGCGCGGGCAGCGGGTACCCGCGCCCGCAAGGTGCCCGCGGGTACCCGCGGGCAGTCAGTGCGGGCGCGGGGCGGGTGCGGGTAGAAGATTGTGGGCGCGGGGCGGGTGCGGGCAGGCCCTTGCGGGTGGTTTGCGGGTGCGGGCAGTAATGTGCGGGCACTTGCACTGCCTGCCCGCACTGTTTGGCCAGTTTCACAAACTATAATGTATTGTATACTACTTCAATAGCTTTCAGTAACAGTTAAATATGTGTGTATAAAGTATGCCATCTGATCACTGATTTTTTTATATTAAGATGTATGAAACACTTATAATCTGTTGTTATCAATTTAAGCCTATTTCCATGATTAAAATAATTTCAATTACGGCACTCAGAAAAAAAACCTATTTTGACAAAGTGAACTAATTATATACAGAAGATTAATGCAGAAAGATAGCACTATACACATCATCAAATTCATTCATTAATCAGCTAACATGTTGAATTATGTAACAGTATGATACTAGTATTGTACCATATACTGGTATCTCCCAGCTCACCCCAGGCGGTCATAAAACAAAGGGCTATTTGCACACATTTATTATCTCTTATAATTATAGTTTCTACATAGCCATTGAGATACAAATCAGTTTTTAAACTATTTCCTATTCATGATAAAACTGAATAATTGGGGATGAATGTACAGAATGTGAATGAACAGTTTTGACATAATCAGATAATTATGTTTTGAACTAATTGATTATGGTGTCATTAGTGAATTTTGATTGTATAAACTGGTCTGGTATGCTATTTCATAATTAACGATATAGCAATATCTCATTATCTGTAATGTATCTTTTACTTAAATGATGCATCTATAGAGATTAAGTCAATAAATCTGGATCATTGTTTTAGAATATTTTTATGAATTAAGATTATCCAGGGTTGTAATGCGGGCAGTTACCTGCGGGCGCGGGTACCCGCTGTTGCCCGCATGTGGGCGCGGGGCGGGTGCGGGCAGATTATCCTGCGGGCGTGGGCAGTGTGCTGCGGGTGCGGGCAGAGACTGCGGGCGCGGGGCGGGTGCGGGCAGGATAGTGCGGGCGCGGGGCGGTCGCGGGCAGGAAAAAGGTGCCCGCGCAGATCTCTACAGCCCTCTCTGTGGAAAACCATGTGACTTTTGTGATTTCTGTCACTTGCTATATCTAAGTTAGTGTTATTGGCCCGACAGGATGTAACTTTGGATAATTCAACATTACCCTTCATCACTGCAGCCAGGCTTAAAGTTTGTTGATTATTTTGAAAAAAAATAAAAATTTGAATAATATAGGTGGCGCCACAGTCAAATTGGAATGAGTGCCCACGAGTTTGAAAATAGTTTCCGAAAATATAGGTGTTAATAAAAAACTCCGCTTAGGTCACCTAGTTGGTATGTCTTCACCTCAAGTACTAGACTGAAAACAATGGCCACTAGGGGGTGCTGTGGTAGGGTCATAAATCATGGTATTTGAAAAAAAATGAACTCAACCAGTTTCCTTACACTTCTACTTGTCATGTGCAATTTTTTACGTCATTAAATTCAGAGCTCTCAACAGAGGCCACCTATCAATAATTGGTAATTTTGAGTTTCACAATTTTGCCCTTTTGAGGATTTGTGAAAAAAAAGGGGTCTGACATTGGTCAACAAAGCAGCTGTTTCCATGGAAACCGCTGGGTCTAGGAAAAAAATTTTGGTGAATTTTTCTTAGCGAGACTTATAGCTTCGAAACGGTGTATGGCACATGGCAAAGTCTGACGGACCCCCGGCCACCCCCGCAGGTTTTTACAAAAAGTGCTTCTTAAATATGAGCTCGAATTGATTAGCTCTTCACAGAGGGTTGATATTTACTCAAACTGCCCGAGTAACACACTCGGGGAATGCAATTTCGCGTATCAAATAGATGAATTATTCTATGTGTAGGTTCTTGATATCTGAAAAAGTTGATAGTATCCAATCCTTACTACACTCTTATGCTATTATAATCAACCTTTTGTTTGTTTAAGGATATTTTGTATCAATAGAAGTCACTCTGTTACCCTTAGTCTTCTGGTATGCCAATCGAGAGTACAGTATTGTTGTGTCAGAATGATGATTCACTCTTTTGACACTACTAATCCAGACAAACGGATGAAGTGCTGCAGATCATTGATATCAACACAAGTCATTCTCCGCGAGTCGTGCGGTACTGCTGTATTTTTGAGTTGTATTTCCTGTCAATCATGCACCGCACTGCAGGCTCAAAGTGATGCAGCTTAGGGCTGCCATAGAAAGGTGCCCATGGGCAGAGACAAGGAGAACATTGCCCAAGTTCCAATTGTGGTATGCATATCTGGTATCTCATTTCATACTGTTTCGTTAGCCACTAAACTCTATACGCTGTTGATATTGTATCCATGTCAGATCTATGACCAGATGTTGGTGACAGGTCATGTTGGAGAGGCTGCTGAATCATTGATGAAGTGTCATGGTGTTTATCCACAAACTTGTGACAGGGAGCGTTTGCAGACCGGGTCGCCAAGGGTTTTGCCTGTCATGCTGTTGGTGTTGTCGCAAGGCACCACTGACGTTTCTTTGATGTAGCATCCGTTTTGGGAATTGTGCCTCATGTTAGGGGTATTGCTTGTGGCATAGATGTTTTTTCTCAATTTTGGAAATAAGAAGAACATATTTAGACATCTGGATGAGCAGAAAAATATAAAAATTTGTCGCAGCATCAAAGTAATACCTCATAGATGAAAAGTGATGTACTATGACAATTATACTTGAATAATGACGATGGGACATCATACAAGTATGTGTAGCTGTAAATTGCCTCAACAACACAAGTATCAAAATGTATCTGTTTACCTGCCTAATAAAGTGAACATGAAGTAATACAATATATTTTTATTTGTTACAAGGAAATTCTGATGGAAATTTCATTATTTATGACAATGCTTTTTACTGTGGAATTTGCATTTTATGAGTCATCATAGGTTACGGTATGTTATGTCATCTTAAAGATATGATGAATGATAATTAAATCAATAAAACGCGACTGAGTAATTATAATTATGTGTAAGACCTATTTCAACAATTGCTGCTTCATGGTTTGTATACTTTCAATAGTGTCATAATTTATATTTGAAAAAACACACCATCTGTAACTAAGATTCATAGACTACCTAAAACAATTTCTTTGCCCATAACTCCTTCCATCAATTTTACTGCTTGATAAAGAGTGATATATCCAGTTTACTACATAATCTAAAACTTCAGTGAGTCTTTGAGTGATTGATTAACCTATTAAATATTTTTGCATGTTCCTGTGTTTGAGGCATGAATTGCTAAGGCAAGCTCAGAGGGTAATCTAGCTGCTGAATATTTAACAAAAGTGCCTTTATTGAAGAAACAGTTTACTTTATATTTTCAGAGTTGAATTTCTGTTTATTAGCAAACATTACATTATTTTGATGATATTCCATTGCCAACAAATTAATTCTAAAAACTTTGATATTTTGTAAAGTTCTGGTTTTGGGATATTGTTTGCTTTTCGGTTTTTCTGTTTATTAGCAAACATACATTATTGTATACACCTCCACAATCGGCAGTTTAAATTAAAAAAAAAAAACCTTCTGTTTGCTTGCAAACAAATCTATATTCTAGAGTAAAGTTGGTAATGCAGCTCAACAGATGAAGTACAGTTAGACATTTCAGACAACTATCTGAATTAAAGGAACTGCATACTACGTTACTGTAAATTATGTTATACTTTTTTGCTTTTATGTTCATTAGCAAAGATTTCTTCATGCCAATGATGTCTCTGTAATTCTTAAGTTCTGTGGGCAATGACATTCCGAAAATAAAATTATAAAGCAAGCAAAATATTTTAATCAACTTTTGAGATATTCACGAAGTTGGAATATAAATTACGGACGTCACATGTTATTTCATAATTCTTACAAGAAACGATTGTTGCAGTAAAATGACATTGTTTTTTCTGTTTGGAATGAAGCATATTCCAAGGCATCATGTCAGGTTTTGCACAGGTTGATATCTCACATAACTAGAAAATCACGGATCACGATCTAATTAAAATAATGAAAATTTTTACCGGTCATATTCTGCTGCTCTTGCCTAATGCAAGGATATGTCATGAATCCTCATCTGATCTCTGTGAAAATAACAAGCAATATCTTTCCTAATTGGTAGGAGAGTCCTCTTCAGAGAGATGTAGAATATGTAAACATTCCTCGAGATTAACTAATTGGATATTGAGATATCATGTTTCTTCTTTTTTGCATCTTTGATATGCCTTTGATATATTTTTTTATGTAGCTTATTACTTGTCGTGACAATATATTTCTTCAAGAGCCTTCTCGAAATCAATATATCAAAAGAATCTTTCACAAAACCTCTGGCAAAGCCATTCTCTTGTCAACTTCTGGGAAATTAAAGGAATTTGGGTGCAATTAAAACACTACTTAAAACTATAGACAAAACATCTTTGAATTTATAGATCAGATTCTATGTCCCTCGATATTGAAAAGTCTTTCAAAAGTCATGGATAAAGTCATGCTTATAATGCAAAGATTTATATAATGAAAAAATAAGAAGAGCTGTCATGAATATTATATTGACCTATATATCATTGCTAGGGGTCTTAAATGAGGTAAAATCAGTGAAATATATAGACATATAGACATACTGTAGTTAGAATATTATTTATATATACCACACAACAGTCACATCTTACAGAAATGTTCAAATACAGGCAATTCAAATTTAAAGGATTTCATTGATTGATATAAACTTTTAAGAATAAAAGTCAGAGGATAAAAATAGAGGCACTTTGAAAATTTGAACACACAGAGCATATTATAAAGCAAACCAACTCAGATATCAGTTCACAGACTTGAAAATTTGCTTTGCGGAATGGTCTACATTGCAAACATTTCGCTTTCTTTACTCTGCACACAACATTTTTGGATAAATATGTCCTGTGTTTTAAATGCACTGAAGGATAATGGCATTTTGATGAAGGGCTGTATTTTTGTTTTCTTGAATGCAGACAAGATTCACGTTTTGAGAAAGAAAGAAGATATCGAAAATCTGATAAGAAACAAAATGCCATATACGTTGATTTCATATATATATCAAAGTCTAATGACTTTTCTTGAGCAGACGCAAGGGGCTATCTTACTTCTTACATACAACTCTCTTTAATGAAATAATGAGAAAGAAGTGATTCTGTCCTTCAGAAAAAAGAAAGATCTAACAACTAAGTGTAAGTGCAAAATTTTTTTTTTTTAAATAATGAGGCATAACAGAGCTAGTCCGACATACTTTACAATACAATTAACGTCCTTTAAATTCCTTTTCAAGTGTCAGCTGACACACAAACACAATGTTGTCTGATTTTGATAAGAAGATTTATTTTTTAAACATAATTCAAAATCCTTTGGGTTCTTGTCAGTTTTACAATCATCTTAATGAGGCTGAGAAAATAAAGATTAAACCATCAGATTCTTCTTTATTACGGGATCCTGGTTAGTTGCACCATTAGGCAAGGCAATGTCATGAGAGTGTTTTACCTTAGTTGCAATATGAATATCTGAGACAAAATTCAAAATAATGAACAGTTGATCAATGATATTGTATACATCGGTATCTTCATAAGTATTTGACAATATCGTCTCTGGAAGACTTAATTGTGACTTAATTCAATGAATACAGTTTCTAGCAATGTACACACAAGACAGACTCGAGGAGAGACCACAACTTGAATGGGTTTTCTTACTGCAGCACTGTCCCCGGCACTGCTTATTGCGGAATTAACCCAGCTGCTCGAAGTTCATTTCAGAATGTAATTATCTGAAAAAAACTAATCTATGCATTCCAAATCAAAACCTGATTGAATTCAAACAAGGATCCGTGCAAAGCTAAAGATTAGCTGCGATAATGACATCCATTTTTATTAAGATGATTTTAAAATTTCTAAAAAAACAAGAACGAGATCCTCTTCCCACCTCTCTGGTAATTCTATTAATGGGGCTGAAACAATCAAGATAGAACCGGCCATTTTGTAAATTGCAGAAGTTTCCCAATTTATGCAATTAAGAAAGGCCACATCGAATGAGAATGCTTAATATAATTCCTGCAGAATTGATCCCAAAAATTAGATATAGAGTTTTAATGAAAAATGGGAGATAACGCTGTAGTGTATAAACTTTGATACGAAATACATGTATGAATCATAAAGCATTGGCATTTAATCTTCTCTAAATACATTTAGAACATGCATCATGAGAGCGTATTTCGCAGAATATCACATTATAATCAAATTTTAATCAGATCTCATGTCTTTGTTTCTTCTTTGATGAAATATGTGGGAGATGATATTCAGATATTAATTGGCTTTCCAACTGATATAGAATATTGAATTATAAGCCAATTCCATTTTGTTCCTTTTGTCTTCTTGATATTTTGAAAACAAGAAAAAAAAATTACTTTTCCGTTTCATTCAGAAACATACAGTTTATGATTTTGAAAGAGTTTCTTTATAATGTAAGATGACAAATCAAAAATGGCATTATTAAAATTTCTTTACAAAATGATTTTCACTTTTGATTATCAATATTTCAGCATGAACCAACACCTACTAGATCTGTAAATCTGAGACCTAGAGCCAGCAATGATAGGCAGATCATTTTGTGATGAACGATGCTTAGTCTCAAAAAGTTACAAAAAAAGTAAATAACGCAGCCAAGAAGTAACTATAACCTGAGACATAGCATTTTTGTAGGTCTTTGTAAAGATTATTTAATTACCCCCAGTATGTAATATGATAACATAATCCAATTAATATGAAAATGAACACTGAAAAGTTTGAAAACACTGTTCCTCACATCAAAATGCCAGCCATTCACTTTCACAAAAGATATCCATGGAGCAGATCCCTAAGCAGATGACTGTCAATTAGTCCATGAGCCAGACCCCATATTTTTACATATCGGTACCACCTGGGGTGGCAAAATCTAACAGTGTTTTTCTGAAAGACATATGCCTATAGACTATAAAAAAGTTTGAGCCCAAGATTGGAGCGGCAGCTTAGTGGTAGTAACCAGCCCTTAAATATGGGAATCTGTGTCGGATTTGAGCACACAAATTATGGGGTGGGGGAAACTAAAATTGCTATATCTTCTGAACCAATGGACCAATTTCAACAAATTACCCCTCAAAATGTCCGGAATTTTGAGTTTTACAAATATAGGTCAATACATGACCAATATGCAAATTAAGTAGGTCGTCAGAGGTCAAAAGGTCACAAAAATTGACTATCGCTTAAAATCTGAACCATGTCCAAATAAACACCACAGCTGCCAACCCAATGAGACTTGGTAGGTCATGAAGGGTTTATATTATAGATAACAAGTATGAAAGTCCATTTTATGCCAACAAATGGATAATTCATGCATGTGTCAGCAGCGGCACATAATGAAATATGGCACATATTTGAAAATGACCGTTTTAAGGGTGGAGGAAACTAAAATTGCTGTATCTCCTAAACCAATGGTCCTATCCCCACAAATTACCCCTCAAACTGTTCGGACTTGTAAGTTCTACACATATAGGTCATTATATGACCAATATGCAAATTAATTAGGTCATCAGAGGTCAAAAGGTCACGAAAATTGACCGTTGCTTAAAATTTGAACCCTCATTGTAAAAAAAACTCCTTAGCTGCCAAAGTAATGGGACTTGTTATGTCATTTAGGGGTCAGATTATAGATAAAAATTGTCAAAGTAAATTTTATGTCTAAAGATGCAGAATTTATGTATGTTTCAGCATTGGCACAAGACGAAATATGTCAGATATTTGAAAATGACCGTTTTAAGGGCGGGGGAAACTAAAATTGCTATTTCTCCTGAAACAATGGTGCTATCCAAACATATTACCCCTTAAAATGTTTAGACTTGTGTGTTCTATAAATATAGGGCATTATATGACCAATATGCAAATTAATTAGGTCATCAGAGGTCGAAAGGTCAAAATTATTTATTACTGCCTAAAATCTGAACGCCTTATCAACAACAAACGCCATAGCTGCCAAACCAATTGGACTTCGTTAAGTCATTTAGGGAAAACATAATAGATAACAAGTTTGAAAGTCAATTTTTATGTCTAAAAATGCAGAGTTTATGTATATGTCAGCAGTGGGACATCACAAAATATGGCAGGTATTTGAAAATGATAGTTTCAAGGGTGGGCGAAACTAAAAAAATTGCAATGTCTCCCGAACCAGTGGTTGAATTACAGTAAATTTCTGCTGCAGGTGTCGGGAATTAGGAGTTTTGCACATGTTATTTGACCAACATGCAAATCAATTAGGTCATCAAAGATCAAAGGGTTGCAAACATGTACCTTTGCTTAAAATCTGAGCTTCCATGAAAAACTTACACACCGTAACCGGCAAACCAATGGTACTTGATAAGTCATGTAAGGCTCAGATGATAGATAACAAGTGTCAAAGTCAATTTTATGCCTAAAATTGAGCTTTACAGGATATTTCTTATACAACACTGAAATGTAAAAAATGTCACCAGGGACCAGGTGAGTATATCAAATCCATAAGTCCTCAATTTGAGTTTCGTTGCTTGGAGAAGATTCCATCACATGGAAGTACCAGAAAATAATTCCTCTTTCCCACAGTCTCCTCGATCCTACCATTCTCCAATTCTCCAGCCACATTCTGAGAAAAAAGGTACATAGGGTGGAGTGAAGCACCTGTGGGGTGGATGTGAAAACTTCTGGGGTGCATCAGAGGTGACAAGGTGCATCAGTATTGATAAGGTACACTCTGCAAGAGTGTATTGCACATTGTTGGATGCAGTAGAGTCTCATCGGATGCTTCAAGGGGTGAACCACCCAACCTTTCATGGATGCTTCGACTCTATCAGCAGAATTATGAAATAATTGGATGGCTTGATTATTGCATAAATTGCGGAGCAGTGCCTAAATGACATGCTAGTCTGCAGCTGTGGGTAGGCGAAGGCACTGACCCACCTCCAGTCACATATGCCGGTGAGTGGAACAATGCCAGAGTACTGATAACCTGCTATAACATTTCCACCGGGAGCTGCTCTTTTTCACGGGCATCCAGGGTGCCTCCCAAGCAGCTTATGTGAGGTGGTTCAGGGCACCCTGAGCATTAATTATGACAAGGCAATATACTCAAAAAGGTTGATTCTAAACATTTTTCATTCTTAGGGTGCACAACCCGCCCCCCTGCCCCATTAAATTGTATATATATTCATCCTCCTTTTTGCACATCCTTGATATGACTATCTCCTTGGCCTTCTTTCTCAATGCTTCTTTCTTGTAGTTCCCTTTTGCCAGCAGGGGGGGGGGGGTGGTGACAAGGGAGGCGAAAGCCAGGAAAGAGGGTCCATTACTAGAGCATGGTAGGATGGGGAGACAAGGATGTTGGGAGGAGACTAAGAAATCAGAGAGAAAAGGTTTGGAGTCACTCATCTTTCTTATCTCTCTCCCTCTGCCTCTTTTCCTGTCACCAACTGGGAGGCAGGTTAGCTCAGTGGCGCATGTTGAACACCCAACCACACTATACTGGGTTCATATTCAGGCTAGGGCACTCTATTGCATAGCAGTATCTGTCATCCCTTTGCCCCATTTCTGTTTTCTCCTCCTATCCCAATAAGCTTGTCGAGTGCATAACCCCATACCACCTCAAGCCTCCATCCAACAATCCCCTCCCTCTGACCCTCTCCCCGTTTTACTTGCTACAAAATTACCTTTCATGAACCCTATCCTCCCTACAGTACAACCCAATATAAAGTATGATTAACCCCAAGAGGAAGGAAGAATCAGCCACCTTTACCTTCTTTGAACCACCTTTTAAAATCACATTAAATTTACATTAAACCAACAACAATTTAAACTCAATCTCTCCCATTGTGTATGATTTTTTTTTGTGCCCCATTGCTAATTGCAAATGTAATGCTAGCCGTCTTAATGGAGTTCTTATTAACTTCTTAATATGGGATAAGGTTGTGGTGAGGAGACTAAGGTAGTTGTGAGGAGATTTGGGGTGAAGGGGAGAAAGGCAAGGAGGGCAAAATAGGTAAAAAGAGGACTTCTGGCGGGGAATGTTCTTACTTTATTTTGGGTTGTACTGTATATCATAGAGGATGATTGGAGGAAGCAGGGAAGCTGGAGACATGGAAGAAGAAAGACGTTTGGAGGGTAGAAGTACATCTACATATTGAGATGAAGGGAATAGGAGAAATAATAGAAGCATTGAGGCAAATGATGAGACTGTGAAGGAGGAAACTATGAAGGAAGATATGAAGGAGGAGACTATGAAGGAGGAGACTATGAAGGAGGAGACTATGAAGGAAGATATGAAGGAGGAGACTATGAAGGAGGAGACTATGAAGGAGACTATGAAGGAGGAGACTATGGAGTAGGAGACTATCAAGGAGTCCTGAGACAAAGAAGGAGAAGGCAGAAAGAGAAGATTGAGGAAACAAGAAGGGATGATACTAACCAGAAGGAGGAAACTGGGAGGGGATTATTGGTGGTGTGCTGCCATATTTTTGACCATTTGATACCAGTTCTCTAAGTCTGTCTAGTTTTCAGTTGTCAAAAAAGCCAGAAGCAAAGAGGAGCAGTTTCCGGACATCTATAAATCACAAATTTGATAGTCCTAGTTTATATTTAGTTTACTATGTCTTGAATCAACTCTTCATCTTATTGACAAGACATGCATTTCAGTTGTGTGTGGCACATTCAGTCACGTTTGTCGTTTACGGTGTGTAATTTTTTCATGAGGGCTTAGATTTTAAGCAAAGGTACATTTTTGCAACCTTTTGATCTCTGATGACCTAATTGATTTGCATGTTGGTCAAATAACATGTATAAAACTCCTAATTCCTGACACCTGTAGCAGAAATTTGTTGGAATTGGACCACTGGTTCGGGAGATATTGCAATTTTTTTAGTTTCGCCCACCCTTGAAACTATCATTTTCAAATACCTGCCATATTTTATTATGTCCCACTGCTGACATATACATAAACTCTGCAGTCTAAATTGACTTTCAAACTTGTTATCTATTATGTTTTCACTAAATTACTTAACAAGTCCAATTGATTTGTTAACTATGGTGTTTGTTGTTTGATGAGGTGTTCAGATTTTAGGCAGTGGTCAAGTTTTGTGACCTTTCGACCTCTGATGACCTAATTAATTTGCATATTAATCATATAATTCCCTATATTTATAGAACACACAAGTCTAAACATTTTAAGGGGTAATATGTTTGGATAGCACCATTGTTTCAGGAGAAATAGCAATTTTAGTTTCCCCCGCCCTTAAAACGGTCATTTTCAAATATCTGACATATTTCGTCTTGTGCCAATGCTGAAACATACATAAATTCTGCATCTTTAGACATAAAATTTACTTTGACAATTTTCATCTATAATCTGACCCCTAAATGACATAACAAGTCCCATTACTTTGGCAGCTAAGGAGTTTTTTTTACAATGAGGGTTCAGATTTTAAGCAACGGTCAATTTTCGTGACCTTTTGACCTCTGATGACCTAATTAATTTGCATATTGGTCATATAATGACCTATATGTGTAGAACTTACAAGTCCGAACATTTTGAGGGGTAATTTGTGGGGATAGGACCATTGGTTTAGGAGATACAGCAAGTTTAGTTTCCTCCACCCTTAAAACGGTCATTTTCAAATATGTACCATATTTCATTATGTGCCGCTGCTGACACATGCATGAATTATCCATTTGTTGGCATAAAATGGACTTTCATTCTTGTTATCTATAATATAAACCCTTCATGACCTACCAAGTCTCATTGGGTTGGCAGCTGTGGTGTTTATTCGGACAATGGTTCAGATTTTAAGCAACAGTCAATTTTTGTGACCTTTTGACCTCTGACGACCTACTTAATTTGCATATTTGTCATGTATTGACCTATATTTGTAAAACTCAAAATTCCGGACATTTTGAGGGGTAATTTGTTGAAATTGGTCCATTGGTTCAGAAGATATAGCAATTTTAGTTTCCCCCACCCCATAATTTGTGTGCTCAAATCCGACACAGATTCCCATATTTAACGGCAGATTACTACCACTAAGCTGCCGCTCCAATCTTGGGCTCAAACTTTTTTATAGTCTATAGGTATATGTCTTTCTGAAAAACACTGTTAGATTTTGCCACCCCAGGTGGTACCAATATCTGGTCTGGCTCATGGACTAAATGCCTTATTGGCACATCTACGTTGTAGCAAATACAGTTAAGAGTTCGGCTATTGCTGCATTGGTAGTTCACTTTCTTCCAGCCTCCCACATTTTCAAAGATTTTGCCAAATATTCCATTAAGTAAGGACTTCCAGTAACTCTTTAGGAATGAACTTAATTTCTAAAAACCATTGAACTTAAATGGGAAAGCCATAATTCCCACCCAGAGAATAATTCCATGTGCGTTTTTGTGTTTTCCTATATTCCATATTTATGAGCAAGAGTGTATTTCTGACAAGAGATAAAAATGAAACACCACACCATTTGAAATAAATGGGCAAGCGTAAATAATCCCCCTCATTTATCTGCTTCTAAGGCCTCGTTCCACTTCCAGATTGTCCGATATGACCTTGTTAAAACCTTGAGACACACTAAAAGCAGATTGTTAAACAGAATTCAAGGCCCTTTGATGAATGAATGAGAAAAGAAATTACAAGTTTTTCTTTTATTGAGATCTGAAAAATGAGTGGGTTGCACGAAATTCAAGAAGGATGGAAATCATTAACAGGAGGATCAGGTGTGAATTCTTTGGACAAAAATGAAAAAAGTAATTTTCAAATTCATTTTGCAGCCCTGCCTAGGGTAGGCTGCTACCATCACATTAATAATAGATTGTGAAGAAATAAATAGCAGTCTAAGTTGATTACATGATATACATTCCCTTATCTCTTGGTTCTGTTACTTTCAATTCCATGTCCTAATGCAAAAAGCTACCTATGCAACGTCTAATCCAGACAAGTTTCAACTTGATATTGCTGACCGAGAGCAAATAACCATCAAAACAATAAAAGCAACTTTCAAATGGCATCAACTGAAAAAGTATTTCAGAAAAAAAACATTCACATTAAGTTTTATTTATTTTTTACAATCCTCATTGGCTTAAAACAAGGAAATCTGTGAAAACCAAGATTTGAGCTTAGATAATGTCATCCGCTTTTAATGTTTTTAAAAAGATGTAAAATCCTTTTTTGCCTCTCACTGATAATTCTTTTAAGGAGGCTGAGAATTAAAAGTTGAAGCCTACCATTTTCTTAATTGCAGCTTTCTGCCACGCTACCGAATTAAGAAAGGCAATGTCCCGTGAGTGTGTTTATCTCTACTGACTACTACTGCAGAATAAATGTGTGAGATGTGACCATTAGTACTAGATTTCAGGGGCACACTGGCCTATGTGGCAGAGTGGCAGAGTGGCAGAGTGGCAGCTGCCACGGGCCCAACCACTCAGGGGGCCCAAGCAGGGTGACAAAAAATAAAAAATAAAGAAAAAAGCCAAAATTTCAAAGTTTGTGACTACATGATACAATCAAACATTTAGATTAGGGCCCCAATGTGGGAGGGCCTTTTATGGGAAAGGGCCCTTCCATCGTAGTATAAATGGAGTAATGCTGAAAATAGGAATGAGAGGGCCCATCAACTTATTTTGCCACGGGCCTAAAATGCCGCCAGTCCGCCTCTGCTAGATTTCATCATAACTGACAGAGAATATTGTCAAGATGTACTCTTTAATTTGAAAAAAAAAACTAACATACACAACAAGTTTTATTGATTTTTAACAAAGCTCATTGGCTGACAGTGCCGCCTGTAAGTAAGTGAAACATGTGATACTGTGCCATTGAATCTATGCTTTTAAGAACATCCTCAATCAAACTGCTTGTGGAAGCATGAATTATCATGGCTGCCTAATTTCTTTGCTTTAGTTGGAGTTTGGTATGGATCAAAGTCTTTGATAAGTAAGTGAACCGCCCTTCCCATTGAAATAACATTGTGACCCGTAACTAACTCCGAGTATAGAGAAGAAAATTGGCAGCCGTTATCAACCGACAAGTTACAAAATTGCCCTTTATGACCCAATATGTTTTTGTCTCCTCGAAAGAGAGTTCATGCTTCCACACGCAGTTTGGTTTAGGATGTTTAGCATTGCTGCAATGGCACAATATCATGCGTTTCACTTATTTACAGGCGGCACTGTATAATAAAACAAGGAAATCTGGGAAAACCAAGATTTGAGCTTAGATATTATCTGCTTTTAATTTCTTTAAAAACAAAAGCAAAATCATCTTTCTTCCTGTCACTGCTAATTCTTTTAATGAGTCTGAGAAAATCAAGTTGAAACCGACCATTTTCTAACAAGTCACTTTAGTATCATATTTTACTGTTATGAGTGGCGCGCCAACAATAATTATTTATAAAAAGTTAGTAACATCAAAGGATTTTATATAATTCATATATATATACATATGTTCAATCAAAGAAAAATTAAATGAAAAGGATGAAAATATAAGAAATATCATTCAGCTTAACTTGGATTACTTACAGCGATAAACAAAATCTAATTTCACTCTTCAACACATTCAGACAGAAACAAATAATTGATACTGATGTTTGTTATACAAAAGAGAACATGGGTTTTGAAACATTCATACAAACAAGGCAGACTTCCTTCTTTCATACAGTAAAGATATAAATTTAGCAGTATGGCTAATATAATCCGGGTGCATTACAAGTTCCCATTTTTCCTGAGCGTTCATCGTAAGCATTTCATCAAAGGAAGCGATTTGGAGGTAGCCAAAAGGCGTGAAAGGGTAAAGTAGTGGCTGATTCTTCCTTCCTGCTGGGGTAGTCGTACTTTATTTTGGGTTGTACTGTATGTTCGCATCATGTCAGTACATACCAAGATCTATGATGGAAATTTAATCAGTATCTTTCATATAACATCAACAGCAGAAGAGATATCTCATATCTCAGTTTCAATGTATATTCGTTATACCTTGGAGATGAGCAGAATTTTTAGATGCATTAAGGCAGATTCATTTCGTCTTGTGAAGTTTATCTTAAAGACAAATTGATATCAAATGTAATTTGCTATACATCTCCAAGATTTATTTCATAAACAGATATTATCCAGACACAAAGAATGATATCAGATTAGAAATAAGGGCATTATCCTACTTTAGCCCCCTTGAGGGTTTAAACATTTTATAGGTATTTCCATAGATATTGATCAACAAAAACTGAAACTGAAAAATAACTCAAATATGTTTCCAGTCTGTATATCACAGAATAAATACTGTAAAAGTGTGAAGGGAGATCATTACCAAGAATACTCACAGTAACTGTTATATGTTTCTTAAAACATTCAAACTGAAGTGTGATATATTGCAAAATACTGTCTTATATTTACTCCCACTTTAGCCCCCTTTCCCATTGACTGTACCATTGAAAAGGGGGCTAATGTAGGAGTATATACAGACACAGGGATATAGCAAAACTGTCTTATTATATTCCTGCTTTAGCCCCCTTTTCCATTGACAGTACCATTGAAAAGGGGGCTAAAGCAGGAGTATATATATAAGACAGTATTGGTGACATTTCTACTGTATAAGCGTCATTGTGTTTATACAAAAGATGGCGTTTATACAGTCAATGTAACAAAGAAACGCTTGTCTCTTTCTAAAAAAAATACTATCTTATATATATATACTCCTGCTTTAGCCCCCTTTTCCATTGACAGTACCATTGAAAAGGGGGCTAAAGCAGGAGTATATATAAGACAGTATTTTATATATCCTACTGTCTTATATATACTCCTGCTTTAGCCCCCTTTTCAATGGTACTGTCAGTGGAAAAGGGGGCTAAAGCAGGAGTATAATAAGACAGTATTTTGATAAATAGTTAGACAATTATTTCTTTGTTACATTGACTGTATAAGCGTCATCTTGTGTATAAACATAATGACGCTTATACAGTAAAAATTACCACCACTATTTCCCATGAAAAAAGGGCCTAAATGTTTAGACCCCTGAGGGGGCTAAAGTAGGATAATGCCGAAATAAGATACTTCCTCAACAATTTTTACTTATCTTATATGCCATATAAGTACCTGGATGTGTAGAACTAGACAGACAGATACAATGTTTATAGATAGGTATTTATGTCTAGGTGGCGCTCCAAGCGTGTAGACATCTTTTCACATTGCTCCCGATTTTTCTATCGTTTTATCCGTAGATGGATGAATGAGAATCGTCTAAAAATGAATGATGATAAAACAGAATTTATCTTCTGTGGCCATAGAACCCAGCTTAAGAAGTGTCACAGCTCATTTTTATCAGTTGGTGATGCAAAAATTGATAGAGCCACAAGCATTAAATATCTTGGTGTAGTGATAGATGCAGAACTCAACTTTAAATCCCATATTCAACAAAAGTGCAAACTGGCATCACTAAACCTCAGGAACATCAAATCTATTCGAAAACATCTAAGTGTCGATTCTTGCAAAACGCTAATTCAGGCACTAGTCATCTCACACCTTGATTACAGCAACACGATCCTATGCGATCTTCCTGAATCCACACTAAAACCATCTCAACTCGTACAAAATCATGCTGCAAGGGTAATTCTCGGTCGCAAGAAACATGACAGCGTGACATCTGCTTTGCGTGACCTTCATTGGCTACCGATAAGACAGCGCTGTAAATTCAAACTGCTCCTTATGGTCTTCAAATGTCTTCATGATACAGCACCATCATACCTGAGTAACCTGCTCGTCATACAAAAAACACCAGCACGCATAACAAGATCTTCCTCTGACACCGGCATTAAACTGATAGTACCAAAAACAACTCGAGCAACCTTCGCAAAGAGAAGTTTCTCAGTCGCAGGCCCACATCATTGGAACAATCTACCATCAGAACTACGCGAATGTAATAATATTGACTCCTTCAGAAAGAAACTAAAAACTCAACTATTCAATGAATATTTTAATAAATAACTGACCCATAGGCAACAAACGTGGCCAGTGGGTTTATCATATTTTCATCCCTGTTTTCATATTATGTGCGTTAAGTCTACCCTTCACTTCAATCAATTATTTTGTTAATATTTATTTATAAACTTAGTTTTTATCGTCTTACCAATTTATGTTTTTAACGTGGTAAAATTATTTTTAGTAATTAATTTATTTTAGTCATTATCATGTTTTTACATTTCTTTATATATTTTAATCTATCATAATCCTTATTTATTGTACAGCGCCCTAGAATGTTTTTTCAAATAGGAGCGCTATATAAATTAATAAATTCAAATTCAAATTCAAATATTTAGATTTATAAATAGATAAATGCACAGATGAATGAATGTATAAAGATAGACAGATAGACAGATAGATAGATAGATAGATAGATAGATAGATAGATAGATAGATAGATCGATAGATAGATCGATAGATAGATCGATAGATAGATCGATAGATAGATAGATAGATGGATAGATAGATGGATAGATGGATAGATATGAATATAGATAAATAGATAGATGGATAGATAGATGGATACTTAATCAAAGGAGAGCAATGATGAGACATGTTCTTATGAAACAATTGATAAATAAGAGAGGATGTTATATATCATTCTTAAATTGTACATTTAAACTTATATGTGACTGTATAAAATGTTGCCAACTTCAATTGGTCAGAATCTGATTGAATCAGTTAAGGTCTAATCAAATTGCCATCCAATCACATTGACAGAATGAACATTCGTCCTTCCGACTCGTGTTGTATTCTTCCTTGACCTGAAATTCATGAGGTCCATATGGCTGTGAACTGCACCCCCTTTTAAGTTCAATTATAACCTGATAGAATAGAATTGAACCGGTGGTCATTCATGTTACATAATTTTTATCTGAAATATTTGAAGGGAACTCGAAATGCAACCTGGCAACAAAGCTGACTTAGAATTTGCATAAGCACAAATATCCCAGTCTCTGGTAAAGGACAGTCTCTGGTAAAGGACATTGGTACTTTATCATATACTACAAAAGCCATATCTATATTTATGATTGAGAGTGTCTGGTACACTTGTTGTGAAATTTCAACATATTTTCAGATTTGAAAACGGATTAAAGTACCGGCTTAGGATGCCTTTCTGATGCTTCGTTTGATTTCATGACATGCTAAGCAGTTCTCTTCATGATAAAGGTAATGTCACCATTGATTTTGCAGAAGAAAGGCTATGGCAGGCTAGTGACACATTGCTAACCGATAATGACACATTGGCTTGTTTCCTTGAGGCTGGCATGTCTGGATGTCATACATTGTGATGCTAAAAATACCAGTAATAGGAACTAAGGCGAGCTATGGTCAGTTCTTTGTGGTTCATAGAAGATCTAATGTTCTATGATTTAGCTGTTATAATCATGCTGTCAAGGTCACATATTAAGCAACCTCCAGCTGATATGGTTTATATCATCACTTGGACATTTATGCATTAGTTCCCCCCTGGCCTAATGATTAGAACGCTTGTCCACTGGCTTTGAGGCCGTGGGTTCAAATATCACCCCGGGAACTCCCTTCGAGCCCATGGGACATTAAATGGCGGTGGGTTGTATGCAGTATTCTATGCTGGGGCAACTCATATCATCATCATACGGCGCTCTCCAAAAATAATGTGCAGCTCCCTCCACAAAAGATGGTGGTTGAGCTGCCCCGGCTGATTCGGGATATACCAGCACAACACAAGTCAGTCAGTAAGTCAGTCAGACAGTCATTAAAGATGAAATGGTTCCAGATTCCTGTACATATAAGGTACCACATTGAAATTGTCCAATACATATATTTACTATGTACTGAGTAGTGTACTTTACATAAAACGGTGATCTTTTGAATGTCTACTTCTTATTAACCTTAATCAATTTGCCATTGAAGCAGTTTTGTATTCTCCTTAGGGGCCGACCAGACGATAGTTGGGGGGGGCTATGGACTTTACCCCCGGGACTAACTTTTTTTTCGTTCGCGACGCGTCGACAAACAATTTTTTTCGAATGCACACTCGCGAAAAACTTTTTTATTGGAATTTTAACATTACGGTACCCTAGCTACAGGTAGAAACAAACTTTTTTTTTATTTCCATGTGCTGAACAAACTTTTTTTTTCAGTGTCAAGTGGGAAACAATCTTTTTTTTTCACCAAATATCCATAGCCCCCCCCCCAAAGATCATCTGGTCGGCCCCTTATTGATTTTATTCTGCCTGGTTGTACAGGCCACATTGTAATCTATAGGGTATAATTCTATGCATAGTAAACTGGTAGTATAACACCTTAGTCACCTTTTAAAGGTATTTATGAAATAAGGATTTACATTACTTAGACATGCCAGACTAAAAGTTAAATACCATGGGCCAGGAAGTGTGAATATATTGAAAAGCAGGGGCTTGAGTCGCACAAACGTGTATGATATATATATATAGGTAATCCACACATGATTCAATTTCATAATATACACAGAACTTCTTTCAACACCACCAGACTTCAACTCTATCACTTTTTTATCTATCGTATCTTGCTGGACATAATCCCAGTTCATCTTGTCCTCAACTGTGCTTTATTTACTTTGTCACTTTTCAATTTCCTTCTGCATCACTTCTCTCACAAACTTCAGTCTCTGTGGGGAAAATGTTTTTCACGGAATAAATTCAGCCTATAACCTACTTCCAATACAGTATATCTTAGTCTTTATTCTGCAGTGGCTTGGTTGTATGTTTTGAATAGCAGTTTCAATAATTATCTTCCTGCAACTTGTCATTGAGTCCTCCTCCTTTCTTCATCAGTCTACATGAGTGTAAAAATACAGGACTGAAAAACCCAAATCATCCATCCATCCGCTCAGCTGTGCTTTGTATGCAGACGTTCTTTGTGTCACAATAACTCTCTCATTATATTGTTGTTTTGAAAGATACACATTGTCTAAAATACATGTACAAGCAGTGGTCTGGCAACACCATTGAAAGAGTATTGATACAGAATTGTGACTTGGTCTTAAATTAACAGTAACCTATTGAAATTGTCCAATAATTACAATGTACAATGCAGTGAACTACCATTTTTTAACTTCAAGGAGATTCTTATTGACAGGAATCCTGTTGACATTGAGTTTTATTTTCTGCATATTGACTTTATTTGACAAGACTTTACAGACTAGTGTAATCACAAAACCTGTGGTATAATCTCATACAATGTACATGGTAAATTTGATTATATCATGCAATGTACATGGTAAATTTGATTATCTCATGCAATGTACATGGTAAATTTGATTACCTCATGCATGCAATGTAAATGGTAAATTTGATTATCTCATGCAATACACATGTTAATTTGATTATCTCATGCAATGTACGTGGTAAATTTGATTATCTCATGCAATGTACATCAGAATGGCTAAAGTCTATGGTCTAATTATATAACTAAACAAAAAATGCATATACCCTGCAACTGGGGAATTTAAGAGTAGTCCTTAAAACATTAAGGTGCTACAATGCCTTGATGATGATTTAAAGGCCATTGCTTTTTGTCATACATAGGCCTATATACCACATGAAATCATTGCTATTTCATTGTACTTGAAACAAGCTTTTCAAGTGACAAACCAGCACGTTGCTTCTCTTTTCATTTCTTTTCATTTGTCCTTTTAAAATTCAAAACCACTTAACATGCCAACATCAAAGGCATCAAATGCTGAAATTGATTGTATGGAAAAAACGATGTCAAAAAAGAAATATGTCTGCATAAAATTGACAAATTACAGGTTAGCTGGTCTCCATACGTACATGCACATGTAAATCAGACAAAAATCTAGACAGATGATAGACATTTTTTCAGTCTCAATTACGATAGTCCTTTGACTTCAATTGTGCAAAATTTAATCAGTAATTATAGCTATGATAAATCATTAGAATTGTATCCTCATGATCTTCTTTGGGGGAAAAATAATTATGTGTTCTATACTTGTGGGTGTATTGAAGAATAGCTAAAATTTAACTTGCATAAATAGTAAAAGTAACTGTAATCTGAATATGACAATTTTTGAAAGTATTCAGCTAGGTTACTTAGTTATGCAATGATTAATCGATTATGTAATCTGGTTACTTTATAATCTGACTACTGACAATACTTTAGGATAGTTTCACTGTATATCAGAAGAAAACCTAGCTTTAAACATGCAGGCTAGAGCTCTACGTTCATAAAAAGGCGACAAATTGCTTTTTATGTATGGAAGCACTGATCTGGGTATCACATATTTCAATGTTAAAGACCACACTGGTGTAACATTATGGCTGTCTTACTGTTATTGCAGCCAATAACTTATGTAAGAATGAATGAAAGTGACAAATTATCTGCACATTTTTTTGGCATTTCGTTATACTACTAAGGAAGAGGTTTCCCTTTTATATGCATCCACAAATTTGCTACTCTCTAGAAATGAAAGGAATCACGACACCAATGTCTTTAACAATTCTAAGATATTCTCTTCTGGTGGTCTTTCCTCAATATGACTTCTTAGGATTAGCCCACTAATTTGAAGCATACTTTACTCCACAAAGAGGTTAAATTATGTAAAAATGTTGAATTATATTGAATAGATATCACATTATGATAAAAAGGTAGAATCAGATTTTAAAAATTAATACTAATAATACTAGTCGATACTATGAAAATTCACACAATCATAACATTATGGAATACCAAAAGTCAGCATCTAACATACGCTACACTAATCCTAGTATGTTTTTTTGCATAACTGTATAGGATGTTGGAATTCAATTAATAATAAAAATAACTCATTTTTCAATTGATACTTCTTGCATTCTGACACTCGATCTATTTATTGAAAAAATAGAATTGCTGGAAATGTCACTCCTGCTGTATAGCTGCATTCACATCTATGAAAAAATGTTAACAACTCCAGTGACTTAATGTAAAAATTGAGGCAAAATTGGCAAACATTAATCAATTGCCTATGAAACTTTAAGACCCAGAATTAATGTTCATGAAAAATTACATTTTTTGTCTCGGGCTTGAAATATTTGTGCCTTCTTGCAATTGCCTTGGTATTATAGGTCTCTAAATACCAGACTATAAATACTCATATTTGGCACCCACAAAATTGTTAAAATCTCTGTATGTGGTGACCCTGTCCTATCAATCATCAGGATGTCAATATCAGTATTAGCATAAAGACATCTACATCAATATCTCCTTATAAACTCACCTGTCTCTTCAGAGGCAAAGGTCACTGAAGTTGATGTCCATGTCCACAGACATGACATGAAGATGATATGGTAATGCTGCATCTCAAGACTTGGATCTGTAAAGGTCACTGGTATGACAATGACCTTGCATTAATAACGGATCCTTGAGGTACTTCATAAATATTCCTAAGACAACATTGATGACACTGATGACCTTGTAACGATCCTTGTAATGGTACTCGTAACTCCTCACGATGTTTGTGCTCTGGACGCTGCATCCATAATCATGACAAAGCGCATATTTGCAAAGGATCAGCATATGGTAAACCCAAGGTCACATCAGTTTCCAAGGAGACCACTTAGTATCCCGGACTGCAGGATGAAATGTGGTCAGAGCAAGTGACACTGACAGTGCTGGACTTTACATTTGAGTACATCTATCTGAAATTTGTTATAGCCCGTCTTACTAATGCAGGTTTTATCTTCAATAGGGTGTCAAGACTCATGTGAATTCAAAAAAGGGTGTGACATATTGACACATTGATGAATGCACTGTCAGCAAGAGTGTTACATCTGTCATAAGTCTTACACATACTCGTTAATCTGTATTTTTGCTGCGAACATTATGCAAAAATTTGAAGTATGAAAGATAAATGCCTAAAAAATGTATGACAATGTGTCATGACACACTTCAATTCAATGTTTATTGGGTGTAAAGTTTTTTCTAAGGTCATACTTAATGTATTAAGAAGATTATCACCTCAGACTATCAGGTTAACACTCAAATTTCTGGTGGAGCTAGGCTGTCATGAGAACTTAACACCAGCCATCTAACAGATGATGCCGATGGTAGATGATTAATTTTCATTGACCTTGAAATTTGCAAGTCGTCTTCCGTTATGTGCCTTAGGAACTGCAAACCACTCATTCAATATTGATACAAACTGAGTGTTGGGGTAATTTGATATTCGCAGTAGTCCGTTTTGCAGTATGCAAATCAGCCTATTGAATTGATGAAGTTGGCAGCCAACTGAGAATACTAGATCCTTTTGAATATGAGCTAGAATTGATTAAATCTTCACAGAGGGTTGATATTTACACAAGCAGCTCGAGTAACACCATTAGAGAATGCAATTTTGCCTATCAAATGGATGAAGTATTTTATGTGTAGGTTTTTGATATCTGGACAAGTTGATAGTATCCAATCCTTACCACACTCTCATGCTATTCTAATCCATCTTTTGTTTGTTTAAGGAAATTTTGTATCAAAAGAAGTCACTCTGTTACCCTTAGTCTTCTGGTATGCCAATCAAGAGTACAGTATTGTTGTGTCAGAATGATGATTCACTCTTTTGACACTACTAATCCAGCCAAACGAATGAAGTGCTACAGATCATTTATATCAAAACAAGTCATTCACCGAGAGTCTTGCGGTACTCCTGTATTTTAGTGTTGTATTTACTGTCAGTCATGTACCGTACTGCAGGCCCAAAGTGATACAGCTCAGGGCAGCCATAGAAAGGTGCCCATGGGCAGAGGCAAGGAGAACATTGCCCAAGTTCCAATTGTAGTATGCAGATCTGGTATATCATTTCATACCATTTCGTTAGCCACTAAACTCTATACGCTGTTGATATTGTATCCATGTCAGATCTATGACCAGATGTTGGTGGCAGGTCATGTTGGAGAGGCTGGTGAATCATTGATGAAGTGTCATGGTGTTTATCCACAAACTCGTGACATGGAGCGTTTGCAGACCGGGTCGCAAAGGGCTTTGCCTGTCATGCTGTTGGTGTTGTCGCAAGGCACCATTGAAGTTCCTTTGATGTAGCATATGTTTTGGGAATTGTGCCTCATGTTAGGGGTATTTTCTTCTGGCACAGATGTGCTTTCTCAATTTTGGAAATAAGAAGAACACATTTAGACACCTTGACAAGTAAAAATATAAAAAATTGTTGCAGCATCAGCGTATTACATCATTATATAGATGAAAAGTGATGTATTATGATAATTTTATATTTGAATAATGACGATGGGACATCATGCAACACAAGTATCAAAATGAATATGTTTACATTTATAAATCAAGTGAAAAAGAAATAATACAATAGATCTTTATTTTTTACAAGGAAATTCTGACGATGAAGGACATATCATTATTTATGACAAGGCTTTTTACTGTGACATTTGCACTTTATGAGTCATCATAGGATATGGTTTGTTTTGTTATCTTAAAGATATGATGAATGATAATTAAATCAATAAGGTGTGACTGAGTAATTATAAGTATGTCTAATACCTATTTCAACAATTGCTGCTTTATGGTGTGTATACTTTCAATAGTGTCCTGAATTTGTATTTGTATTTGAAAGAGCATACCATTTTGTAACTGAGATTCTTGACTAATTAAATATATTTGCCCGTAAGTCCTTCCATCAAATTTGCTGCTTGATGAAGGGTGATGTATCAAGTTTAGAACACAATCTAAAACTCCAGTGAGTCTTTGAGTGATTGATTAGCCTATCAAATATGTTTGCATGATCCTGTGTTTGAGGCATGAATTCATAAGGCAAGCTCAGAGGGTAATCTAGCAGCTGAATATTTAACAAAAAAGTGTCTTGATTGAAGAAACAGTTTACTTTATAGTTTCAGAGTTTCAGAGTTGAATTTTTGTTTATCAGCAAACATTACATTATTTTGATGATATTTCATTGCCAACAAATTAATTCTAAAAAGTTTGATATTTTGTAAAATTCTAGTTTGGGGATATTGTTTGCTTTTCTGTTTCTCTGTTTATTAGCAAACATACTATTATTGTATACACCTCCACAATGGGCAGTTTGTCTTTTTCAAAAAAATTGACTCTCTGCTTATTGGCAAACAAATCTATATTTCAGAGCACAGTTGATTATACAGCTCCATGGATGTAATTATGATAGCGGTCTACTAGCCTTAAGGGGGTCACCGTCAATAGAGAATTGTCAAACAAAATACTATTAACATATCAATAATTTATTAATTTTGTTCCTACCTTGTCCTCTATTGAAAATAGATATGTCTGAGTCTGAGTCTACACAGTCTTTATATTTCATACAACTATCTGAATTGAAGGAACTGCATAAGTTGCAGAAAATAGTACCAGTTAATGGTATCTCATTAATTCTAATGTTCTGCAGACAAGACTTTCAGTAAAAATAAAAATCATACAATACGCAAATTTTTTAAATTTTTAAATCCATTTTTGAGATATTTACAAAGGGAATATAAATCACTGACGTCACATGTTATTTCAGAGTCTTTTAAGAAACGAAAAATTGCAGTAAACGTGTCTTTCTGTTTTGAAATTAAGCATATTCCAAGATATCATGTCAGGTTTGGCGCAGGTTGATATCTCGAATAACTGGAAAATCCACGATAACGATCTAATTAAAATAATGAAATTTTTATGACATATCTTAATCTTGCTCACTACAAGGATATGTCATGAATCCTCATCTGATCTGTGCGAAAATAACAAGCAATATATTTCCTAATTGGCAGGAGACTCCTCTTCAGAGAGATGCAGAATATGTAAACATTCCTCGAGATTAACTAATTGGATATTGAGATATCATGTTTCTTCTTTTATGTATCATTGATATGCCTTTGATATATCTTCTTTATGTATCTTAATACTTGTCGTGACAATATATTTCTGCAAGAGCCATCTCGAAATCAATATATCAAAAAAATCTTTTAAAAACCTCTGGCAAAGCCATTCTCTTGTCAACTTCTGGGAAATTAAAGAAGTTTGGGTGCAATTAAAACACTACTTGAAACTATAAACAAAACATCTTCGAATATATAGATGTCCCTCGATATTGAAAAGTCTTTCAAAAGTCATGGATTAAGTCATTCTATTATAAGGCAAATATGTATAATAAGAAGAGCTATCAGGAATGATACATTGAAATAAATATCATTGTCAGGGGTCTTAAACTAGATAAAAGCAGCAGAATATATAGACATAGTATTACTATAGTTTCAATATTTTTTTATATATACAGTACAAATTTCTAAATGCGGCTCAACTTAGCTGTCTATAGCTATTCATTACTAGTCTTATCCATATCTATCCCTAGCTATCCATTTATATTCTTTTGGATACACTGAAATCTCTTTACCCCTTGTTTAAACAATAGTAATTGCGGATAGCTATAGATAGCTATGGATAAGGATAGCTTAGTTTAGCTTAATATGGCTATGGATAAGGATAGCTTAGTTTAGCTTAATATGGCTATGGATAGATAGCTAAGGCTAGATTTTAAATGACGAGCCACTTTTAGAAATTTGTACTGTATACCAAACAACAGCCAAAACTTCCAGAAATATTCAAATATAGAACAATAAAATTTAAAGGATTTGATAGATACAGATGCGCTTTTCAGCTAGAGGATAAAGATAGCGACATATATGAAAATTGGAACACACACAACATAATACCACGCAGCAAACTTATATATATCAGTTCACAGACTTGAAAATTTGCTTTATGAAAGCGTCCACATTTGGAAATTTCTCTTTGTTTACTCAGCACACGACATTCTTGGATAAATATGTCCTGTGTTTTAAAAGCACTGAGGGATAATGGCATTTTGATGATGGGCTGTATTCTTGTTTTTTTTTTTATGTTGAGAATGGGAAAGACGATATTCACTTCATAGGAAAGAAAGAGGATATTGGAAATCTGATTAAAAAATGATATGCCACATGCATTGATTTCATCTCAAAAGTTTTTGAAGTCTTAATGACTTTCCTTTAGCAGATGTAGGGTGTTCTCTTACTTTGTACATACAACTGTCTTTGATGAAATAATGAGAACGGAAAATAAAGATCAAAGAGCTGAGGGTAAGTACAACTTTTTTGTTTTGTTTTGAATATAATGAGCAGTGGCGGAGCTATGGGGGGCCTGGGCCCCCCAAATGGATGAGTGGCCCCCCCACTGGCCCCCCCATTTCAGATTTGAAAAATTTGAAAAAAAAAAAATTGGAGCAGCAACAGTCACTGGAATACATCCGTCTGAAGTTGTTGCCTTCGTTGGCGCTAACTTGTGCCCAACTTCCTCCAGAATGACAGTTGCCCTTTGGAAAGTTCTGAGGCATCTGATAATTTTTTATTTCCTTAATTGAATATATCTAACAATATATGTACCACCTTTTAGGGGGTGAGCGACATCTGCCCGAATATCAGAGATTTGCTGATATTCCAAAAGAAAACTTTTTGAAATTAGCTATTGATTTTTAATTATGTTTATTTAATTATCTGCCTGAATTGTTTTGCCTTTTTTGCCTGAATCTTAGTGTTTCCCAAATTTTTGGGGGGAGGGTGACTACTCCCCCTTCCAGTATGCATACGCATCTAGAAATTCCATGCAACACCTAAAAACAGGGTGTTCTGACGAAATCTTTCCTACGCCATTGCTCAGTTAAAGAAGTAATGCTCCTTTGAATTGTTTCTAATTAAACAGATGTGATTTACCAGAGTGATTTGTTCAAACTGCTAAATTTTTCATGTGTGCATGGAATTTCCCTACATTTTTTTGGCATTTGTGTCATTTGCACAAATTGCTACTACCGTTTAGGCCAATTTGAGGAGTTGCGTAGATTTCCATCAAAAGGAATTTTCGATTTAGGGCTATAAAATCAGAAGGAGGACATTCTGAGCACGAATATACTGAAAACTTGCAAAGACAGTTATTAAAAAAAACAAAAAAAAAAACAAGAGGACAATTTCACTACAAAGATACCCTTTGTGACTCAAGGTAATTGATGAGGTGTCATCGTCATACTTTTTATATCGGAACCATAGGATTTGTTCCTTTATTTTTTGATTTTAGTATAAGTATGATATCTATGGTCATTCGTTTATCAGTCTCAAAAGATAAGATGGTCAATATTGCCAAGTCGTTTGTAAAGAAGACTCGTAACGCTATGTCAATTTTTATCCATATAATGACGCAAAAATATCTCAAAAAGTCAGCGAAAGGTTGGCCCCCCTAGTTCAGACCCTGGCCCCCCCTTGGCCCCCCCACTCATGGATTTTTGGCTACGCCACTGATAATGAGGCATTACAGAGCATGTCCATCACAATTTACAATACAACTTACATCCTCTACATGTCATTTCAAGTACTAGCCTTTCTCAACTTTCAGTTCACTGCCACATATCAAAACCTTTCTTGTGGATTTCTACTTTACATATGGCCAAATTGCGCATCAAATTTGAAATAAAATTGTATAGAAGGTAGAAACTTTGCCATCAAGGCTACCCAGCTGCTCAAATTGATTTCAAAATGAGATGAGCTAAAAAAACTACTAGATTAGAAAACATTAACACCGGAGTTGTATGCACTCAAAATCAAAAGCTAATTAAATTAAAACAAGGATCTTTGGAAACCTACAGATGAGTTGCAATAATGACATCCGCTTTTGATAAGATGATTAATTTCTTTAAAACAGGATGAAATCCTCTTGGTACCTCCCTGATAATTCTATTAATGGGGCTCAGACAATTAAGACAAACTGAGCATTTTTCAATTGCAGAAGTTTCCCAAGTTATGTAATTAAGAAAGGCTACATCGAATGAGAATGCTTAATATAATTCCTGCAGAATCGATCCCAAAAATTAGATATAGAGTTTTAATGAAACATGTGAGATAATGTTACGTACAAGTGTATGAACTTTGATGCGGAATATGAATTATAAAGCATTGACCTTTCAACTTCTCTTTATACATATAAGAACATTCATCAAGCGAGCGTATTTCGAGGAATAAAACATGATAATTTAATTAAACAAAGATTTTGTATCCTTCTTCTTCTTAAATGAAATATGTGGAAAGTGATATTCAGATATTGGTTATAAAAATGAAAAAGGAAGTTGCATTATAAGGCAATTTTATTTTGTTCCTTTTGTCTTCATGATATCGTCAAAGCAAGGAAAAAAGTCAGTTTGTTTGTTTCTTTCAGGAACATGCAGCTTATGATTTTGAAAGATTTTCCTTATAATGTCAGATCACTAATCAAAAATGGCATTATCTGTGAATTAAATTTCTTTATAAAATAATGTTAACTTTTAATTATCAGCATATAAGCATGAACCAACATCTACTGCTAAATCTGTAAATCTGAGACTGAGAGCCAGCAATGATAGACAGATCGATCGTTTCATAACGAACGATTCTTGATCACAAAACGTTTCAAAAATGCAACTAACACAGCAAAGAAGTAGCTACAACCTAAGACATAACAATTTTTGTAAGTAGTTGAAAACACTAATTAGTTATCCTAGTATGTAATTCCATAACATAATCCAATTACTATTAAATTGGTTACTGAAAACACTGTTGCTGACATCAAAAGGTCCACAATACAATTCTCTTTTACAAAAGCTATCCATCGTGTGGATTCATTCGACTCTATATACATGTATGACTATCAATGAGTAGCAAGTTTTCACTCTGCTTTTAAAGTAATCTTACCATTGCAATACCAATGAGATTAATCGTACCAATTAGCCTCATTCGAAAATGATATTTCTTATATGATTTTTAAGGAAAACACCATGCAATTTAAAATAAATGAACAAGTGTAAATAATATCCCTCATTTATCTTCTTCAGAGGCCCCGTTCCATTTCAAGAGCATTAATTTTTAAGAAAGAAAGGCATTTGATGGCGTCAGATTGTCCTGTGTGACCTTGGTAAAACACAGAGACACACCAAAATCAGATTGTTAAACAGAATTTTGCGTCCCTTTTATGAAAGAATGAGAAAATAATTGATAACTTCATTTGTTGAGATCTGAAATATGAGTGGGTTGTAGGAAATTCAAGGAGGATGGAAATCATTAAAAGGAGGATCAGGTGTGAATTTCTAAGACAAAAAGGAAAACATGTAATGTTGCATTCAAATTCCTTTTAAACCCCTGCCTAGGGTAGGGTGTTACCATCAAATAAATATAAAAGATTGACAAGAATTCATTAGAGAGTTCCTCATGGCCTAATGGTTTAAGGTGCTTGTTTGTTATACCAGTCTGGCTGTGTGGTCGTGGGTCCACTACCACTCCTGGAACTCAATTTTTTTGGTCCGAGCCCATGGGACAATGAAGTGGTGGGTTGTATCCAGTATTTTGTGCTAGGGCAACTGAAACACCCTGGGCTTCCCTGAATGAATAGGGTATGTGCCAGACTCACAGTCTTCTCATCACTCATCATCACATGGTGGTCACTAACACTGAAGAATGCTACAACACGGGAACCTTGGGCAATGTTCCCCTTGTATACTTCTCTGTTAGTTCAGTTACTTTCAGTTCCCTGTCCTAATGCAAAAAGCTACAAATGCAATGTGTTATCCAGACAAGGCCAGCTTAGATATCGCAGATGGAGTGCAATCAACCAACAAAACTATTAAAAGCCAATTTCAAAATGGCATCAACAGAAAAAATACGTAAGAATGAAAACATTCACATTAAGTTTTATGGATTTCATTCAAACCTCATTGAATCAAGGCGAGGAGCCGAGAAAATCTTTGAAAACCAACAGATGAACTCAGATAGTGTGATCCACTTTTAATTACTTAAAAAAAAAGAAGCAAAATCCTCCTCCTCTCTCTCTGCTAATTGTTTTAATGATGCTCATCAAATTAAGATGAAGCGAAACATTTTCTTGATTGCAGAATTCTGCCATGGTACTGAGTTAAGAAAGGCAATGTCCAATTCGTAAGAGTATTTACGTCTACTGCAGATTAAATGTGTGAGATGTGACCATTTGTACTAGATTTCGTTATAACTGACAGAGATTCTTATCATGATTCACCCTTTAATATGAAAGTTTTATTGATTTTTTACAGGCCTCATTGGCTTAATACTAGAAATCTGTAAAAACCAAGATTTGAACTTAGATAATGTCATCCACTTTTAATTTCTTGAAACACAAAAGCAAAATCCTCTTCGTTCTTCTCACTGCTAATTCTTTTAATGAGGCTGAGAAAATCAAGTTGAAACCGACCATTTTCTTAATTGCAGAATTCTGCCACGCTACCAAATTAACAAAGGCAATGTCCCATGAGAGTGTTTATGTCTACTGCAAAATAAATGTGTGAGATGCGATTAAAATGTGATTAAATGTCTAAATGAAGAAAGGAGATAATATTCACAGTGGATTACACAGACCATTAGCTGTAGATTCGATCACAAATTTGAACGCACATAATAAACAGAATCTTTAAAAGACGCATGCAAATAATTGATCTTAAAAGGAAATGAATTACTTCGACATAAGGGTCACACAATTATCTTTCAATAATAAAATGGAGTTTTGGAATAATATTCTATATTTTTAACAATTTCAATGTATTTATATTAAGAGTGAGCTGAGAAGTGAGTGCATGGAGGGTGGGAGTTACAACCTAAAGGCTGTGGAAAAGCATGAATCTTCCCGAGGGCATGGTGTTTATAAAACATTTTTGAGTTATACTGTATACATTGGAAGATAGTTATATATTGTTAGATTAATGAAATTTAAAGACCAATGGACTTGAAGACAATTTGGAGGAATTTTACAATGTTGCACAACAGTTACTTGCTAATCTAATAAATAATGGCTTCATGACATAATGGTTCGCAGGTCTGCTCTGTGTCATTGGATGTGGGTTCAAATCCTGATCAGGTCAAGACAAAATTTTTCAAAAATGATCGGTATGTTTGCCATTCATCCCAAACGCAGTCGCAGATTTATTTACAGGTGGCACTGTGTAAAGCCATAAAATAATTTTTCGTAAGTGAATGTAGCGGTGTTGCATGGGCATACCAGAGGACGAGAAATGGGGGGGGGGGGGTAGTTGCTCCCCAAAAATTTGGGAAAAGGCCAGATAAGGAGGCTAATAAACATGATTGGAAATCAGTGATAAGGATGCCCCCAAGCAAAAATCCCCCCCCCTTAGGTCTTAAATTCTGAATGGATCCTGAGTATATTATTTTTGCTAAGACAGAGCAGCACATGATAACCTCTCAGACCAACAAATGAATGTGAGAGTGAATGAATTTGTTTTGTTGTAAAAGTGCTAAAACTGATAGCAGTTATACACAAAATCCATGCATTATATATAGCTGGATATTGTAACTTTCGGATTTATTCAAAACATCAAACAGAATAATCGATGTTGAGTAACAATCTAACAGCTTATGTGTGAATTTGTAAAGGTGTGATCAGTATGGATTATCTGGGTGATGAAAATGTGACAAATGTAATAAAGCTATGAGTGCACAGTTCTGATATCGAAATTGATATGTGTCACTTTTTTAATGTGTACTGCATATATCATATCACAGCAGTATGAATAAATTTGATTGCTACAAACATTTTTGTGAATAACACATAATTTGCTGTTATTATCTATATCGTGATAATGTTCAGTTCCTCCTAATACTCCTTCCATTATTCCGAGAAGAGAACTTTCCAAACGTATGCTGCAAAAGCTATCTTATCAGCAGAAGTCAGAAATAAAGTCAGAAGTCAGGCAAAGACGCAATGTTCCTAGAATTAGTCTTGGCTTTGGAGGACTAAATGTGATTGAACAAAAGTGCAAAAAGCAAGAGCCAACTTCAATTAGTACCAGTGAGTTGGACAACTGTCATTGCTTGTGTTGCTTGGAAACCGTTATAAGAAATTGGTCTGTCTGAAATTTCACCTTCTATATATGAAGAGCTCAGTTTGTGCACTTCATGTATCATAAAATCTAAGTACCAATAAATACTCTTACATATTTCAGAGAATGATGTTTAGCATGTTTGTATTCTGTCACTTTTTCATTTGGAAGTTTTTGGTTATTTGTAATACTCCTTGTGGATTCCAAGAAGAGAAATTTGCAAATGTGTACCGTAAAAGCAATCTTTCCAGCTGTAGTCAGAAATAAAGTCAGAAGTCAGGCGAAGATAGTGTGTTCCTAGAATTAGTGTTGACTTTGGAGGACTAAATGTAATTTAACAAAAGTGCAAAAAGCAAGAGCCAACTTCCATTAGTGCCAGTAAGTTAGACAACTGTTATTGCTTGTTTTGAAGGGAAAACTGTTATAAGAAAGTGGTTTGTCTGGGATGCTGGCTTCTAAATTATGTTTTTTGCTGCTATAGAAATTTTGAAACACTTAGATGCCAGATATATAAAAAGACAAAAGAAGGACAGCCATGCACCATGGTGTCTTATAATGGATAGATATAAAATGTATAGGCACCACACTGTAAATTTTGAAATTTTGAGTTAGCTCAAATGATTGAGTGAGATGGTTGCACAATTTGTTTGAGCCATGATAGCTTGCCGTTTTCAGTCATGATGATCTTTATGTTGTTATAACTTGCAAACAATTATAAGCTATATTAGCTCAAAGGAATTGTGCAACCATCTCACTCAATCAATTAAGCTAACTCAAAATTCAAAATTTACACACAGTGCACTTGCCTTACACTTTTTGATAGCTTTTGGGCTGTAAGTGTATGGATTAAAGCCCTCTGGCTCACAATGGTTCTTAATAATTTCGCTAAAACTTAATTCTAAGGAGCACAAAAATGTTGATGGAAAAGTAGAATTTTTATAGTCCATTACACCGACTAAGTTAGTCTCAACAGACTTTACAATTGCACCCTTGGCAGGCCTGTGCAGGCTTGAGCCTTTCTCAACTCCCATTGGAGTTTGCAAACAAAGTGGGTCATAAAGGCCGATGTGTGAGGCAAGTGGAATAAAAATAGCAGCCCATTTTCTTCGCTGTAGTCGGAGTTAGGTATGGGTCAAAGTCTTTGATAAGTAAGTGAACCACCCTTCCCTATCTTTTAACATTGGGCCTGCGTTTCACTTACTTATCAAAGACTTTGACCCATACCTAACTCCAACTACAGCAAAGAAAATTGGCTGCTATTTTTATCCTGCATGCCTCACATATCGGCCTTTATGACCCAAAATGTTTTCCTCTCATCGGATGAGAATTCGTCCTTCCAGAAGCATTTTGATTAAGGATGTTTAACATTGATGCAATGGCACAATATCATGCGTTTCACTTACTTACAGGCGGCACTGTACACCTGGGTGAAGTTAAGCAAAGAGTTACAGAGGGTCTGCTCAGTTCCTCCATGCCATGGTTGGGACTCGAACCTACAACGTCTCAGTTACCACCTTATCCACTGGGCATTGGAACCTCATAAAGAGTGCTTAGTAAAGCAAACGCAGCAGCTTATTCACAACAATGTTAAATAATTGGTTTCATATTTTGCCAACAAGCCTTAAAGAGATTTTTCAATTTCATTTTCATTTTATTTTATTTTCAGTTTATTGCACATAATAGCAATCACAAGCCTCATTTAATCCTTTCTTGATTAACCTAATAAAGTGCATAAATAAGCACATAAAGCTTGATAATCAATACATTCATCAATTGTGTTTCAATTTATCTATGAGAAAGAAAAAAAAAGTCATCTAAAACAAAGTAAGATGCAAATATTGATTGGTCATTAGCAGCAAATTTTATATAGATTCATAACAAAAATGTGTTGTTTTTTTTCCTTATTTTTTTTTTTTCATTCACAAAACCAATGCGTAAGAAAAGCGTGAACATTGAAGATGGGAAGAATATAGAAGCTTCCTTGTAGCGCCACATTTTTCAAACAGGACAAGAACTCTTACTTTTCAAAGTAATACTTTCTTCATTGACAACCATGGTTCCTATTACAAGTAATTTACAAGATAACCTACATTTTAGGCTCTTTTCATGCAATCAATTTCCTAGAAACGGAAGCTGTGGATATTTTCTTGTTTGAGAAACTGCCTTTGATGTGTTTGATGCTGGCATGCTTAGTCACCCGTAATTAAAAATAGAAAGTGAAAATAGATGCATGGGCAAAGAATGGCAACATGCTCGTTTGTGACATGTCACAATAGGCCTACTTTCTTTGAGTATCATGAAAATCACAAACCAAGTACCTTCATAAAACCCTACACATTTATGGTAGATATCGTGGTTCCTTGTCCACAGCATGAACTTTTATGATGCTTTTTTTATGCTTTTCTTGCCTCTCATCACAGCCTGTGAGGACAACAGTACAACCGAATTTAAAGTACGACCACCCTGACAGGAAGGAAGACTCAACCTCTACTTTACCCTGTCAAATTTTTGGGCTCACTCCAAATCACAAATCACTTCCAATCTTTATCTACTTTTGACTACCTTTTAAAATTACATTAAATTTACATTAAACCAACATTATTTCAAACTCCATTACCCCCATTAATGGCCATTATGTTTGATTCATATGATATTGCAATTACATTGATAGCTGTCTCAATAGAGTTCTTAATATGACCTAAGGTTGTTGTGACGAGTCAATGGTAGTTGTATGGAAATTTTGGGTGGAGAGGAGAAAGGATGAAAAAATAGGTAGACAGAGGAATTTTGGCAGAAAATGTTCTTACTTTATTTGGGGTTCTACTGTATATGTCACACAGCTCTCCACTTGCAGCAGTCAAACATTCACATTCGTGACATTTAACTTCTTGTCTGGCATGTCAAAGTGATGTAAATCTTGAAGCTATAAATACCGTTAAAAGCCACTAAGGTGAAACACTACCAATTTACTATGACCAAGTAATACCGGAAGGTTAGTGATTACACTGCAGCCTACAGTAATCACACCAAATAAAATCAATAAGGAGAAAATAAAACTGCCTCAATGGCAACGAAATTCCAGTCAATCAGGCTGTCCTTAACATCACAAATAATCATTAGATTGTGATTACCAGACAATTTCAATGTGATAGTCTCCCTGGTTACTATAGTAAAGCGTCTGGTCTCTTTCAATGGTGCTGCAGGGGGGGGGGGGAGCGGGGAGGTTTGGTGTAGTGGTAGCATGCTGGACTGCCAATCCCTGGGTCCAGGGTTTGAATCCAACTCTTGAGTGTCACCTGGGCCCATGTTGGATGGCTGTTTCAATCATAGTTGGCCTCATTGTAATTTCCTCCTCCTGTCCTAATTAGCCTAACAAGTGCATAAATACAGGACGTAAAGCCCCTATCATCAGTCATTCATTCAATGGTGCTGCAACTGTTAACGGGTCCATTGACTGTTTCATTTGACCTTGATTGTATTACTCTGCAGACTGGATGAAGGCAGTTCTGTATATATCGCCTACTGTTAATTATGTCTTCTTCCTCTACACATTTTCCTTAGTCTGAAATTAAATTGTTTTTGAATGAATGAAATGTAAGAACATAAGATTTCCTATATATGAACCACATAGGGGTTACAGTAGTGCACCTCGGTTCTTATTACTGGTATTTTTTGCATCACAACATATTGTACTGAGACATGCCAGCCTCAAGGAAACAAGCCAGTGTGTCAGAAATGTGTCATAGTCTTTCTGAGTCAAAGAGGTGGGTCAACATGTAGGAAAATGATATTAGACAGTTATACCAGTATCACAGACTTGAAGTATTAACTATGTAATATAATTATTTCTAATAATTGGTAGTTGTATTTCCTGCCTCTTTTAAAACACCATCTGAGACAGCCAGTGCAATTAGGTATTTGTAAAAATGTCAAGATTTTCAAATATATACCCAGTGGATATCTAGCGTCACCTGACATCAGACATATATCAGGATAACGTCTGTGACGTAAGCTCAGTAGCCAATCCAGAGGGGGGAGGAGGGTTTAGGGGGTTCAAACCCACTGCCCCCTCCTTGGTCCTGTAGATTTAGATGTAAAAAATAAGTAAAATCCAAAAATTTGTTGGTTCATTTCTGTTTTTAAAACCCCTGTCCGACATTTTGCTGGATCCAGCTGCAGCTGATGTCTCATTGATGTCAAAATACGTCAAATTGCTCAGAGGGTGTCAACTATAGGGAATATTGATTTAGGGCAGACTTAAAACCATTAAAAACCATTCTATACAATAATTAATAAAATTTTATCAACATCAGGACACCTAAAACACCAATTTCCAACTATGAATTTTGCCTCAATGAGGATCTCAATTTTGTGTTTGCCACATATCAGAAATAATACCATGAAAGTGACACAGTCTCAAGAAAAACCACCTGAACGTAAAAACTCATTTAGGTAGTAGAGATCTTCGTTTTGTTTCCAACACCTGAGTCTTTTCAATGCTTCTTAGATGCTTCTCTCGCTTTCGTGATATCCTTAGCGGATTACCTTCATGATATATTTGACACCACCCTCTACTTATGACTGAAAGGCATTTGCTCATTTGTCTCTTTTCCTTTAAGTCTGGCATGCCTGCCTGGCTTATGTAAATCTTGGTACTATAAATACCTGTAAAAAGTTCTGAACTTCAAATTTATTCTACATTTAAGACTAGTGAGTCACAGCTTTTCTGATTACGCTGAAGTTTATGAAGTCATGCCAAGTGAAAACTATTTCGGAGCAGTTGGGCACTGGAAAAGTCAATGATTCTATTGCTGCTGCAGTTGACAAAGAAACAGCTAGATCATTGCAACTTTAATTCAAAATAATTTGCTTGTGGTAGTCTCCATGTCTAGTCTCCTTCGTTACTACACCTGGTATTGCTTACAGCTTTCTGGGTGTAAAACAGCTGGAATACTAGATTTTTTTCCCTCATACACGCTACATTCTGGCGTGAGTTCGCAAGAGAAGCGATGCAGAAGGAAATTTAAAAGTGACTTGACCCTATCAACCAGCAATTGTAATCTGTGTCGTAGCCCATGGACATGCACTAATCATCCCAAATATAAGCTCAGGAAAAGTGAATGACCTTGCCATTGGGAAAATTTGTCCTGTGTCATTCATGCAAAGAGAATAAAATTGCAGTGGAATCCAAGGTCTATCCCATAATATCATCATTATCTTGATCAAAATATCTCTTTGAAAATCAGGAAATCACTTGAAGTTAAGATACAGTGTTTGGTTTTGGAATCAATTATCTCTACTAAACAATACCCATTTGGATTGTTTGGAAACATCACATCAATCATACAGTACAACCATCTTAAAGTGGCTCAACATAGCAGGGTATAAAATAAGAAAATTTGATCACTGCACATATTGTCTCGTGCGAACTTAGGGTGACCAATCGGCGTTCTCAAGCGCCAGCGCTCATGCATGGCTCAATTGAAAAATGAAATATTATCATCTAAAATTGTGGAATGAAATATCAGCACATGTGTCTAAACAGCTTATTGATGGGCTTTTGAAGATATTATTATTTTAATTTTGTCCAATTGAGCTCTGAGGCTTACATTTCTATACTTCTGAAGTAAACAAACAACAAACTGTCTTTCTTCAGCAGTTAATTGAATGTCAGTCCAAAATTGAACATGACAGTACTTTATTTGAATAATTTGAAACAAAGTCTATTGATTACCCTTTGTTCCAGTACAAATTGAGGAGACACATTTATTTATGAAACTGTTTGGAAGCTCAAAGAAATAACAAAATATGTTACTGCAGCCATTGAAAGACTATTGGTAATTCATAAAATTTCAGAAAATTTTCCCACTCGACTGATTCAGAATGCCTTGAAAATTTACCAGAACCAAGGTTCTTTCGCAGAAAGCACAAATAACAATTTATACAGTGATATCTTAAATAGTTTCTCAGAAAAAAAATTGAGATTTTGTGAAATTTTTATAAGGCCAGATATTTTAAGGCATGTAATTCAATCAGTGTAAAACCTAGAGACTTGCAATTAGCCAAAACAAGTTTTAATGTAGTCCAAGTGTTATAAAGCATTGCTTCAGCCAACCTCAGTGCATTTGCATAAATTCAAAAAAATCTGAAAATTTCTGTTTATTCACATTTTTATTCTGAAATTTCCGAGATTGTATTATTTGGGATTTGTGTTTTCTGGTGAGAAACCTTGATTCTGGTAAATATTCTAGGCTTTCTGAATCAGGAAATTAATTTTTAATGCCTACCAAAAGTTTCAGTAAAATTTAAAGTCTGGTAGCAATTTAAAATTGCAATTAATGTGGCAAGTGATCAAACATTTTTAGGGGCAATGTAAGGTCTGTCTCAACATGGCCAAATTTTGTCATAATTTAAATTGATTTGGAATGAAGTCGCGAACTAGGCAACCGGTTTTGGTTTGTGAGACTAAAATCTGTAGTCAATACAATTTGAACGAATGCAGAGAAGTCACAATTTTGTGTCACATGAAGTTGTGTTGAGGGGTCTTAATTTTTGATATTATGCTGAACCCTTTGATATGTTAAGCTTGCCATGTTGCCCCTCAGCTGATCAATAAGAAACCATAATGCGGTTGGCTAATGACAATTTTAAAATTCATAAACCGGATGGTTTTACTCTCAAACGCAGTTTTTAAGAGTATTGTTTCAATGCAGTTACACCTACTGAACCAGAATCAGATAAAATTATCTGGGGAAAATTTCCTGTTGCCTCTCAGGCACAGGCATTCTGATCATTTGCCAGCCCTCCCGCTCGATGGCCTGCATGATGCTTACCTCCTTAAACAATAAAAGGAAGGTAGGTAAGTCTGGGCAATCAACAACCCTGCATGGCTGTATGTACCTCATAAGTACAACATTACAGCAGGGTGATCGATTCAGGGGATTTGCCAACCTTGATGTGTCTGTAGTGGTGATGAGCACCAGTCGCAGGAGTCTAATGCAGAAGTGTTGTGAATGATTGTAATGCTTGTGCTCTGAGGCAGTGTTTCAAGATTTATATATTTAGCTATTCATGAGCAAGAACATATTTTTCTTACATCATGACATTGTATCTGGAAAATGTAATGAACGACAAACCAGTGACTTAGGACTGTCTTTGAGTCATCAAGCAGTACAAATTACCAAAACTATCAACAGGCAAGCGAAAGTATTACATTTGTCAAACATATATCTTGAGCTTTATCAAAGTTTATGCAGTTCACCATAATTTAGCATTAAAGGGTGAAATTGATCACTGCACAAATTCAGATTGATCACTGCACATTTCAGATTGATCACTGCACATTTTGGGATCGTTGCACGCTTATTTTATACCCTGCAACATAGTGATCCATAGTGATCCAGAGCAGTCCGGATAAAGAGTGATCTGTAGTGATCTGAGATGATATAACTCTATCTGCTGTGATCTACTAATCCACTTTTAGCGAAAATCAATCATGTCAATTATTTAGGATTATAAGTCAAAGAACAGATAAAATCCATCTATCAACTGAAAATATTGATTAAGGAAACATATCCAGAAGTTATTTGGAACAGAAAAGTAAATTTAATAATATTAATTTTGAAAATAAATACAGATCACAACAGATCACTCCAGATCGATCAATCCATATCAACCAAGATCTCCATGGATCACTATAGATCGATAGATAAGTGTCTATCCAAACTGACGAGCCATTTTATGATGGTTGTACTGTATATGCCTAATCTTTACCACATGCAATCTGTATTTACAGTGCTTTGCTGATATCGCTACTAGTACTGTCACTACTCATCGAAGAAAAGATCAATTTTGCATGAAGCTCTACAACAAACAGTTGCACTTTTGTCATGAATATTTGATTGTATTAGGCAAATTATAAATTTCAACATCCAACTTGCAAAATGCAGACAGAAAGCATGTAGGCCTACAAATCAATTTCTGTGACAAAAAATAACAGACAAAAAGCAATGGATTTTTTTTTTTTAAGTTTGTTTCTGTTGATTATGAATGATGGTTTAGGTATATCTGCTTTTTGATGGTGTTGGCTATACATTTAGAGCAATTCTATGTGATATCATTCACAATAAAGATATTATCAAACATAGTCTCACACTGGGCTTCACATCACTGGATTAAATTCAAATCTGATTCTGGCCAGGTCACCTGCAACCATAATTTTTGGAAGACAGTATCAAATAATTAATAGTCCTCAATTGTTGCTCTTCGTACTTTTGTTCGAATTTACCTACCACTGTGCAAATACAGGATGTAAAGCCCTAACAATCCATTCTAACGCCATGGCAAAACCAATTTCTATTGACCACTTGACGCATGCGGACATGTAATCATCAAGTAACTTATTGGCAAAGCAGTGATGAAAGCGTCCCTTTCTCCATTTATACTCACAGAAAGTTTCATTTCTTCGATATTTTTGGCATCTGATTAAATGTCATCAAAACGCCAATGAAACCGACAAAAGAGTGATCTAAGAAAGAAAGATACATCATTTCAGCTAAATGGGGGTCTTTAATCTGATGAAAGCATCATAAAGAGATGGTAAATTCAGTAATTATTCTAATTAGAACAAAATGGGATTCTAAAATGCTGCAGCTGATCACATTAAACTGAGAAACATATTGTGGAATAATTTACTTGCACAAGATTTAAAAATATATATTAAACAGATGCTGACACCAAAAGCAGATAATTATGCAATGACTGAAAACGACTATTTATCACATATAATTTACATCTACAATCACTTTATTATACATTTCTGACACTAGAATGAACACATTCTGTCAATATATATGTTAAGATATATGATGGGATAATTTAATTTGTATCTTTCGAATAATATCAACAGCAGAAGAAATATCTCATATCTCAATGGTAGGCCACATTCTTTATACTTATGAGATTAGAGGAGTGAGCAATGACGCATGCAGAATATTGAGAAGTATTAAGGCAAACTCATTTCAACTTGTGAAGTTTGCCTTAAAGACAAATGTAATGTCTTTGCGATACATCATTTCAAAAATGTATTTCATAAATAGATATTTTCCAGACATAAAGGCTGAGTTCAGATCAGAAATAAGATACTGCTTCAACAATATTACTAATGTCTTATCTGCCAAGGTTGATAAATAGATGGATATGTCGACAGAGAAAGACAGATGCAATGTATATAGATAAGTATTTTGTTAGATCTATATATAAATAGATAAATGAACGAATGAATGTATGTATAAAGTAAAAAGACAGATAGACAGATGGATAGATAGATAGATGGACAGATCAAATCTTACTTTTAAATCAAATGAAAAACAATGATGATAAATTTTCTAATACAACTAGAGACTATTGTTGTGCATGATAGACAACAGAGGATGTTATATATCATTCTCAAATTCATTGTTGTATTGTCTAGTCGCCTTCAATATCACAGTTGATATCACTCATGTGGTATACAACCGGCCTATTCAATACAATGCATTCAACATAAGCCGATGCTTGACACCTTTAACCAGGATGTCCAGTGTGCAGAAATGATTGATCAGTCAGTAAAACTATAAAATGGTACAATAGATTATTGCCAACATAACTACTTATCTTATTTTTTTCTTACTACTTATCTTATTTTTTTCTTACTACTTATCTTATTATTTTCCTAACAGGATCCGGTTCACATGAATGGCAATATCTTTATCTCGTATATTAATAAGATAGAACAAAATAATTACATACCAACTTCGATGAGCAATGGCAAAATCGTGCCAATTTGGAAACAGCTGGTAGACTGGTTTTATTCCAGCCCTAATTTCCCCCATGGAGACTGAAGTCAGCAAGAGAAGTGATGTAAAAGGAAATTGAAAAGTGACAAAGTAAATAGAGCAAAGTTGAGGATGAGATGAACCTGAGATTATATTTCAAGAGACAACATAAAAATAGAAGCAGATGGGTTGAGGTCGAGCGTAGTTTATAGAGGCATCATTTTCAGACCTTGGCTTTTTCAGATCAGCATTTAATTTATCAATTGAATCTCAGATCAGAGTCAAAACGTATAATGGGTATCTAACCAAATAAAGAATAACAAAAAAATCGAGTCTGGACATTTTCTGAGACAAGCATTTTGTTCCAGTGTCAGAGTAAGGGAAGGTAAGAAAGGGATATATATTTTTTTTAAACACCACTCTGATTGCATAGTCATAGAACATAATGTTAGATACATTATGATCTTAAGAACAATAATGGGGCTTCCAACGTATTAGAAGTATTTTCAGCATCGCAATAACATGAATAAATGCAGCTCTGATAGGCCAGGCACAAAGAAACAAACCAATGTGTCTTGAATGTGTCAGCAATGTGTCATAGTCTTTCTGTGGCCTGTGACAAATAGACAGTGGTGTCACATCTATCATGAAGGCAATTTGCTGGGGATATCATGAAACCCAGCAAGGCATCTATAGGGTATCCATGAGGCTCGGGTCGAAATAACAAAAAGATGTCGAACTTTTTGGTGTGGAAAAACTAATTGGTTAGTAAAAGCAGTCAAATTGTCTGTTAATTGTACTGTCTTCCCATTTACAACACTACATATATGACTGAATAACTCACAATTTGGTAATTCTAACATCAGAGTAAACTTCCTCCAAAATAAAATATATGTTGGATATAACTTAATTTAAGGAACATCAAGCAGATCTTCAGAACTTTATATTGGACTCAGCTAGACACATCTATGATCTAAAGATATGATTAGAAAGACACATGGACTTATGATGGACAGATACTATATGTTGATGCATGGATGAAAATATGGATAGATGGACACAGACGTCAAGGCAAGTTGACAGATAACTCAGAGGCCACAAAACCTAAGGCAAGAATTGACCCAATCAACAAGCAATTGTAATCTGTGTCCTATCGCCCTGAGGCAGACACAGGCAAAAGTGAACGACCTTGCCAGAGGGGACAGCTGCTGCTGTGTTAAGCAGACAGGACAATATTTCATTTGACCCTCAAATAGATCACATATAATTGAATAAGATAGTTGGACTTCTTGTATAATAGAGAGTTACAATCAATCGGCTATATTCAGAGCACATTTAATTTTATACATGCAAGTATCCAAGTAATCATGATGGCCTGAGCCATACAAGGACACTTTGCCAATAAATGCAAATCTTTTTTCTTGGTATCTAAGTTGAAAATGACGTCAGTCGTCCTTTCAAAAGTATCACTACTTGTCTCTGAGGGCTGCACCATTAATTTCCATCCATATACAGTACCAGGCTTAATGTATAATGTTTCTAAGTAAAATTCTAACATCACTGCTCAACACAACAGAGATCAATTTTATAGTTTTCTCAACAGCAGACAGTTAGACTTTGATCATGAATATTTAATTGAATTAGGCAAATTGTCAATTTAAAGATCCATATTGAAGTGCAAAATGTAAACGAAATGCAAGAACAAATCAATTCTTGTGACAAAAACCATCACTGATGGACTGATATTTTCAAAAATCTTTTTCCAGTGCAGTAAAGATTGACTAAATGTTCAGGCATAGTCACTTTTTATAATGTCACATTATACACGCAAATTTACTTATTGTTAAAGTTAGTTTGTCCGTATATTTAATGGACTGTCGACAGATAGATTTCAGTAATACTTAACACATTCTAGTTGAAGAATTACCCAAATTGCTTCTGTAATGGCAATATATAAGGGGATTTCTTTGAAAAATTTGAACTAATGGTTGTTCAATGCTTGAAAGAGGCCTTTTTTGTTAAAAATTGGGCAATGCAGAGTTCTCCTAAAAAATCGATTATTTTATGATCTATAACTACAAGTTGAATTTTACATGGAGTCGGTGAACTTCCTACCTTTAAGAGCAATTGTATGAATTCCAGATTATAGAGGCGACCAATCACTACACGGGCCAGAATCATATATCTAAATATTTGCTCTACTGCTTATCAATATATGACTCAGACATTGTCTGAGTCCCTCATATCGTTTTCTGATTGGCCATATTATATTCCTTAAAGATAGCTGATCCAAGGAGAGACTGGGCTGGAGGATATGCCTGTAGCACAAATATCCTCTATCTTTGACACATTGATTCATGGGACTGACAAGAGTTCTTGCTGACCTAGGGCCAGTCTCGATAGCAATCTTAGGCTGCCCTTTGATAATTAGTTTTTGTGAAAATGTTACAAACTTAACTAGTCTTGAAAAATAAGCACTTAAGCTGCTGGGCTTCCAATGGCAATGTTACAATCCAGCTCTTGTCAGGTCATATGGACAACAGACAGCAAAATGAATAGTCCTTAACCTCATTGCTTTGCCCCGAACTTGTCCTAATTAGCCTACCATAGTGCATAAACATAGTATACACACAGCTCCAACACCCTTTCCTTCTAAACACAGTGTCTGGTGACCACTTGAGCTAATAATCAGTATGAGAAATTGTCAGCGAAGTCACAGCAATACATGTACTCAGTTGCGTAATTATGGTCATTTGAATGAAACGTGTCAAAATGCCAAAGAGACTGACAGCAATAATTATTTAGTACTTGGAATTCATTATTCAGTTGCCTCAAAATAGGTATCCTATACAGCTCAGACCTCAGAATCCACTAAGCTGTATGCTTTAAATAGACAAAGTGTTGCACCCAACAGGTTTGCTCTGCCTTTGAACTTGCTGAATAGTTTGTCATGCACCAATTCTGCCAATTACCACACATGAATAATTGATTATCTAATCATTGTGCTAGATGTTTTTGTATGTTGTGTGATCTATTCAGGTAATTTGTGAAGTAATTTTTTGTCTATGCTTAAACAAAAATTACTATATAATTATATAAAATAATGCTATCAGAGCCACATGCCGGAAGCACCCAGACATCGAAATCTGTATAGTGTAGATTTTGGTTTCTTGTCCATGACCTGCGTCTCCCTATGCTTCTTTGATGCTTTTTGCCTTCATGATATCCTTAGCGGATTGCCTTCATGATGTACGTGACACCACCTTCTACTTGTGACTGAAAGGCATCCACACATCGGTGTCTTTGCATTTGGGTGTGGCATGCCTACTGCCTAGGTGTTGTAAATCTTAGTAATATAAGTACAACTAAAAATTTTTCCACTGTGAAATGAATATGCAGCAAAAACGTTTTTGTGACTGTTGATGTCAAAGAAATAGCCAACTAAATGCGTTCCGATCAAAAGGCAAATTCATCGTTGTATTCTCTATATTTCCAAATCACAACTGACGAAGATTTGTACAAAATGATTTATCCCGTTTTTTCTTAATTATATCTAGTTGCCATGATTGACATTAATTTTTTCATACATAAGCACTGTTTACCGTTTGCTCTATGCAAAGCTATCTAGTTATTCATAAAAACTTAAATTTTAGACAAGATACCAATAATTATTAAATCACAACATAACATAGCCAGTATGCTGTATTTATATATTGGACATCTTGATATGAAATTACAAGCATTAAACATTCAACAATCAAAAGATTTGGGGATTCTAGTAAAAGATTCGCTATAATTTACTAAAACTGCCTAATCACCCAGAATACTTAATTGATTGATTCCAAAATTTGAATGTGTATTACTTGCACTATAAGACAGCATACTGGCTATAATGCAATGTTTGTTGTTTGCTCTTTATATGAGAACCAGCAAAATGTAAACAAGAAAATCCTTAATCAGGTCACTTGGTTAGTACACAGTGTAAGGAGGATAGAATATAAGATATACCACATGAGAGGAACAATGGCAAACCCTTGCTAATTTGGAAACAGCGGCATGGGTGGATTTATTCCAATCTTAACCAATCTGGAGACTAAAGTCTGCAAGAGAAGTGATGTGGAAGGAAATTGAAAAGTGACAAAGTAAATAGAGCAAAGTTAAGGACCAGATGAACCTGAGATTAAATTTCCCTAGACAGAATAAATGTAGAAGCAGACGGGCTGAGGTCGAGCAAGGTTTATATTGGATCACTTTCTGTCCTTGCCTTCAATTCAGCATTTAAAATATCTTGACTGAACCTCAAAAGGTCAGATCAAGCAAATGCATTTCAAAATGTTAAGGTAATGAGTGTCATGACATAATGGGTATCTAAGCAAATAATAATAACAATACAAATTCAACTGTTTGGTTGCTTGAAATTTTATCTGATATAATTGCATAATTCCAGTATCACGGTAAGGACATTTTTGAACAGGATAAGTGTATTATTGGAATCATCACAGCATGATTAGGATAGCATACCCACGGATTGTCAGATATGACCCTATGACCAAAAATGAAGCTTCCAGCATATGATGTATTTCAGGTATCACAATAAATGCGCTCAGACGACAGACATGCCAAGCTCTAAGAAACAAACCAATGTGTCATCAATGTGTCAGTGGTGTGTCACTAATGTGTCACAGTCATTCTGTGGCTTGTGGCAAATAGACAGTGGTGTCACATCTATCATGAAGGCAATTTGCTGGGGATATCATGAAACCCGGAAAGGCATCAATAAGGCTTTCAATCACTATAGATAGAGTGGTATTATCAACACAGTGCTCTAATTTTTTGGTGTGGAAGAAACTGATTGGTCTGTAAAGATATTTTAATTGTATATTATCAATTCTGTCTTCCAACTTACTACAGTATATGTATGACTGAACAACTAATGTATTTGGTGCTTCTAACCTTTGAGTAAATTTCTTTCAAAAACGAAAATGATGGATGACACTTCCAAGTTCCAGGAACTTCAAGCAGATGTTCAGACATTTATATTCAAACCAAAGGGACACCACTATGATAGATAGGTGACAATAAAAAGATACATAGAGAGATATTATTATAATATGTAGATACATGAATGGAAAGTTAGAAGGATGGAGAGATAGACTCAGGCAAGTTGACAGAAAACTCAGAGGCCAGAACGCCCGAGGCAAAAATTGACCCCATCAACCAGCAATTGTAATCTGTGTCCTATAGCCTGTAGGTAGACACAGGCCGACCCAAAAATGCTGCAGAAAGTGAACGACCTTGCCAGAAGGGACAGCTGCTGTCATGTAATGCAGAGAGAACAAAATTGCAGTAGACCCTTTAGGAGATCACATATAATTGAAAAGTTGGAATTTTTGTTAAGAAGACTGAGTTACAATCAAATCACCTACATAGTGAGAGCACAATTATTTTGGATGTGTACAAGTAAATCATGTTGAGCTGATCCAAACAGGGTAGATTGCCTCAGGGTGAAGGGGTAACATATTATCGCTTTTGCAGGCCCGCTGTACTATGTATTTTTTACAAAATGCTAGTATTCATGTCAGTGAATCTAGGGGGGTGGACCTCCCTATTCCTCCCCAGATCCACCATTGATTTGCCAAGAAAAATCCTACTTTTCTTTTGTTGTTGAGAAAAGCTACCATGCTCCATTGTTTATTTCTGTGTATTGTTAACAATAATATATTTTACATAACCTTTTGGTACAGATAAGAGAAGACACAACACATTCAAGTTATTTTGATCTCTAATTTAGACATTTTGTCAGTCATCCCTTGAGAAGTACAAGAACTGGTCGTTGAGGGCTGCGTTACCAATGCCCATCCACATACGATACCAGGTTAACTTATAATGTTTCTAACTTCACTGCTCCATACAAAAAAAGATCAATTTTATAGTTTTTGCAACGGCAGACAGTTAGACTTTGATCATGAATATTTAATTGTATTAGGTGAATCATCAATTAAAGAATCCATAAGGAACTTGCAAAATGTAAACAATATGCAAGAACAAATCAATTATTGGTACAAAAACCACCACGGATAGACAGATATTTCAAAGTATCTTTTTTCAGTGAAGTGAAGCATGACTAAAAGTTCAGACATAGTCACTTTTCATAATGCTACGTTATACATATATACATTATATTCCAGATTATAGGGGCGACTAATCACTACACAGACCAGAGTCGCATATCTAAATATTTGTTCTACTGTGTATCAATATACGACTTAGAGATTGTCTGAGTCCCTCATATCGTTTCTGATTCACTGCATTATATTCCTTGAAGATAGCTGAGCCCACGAGGGACTGGGCTAGAGTATAATGCCAGATATATCCTCTATTTTTGACACATCGATTCATGGGATTGATGGAGTTATTGTGGTTCTGAGACCGGTCTCGATAGCAAATATAGGCTGCCCTTTGATAATCAGTTTGTGAATATTTTGCAAACTTACATGAGATTGCATTGAATTTGACTTCAAATATTTTGTGTGATTGGTTTCTGACAATTTTTTGTTTGCTCATGGTTATTTTAAAGATATTTTGACTTTCCATTTGCAAAATAAATCAGCCAAAATTGTGCAGTTTCTTAAAATCTGTACATAAATTGTGACATGTTGTACTCAGGTAATGTATGTTGCATACTGATAAGATATAGAAGCTCAGTATCCAATCAAATTACAATACTAACAATGAAATGCGGTCAAAAATAACACAAACCGAGAAAACAATTTTTAGTCCCATTCATAAACAAGAAACAGTTTACTACTAAATCAGATATTAGAACTTCACTTGAGTAGGTATCTACCACACGTCATGTATAAGCAAATAGCTAGAATAAAGAGAATTGCTGTAACAGGTCCTGAAAACTATGCGCTTTTGCAGTCGTGCCTCCAATGGCTAGGTTTCAATCCACCTGTTGTGAGGTTATCTGGACAATGGACATATAAATTATGCTGGACAGCATAATTCATAGTCCTTTTATAAACGAGTGGCATATTTAGGGGATACGGGAAAAACCACAAATTGCTCAGTATTTGCCCCATGTTACACACAATGTATCCTCTGAGTTGAGAGCGGCACTTCAAACAATTCCTGAACTGCCGATGTCAACAGCATTGATAAACCATGAACTGTTTATCACTCTGGAAACCACAGAGGTCCTGGTGACACTGTCAGTTCTGTCTGTGGCATAGCTATTCAAGAAAGGGGGCACATACAAGTCCTTTACCTCTACTGAACCCCCTTAAAAAATTAACAGCTATGCCTCTTGACACTGATAGAGCAGGACCAGGGTGAGAAACAGCCTTATCAGCACATAATAGAGAAATTGCGGTGTCAAAATGTCACCAAATGTGGAGTTGGATATGGTTGTTTGGAATTCACTGCCCTCAACTCAGGGGAAAAAAACTATAGGGCATTTCATTTTTCGGAAAGTTTCTCCGATCAACTTCTTATTTAACCAGCTGGTCTCCCATGCCAGAAAAGCACTCGGTGCGAATTTCGGCCAAATCCATCAAGTCCTGACCCCCACTACAACCATCTTTGTTTTGCCCTCCAAAAACGCAATTTTTCGCCAAAAAAAAAAAGAACTAATTCTGCCCTTAGGTATCCCACCTGAAACAGTAGGAGGTTTGAAAAATGAAACAGCCTATTATACACCCCCTCAGGCTACTTCTGAATACGCCCCTGTCCTCAACTTCGTTGCTTTTTCCTGTTCTTGACCACTTGACTCTGTAAGACCAAAGAATCAGCATAAAAAATTGTCAGCAAAGTCACAGAAAATTATCAGCTTTATAATTGTGGGCATTTTAATGAAACCCGTCAAAATGCCAAAGAGACTGACTGAAGAGTGTTCTGAGAAAGAAAGGCACATTATTCATTTAAATGGAGGTATTTAATTTTGATAAAAGTGTCATTTAAAGATGTGACAGTTTACAGTGAAACACAATGATATAGAATTAAAGTGGACTGTAGCACTGTGAAAATGGCACTTCGTGTGTCATCGTGCTGATGATTTGTCATAATCAAATCCAATACTTACAATGTTAATTTGATTGAAGGAGACTTATCCCACTTGTTGGTGACAGCCAAACGAAAGGATTATCCATCTGATTTTCACTCTAAAATTTGTTATGAGAAGTCAAATGGCTTATTCTTGATCATGACTAATCAAACAGCCTCTATGTTTCCCATGTTGAAAGTAGAGAAGATGACACTTCATCGGCTATCATGAGTCACAAAGTGCCATTTTCACAGTCCACTTTAAATCTATATCAAAGTGTTTCGCTGTAATGGTTTTAATTAGAACAGAATGAGATTCTAAAAAATGAGAATCTAAAAACTAAAATTAAAAACCAAATTATCTTAGAGGAGATGAAAATCTTCCATTTCTAAAAGTAATTCAAAGCACACAGGTAGATTTTTTAGATATCGACAGATAGATAAATGGACTGAGGGTACAAGAATAGGTAGATGGATCAGTAAGATAGGCAGACAGAAATTATGAAACAATTTGTTCAAGAAATTCAGAATGACATCCTGCATGATCGATTGGTTGATTGGTCGATTGATAATTCATCTATCAAAATGTTCATTGTATAGAAAGACAGATCATTTCAACATCGACCAGTAAGATAAACAGGGTTTGGAAGCAATTTTTTCAAAATCTGATAGATTTCCAACTTCAGTTTGAATGAAAGGCATTGATAGTTCACAACAAATTCATATTAAACGGCTTGAGAGACAAGACAAAAAGCTTGTTCTAGCGCAGTTTGACTTGTATCTTGTGCAATCATAGATGCAAAATGGCCGTGTTTTGATGCCATGAGGCAAGAAAACAGTCAGTAAGACGACAACACTCTGGTGGCAGAATTTGTTTATCACCTGCTGTTATACACATGTATTCATGCATGCTTTGGTGCGAGTCAGAAATCTTCAGATCAGATACTTCCAAAGTCTGGGTTCTCATATGGATGCTCAGGTAACTGCACAAGAATTTCGGTGGTAAAACCAATCACTGTTTGAGGCTTTACATCCATGTTTTACACTAATTTGAGCTTTTTTGGCCCAATTTGACAAATTATGTCTTAATTGTTCAGGCGAATTAACATATAAGCTTGTTTTAATTTTGATATTGCCGAAACCTTGTGACTCTGCAGTTTTCATAGATCTAAAGGATATAAATGTGTCAAATTTATTGAGCACAACTAAACTCAATGACTCGATACTCTGCCACACAGTCAGTTCTAACGATTTCACTTCAAAATTCTTCAAAATGAAAATGGAATCTGATAAGATTCTTTCTTTAAATTCATAATGAGTTCTACTATTTGCTGAATTCTACTTTTGAAGTAATCTGGACTTATATTATTTTAGTGAACATTTTGCCTCCGCACTCTGTCAAGATTAGAGTTTCCAATGAGAGCGAGAGTTCTCGAGAAGTCTCGAGATCAGCAATGACTCAGCATTTTCTCGTCTCGCCGAGCGAGTCTCGAGAATTGAAGTGTTGATCATTGTTTGACATGGTGTTCATGTGTTTATGTTTGTAACGGTTACAAAGCATTGGATTGTTATTTTGTTTTGCTTGATATTATTGTTATTGTGTACTTGCTGCATTGTTCAATTTAAATATCTGTTGATGATAATTCCCATTGTATACCTGATAAATGCTGAAGTTGAACTTGTACAAATGTTTTAAAATTGTATAATATCTGGATGTTTAGCTGTGATTTATAGGAAACAAAACACACATATTAACATTAAAACTATAAAGGATATCATAAAAGCCAAAAAATGTGATGAATTGCAAGATTAAATCTCTCTTGTTTTATCATTGTGCCAATGGCAGGACAGTGTCCTAGATTTCTCGAGAAATTCTCGATTCTCGTACACTAGACCATGTCATTCTCGAGAGGTGTCGATCGAGACTCATTGGAAACACTAGTCAAGATAGACTACCCACTCAACATGCACCCATCGGCCCTACGTCTATTTCAGTTAGGCAAATATCTGTCGGCTCACAGATGTCCACCCAACATTGGACCACCTGTGATGATAGGCGTTCTGATCAATGCCGAAAGAAAAGAAAGTGGCCCTAAGCCTGTTACATGCTGGCCCAATATCCATACACTGACGGTTTGCCGATGGTGGCCCAATCTATTGGACCTGCATCGGACCAGCTGCTGTTATATGAATGATAATTAATGCAGAAATTATGAAAGTGGCCCATCATCTATTACACGCCGGCCCAATGTCCATACCCTGATGGTATGCCGATGGTGGCCCACTCTAGTGGACCTGCATCGGACCAGCTGCTGTTATAGGCATGATAATTAATGCAGAAATTATTGAAGTGGCCCATCATCTATTACAGGCTGGCCCAATATCCATGCCCTGATGGTTTGCCGATTGTGGCCCACTCTAGCGGACCTGCATCGGACCAGCTGCTGTTATAGGCATGATAATTAATGCAGAAATTATTAAAGTGGCCCATCATCTATTACAGGCTGGCCCAATATCCATGCCCTGATGGTTTGCCGATGGTGGCCCACTCTAGTGGACCTGCATCGGACCAGCTGCTGTTATTTGCATGATAATTAATGCAGAAATTACTAAAGTGGCCCAACGTCTGTTAAACACTGGCCCAATATCCACACCCTGATGGTTTGCCGATTGCGGCCCAATCTACTGGACCTGCATCGGATCAGCTGCTGTTATATGGATGATGATTAATGCAGAAATTATGAAAGTGGCCCATCATCTGTTACACACTGGCCCAATATCCATACCCTGATGGTTTGCCGATTATGGCCCACTCTAGTGGACCTGCATCGGACCAGCTGCTGTTATATGCAGAAATTATGAAAGTGGCCCAACGTCTGTTACAAGCTGGCCCGATACCCATTCCCTGATGATTTGCCAATGGTGGCTCTCTGTAGGCCGATCATGGTCAAACAACTGTTCATACTATCCATATTAGGTGATGCATAAATTTATAAAAGTGGTCCAATTTCAACTCAACGTTCTCCCAATATATGTGATATGAGCAGTTGCCAATGTTAGCCCAATCTATTGGCCAGTCATCCAGTCAACCACTACCATAACACTCTTGAGCTGAGCATATCCCAGTCAACATTGTGATGATGGCTGGATGATGGCCTAATGTCCGCGATTTCATCGGTCCAATATCGGCGGCTGAAATTGGCCCAATGGTGGCGCGATGTTGTGTCCAACATCCAGCCACCGTTGATCTGCCGTCGGCCCTCGTTGATATCTACCCAGTGGTGCTCGATGTTATACCACCGGTTGGAACCAACATCCTGCCACAATTGGCTGGACATGCGCCCAACGTTGATATCTGCCCAATAGCGGCCTGATGTTGTGCCACCTATTAGAACCATCATACTGACACCATTCACTGAACATCCGCACAACGTTGATATCTGCCCGATGGTGGCCCGATGTGGTGCCACCTATTATAACCAACATCCTGCCACCATTGGCCGGACTTCCGCCCGACGTTGATATCTGCTATCAGCTGTTGTGCCACCTGATAGAATCAACATCCTGCCACCAATGGCCAGACATGGTGGCCCAATGTCGTACCCCTTGGTTGAACTAACATCCTGTCACCCTTGGCCCCACGCATGACGCAACGTTGGTCTCAGCATAATGGTGGCCCGATGGTATACCACCTATAAGCCCAACAGCATGCCACCATTGGACGGTCATCTGCCTGACGTTGATATCTGCCCGATGGTGGCCCGATGTTATACCACCGGTCAGAACCAGCACCCTGCCACCATTGGCTGGACATCCGCCCAACGTGCGACATGTGGCCCATGACCGGTATGCCAGCACTGGCCCGACAAAAGTGCACCAATATTGGCCCGTCCTCAGCAAACCAACATTGGCCCGATGTAATTTTGCTCATCGGCCCGACGCATGGCCCTATGTTGGCATCAGCCCAATGGTGGCCCAATGGTGGCCCAATGTTATAATATATAATGGCCCATCATCTGGCCAACCACTACAATACCAATCTTATCATATAGAAGTGGCCCAATGTTGGCTCCACACTCTCCCAATATCAGTTATACGAGGAGTTGCAGATGTTGCCTCAACCACTACTGTTACTATCTTAAACTGATAATATAAAAGTGGTCCGATATCGATTCAATGCTTTCCCAATACTGGTTAGACGACAAGTTGCTGATGTTGGCCCAACCTTTCTGCCCAACATCTGGCCAACCACTAACATAGCCATCCGAAATTGAACATATAAAGTGGCCCAATGTTGGTTCAATGCTCCTCCGATATCAGCTATGCGACGCGCTGCCGATGTTGGCCCAACCTATTGGCCCAACATCTGGCCAACTGCTACTTTTATTATCTTGAACTGAGAATATAAAAGTGGTCCGATGTCGGTTCAATGCTTTCCCAATACTGGTTACACGACGAGTTGCCGATGTTGGCCCAACAGGTTGGCCCACCCTATTGGCCCAACATCTGGCCAACCATTACTAGAGCCATCACAAATTGAACATATAAAAGAGGCCCAATGTTGGTTCAACGCTCTTCTGATATCAGCTATCCAACGAGCTGCTGATGTTGGCCCAACCTATTGGCCCAACATCTGGCCAACCGTTACTTTTATTATCTTAAACTGAGAATATAAAAGTGGTCCGATGTCGGTTCAATGCTTTCCCAATACTGGTTACACGATGAGTTGCCGATGTTGGCCCAACAGGTTGGCCCAACCTTTCTGCCCAACATCTGGCCAACCATTAACATAGCCATCCGAAATGGAACATATAAAAGAGGCCCAATGTTGGTTCAATGCTCCTCCAATATCAGCTATGCGATGAGCTGCCGATGTTGGCCCAACCTATTGGCCCAACATCTGGCCAACCGCTACTTTTATTATCTTAAACTGAGAATATAAAAGTGGTCCAATGTCGGTTCAATGCTTTCCCAATACTGGTTACACGACGAGTTGCCGATGTTAGCCCACCCTATTGGCCCAACATCTGGCCAACCATTACTAGAGCCATCACAAATTGAACATATAAAAGAGGCCCAATGTTGGTTCAACGCTCTTCCGATATCAGCTATGCGACGAGCTGTCGATGTTGGCCCAACCTATTGACCCAACATCTGGCCAACCGTTACTTTTATTATCTTAAACTGAGAATATAAAAGTGGTCCGATGTCGGTTCAATGCTTTCCCAATACTGGTTACACGATGAGTTGCCGATGTTGGCCCAACAGGTTGGCCCACCCTATTGGCCCAACATCTGGCCAACCATTACTAGAGCTATCACAAATTGAACATATAAAAGTGGTCCAATGTTGGTTCAACGCTCTTCCGATATCAGCTATGCGACCAGCTGCCAATGTTGGCCCAACCTATTGGCTCAACATCTGGCCAACCATTACTTTTATTATCTTTAACTCGTAATATAAAAGTGGTCCGATGTCGGTTCAATGCTTTCCCAATACTGGTTACACGACGAGTTGCCAATGTTGGCCCAACCTTTTGGCCCAACATCTGGCCAACCATTAAAGTTACTCTGAATGATAAGTCAGCTTTGATGAAAACTTTTTCTAATTTTTACATTTTCTGATGTGACGTGGTTATATTGAACTGTACATAAATTTTCTGTGCTGTAGGAACTTTTTTTCTATCTCTAATGACCCAACATATGTCCTAAATGACCCCTAGATTTATTTCTGGTACGCACTGAAAAAATCACTTGTCCTGCTTGCTTTCAACTTTGTGACGTCATCACCATTGTCGGATTTAGTTAACTTATAACAATATATTTACAACAATGGATATTGTGACGTCATCTATAATGGATGTCCTGGAGGAGGCAGTCACTATCTAGAAAATGTATGGGAAAATAGTAGATAATTTATGTTGTCAAGGGAATACTTTAAAAAATTAATTATAAATACTTAGGATCTCAAATTTACGATATAGTTCAAAGAAAACAACCCATATTTAGCCAATGATTTTATCATTCAGGGCAACTTTAACATAGCTATCTGAAATTGAACATATAAAAGAGGCCCAATGTTGGTACAATGCTCTTCCGATATCAGTTGTGCAGGGAGCTGCCGATGTTGGCTCACCCTATTGGCCCAACATCTGGCCAACCATTACGAGAGCCATCTCAAATTGAACATATAAAAGTGGCCCAATGTTGGTTCAACGCTCTTCCGATATCAGCTATGCGACAAGCTGCCGATGTTGGCCCAACCTATTGGCCCAACATCTGGCCAACTGCTACTTTTACTATCTCAAACTGGGAATATAAAAGTGGCCCAATGTTGGTACAACGCTCTTCCGATATCAGTTATGCGAGAAGGTGCCGATGTTTAAAAGTGTTCCAATGTTGGTTGAACACTCTCCCGATATCTGTTACACAAGCACTCCAGAGGAGTTGCCGATATTGGCCCAAGCCCTTGGCCCAACATATGGCCAACCATTACTATAACCACCTTAAACAGAATAAATAAAAGTGGCCCAATGTTGGTTCAACGCTCTATCGATATCAGTTATGTGAGGAGTTGCCGATGTTGGCCCAACCTATTGGCCCAACGTCTGGCCAACCACTACTCTTACTATCTTAAATTGAGAATATCAAAGTGTCCCAGTATTGGTTATGCTCTCCCAATATTGGTAATTTGAATAATTTGAGCGCTTCAAATGTACTCTTTTTTCCTCTGGGCCGTTTGTCATAGCCATTTTGGTGAATGCAGAAAATCTAAAAAGAGGGTCTAATTTTGATAATCCAATGAGTTACCAACATTGGCCCACTTTCTTGGTTCTATGCTCAGCCAAACACTGGTTTAACTATCTCGGTCTATGCATGAAATATTTGGCAGTAGACACGCATCGGATAAATGCTCGGCCGCTATCGATGTTGGTCCACTCCTGTGGCCCGGCCCTACTTTGAACCAACTACGGTCATAATCATATTCGATGCAGAAGCACACAATTTTTATAAAAATGGCCCTAGGCTGGCTCAGTGTTGGCCTGATGTCAGAAACCCAAAAGCTGCTGATACATTGATAGACATGGCCTAACATCGGCCCACCCCTGTGTTACCAACGTTGGACCAACGTGGAACCATCATTGGCCCACAATAGAATTTAGTCTCGCACTCGAAGGTTAATTCTTTTATGACATTTCATGCAGTGTGGAATTAGTGCACAAGTGCACCAAGCTCCAATGAAGGAAACTTATCTTTCTTTAGAACATCATACATGACTTTTCATAGCAATCTGATGCTATTACAATTGAAGAAAATAATTGCTGAAGATCTTGCTGCGGGATGATTCCCCATTTTGGAAAGCAGCAGCTTGAAAGCTGCTCCATGAAGAATGAAGATTTGCTGGATTCTCAGTGGTAGATGGAGTTTTATATTTCCTACATTTATGAGTTATGTCAATGGGTTTCAGAGATTCAGACAGCCACAAATGTATATATTTATTAAAAGGAATTTAAGCTATTTTGGACAACTGATTGCTGCATGTAAACAATTTGCATTCATATGGTGGGCCGACGTTTAGCCGATGTGGCATTTTTCTGGCATGCTGCCGCTGTTTGGTCTTTTGAAATAATTAATGTTAGCGCAGAAATTGGTGTCAAAATCATTTTATGATTTAGAATGTGTGTGATAATTTTCTTTTATAAACATAAAAATTAATAATTTACTTGTTAATTAGGTAATGCCGGACCAACACCAGACTGTCATTTGACTAATGCTGGACCTAAAGCTGGACCTCAAGCAGGACCTAAAGCCGCACAAAGCTTGGCGAGGTGGAAACAATAGGGATACCGGGGTAAGTTGTACCACGGGGTAAATTGTGCCGCCCACTGTTGGGGTGAAATGAAGAGCTTGGCAAAGAAGGCTGTGGTAAACAGCCTCTGTTCACTAGCAGACAGCTTTGGTCTATTAATAGCCAAGCAGTGTGACCTAATTAATGCCCTGCTGGTCAAGCCTCTTTGAGCATGAGCAGTTCCTATTAGCAATCAACTAATTTAAAATCAGTGGGCTTTCAACAGCCAAAGGGATAACTGCTCAAGCTTTAACTATTTGAAATGGTATGTAGAATTTTTCATATGGATTGGGAGTTTGTATGTATGTTTATCGAAACCTTTAACTGTTTGTTTATTGTTGTTTTACCTACTAACTTTATAATCTCTCTGTTTGACATGTACATTCCTTTGATCAGCTGACTGTCTGAAATTTCAATTTGATAGTAGCTATATGCTAAACAACATATTTATTGTTTATAGGGTAACATTTGAAGACTACCACAACACCAATTCTGGATCTGATGCAAGGGTTGCTACAGTTCGTAAGTAAATTATTGTGTTTGGATAACTTTGATATTTAGACGATTATTGATTGATATTTGATGTAACATTATGTAGTGTTTTATTTGATAAGATTTTAATGTTGTTAACTTTCTAATAATTCATACATTTAAGTCATTATGATACTTAAAAGCTAATTCTACATTTAAGCAAATTCATAATTTATTGTGTATTGCTAAGAGTTTACTTTTATACCCAGCACTTATCTATGATTGATTTGCAAAGACTGTGCGGCAGCAAACCCTCATAAATGTCCATTCATAATACATTAATGTTAAGATAATTGATTTACATTAATGATAAGATAATTGACTTAAATGTTTGTTTTAACATAGTATTTGAGGTGTTTCTTTGTATCAATTTTAGATTCACCGATCGTGATTGTGATATGATTCTTTATGATGACTATTACGATGATCTCGTCAAATGAAGTGGCGGCGGAATTCTATGAAGGCAATGCCTCCCACTTGGTCAACATCATTAGGCATCAAGAAAGAAATACCAAGTATGCAGGTATGAAAAACTACACTCATAAATTCAATTTCCTTGCTGAATACTTAAAGTGTCGAGGACCAAAATTCTTGTTTCTCAGTCATTTGATATTTGCAATAAGGTTATGTCCCTCTGGTAAGATGGGGTTAGGGGGCAAATTCAGATATTTGTTAGATTTCATCTTGCATTCTTTGTTTATTTTTGACAACTAGTTTTATCCAGAAAATCAATTTGGCGTAAGTTGTGCCGTTTGGACTGCGGTGAGTTGTGCCAATGGTATGACATAAAATTATTTATCTTTTTTTGTCTTCATTTTACGCAAGGGCTTCATGTGTTGTGAAATAAATTACACTGAAAGGAACATGTGTCAAAAGTGCTATACCGCCCTCTAAACAATACATAATTCTCTGTCTCTGTTCGGGACTGTCAAGTGGCAGCAGAATGCTGACAGTCCCTGGAAAATCGAATTGGGTCAACAATAATTTGATCTGTTTTGGACAGATCACCAGATCAGGTCGAACAACAGCTGTCCATATTACTACGCCAAACTACTTTCACAATGCATGGTTGCTGGCAAATATCCAGTCCAGTGCTTTGAATGAAAATGTTTGGAAATCGTGAGACAAATAGAAAGTTTTGAAACTTTAGCATACACTTTGCCTGTGGAAGGGATGATTTTACTCATCAGAATTTTGTTGGTATTCAATCTACTTATGCCATAATAAATTGTGGTCAGAAAAGGGTCCAAAAAGAATGCATTCTCACTTATTCACTTGTCCATACAAAGCCGATGTTTTTGTTTTGTGATATCAAAAATGCTCAATTGTATTTATTCTGTTACTTTATGGAGATTTATGAACTAGAACAATAATATAATTCACAATTTCATAAAAGCTGTGTTACACTCAGCAAAATGTCTTGTCCATGCCACAAGTGGCCCCCTCTATACTGGCAATATATGTGAACTACAATGTATACATCCTCCATGAGAAAAAATAGTTCCAACTTGTTTTGGTATTTACAAGCTGTCTGCCTAAAATTGAAGCCAACAAAAGTCAGATTAGACACTTGCAGCGTTTTTGGAAATAAATTAGACCATCACTAAATGATGGAACTGTCCTGGTCTCTTCCACACTGTCCTGGTTTCTTCCAGAGGTCGAAATTCTGTTGACCGCTCACAGGAGCTCGCGAATTTTGCACCATAGGTGGCAGCAAATAGCGGTCAACTTGTAGACAGCATAATTCTAGTTTTTGCAGCATTTTAAATTTTTGCATAAAATGGCTCATAAATGTTTCATTAGTTTCATGTAACATGTCAGCCATAAGTTAAAAACATGGTACAAATGATCTATCGGAAGAAACACGTGAACTACAAGGTGTTTTTGAATAAATTAAGCAGAACAACTTACCCCAGCATGCGGCACAACTTACCCGGCACCTGGCCAAGTTGTGCTAATTGACCTACTTTTTTCCAATGCCTACCACGATCTTTCCAATAGTCAGACTGCCCTGAAACTTCGGTCGATTCTGACAAATGTATTATATTGTGATACCGGATTTTCAGATTGCATGATTTTAAGCTTTGGTTTTTCAGAAAATAGGCCAAAGTGAGCTTGAACAAACTTTGGGGTTACAAAAATTGACAAAGAAAACGGCTAGCGCGGTGCTGTAGAGGAAGGTCAGATGAACATTTTGATGTATCAAACAAAAAAATCAGTTTGGACCTTTTTGAGATGCTGGAGCTTTAATTTTATTATTCATCATACCCAATTCTTAACATGAAATATCCATCAAAAATGCTCGGAGTTACCTATTTTTCCTGTTAAGTAATATCTAAGATGAAAGTCATTATCCAAAAGTAAAAATATGCAGTCATTGTCTCTGCAGAAAGTATGTATCACTTCATCCAGTCTGATGGGGTGTGATTAACCTATAACAGCTAACATTTCTTACTAAAGGGCTGAGAAAATGTTTCAAATACCAAGTTGTGTTAGTTATATTATTCATCATCTCTTTGTAACAGGCTTTGTTGAGATTTTTGTGCACTTTATCACAAATTTTGCCACAGTGAAACAAACATTTCATAACTATGTGAAAGGATAGACACATTTGAGTTTAGACAATGCATGCATAGACTGTTTGTAAGTATCTGCTTCATTACGAAGTTGAATCCCCTGATATTACAAGAACAGTCTTCGCAATTGGCTAATATACAAAAGCAACATTAAAGCTATAAATAAATAACACTATTTGTGCTTAATGAATTTCGAGTACTTAAATGGATGTTGGTTGTTTAATGTTGATGCAGGTTATCTGGCATCCAAAATCAATCAGTCTTTAATCAAATAGAACAAGAAAAATAGAATACATTCAGTAAATTATGTGAAAATGTAGTTAATATAAACATGTGCAACTTTTGCATATCAAGACTGTTTTGTCAAAGTGTTTTACTTCATAGTTAACTAAATGCTTACAAACATTCTATCCATGCATGTGTTTTCTGGTGATTCACACAACTTTTGGCTCCACTTTACATGGTTGCAAAAGTATATGTTTCACAGTGGTGAAATTCCATTATAAAACACACAAAAAGACAATATCACACCATAGGTTAAAAAGTGTAGTAGATTATACTACAATTATTCACCAGAATGATGAGACTATACAGGAAAAGTTGGCAAACCAACATATCTTATAAATTTTCTGAGAAATGTTTACTGTTATAGGTTTATCACACTCTGTCAGTCTGGATGAAGTTCTCTTGTGGTGATGATTGCATATTTCTTCTTCTGAATAATTTCTTTTATCTTAGATATTAGGGGGAACCGGGGCACATTGGGACGTCTTTGAACGTCTACTAATTTTGCTCAATGCTGGAAGCACTGAAGAACTCAGAAGTTTGCATGAATATCACCGATACTATTGAGCTGAAATGCAAGGCATAATAAACTAGACTGCACCTACCCTTTTGCAGCCAGAGAGTCGTAAAAATGACTGTCCCAATGTGCCCCACGTGGCACAGCCGGGGCACATTGGGACATCAATAAAAAAATCATTTTAATACTCCATGTGCAATAGATATCACACGTAAGTAGTGCATAAGACAATATAATAGTTCATAACTTTAAACAGTTTTAAACATTTAACATAAACTGTCCTGGGTGCGGACATCTATGTAACTAACACACAGTGCTTTGCGACAAATTTGTTCACAGAGCATGGTAATCCACTATACCTCTATTCACTTTGGCCTGAATACCTGTTGTGTGCTGTCCCAGGTCTTTCAGTTGCCTTGGACACTTAAATGCTGCCATACTAAGTGCGTCCCAATGTGCCCCGAATTCGCTGTCCCAATGAGCCCAATATGACTTTTACACCAAAATGCAAATTTATCGGACACCAGTGAGTGTGTTTATCACGATAGCAATTCATAACTGTGCGTTACAAAATATAAAATTCATACAAGCACTGAGGAAGCCTCATTGTTCATGGTTTGTCCACAGAATGGTTCGAATTGAACCCGTCCATATTTACTTTAGTAGTAGGAATACAAACTTTTGCTTGCCATACTTCTGCATGTGGCTGTAATTTGTCTATAAAACCATGGAAACATCAGGATGTGAAATTACAAGATACGATGGCACTACCATATCATATACCTTGCCAGGATCCAAGAAAACCCCACCGTCCCACAGTGCCCCGCGTGCCCCGCGTGCCCCGCGTGCCCCGCGTGCCCCGCGTGCCCCGCGTGCCCCGCGTGCCCCGCGTGCCCCGCGTGCCCCGCGTGCCCCGCGTGCCCCGGTTCCCCCTACCTACCAGGAAAAATGGGCAATTTTGATTACTTTTTGATGGAGATTCCGTGCTAAGAATAGGGTGTGATAAATAAAAAAAACACACAAATATCTCAAAAAATTCCCTGCAGATTTTTTTGTTTGACACATCAAAATGTTCATCTGACCTTCCTCTACATCACTGCACTAATCTTTTTTTTTTGGTCAATTTTTTTAATCCCAAAGTTTGTTCAATCTCACTGTGAGGCCCAACGTAAAAAATGGCACAACTTACCTTGTGTCCCCCTGTATTAACAATAACATGAACACAATGATGACTGGGTGGCTGAGTGGTGCCTGCCTGCGCCGCTAAAGGTCTTGGGGAACCCGAAATCCCAGCTGGATGTCATTTTTATGTTAAATTGGTGGCCCCTTGTATCAGTGTCTGTGCTGGGCAAGTAAAAGATAACTAACATGGGGTAAAAGCATGTTTAGGACTCCATCTCATTAATCAACCCTGGTCAGCGCTCAGAACTTGGCGTAGAGAGCTGCACTTACCATATATCTATCTATATAGATCTATCTACGACTGATACTAATATATATAAGTTTTAATATAACTGATTTCACTTAAAGGTGCTTGCAATGCCAACTTACTCCTGATATTTGATCTTCTTTCCTCTGCGCAGTCTAGATTATGTCAATTTTTTTGAGTACTTGGTCATGAGGCCTCGTGGCTGGATTCACCCCCCTCTCCGTCCCTCAACAACCATCAGCTCTCTCCAACTATATTTGGCTTTCTTCAGCTACTTTGGTTTCCATCAACTACCTTCAGCTCCCCTCAGCTACCCTCTCTTCCCTTAACTACCCCAAGCTCCCTTCAACAGCTTAAGCTTTCCCTATGCTTCCCTCAATTACCCCATAAAAAAACAGTGGTCACCCGTGAGTGTGAGGGTGTATCCTGTCATGAAGCCTGTCATACTTTGGTGCAAGTAAACATTCTGCAACAAACTTTATGTTTACATTTTATCATTGTGTTACTCATTAAGAATTGAACTGTGTACTTTAATTGCAGAGTCAACAAACTTGAAGTTAGATAGGATATTGGATTGTGTGAACCCACACACCCTTGTCTCTCTGAGCTGACCGGATGGATAGACGCCATTGGATGGGTGATCGGGGCTTAACGTCCTTTATTTATGCACTTGGTACGCTAATTAGGACAGGAGGGCGACACAGATATGAGGTGAAGAATGATTAAAACTGCATCCAACATAGGCCCAGGTGACCCTTCAAGAGCTGGATTCGAACCCTGGACCCAACGATTGGCAGCCCAGCACGCTACCACTGAGCTAACCCTCCCTCTCAGGCTGACTGGATCTTAGTTATTAGAGGAAAGACAAAATTAAATCAAGAAAACGGACAAGGCTGAAGATGAAACTAGCTGACTGGAATTATCACAAATGGCAGCCTTTCATCATTGAGAAATACACATGGCAATGATCAAGACTGACAAATGCTCTGTTATTTTACACAAGATTTTGCATGATGTACTGATATTGTCTACCAGCTGATATTCACACTGTCTTTTTTGTACAAACTGTATTTTGACTGTAAATTCTAATGATTAAACATAATTTATAATTTTCATAGCATTGTAATAGAAAAACTAAGTGATTTTAACATTGTGACATACGTATGGTTAAAATACTATTTGAATCCAAGCAAGGTGCACTTCTACGAAATTGTTTACCCGTGTTTTTTGAGCTTCATGATTTTTGTGGTTAACTCATGCTCTACTTCTTATGAATTCTTTGTTCGTTGTGCTTTTAAACATAATTTTCATTTCTGTCTTATTACTGTGGGTGCAGAACAACCTTCTATTATTGGATTTCTTTTGCTACTGATCTGTAAATAAAATTTGACTCACTTTCTTACTAACTTGTAAAGTAACATTGGTGTCCTTTTTGTAACACAACTGTCACTGTAAGCATGTATAGATGTCCAATGTGTAGCAGATGCTGACGTTGAGCAATTAAGAGAACGTCGGGCTGACATTGTTGTACTGATTTCTGGCCAATGCTGGCTTACCGACCAAGTGGTTTTGAAGTTGGATCAGTAGCGGCAGCATGTTGGCCTGATAGGTGGTGTAACATTGGGCCAGCATTTGTCCACCTTTGGGCTGATACCAATGTCGGGCCACGCGTCGGGCCGATGAGCAAAATTACATCCGGCCAATGTTGGTTTAACGATGTCGGGCCAATATTGGTGTACTGATGTTGGGCCAGTGCTGGCATACCGACCATGGGCCAAAGGTAACACGTTGGCCGGATGTCCAACCAATGGTGGCAGAATTCTGGTTCTGATCGGTGGTACAACATCGGGCCACCATCGGGCAGATATCAACATCGGGTGGAGGTCTGGCCATTGGTGGCAGGATGTTGGTTCTAACAGGTGGCACAAAAATGGGCCGCCATCGGGCAGATATCAATGTCGGGAAGAAGTCCGGCCAATGGTGGCAGGATGTTGGTTCAAACAGGTGGCACAAGAGTGGGCCACCATCGGGCAGATATCAACGTCGGGAGGAAGTCCGGCCAATGGTGGCACGATGTTGGTTCTAAAGGTGGCACAAGAGTGGGCCACCATCGGGCAGATATCAACGTCGGGAAGAAGTCCGGCCAATGGTGGCTGGATGTTGGTTCTAACAGGTGGCACAAGAGTGGGCCACCATCGGGCAGATATCAACGTCGGGAAGAAGTCCGGCCAATGGTGGCAGGATGTTGGTTCTAATAGGTGGCACTAGAGTGGGCCACCATCGGGCAGATATCAACGTCGGGAAGAAGTCCGGCCAATGGTGGCAGGATGTTGGTTCTAACAGGTGGCACAACATCGGGCCACCATCGGGCAGATATCAACATTGGGCGGATGTCCGGCCAATGGTGGCAGGATCTTGGTTCTAATAAGTGGCACAACATCGGGCCACCATCGGGCAGATATCAACATTGGGCGGATGTCCGGCCAATGGAGGCAGGATGTTGGTTCTAATAAGTGGCGCAACATCAGGCCACCATCGGGCAGAGATCAATGTCGGGAAGAAGTCCGGCCAATGGTGGCAGGATGTTGGTTCTAACAGGTGGCACAACATCGGTCCACCATCGGGCAGATATCAACGTTGGGCGGATGTCCGGCCAATGGTGGCAGGATGTTGGTTCTAACAGGTGGCACAACATTGGGCCACCATCGGGCAGATATCAACGTTGGGCGGATGTCTGGCCAATGGTGGCAGGATGTTGGTTCCAACCGGTGGAATGACATCGGGCCACCACTGGGTAGATATGAATGATGGGCCGATGGCAGATCAATGGTGGCTGAATGCTGGGCTAATAGGTGGTGCGACATCGCAACACCATTGGGCCGATGCCATCGTCGGCCCATGTGTCGGGCCGATGAGCAAAATTACATCGGGCCATTTTCGGCCGCCGATATTGGGCCGATGAAAACACGGACGTTAGGCCATCATCCAGCCACCGTCACAATGTTGACTGGGTAACACTGTGCTTTTTGTGTTTCTGTGCCTTCTGGCTTCAATAAGACAACTGAGGTGAGCTGACAAAATCAAAGCTGACGGACACAATCTTCTTACAAAGCCTCAGGCCAGAATTGACCCCATTATCCCAAAAAATCATCCAAAATCCAGAACCCTCAAGAAGGTGACTGTACTTTATGCCATGCACATCCTTCAGTTGTCGATCTTCACATTCTTATTCTCTCTCCAGTTCCATTCACATTCTGTTTATAGGTGGATTATAATTTTGTCATGCTTCTTATCTAAATTGTCCAAAATCGTAGAGGATGATTTGATGTCTTTAAACATATTTCGAGAAAGATGAAGGCCAATGTCATACATCTAGAAACTGTCAGTATTGTCAGCACTTATTCTGGCGTTTCCCAGAAGCAAAAATAACGTGCAAGCACTTTTAGAGATGCTTGTAGATAGACTGCCCATGATAGTATCTACCCCTTTGCCTGTCACCTGCACAAGGGTATCTGGCATGTGAGACCTGCAGAGAGTATCTGGCATGTGAGACCTGCTGGAGGGTATCTTGGCCTGTGACCTACTTTTGGTGATTGACCTTTGACCTGCAGAAACTCAACCTGTTTGTTTTCTTTATTAATTTCTTCATCTCAGAAAGACACCAAAAGTTTATCATCGCAAGATAAAATTCAATTAAGACTGTATGCAAAGTTTTAATGACAGAGATGAAACAGCATGACCAAGGGAGTTGTCATAAGTTTCAGAGCCATCCTCCCACAATAGAGATGCCGCTTGCAAGCAAGCAAGCATCTCTAAAAATTGGCAGTCTTCTTTACCAGCCTTGTGCATCATGTCAATTTACCCCGAAATAACTCAATAAGCCTGAAATTGCTGCATTGATATTTTTGTCGAGAAATTTTGCATTATCATGAGTCATCTGTCTTCACGTGCAGATGTAATTTTCGATATCAACTGTTCATAAATCAATTAAAAATAACAACTGCAATGTTTCTTAAGCCGAAGATTTCTACTCTAACCTGGCGCAGCAAGGCTCTATCTTTGAAGTTGGGACACAATAGCATTAAGAAGTGCCCATGGACTAATAGCATAAAAGCCATCAGAAAGTGGGAGCAAGTGGTGCCTGTAAATTTTATGTCTCTCCGACGGAGAGTCTCCGTTATGACTTGCAATTTTTGTGTAAAATGTGTAATGGTTGACCTTCTCTCTTTTTTTTAACTTAAACTTTGAAGATAAGAACTGAGACCTTTGACTCATAATTCGCAGAGAACTAAAGACTATTAATTATTCCTTGCCTAAACGATTATCTGGCAGTAATCAGCTGATGTATAAGGCTGCATGTCCATTTTGACAGTAAGAGGTACCGTCAGGTCGGGGCCGCAAAATTTCCACATGTATAGGCCTATTATATTCCATAACATCGTTAGCAAAACTCACTAGATCGCTTAGTTATTGTCTTAATAATTAAATTGTTTCAATACCTAAGCAATTTACTTTAGAAGTTAATTAGTAAAATTTTGCTAAAGTTTATCAAATGAAAGGAGGAGCCTTGTTGATATGACATTGCTGTAAATTAGCAAGGTCTCGTATTTCAACGAAATCTGTTAAATTGTGCAAATTTGTGTCCCCAAGCACCCTACACTCTAAAAAATTTCGGATATTAGTGGTTTTGTGCAAAACCAGTGTGTACAATAAAAAACCAGTTTGGTATTTTTCAACTATTTTTGGTTTTCTTCAGAGCAAGTGGTATTTCTCATGAAAATTGGTTTTGGTCATGAGGAATTATGGTATTTATAAAAACCAAACTTCTGGAAAAGCACCTGTATTATGATCCTTTTTTAATATACTTGTGGAACAATGATTGAGATGTTTAAAATGTTAATGTTGTGGTTCATGTTTTTAAAATTCATGCATGTTACTTTATTTAGAAGTTTGAAGAGAGAGGACTAGCTATGCTGCATATCAGTCATGGCTACTTGAATACCCAATTAGGTATTTTACTAATCCCTCAGGACTCACTCACTGGTTGACCTTATCTACAAACACAAAACTGTGAACATGTCGCCTGCCAAGAAAAGCTGTTTGTTTATCAATCAAGACTTAAGAAGGTTTAAGGCAGAGTTTATTAGTCTTAATACAGTAGTGGAAGAGTGTGCATGTCAGTGTGCAGAAGATTGAGAAGAACTTGGTAAGTTTTTTTTTAATTCCTTCATTAAACTCCTAAGAAATATTCAGTCTGAATGCAATTGTGTTTATTTGGGTAAGGTGTACACAATATCTGGTTCATATATATATATATGACATTATACATAAATCAAACCAAACATGTGGATAGTGTTGAGCCACTACTTGTTCTGATATAACAATGACCCAAGGCATTCAATACTGTGAATATTTCATTCTGCCTGTAGAAGGATTCATTATAATTTAAGGCAGCATATGAAATTGTGGTTTGGTATATGAAATACCCAGTTCCATTATTTTTACCTGTCGTCTGCAGTAGGGGAGACCAGGGTATTGTGCCACCAATTGCAGGGTTGAATTGAAGAACCATCAAAATTATGAACAAAAAAACTGCCAAATATTATAATGTGAAAAGTCTCTATCAGAAATTTAGTATTTTTGGTTGAATGTACTCTGAAGACCAGCATTATTGTTCTTCAGTTCAATCAGTTGTGTAACTTTGGCATTTAATGGAGTGACAGATTTCCACAAAAAGAGGTATTTTGGGCAAGTTGTGCAATGGTAAGCTGGTTTGACAGTTATGGTATTTTAATTATCTATTGATACATTTTTGCTTCTTTCACACACACCACTGTAAATGTGGTGAAAAAAAATTACGGCTAAGAAGAATTTGTTATTACAAACATGTTCCAAAAAGCATATATACTTTTAAAGTTTTTGGTTTATGCGGGCCATCAATGTTCCGTAATAATTTTTATTTTATGTATCGGAGCATCAGAGCATCAGCCATAATTATGTCATACACATGACACATATTTTATTTTTGAAGAAATTGGTGAGATTTGAGGTCGCACTGGAAACACTGAGCTAAACAACTTATGTGGCACAACTTACCTGCTAATGGTCCAATTGTGCTGACACCTATACCTTAACATTAATTTCTTTTTTAAAGATAATTTTTAATTTCTGTTTCAGATGAAGAATGGCATGTTCCTACCGAGGCCTTTAATACAAAAAACTACCTTTGGAAGAAGTTTGCGCCATAAAGCAGATTGGGAAAAATATAGACAATGCTTCTCAAGGTACGTAAGTTGAATAACAGCTATTCCTTATCTTTTCAAATTGACAAATACTTATTGTATAGTATTCTGATATTCTCTTGTGTTAAAATGAGCATGTTTTGACCAATCTTCAGTCAAATAATGAGTGAACAGGGTATGTTGCACAACCAAGGCATTAATTGAATTGAATGAAGTTATTTGATATATTTTTGTCATTATCCTCCTTGCAAAAACTCATGGATGATTCTACCTACTATTTCAGATCTCACCAGGAAATGGTTACCTTGCCCTGCCTAGAGTACCAAAGGAAAATGTCTACTTCCTTTTGCAATATTGAGGTAAGTGCAAACAGTATGGGATCTTTTATTTGTGAAGCACACAGTGAGAAGACAAGAATTCAGAATTCATATTCTGCCAGTGTGTAGGGAAACTACAAAATAATGAAATTTTTGTAAATGTTAGTCAGTAATGAAATGTGGAGTTGTAACATCAAAAGTTCCATTGAAGGTTTTGCAGATGAAGTACAAGATTTGTATATAATGACTACCTTGACTGAGTAATCTTTTCTTTGCATAAAAGTGATATTTGGATACCAATTCTCATCCACTTTCCACTTTCAGGATCCCAATGATGCACACTGCAAGGTTCGATTCACGAACAGTTGTTATCCTTTCATTCATCCGAATTGACCTAAAAGCGCATTAATAGTGATACGAGAAGGAAAACTTCAACCAACAATCATACCATGTGAATCGCTGAGTCCGGGATTCGAATCAAGCTCTAGCCGGACTCATTGCTTTCTCTCCCTACTGTTCTAGTTGGCCTACCAAGTGCACTAATGCAGGACGTAAAGCCCCAATCATCCATCCATCGTTCCTCAAGATTGGCTCCTGAAGACTTTTGATACAAATTAATGATACTGACATTTCGATTGACATTGCCACCCTGACTTGCCGCTTTTGGAAATATAACCTTTGTCATTAACAATGTAACATTTCCTTCATGTAAGTAATGTGTCTTTATTTCAACAAATTCATAATTTTGTAAATCTCTGCTTTCCTGTGTTTTGATTACCAATTACTGCTGTGATGTTTTCATTTCCAAGGCCAAACTGTGATAAATGAATGTCAATATTGGTTATTCAATTTTATTTTTTAAATCTAGTAATATCAATATTTTACAATTATTATGAATATGTGTGAATGTGTACAGGGTGAGGAAGCAAATTTGTCAAAATTTGAAATATTTCAAACTTCAGTCGAAATGAAAGGTTTTGCTAAGTCATAACAAATTCATATTTTCAGGCCTTAGAAACAAGACAAAAAGGATCCTTTTTGTGAAGTTTGACTTGTATTATCTCCAATCAAAAATTCAATATGGCCGTCTAAACTTGGTGATGCTTTGAAAAAAAGCACCTTCATATTTTGAGGCCGTGAGCCATGAGGACAGTTAGGAGGACAACAACATTGTAGTGACAGGTCTTGTTGACCAAATATTCCAAGATGCCCCTCACGGAAAAGTAAGGGGAATTAAGGTCCGAGCTGGAGATGGGCCAGAAGTTGGCCGCCCAGAAGTCTCCGAAATTTCTTTCAGTGGAAATCCCGAACTTTCTTGGCCATAAGGCACGGGGAACCGTCCTGAGTCTGCCTATAGATGCCATTTGGGTAATTCACATCCAGCCATGGCAAAACATGACATCACTGGACCTAGTAGTATGCATCAGGTCCGTGCCCCTTTACTCGCAAGAAAAAGAAATAAAGCATAATTTTTCTTTCTGAAGTCATGACTCCCGAAACCATTGTCTGAGCTGGATACTTTGTCCTGAATGTCCCATCGACATCTTCTATTGATTTTATATAGAATTTGCCATATCTTTTGTTGACAATAGAATCCACAACCAAACGTTTATAGTTTGAAAAAAAAATTGAATATCGAGCCATGCTTCCTGATGTAGCCCATCATTTTTTCACCATTTCTATCTTCTGGCCATTATGGAATAGGCCGAATGGTGTCTTTGGGGTCCTGACATATAATTTCAGGCCAAAATTATTTTGCACAGCCACTCTGGCAGCCTTGAGGTCCACCTGAAGCTCTTCAACCACCTCTCTCATGGAGGTTGCAGGTACCTTGTCAGTTTTGTCGTCAGTGACTCCAGGAATGCTCCATTCCTCTCTCAATTCTCTCCACAAACTCCCAGACTTCCTTCTTATTCCTTTCCCATCATTGATTGCCCTCATGATATTGTATTCTTGTTGTGAGGTCACTCTGACTATGTCAGGGATTGTTTTTGAGTCCATTTGGCACTGAAGCAAATTTGACAACCTCTTCCTTTTAGTTTCCTGTGGAGTCATTTTTAATCACAGCTCCTTCTAACCTTCCACAGGTAAGGCCGATACCTTAATGCTAGTGAGGTATTTTTTCCACAATTTTCCTGTAGATGCGAGATGCTTTTTTAGCACAAGGAAGTTCATGGAAAATTTTGGTTCCCCACCCTGTATTTGTAAAAATAAACATTGAAATCGGATCCATGGAATCCTTATTATTTCTATTTACTTTATCAAATTTGATTCATTCCAGTACCTCGAAAAGCACCGATTATATCAATCCAGAAACTTTGAAATACTATTTTCATTGCAGTTTACAATACAAATTGGTATTTTACGATACAAATTGGTATTAAGAAATTTCTATGAAATGACACCAAAAACCTGTAATTGGGTTGCAATATGACCGTTATCCATACCACAAAATTCTTAAAAAGGTCTTATAAAATACCCACCAATGCATAATGGGAGAATAAATTTTGATATTTTTAGTGATATGCTGGTTTTTGTAAGTGCAGGAAATGGTTTAATTTTCAATTAATGACAAATCCAAAAGATTTCAAATGTCAAGGAATAAAAAACTCATGCATCTTCTATATTGCATGCATGTAAGTATTAATGGATTTCTATGATGGAATTACAGTATCTGCTATTTGAAACATTAATATCCACTACTGACTTCCTGCAAATTAAACAAAAAAACCAATACTGATTTTTTTTTGTACAAATGCAACTGGTTTTTGAAAATATCAATTGTTACTGGTTTCTTAATTAATCAAAAGGTGTTCAAAATACGGGACAAGCTTAAATACCAATATTGGTATCTTATTAGAACTTTAGTTTTTAGAGTGTATGTGAGTCACTCATATTTTTTCAGCTGTAAGTGTAAACTATTTTTCTGGTTACTCCATGCAATTTCATTTTCTCAGAAAAAGAAGCTGTTTAGAGAAACCCATTACTTGTCATATCTAGGGTATTACACCAGCAATATTTCTTTCGAGCCGATGGATCAGTGTGTCAAAGATGAAGTAATTTGTTGCATAGATATATACTACGGCCTGGTCTCTACTGGGTTCAACATCGCAAAATATGAAAGAAACCAATCAGTTTGACATATGAAAGAGGCACAATATCTCAGATTCATTATACTATTACTAAGGAATGAAGCAGACATATACATTGTATCTATTATATGGAGCACGACAGGGTTGATTCTAGTACATTGAAATGAATGGCTAATATGTGTTTGGAGACATGTGATATCCTATAATCATTTTGTATTCAGTGGTTGCTTGAAGTTGCTTCTGGTACATTGAAATGAGTGGTTAATGTATGATTGGAGACATTTGATATCCTACATTTTTGTTTAGTGAGAAGCATCGAAGATGAATGACTCATTAACAGAATTTGAGTTATCAAAATTTGCATGAGTCTTTAAAAATGCTATATATCTTGGACTTCATAAAAACGGATAGTCATATCAATCATCTCAACCAGTTTTTGAATTAATAAATTTAAGCACATTCATTCGTAGTGATCACCTCGATTTGATGATGTAATGTGTCAGTTAAATATTGCATATCTCAACTAGTAGTATAATTGTGTATGAAACAGTATAACTGAAACAGGAATTCAAATTTGTATTTCTACAATTATTATTTTCTATCGAAAATATTTATACATATCTACAAATTATTGGAATTTGATTCGAATTTGCATTGTTAGCCTTAAATTACTTATTTCTGTAATATTCTAAAATGAATTGTAAGCCCAAGAGGACCAGGGGCTAGTTTGTGGGCCTAGTTCCTATGAATTAAATTTTTTTTTTCTCTCTCGTCTCTATATAGTGTATGCAGGCCATATTTTACAAAACAGCAAAAAAGGAAGGTCAGTCAGAATTGATCATATCTCCAAATTGCTTTCTGTTGACAGATCTGGTTGGGCCAGTGTCTGCGGTCTATAAACTCACTCCACAAAGCCAGGAGTCTACACTGACTCTGTGACCTGTGTCCATACTGACCAGTGTCTACATTGACCACTTCCACCCTTCCCATTCAAGCCATGACTGGAGTTTATTGATTGACTAATGGACTGGTAGACGGACAGAGTTGGAGACTTGTCTGGAATATAAAAAAGGCAGCAGATCCTGATACATTGCTTACCAGACAGATTTGTCAGGCCCTTTCCTAAATTGACTGATAGCGGAGAATGATTCGCAGAAAATATTGTATATGATTAGATATTTGTGAGATAGCTTTGGAGTAGAAATCATTTAGTACTTTGTTTATGTATTATTGTTGTATTATCATACCATACCTACTTACCCAAGCCTTTTTTACTCACAATAGTACTACGTAAACTATATCAAAATTGTTGACCCTTCTGTCCGAACAGCTGCATGTAGCAATTCTGCTGCTCTATATCATTGCCAAACATGTCGCTGTAAGAGCCAAAGCATTGACAAGACATTTATGACATTATACCATTCGACACCTCTGTCAGCCAATCATGAGCCAGTATTTCACTGCAATAAAACCCATATTCCTTGTTGTCCAGTTATCCTCCCGTGCATGGGAGAATAATAAGTGAAGCTGTGAAAAAAACACAGCAACAAATGACAAGTTTCAGTTTTGTCTTATGGTATAAGCCGGTTATTCCCCGCGGGATCAGCAATATGTGTTTGGATAAATCATATATTGCCTCTCCCTAGGTGAATAACCTATACTAATTTAGAGCAATGGAACAAAACTTACCAGACAAACTGTACACTTTCCAATTCTAGATGTTATGCATTTTACCTTACAGAGAGGTAAATGCCAAATGTTCTCACTCGATCTAACCAGCTAACCAGTGGCTAACTTCATCTTGGTCAGAAGATGATTTAAGCAGGAACAGTCTAACTTAATTTCAAAGCAATCCCAGTTGGGATTTTTAAATTCCAGGCACTGGCCAGTGACCCAGACTCTGAATAGAGTGGCTGACCAGTAGACAATAAGATTGTAATTGTGTGTATAACTACTTAGTGAAGAAAGACTTGAGCCAGCACCTCTGTAACTGTACTCCTGCAACTGGCTTGTTTGCTTACAAGGAGTCTCTATGTTTAAAAAATTGAATTATCAGTTTGTCTATCTTCGTCAAAAATTCTCAGAGCTAATACTGTACCAAGTCTGAACTTTCAGGCTTAATAACGATGGTTGTGGTAAAATTGCAAATGTCTTTTGAGAAACTCAATGAGCCTTATATATAGTGGTACACTGTATTCTGTAGGCAGTCATGGTATTCCTGATGAAACTTGTTGCTTTGAAATTTTCAAATTTGGAATCAATATTATGCTGATTTACCCTCAAAACTTTTTTTTTTCTTCAAGGACATCTCAGGTAATTCAATTAGCTTACCCAGAGAACAAGACAAAACTGGTTGTTCCAGCTCTATCATTCACCACGGAACTTGGAAAGCACCCCTTATGTTCCCACAGACCTAATCTCCCCCAACCTACTTAAGTATTCTTGGCATGTAGGTGGTAATGTCAACTGGGGATCACCAATGTCATTCCTGATGCTGCTCTAAGTATTTGTGATGCTGTTCTGGTCCTTGAGGTGCCAGACAGACCACAATGGACACCGAGTGCCCATTTGTCATTGTAACTAGTAGGATTGGCTACTATTAAGGCTAACATGGTAGTTGAAGTCATATTAAAGCTAGGTATTTTAAATTAAGGGTTTAGATGTAGCCAGTAAAATATCATGTAGTTAATGATTTTACCATGGAAAAACAATGAGATTTTGTTCTGAAATGTACCATAAAAACGCTATTTAATGAAAGTGAAAATGTATTAATTTAATTCGCACAGATATCAACTTTTGCAGCACTTGTTTTTGTCTGCTTAATGCAAACTAATGAAACCCTTCTTAGAGAGCAGGCATTATCATAATGACCATCCAAACCAGATTCAATCTTGAACCAATATCATTTATAAGTGTAAAGGAAATGTTCCTGGATCAATTAGTGGTCAGTTCATATTGTGAATAAAAAAAATTTTCTAGTGAGTGCAGACGTTGATTAACTCGACCAGCTGAATGCTAGTACAGTGTACTATGTGCTGCTACAAACAGAATTCCACTGATCTGTGCACTTCAAACACGACCATGCACTGCACCCAACAGATTTACACTGGCTTTGCACGTGTTGAGTTGCTGGGTGAATTGTCATGAGCCAACACTCTAACATGGTCAATTAGTCGACATGAATAATTGATTAACCAATCATTTGTTGGGATGTTTTTCGCAGGCTGCATGACCGGTTTGTTTAAACATGTGTGAAGTAATTTGTAAGGAAGATGTTCCACATTGATCTATTTATAACTACAGTACTGATTTTTTTTAGAAGCTTATTCCTTTGTTAAGCCGAACGTAACTTTCAGATGCACGGTAAAAAAAGAAATGTTGAATTTATTGTAAAGTAACTGTTGTTAAAAATGCAAATAGATATTAAAAAACATGCAAGCTTACAAAATGTAGCCTACCAGCAAAGATAATGCATCTGTGAAACTGTCGATTTCCATGTTCTTACTGGAATATGGCCGTGCTAATGCGGATTTATTCACATTGCAACAAAATTGAACAAATGCATGTTTGTATTTTGTTTTTGTTTTTTCACTGATGATATTCATTACTTGTCGAAAATCTGCAACAAATGGCAAAGAGTAATGAAATATTTCGTGTGAGTATTTAGAATATGTTGAACCAAATTGAACTATGCCATCATTTGTCTTAGTAGCTACTGATGGTTTAAAATACATACAGTGCCGCCTGAAGTAAGTGAAACGCATGATATTGTGCCATTGCAGCAATTCTAAACATAATCAACCAAACAGCTTGTGGAAGCATGAATTCTCATCCAATGAGCGGAAAACATATTGGGTCATAAAGGCGCAATCTGTGAGGCATGTGGGATAACAATGGCAGCAAATTTTCTCTGCTGTAGTCGGAGTTAGGTATGGGTCAAAGTCTTTGATAAGTAAGTGAACCACCCTTCCCTATTAAATAACATTGGGCCGGTGTTTCACTTACTTATCAAAGATTCTGACCATACCTAACTCCAACTACAGCAGAGAAAATTTGCTGCCATTGTTATCCCACATGCCTCACATATTGCGCCTTTATGACCCAATATGTTTTCCTGTCATCGGATGAGAATTCATGCTTCCACAAGCAGTTTGGTGGAGGATGTTTAGCATTGATGCAATGGCATTATTTCATGTGTTTCAATTACTTACAGGCGGCACTGTAATCTAATCATTTTGTTGTAAAAAAATGCAGACACATTATTCAGCTACAGTTTGCAGATATTGGATGATCATAATAATTTTTTAATCACAATCTTGCGGAATCTATCCATCTATCTGTTCATCCCCCCCCCTGTGCCCAGTGCATGGGGATGTACACGATAGGGCTAGACCAAGCTGGCTTATTAGTGTACACTTCCTAGACCCGTAGAAAAAGTAGTTAAAAAAATTAATTATGTAACTGTTATTCTTTATTGGTTTGAATAAAATGTTGTCATTGTCATATCTGTCTAACTATCTAGTATCTGTCTATCTCCACTGGTGGTTCATGGCCTTAATAAGGATGGCTTTTTAGGCAGGAGAAGGCTTGCGAAATCACAGATAACCGACACAATCTGAAGCCTGAGGCTAGAATTGACCTTCTGACTGTAAAAATTATCTGGAATCCTGAACACCCAGGAAGGTGACTGCCCTTCCTTCTTGCACATCTTTCATTTCAAATATTCACACTCCTTTTCTTTCTTTTTTTCCTTACTTTCAATACATTTTCTTTTCTTACATAATCCAGGGGCAAATTTAGTATTGAGCAAGAACGCTTTCTCTAAAATAAATATTGGCCTGATTTATTGCACATGATTCAGGGAACATGTAATCTAGACTGCAAAAAACCAGGAAAATCTGATCAAAAGTGACATTGTTTTTCAAATCGATTTCATTATTAACAACATTTGCATATATATTAACTATTATTTTTAACTTTATTTATGTACAGTTATCTATTGTATACTATGTCATGCGCATGAATAAACATTATACATGTATATATATATCATTAATTGTCATGGATCACATAATATTCTCTTACAATTGGGCTATATATGTGAGTACAGAAGAAGATGACCAATTACATACAATTTGAAGCCCTCATTATCACACTTACAGTGTTCAGTCTGGTGTTTTTTTACAGAAAAACAGATAACCTTATTTACCAACCTCGTATCACATGATGCAAGTTTAAATTTACCACAAAAGAGCTCATTGAGCACAAAATTGCAGCATGACATTTTTTTATCAACACATTATGTTCTTGTCTTCACTGTAATTCCATATAACAAATTTATGATTCTGCAGAACAATATTAAAATATAGAATTGAGGACCAATCATACTCCTTAAAGTACAGCAGTCACATCTTGTATTATTAGGACTTGCTTAAAATTGTCCATAAAATTCTGCTTACTACAATTTTCTATTCTGAAGAATTCTGTACAAAGATGCTCGCCCTGTTAACAATGCAATATTTGTATGCAATGATGCCGATAAGTGGGGTTTTGAGTCAGAGTCGTAAGTCAGGAGATCGAAGGAGTCAGTGTCGAAGTCTGAATCACTTTTCAGAAAGCCAAAGGAGTCGGGAGTTGGAGTCGGTTCAATTACCACCCGCCTCTGGAGCACTGGTTTTCCTACAACTGTATATTTATATTGACGATTCTTGTGCCTACTCCGTACAATTTCATGACTTTAACAATTAAGAAGCAAATCCATTATTGAACCGGGGGACAAACAACTGTTGGAGAAGTCTTTCTACTGGTATTAACATAAAATATCCTCAAATCTGTGAAAATTAAAGTTTTTTACATTATTGAATCTATCCTTTTGACTCCAGCAGTAAAATATTTTATGATATGACAGTAATTTATCTTTTTTTTTCATGTGCATGGTACAATGATTAGTTTATATCACATCAATTATTTAGATTGAAACCAAGAGAAGGCTCAGTCTTCCATTCGTTTGAAGCTTAATTACAGAACATGAAATCCTTTGACTTCTCATTTTCAAAAAAAAATAATGTCCTGACAAGGACTCCAACAACAGTTGGAGCTGACAACTGCAATGGCACAGACAGAAAGCAGTCTTTCAGTGGAGGCAATGCTATGTGCAGAAAAAAAAACTCAAACTTGTCATTCGCGGAATTATTAATTCTGATGAATCTGACGATTCCATCAAAATTTGAAAGAAAGTTGTCATTGTCATGATTACAGGACATCTTAATAAAAGGAAAATTCCAAAAAGAATAGACAAAATAATGGTCTGGAGAAGCAGGAGAAGAATAGGAAATAATCTAGGTTAAAGAGAGGCATTTAATTTGATGAAAGCATCATTAAAAGATGTTGACTGCGATAATTGCTGCATTTAGGGAAAGATGAGATTCTAAAATGAGGCAGCTGACAGATGTGAAATTAAAGTGAAATGTGGAATGATTGGATTTAGGAAAGATTAAGCACATTCATTTCTAATGACTGCATTTGCAGGATAAAGTACATTGCCAAATATTTTGCCAAAAAAACAACAACATTGCATTATATAAAGATAATTGTAAGTGATGTTTAACAGACACAAACTGTACCAGCCTTATAATTATGCAACATTTTTGTAAACTGCTCAATGATCGTGCTGTCAGTTAATTTCCATTTTCTATAATTTGTAAAATCAGTTCGCTGTTTATAATTAACTTTTTTTCCCAAACTTGCATCAATTGCAAATTAACTTTACCAGTCGAGTTTCGTCGGGCTTGTCCAGTGTCATAATCATAGACCACAGCTCAGTAATAAGTGTATGTATAAAACATATTACCTTATTCACTATATACACGGGTATAACAGTCCAACCATTTTGACAAAGTGAAAAAGAAGAAGGCTAACTACAGTCAGCAGTGCACTGATCATATCTCTACATTGCTTTCTGCTTACAGATATGGTTGGGCTATAGTCTGCGGTCTATAGAGGTCACTCCACATATCCGCAAGTTTATACTGACTCTGAGACCTGTGTCCATACTGACAAGTGTCTACATTGACCACTGTCACTCTTCTTATTCATGCCATGACTGGAGAGTATTGATTGACTAATGGACTGGTAGAGTGACAGAGGTGTTCAGAATATAAAAATCCTCGAGTCCGGTACAAGACAGATTTGTCAGGCTGCAATGCTGAAATTGACTGACAGAGTGGAACGATTGGGAGAAATATATTATATATTATTCACATACATGAAAAATAGACATTTGCGGGACAGCTTTGGTATACTTTATATTTCCTTGTTTAATCATAATATTTCTCACTCTCATAACGTACTCCATATCATTAGTGTTCCAACCTTATGTTCATTTACCAAACTGCTATGAGTACAATACCTATTGGTTGAAACGTACCGGATCTACCCATCCTCCTATTGCAGGGCTCATTTTCATTCACCCTGCCAACAAGTGCTATAAAATTCCGAAGTTTCATGTCCTTTAACAGCTTTTTTCTGGCGTTATTTAAATACTCGTTTATGGTTTTCTGCAAAGAAAGTAATTGAAACAACTAGCAGGCAACAATTATACACTCAACCATCCATTCAATTGCTTTGAGAGATCTTAAACTGTTAATTATGTTTGCCACACTGGAGGAGATTTAATCGTTTGTTACAACTTCACTAAAAAGTGTGTGTTGTGGTCAGGGTAAGCTTAACAAGCTTACACTGAGAAGTGAGGATGGATCTACCAGTGTATCTCAATCTTCAATCTTACGCATGAAGAACATATTGATATGACAGCAATATCACAGAGCTAAAGATGAAAGCAGACAGAGATTATGTTTTGCTGTATCTTAATATTACATGTGAATGTATTGGGTGTCAGTAAACATCTGAAGTAAAGAATATGATTAAATTTTGATGTGAATTCCTTTGGTTATTTTCGATTTTGAAAAAGTCAATAATAATTATTTGATGTGTGATTAAAGATATGTGATATCAGGATATGGAAGATGTGTGATATCAACCCAAGCAATGTTCTTGAGTGTATATTTCTTTAAATTCCTCACCTTTTACGCAATGCAGAATCATTCGTGATAGCCAATCCTGTAATGCACAGCATGACATGTTGTTGTAAACAGTTGGCTACTTTCCCCAATTGAACAAACATCACAGTATCACACAAGCAGGCTGTCTGACTATGTATATACTAATATTAGACAAATCACGGAAGACTAAGTGTTGCTAACCATCAGATCCGTGGATATGTATAAGTTATTCACCTAGGGAGAGGCAATATGTGATTTATCCAGCGAGGGCGTTAGCCCGAGCTGTGATAAACACATATTGCCGATCCCGCGGTGAATAACCGGCTTATACCATAAGACAAAACTGAAACTTGTCATTTGTTGCTGTGGTTTTTTCACAGCTTCACTTATTATTCTGACATGGGAGAATAACTGGACAACAAAGAATATGGGTTTTATTGCAGTGAAATACTGGCTCACGATTGGCTGACAGAGGTGTCGAATGGTATAAATATATTTATCTAGTAGTAAGCCTACATGGGAGTAGAAGTTTGTAAGGTTATTTTAATCCTTTCACTTTTTGCTTAAAATCAGCCAAGTCAAAAGCGAAGTTTTTGTTGATATTTTTTGACATACTCGAAAATATATAAATTTCAGAATATTTTGCCCGGTTTGAGAAATCTTACTGCCAGACCATGTGGAGTAGTAGTGTTATACCAATCGTACTATGGTGAATGACTTGCTATGGCTGTACTTCAACATGTCCAGTCTTTAAAAGAAATATATTTGCTATCTTGAAAACAATGATGACAATTTCGGTGCTTTTCCAAGACATACACTGTAAGAAATGGCCGTGTTTTTGTGGCTCAAAGAATTGTAAATTTATTGTTATTTTACCAGTATTTTTTTTATACGGGCTTAGTCTGGGAATTTACAGTTCTTTGTCAGTTACAAAATGGCTCCAAGATAAATTTACTGCAACATGTTATTTAACATTCGGTACACGTTGATCAACAATTACTTCAACCGTTAATTTACTGGCAACTTTTAATATGCAGACAAAACATTTGAATTGGCAAAACAATCAATACACCTGGTAAGATTAGGAACTATATACAAGAGATTACATGGACTTCAACCACGGAACATGTGGCGCCATCTATAACATATGCTTTACACAGCTGTTAATCAAACTTAATTTATAACTTATCTGAAGGTAAGGGAACATCCTCATTCATATGATCTTAAAGATTCTGTCATTATGCAAAGGTTGTAATATCTATTTGTGACATTGACATTTGTGTGAGTCTCATGATGTGATCTAAAGAATGACACTATTAAAACCAAAATAACCCAAGCGCAGTCTGCATAAATAGAACATATTTCGATAAACTGGACACCTTATTCTCTTGGAAAATATCCATCAATTTTATGGCATAAATTTGTGACCAAACCTGTGCGAATTAGTTGCTGGGTATAATTGATGGACTCATTTCCCTGCTGTCAAGCAAGGCCGAGCCTGGAGTCAGTGACTCTCTCAGCTAATTCCAGCTTCGGCACATCCCTACAGCTATGCGACAGTTAAATCACATGCTTAGTCTGATGTTTCACACATGTGCAAAAGTAAGAATAACAGATACTATCCGTATTTTTACAGTACATTCTACAACTCTTGCATTCGTTACATTCTATGTTTGACAGTTGATATAACTGTAAAATATACTTTAAATAAACTCTTTCATATATGTGCATTATACCGTAATATCACTTTGTTGAATCTGCAAAATTACAGTTCAATGTACCAATCTGCATTTTACGGTTTATTGTCCTGTTCAGGTTTATTAGTGCTTTTACAGTTCTTAGACCTGGAACAAAGTTGCCAGTTAATTTAACTGTAAAATTTAACGGGAATTTTTTGCAGTGTAGCAACAGGTTATTGCCCTGTGGGCAGTAACATCACAATAAAAGTCAACAATACAGCTTGCTGACGTGCATGTATAGACAGTCTTCTGTTTTAGCACTTATTCTAGAATCTGCCACTTTGCGTATTACAGTCTGACATTTTGATATAGAAACAATGAGGACCAGTTCACTGTGAAAAATGCACTTTGTGACTCATGATAGCCGATGAAGTGTCATCTCCTCTACTTTCATTGGAAACATAGAGGTTGTTTGATTGTTCATGATCAAGAGAAGGCTATTTGACGTGTCATAACCTATTTTAAAGTAAAAATCAGATGCATAGTCCTTTCGTTTGGGTGTCACTAACAAGTGGGATAAGTCTACCCAAATCAAATTAACATTGAAAGTATTTGGTATTATCATGACAAATCATCAGTATGATGACTCACGAAGTACCACTTTCATAGTGCAACAGTCCGCTCTTTTTCTCTATATTTAAAGTTTAGTAATGTCGCAACCTATAGTCTCTAACTTTACTTGGTCTAAAGATAATTGAAGCAGGGATAGTCTAATTGGATTTCCAAGCAATCTCAGTTGGAGGTCATCAATTTTAAATTTGCAGAACAGACCAGTGAGCCTGACTCAGAATGGAGTAGCTGGCCAGAAGACAATATGAGCAAAATTGCTGTGTGCAGCTACTTTGTGTATAACAAGATTGAGCGAGCTGTTCTGTGCCTGCTAGTACCATTGGATCTGGCTCATAGTTCTGAAGTTGAATATATAATTTGATTTTTATATTTTTTATTTATGATACTTTCACGGGGTTCCTAAGGGGGAGGGGTTCCACCCACCTAATTGTTATAGCAGTATATACATCTGCTCGGGTGGCCTCCAATGCAACATTTATTGATATCGTTATCAAATTGTTACATTTATGTTTATAATGCTGTGGTACATAAATTATGTTGCGAAAATAAATTTAATCCTATCCTATATTTTGCACTTTACTGGCAAGCCAGATCAATTACAAAATTTCATTATGTGATATAATAAGGCTTGTAGCATGGGATCGTGTACAGATTCTGGCCGCCACAGGGTGGAAAATAAAGTGTCCTGTAATATTCAATGTTAACACCATTTCAAAGGGGACCATCCCAGGCACTAACCAGAGAAAGTTCAGAGCTTAATACGTCCCATGTGATGAGATACGTATCTACTCCCATTGTGAAGCACAATAGCATGAGGCATTTTCTGCAATTCGACCCACTCATGACATACAGTATCAGACGAAAGTTTAGACCGCGTCAATCTTTTGTCAATATAAGGGAAAATAGGTGCTCAGCGAAAGAACTTCTGCATGGATTTTCTTGCCTATGTATCAGGGAAGTTCTACAATAGAGAAAACTTCAACTATTTTTATCACTTACTTGAATATGTGTGATGAACAAAAATTTCAGGTGGTCTGAACTTACGTCTGATGCTACTTACATCCAAAAATTGTTAATAAATGAAAGGTCAACTAAAACGCACATAGAAAATATATGTCTGACACATTTTTACACTTCTAATGGAGTATGACTACACTTGACACCCAGCCATAGTGCAAAAATGGTGTTTATCCCTAGGTTTTGTCTGACAGCCACCCATTTGAAGTACACTCTTGATCAAAATGCTGGAATAATTTGGATTTTCAAAGTGTCAGGAATTCTAAGTTCTAAAATTGGTGATTGAATATGTGGAATTGCAAAGATTTTTTCCTCAGACATTAGATTTATGCATAAATGATATTATAAACCATTTTTAGTGGCTGAGAATTATTTGGAAACTTTCTATGTGTAACCCGGAAAAAATTGATTATTTTTAATAAAAAATCATCTAAAATCGCATCACGGCTCAACAACACACACACAAAATTTCAACATATGAAAAGAATTCCAACTTAATCTGGATGTGTACAACCAAAAAACATGACAATATCATGCTGAATGCCATATGCATTGACCTCAGCCTTCACTTGACTTGATATGGATTCCGCCAACCTGTTTTTGGCTTCTTTTTGACAGATATGGCCATTCTTCAGTGAAAATCAGTTTCACATGAGTCAGATCAGTTGGCTGAACCTCCTTCTTGCATGCAGAATGGTCAAAGATGTCCCTATAGTATTATCTAGGTTCATATCGGGTGAAATTGCCTATAACTGATAATTCTCAATATTCTCAATTTTCAAGGTTTTGTATGATTTTTGGTGCCCTACAGGCTTCAGCAGTTTCATAAATCAATACCATGTTTCAACTGAAGTGTTCACTACACTGAGGTACCATTCCCTCTGTCAATAAACTCAGATAGTAGACAGCCAGGACGTTTCTATTCCGCACCACCAGACGCAAATTTCCGTCATAATGGATGACGCCCAAAACATGCACTGAGCTGCTACCCTGAGCCCTTGTGGCTATGAGGCAGTATTTGGACAGTATCTGGCCACCTTCCCATCACACAAAAATCTCTCCATAAGGTGTGTGAAGCATGTACCAGAATATATTGACTGAGATGGAATTTACTCGAAAAATTCTCAAAATACTCCACCATTTTTGTCAAGAGTGTGCACTTGTTGAAAGAGAAAATGGTACCTCAGTGTAGTGAACACTTCAGTTGAAACATTTCATTCATTTATGGCAATGATCAAGCATGTAGGGCACCACAATTCCGTCTAAACCTTGAAAATGGAGAAAATTGAGAATTTGCCGTTATTGGCGACTTCACCCGATATGAACCTAAATAACATTATAGGGATATCTTTGACCATTCTGCATACAAGATGGAGGTTCAGGCAACTGATCTGGACCAAGTGCAAGTGACTTTCACTGAAGAATGGCTATATCGGTCAAAAAGAAGCAAAAAACAGGTTGACGGAATCCATGTCAAGTCAAGTGAAGGCTGAGGTCAATGCATGTGTCATTCAACAGGATATTGTTATGTTTTTTGGTTGTACACATCAAGATTAAGTTGGAATTTTTTGCATATGTAGAATTTTTTTGTCTGTGTTGTTTAGCCATGATGCGATTTTTGATGATTTTTTACTAATAATGATCAATTTTTCCATGTCACCCAAAAAAAATTTCAAATAATTCTCAGCTACTAAAAATGGTTTATAATATCATTTAAACATAAATTTAATGTCTGAGGACAAAATCTTTGAAATTCCACGCTTGCAAACACCAATTTTAGACATTTGAAATCCTGACACCTTCAAAATCCAAATTATTCCAGCATTTTGATCAAGAGTGTATCATAAAACAATGACCGAGGTGTTTACATTGTCATGAGCATGTGACCTGATAAAATCAAAAAACTTTTGTTCTTTTTCCACAGTACAGAGAAAATTACAGACAGCCACCCATTTGAAGTATCATAAAACAATGACCGAGGTGTTTACATTGTCATGAGCATGTGTCCTGATAAAATCAAAAAACTTTTGTTCTTTTTCCACAGTTCAGAGAAAATTACAGACGCTACTCGGGATGGTGTATTGAAACATGATGTTAACGAATGGGCCAGATTTATGTCTTCCATAAAAGTGGATGTAGTTTCATTGTATGTAAAGCGAACAAACAAAAGTTGTTTGATTTTATCAGGACACATGCTCATGTCAATGTAAACACCTCGGTCATTGTTTTTTGATACTTCAAATGAGTGGCTGTCAGACAAAACCTAGTGAAAAACACCGTTTTTGCACTATAGCTGGGTGTCAAGTGTAGTCATACTCCATAAGAAGGATAAAAAAGTGTCAAACATTTATTTACTATGTGTATTTTAGTTGACCTTTCATTTATTAACAATTTTGGCTTTTGAATCTTCATTATTACCCCTTATGTTGAAATTTGAAAAAAAAAAATTAAAAATATGGTTTTTCCTGTGTCATGACTCATTGCCTTTAAATCACATGAAACGTGATTGAATATCTTGTCTAAAATAACATTGGATAATTTACCCACCTTTCCTCTAATGTACAATGCCATTAAAGGCCTTTTTGGATGTAAGTAGCATCAGACGTAAGTTTAGACCACCTGAATTTTTTGTTTATCACACATATTCTAGTAAGTGATAAAAATAGTTGAATTTTTCCCTATTGTAGAACTTCCCTGATACATAGGCAAGAGAATCCATGCAGAAGTTCTTTCGCTGAGCACCTATTCTCCCTTATATTGACAAAAGATTGATGCGGTCTAAATTTTCGTCTGATACTGTAGGCTTTACTTCAGGCCTGCAATACAAAAATGCTTTTATTACCAGTGCTTGGCCTTGTGGCTATGTCTACTTCCACAACATTAGTAACTCTCCAAAGTAGGTTTCCATATTTGGCCAAATATGTGATGCCCGAAAATGGGACGTACGAAAAACGTGACGTATTTTGACAGAGACATTGAAAGGACTTTGTGAAAACTTTAGCTAATGCTTGAACTGTTCAAGGATATACCCTATTTTATGTTCCAGACAATAGTATACACTACCTCTTGACATGATTCAAAACTGGTTCTGTCAATTAGAAAAAGCCAGAGAGCGGACATACGAAAAATGTGACGTATTTTTTTGTGTATCATTATTGGATGTTTTATTACATGTAAATACACTCAAAGAGCCAGTTATGTACATAGGCTCAAAATATGACCAGGTACATGTAGTACAACTACTAACATACCATAAACAGCTGCCTTGAATCATTGGTATGTCTCTGCTGTCGCGAGTTTTGTGACATACAAGAATGTACCGTACACTGTAACACCGCATTATGGTCCACCGTTGGAAGTCCTAATGCTGCAAATTGACCATGTTGCACAAACATCTTAATCATTAAATATTATATATGATTAAGTTACATTGAAAAAAGTTTCACGAAGCAGCTTTATGGCAGTTGTTCGCAGCCATAAATGAAATTACCGTACTCTTTTACATTTGGCCGCATTAGGTTTAAACACAATGTCAATCAATGTAAATCTACAAATGGACCAGAGGCATGTAGCGGATGACTCACACAGTGCTGCAAAAGCAATATTTACGAAGCCTACACTCAATGTCGATCAATGTAAATCCACAAATTTCTCAAGATCATTCGGCAGCTGGTTCGTGTAGGGGATTTTAGAATCAGCAATATTTCTGGCAGCTAAGTATTTCATTGTTAAACTGCTGTCATACTTGATAAGCAAATCATTGAAACGGGTCATGTAACTTTCTGGTGACATATTATCAAACGTTGTATGTTGTGGTATATCACCAGGACTTTTTCCTTGCTTGTTCCTAGCATGAGGGTATGATCCTTTTTCAAGCAAAATTCCAACAATTTCCACGGTAGTGATAACCACTTCTTCCATATAGTCAGAGATGTAGCGGAATAATCTTTGAGAGTCAATTTCCTGCCAAGTATGAAATATCACAATGTGGAGGATAGTGTTCCCATTGTTGTCTTTGGCATTCAAGTCACATTGACGTGATTCAGTAATCATCTTTGCTAATTGGTAATTATACCTTATGCACTGCCATGTTAAATGTGAGTAAAGCACCTCTTTGTGCGTGGCTTTAAAAAGCACATTTATCACAGGTGAAGAATAGCCATTAAAGGGTGATGACACTCTTGGGCATCGATGTAAGAGTTCATTCAACAGGATTTCTGCAATTTTATGATTGACTTCATTTTTTAATACAGGGACACTCCCTCTGTCTGACTTTTTGCGATAATTTCCGTCACTTCTCTTCATCAAGTGCAAGATTACTCCACCAATGATAACCAAAATGTGTTCCATCGCGCTGATCAATTCTTGTACACAACCTTGTTTTGTTTCGCTATTCAGCCTGTCTTGAATGACACAACAGCTGTCTATTGCAACCAGTACAAACTTCACCAGGACATCATTTGACAGAGGCCACTCATAATCCATAGCACTCTTCAGAGAGATATCTCCTGCGATCATCGAGTTAGCAAAGCGCATATATCTTCTGAAGTATGAAATTCGATCCAGCCAGTAACTCATTCGTGTATTCAGCAACTTCCTGTTCTGATTAATTCCACCCCTCTGATCAACTGAAAAATATTTATCAAAAGCAACAACGATTAATTGCTTTGTAAAACAACCAACTTGAACTTTCAACAACGAATAATTGTTTTGTAAAACAACCAACTTGAACTTTCAACAATGAATAATTGCTTTGTAAAACAACCAACTTGAACTTTCAACAATGAATAATTGCTTTGTAAAACAACCAACTTGAACTTTCAACAACGAATAATTGCTTTGTAAAACAACCAACTTGAACTTTCAACAACGAATAATTGCTTTGTAAAACAACCAACTTGAATTTTCAACAACGAATAATTGCTTTGTAAAACAACCAACTTGAACTTTCAACAACGAATAATTGCTTTGTAAAACAACCAACTTGAACTTTCAACAACGAATAATTGCTTTGTAAAACAACCAACTTGAACTTTCAAGATAAGGAATTGTTTATATGTAACAATATTCACTGGACACGGCACAGCAGATAATTTCAGAACGAAGAATGAAAATATGCTCAATATATTGGACTTTCTCAGGGATGTTCTATTTCTCCGTAAATTCACATTGTTTTCTGATGTACATATTTTTTATGAAGCACATTTGGTAGAGACTTTACTCTCAGTTCTTAAACCTACCAAAATGCCTACCTTGTATAATACATGTAATGAGCAATAACAAAAGGAAAGGGTTCTAAGGCAAAATTGTTTATGCGTGTGCATGTATAACTTTGTGCAAACTGGTTTTGTTATACTGAAAATGCATTTCAACAAATGAAGCAACTTACGGTTCCATGCTTGTCTTGCAGGTGCAACATCAAAATGATTTTCTCTTCCTATCCTTTCTCTGGCTAAAAGACATTGTCTTAGTAGTTGACTGAAATCATCTCCATATTCCTCAAGTTCTTCAATTGTCTGCCATTCTCTCTTGTAACCATAACATTCAAGAGGCGGCAGTACTCTTTTTTTAACTCCGTGTAGCTTTCTAAGCATGGTGGCCTTTCGTAACATTTCAGAATCTATTGAATACCAATGAGGGGCATTCAAAGCAACGCATTCATAAGCCTTGATGCTCTGTTCCATTGGAAAGGTATACTTGTCCATTAGAGCTACTGTCAGCAATTTATCTTCAGTGGCAGCATAGTCCAGTGCTGACAGACCAACTTTGTCTTTCAAGTAAACATTTACTCCTTTCTGCAGCAGAATCTTAGCAAAATATTTATTTCCATTTTGGGCTGCGTAATGTAAAGAAGATTCTCCATGGTGGTCACATATGTTTGGATCAGCTCCATGATCTAAAAGAGTCTGGATTGATCCCAATCTTGAATGTGTTGCCAGACTATAATCATCATCATCAAGCGAAAATTCTGTAGCTTGCTGGCCCAAATCACTATGTGCACAGACGATATGCAGTGCTGTTTGTCCTATTGCTGTTCTTTGGTTGACATCTGCTCCGGCTGATAACAAATCCTCGATTATCTTCTCTGCTCCGTGAAATACAAAGGCAGCAGTTGCAAAAAGTGGAAAGATGTCGTCCAAAGCACCAAACTCTACTCCAGATGACCCCATGTCTAGAGGCATTATCACTCCAGGAAGATGAAATAAGGGATGTATGTTTCCAATGGCTGAAACATCTGCTCCTTTGTTCAAGAGAATGTTCACAACTTTATAAAAGCCTGAATAAGAAATAAAAGCAAGAGCAAAACATAAACTTAGGAGAGTTTTTTTTTCTTTCACACACTGAAAGCAAGAAGGCTCCAGTGTCATTACTATGTAGGCAATGGCATATTTTCAAAGCATGCCATGTGAAGCGAGGGTTGTTTGATTTGACTCTTTTTGGAAGAGGATGGGAAGTAGAAGATGAAGTTTATTATACGTAAGATAGAGCATCTAATCCTATAAATTTCAAACCTCAGTAGGTATCAACCGAATGCATATGACTCAGCTGGAGAAGGAGCTCTTTGGCTGCACATCACACAGCCTGACCAATAGCTATCCTGAAGCAGCATGACATCATGCTGTCAGTCAGAGAGAAAAAATTGAAGGATACATAATTATCGGATGGATAATAGTTCTTATTTGAATTGTTAATTCTCAGGGTATATTTCTTTTACTCCAGGCATGGTCATTTCTTATAACCTCACAGTATCTTTACACCAACCTTGTCTGCATGCCTCTATCAAAGGGGTTGATACTTCTTGCGCAACATCATCAGTCCTTTTGAGATTAATCAATTCTGGATGCTCCAACAAAATGCGCTCCACCTCTTCACCATCATCAGTGTTACTTTGGCTTATTGCAAGATACAACTGATCTTGAATGCTCTTTAGATTTTCCATCCTTCATGTATTAGAAATATGCAATAAAATAACCTACATTGAGAAATCATGTCGTATCAGTCATGACCCACTTCCTTATCTTGTAACATTGCACTTGCATGCCAGTGAAGCTACACAGTTGAACACACAATATAACTCATGACTGCTATTCCATTTGACAAAATTTGTCAAAACTGGGATAAGGGGGCCACCATTTCATCTCAAGGGGAGAGGGGGTTGAGAGTTTTTTTAAAATAAATAATTTCCTGTTTTTCTTGAGAAGGCGATGTTTGATTTAGGAATGAATATTCAGGGACTTCACTTGCTTGAAATAAATAATTACGGCCGCTGCTACATTGAAGCAAATAATTTTCCATCGAGGAAAGCCCCAAACCCCCTATTATTAAATGGTCACCCCACAAGGTACAATTGAAATAACTGTCCATCCATTTGGCCATATACTGATGTTGTGTTACTTGCTATAGCTATGGAAGAGGACTGAGGGTTTGTTCCAGTGCATTTTTTAACATAGTAACTGGGAGACTATTTGGTCTCCCAGTGGACAGATTTGGTCTCCCAGTCATTGCCAAATTGACATCACTGGGAGACCAAATTACCAGAAACTCTCATTAATTTCACATTCAGTTTTTCATTTTCATGATTTGTAATTCTTGGGTGCATTTGAATGCGAGGCTTCTTCTTTCCATATCAAAAAGTATTATTTCACTGTCTTTATTTTTATACTTCTGCTAATGCCATCTTTCTGATTTCCAATTTCCATATATTAAAAATTTGTAAAATTTGTTTAGGTGGAAATCAGCTGAAATCCTAGATTAGCATTCAGATCACAATTCAAAGTCGATTTTGCTAGCATGTTATAACAAAAATATAACTTATGGATATTCAGCTGATTGATAATATTGCGCATCATGGCGCTACAAAGTTCTGTCGGTCTCCCAGTCGAAAATCCTTAAAAAATGCTCTGGTTTGTTCAGTGATGAGGCTTACAATTTATGTATATAAAGAGATTCATTTCCAAAACGTACTTATTTTTCATTGATTCTATTATGTTGCTTCCTGAAAAAGATGTCAATTTCATCAATTTTTTAAAATCACTAAGTCAAAAGTCAAATGTTGTACTTTATATATAATTTAGTACGTGAGTTGCAAATCTGTAATGCTAGTTTGAAAAGTAGGTGAGCCTTCAAAATGGCCTTATGAAGTCCAGCAACGTGTTTTGTTACACCGAGCAATTTGCATTGTAATGACACAGCTACTCTGTTTCATATATACATGTATAAATAACAATAGTTTATTCTATATTTTATATGATCAACACTGTATAGGGATTATTTTATTGGCTAACCTAGAGAACAACAAGAAACTCATTCTAGAGCCTCTATCACTTCCCACGCAGCTTGGAAAACACCGCACATTCCCACAAGCCTAATCTGCCCCAGCCTGCTTAGGTATTCCAGGTCTGTAGGTGGTAATGTCAACTGGGGATCTTCTATGCCGTTCCTAATGCTGCTCTTAGTATTTGTGATGCCGCTCTGGTGCTTGAGCTGTCAAACTGACCACAATAGACACCAAGCGCCCATTTGTCATTGTATATGGTGAGACTGTTTTATTATAATTATGCTGCAGTATAGTATGTATAGATCTATAACACTGTGACATACTAAATCATGACACTGTTTAAACAGATTAGGGTCTACTTTGTTGAAAGTTTTTACAGAAGTTTCACTATTTAAACTAAACCCCCATTTCACTAAATTACAGGCATCATATAACTTTGATTATTTCTCAATCCTTCTGGAACACCTTCTGACACTTTGCTTAGTATTTGTACCCCTTTCAATGCGGAATGCCAATTTTATCTAAAATTCAGATGGACACAAATCATCTACAAAAGATTTATTCCTTGCTGTTCTTGTTACTGGAAGTGTCCGGTATATGACATTCTACTCGTCATTGATTGATCTGCTCAATCCTTTTAACCCATGCAGAAGAACTACATGTATAATGCAAGTTCTTCTCCTTTTCATAATCAGATGCTTATTGTAGACTGTTATTCATTAGCAGCTGCAGAAAATGGACTGCCAAAATTGATTAATATATATACATGTTAGCAATTTGAAGGATTATCTAGCATGAGCACCTTCTCGGCTTTGCAGAAACTACAGACCTATATGTGGATATCCGAAGTGTATAACGGTCCCATATCATTCTGACTCAGATATCTCCTAGACGAATCTATCCAAGAATAACTTTGACAAATCAGTCTAGCAAGCACTATGGTATAGAGACCTGCAGCTCCGCTCTATTCAGGAGAAGTTTCCAACTCTGTCAGTCTACCAGTCCATTAGTCAATCAAGAAACTCCAGTAATGGTTTGAATGGGAAGGGTGGAAGTGGTCAATGCAGACACTGGTCAGTGTGGACATTCTATTAGGTCTCAGAGTCAGTGTAGACTCCTGCCGTGTGGAGTGGCCCCTACAGAGGCCGCACAGGGGCACATCAAAATCAGTAAACAGAAAGCAATTTCTAGATATGATCAATGCTGGCTAACCTTATTTTTTGCCTTTTTGCCAATGGTTGGCCAGTATGCATTGAGTTAGGTTGTATGTACCACTGCAGATGATGGCCTAACGAAATCTGCAAACACATAGAAAAAGTATAAATATTAACAAAAAATGGACCTTCATTATGAAATAATTTTACAAACAATCACATATTTGGGAGACTTGATCAACACGGGCTAATATTTTTATTTCTTCGAACTTTATATTGGATCTAAATTAGCAAATTACTATTTTTCTCAGCATCAGACGACTTCTGCTAGGAATATGACAGTCCATTACACTTTTAACTATTATTGATGTCTTCAACTTAGATAAGAGCTTACAATTTGAGACTGTCAGAAAAAATAAACATGGTGAAATGCTAACACAGCCGACTGTAAAAAGCTAGTGGCCTATCTCTGGTTTCACTCATGATTAGTCAATATTGCACTAGGAACAATTCTGGGCCATTAATCCTTTCCAGATGGGACCATGACCTGTACCAATCTGCATGATGTGATGAAGGTTATTTCAGCATACAAGTAATAATTCAGCGTTCTTGGTTATATTTTACCTACCATAATTATTTACAGCTGTACAAAATTTGACAAATTCTGAAGAAACTGCCACGACAGTACAAATTGTGTGCAAGAATTTTGTTTGACATGCATTATGTGCTAGAGGCTTTGCTTCATATCGTCAGAAATGCAATTTGCTTAACAGGCCCACAGCCTGCAACCATTATTCAAACTGAAAGTTGTGTAACTTGATTTGTTACCAACTTCTTCTGAAGCCTTTTTCAATGCAAACCATATAGTATACTAAGAATGACTGTATGATACATTGAATGGACTAACAGTTGAATTCTGAAATTATCCTATGACAATCAACAAGGAGGGTATATTACGGTGAGTGCAGAATCTCATAATACGTTTTTAGTGCCACTTTCCTACTAATGAAATTGCACAGTGAATTCTGCATATGAAAGGACCCATAATACATTGCATGCTAAAGCTAATGCTAAATTACTGAAGATGCATTTCATATACCACGCAGCTATTGTGCACTGTTGGTACTACAAAATGATCATCAGTTTAGATGGGTTGAAAGGACAGAGAGGCATCTCAAGACTCCAGCATTTGAAAGGGGTCAACCGACAATGTCAGACAGTTTCATAATGCTCCATATAATATATTAAGCATGCATATACATGACTTTTGTATCCTCAATGATTGAATGCATTCTTCAGTGCAGAGTTAATGTCTATGAAAGGTTATTCTCAAGTTTTCAGAACATACACACGCCTTCACAGAGCTATGTGAAAATACTGGACATGGAAAACTACAATGTTGCTTACATTATCTAAAGTCAGGACAAGACAGTAGGACATTTTATTGAAATGCTATTGTCACAAATAAGTATTGATAATGAGATGCTACCAATTTGTGAAACTTCAGTGTCCCAGAGATCCCCAGAACTTGTTTTCAGGATCATTTATTTTTTATTTTTTCAAAATCGAATTATTTTTATAGTGTTACATACTTCAACTTACATATAGAACTTACGCTTATAGGCCTAATGACAACTTGGGGTCAAATGTGGTCAGTTTAGCAGCTCAAGCACCAGAACTTCATCACATATACTAAGAACAGCATTAGGAATGACGTTGGATATCCCCAGTTGACATTAACACCTACGGACCCAGAATATTTAAGCAGGCTGGGGAGATTAGACCTGTGGGACATGGAGTGTTTTCCAAGCTGCGTGGCAAGTGATAGAGGCTTGAAAATTAGTTTTCTCAGTTTCTCTTTGTTAATTGTACATATAGAAACTCTTTGTAGAAAACTTCAGTTTGTCCAAACAGGTTTGTAAGAGAAATGTTTTGGAGTCACCAAAAGATGCTGAGTTTACTTTAAGGTGTTCAACAAAAATTACTCTATGATATTTCTATGAACAGTTTTAATTACAAGTTCATAAAGCGATCTCTCTTGGGGATGCGATCTCTCCTTGGAAAATGCGCTTGAAATACATATTAGTGTGACAGCAATTTGGTCACATAAGGCAAGTCGTTTGAAGGGCCCGGGGTCTTATAACACAGATACAACTGCATACCAAATATATATCACATGCCTCACATTTGTTGACCCTTTCAAAAGCAGAATTCATGATACGGCTTTCCAGCCATCTCTGCTGCAAGAGTGGTCAGAATTGAACATCAGCAAGGGACATTACTCTAAAAGCAGTGTGATTTATATCTAATACATCTCCAGTAATTCAGCATTAGCTTTAGCATGCAATTTGTAATGGGTCTTTTCATAATGCAGAATTCACCATGCAATTTCCATAATGGGAAGTGGCATTAAGATATTATGGATGTATGTATAGTAGATGGTCACATGAGATACTGCCCTCTGTCATTGGATTATGTAGTAATCCCTTGTTTGTCCGGTAAGGGGAGGGTTCTGCGGGAATCCTATGTTTACCAGCCTGGCAAACGTATTACATATTGTATAATGTGTATAGACTGCTTGGTGAACAACTGTAGGGAATGCTCAAAGCCACAGAATAATACGTTATCTCGTAGAACGGTGATATAGTGAAATATTCTGAATGGAAACATGAGAATAGACATGGTGCTGGAATCCGCATTAGCCCGACATTAACTGAGGCTGAGAGAACATATTCCTCAATACATAAGGACATGATTGTATTTCGATAAGCGTTGGACTAATTGGAAACTACAGGGAGGATCGAGGCTAGGGCTGATACAAACAAAATTGAAAACCTAATGTGACTGTCAATGGTGTACTATTGACAATATATTGTAGAAGATGCACCACTAGAATGGAAAGCTTATACTCACGCATTTTCGAAAATGAAGTGAGTTACATCTCAAATGGTAAGCTCTTCAGTACCCTGAGCAGTGAGCACATAAACATGGAAATAGATAATCGAAAGGAGACAAAGCATGTGCAAAAATGTAGATTCTTGCTTAACAGCATCAAAAATAGTTTATACATAATTATAGGTATTCCAATGAGTAACGCTATGATCATTTGACACTAAAAGTGAATGACCAATGCAGTATTCCATGTTTATTTGACTGGCTTAATCCCTGGGTGACCTGTTTATGACCACAGCCAGTCGTAATTCCATATGTAAGGTCATGTGGACTCAAACACTTCCTGTCTCAGGGGGTTAGTTGTAAGGGCCCCTGCTGCCACATCCGCTTCCTGTAAGAGAACAAATCAGTGTTGCACCAAGGACATTCAATGTCACAGTGTTATGCTCCCTATGCCCCAGAGCGCCACTACTTGACCAATTCCATAAACTCCTCCAAGACCCGTGCTAGAAGACTTTTACAGCCAAGGCATGACTGAGGGACTACGTGTCTCCTACTATGAACAACAAGAACCCCATGAAATCCGAGGCAACTGGAAAGGAATTGTGTAATATATGCCAAGGTGACTGAATTAATGAGCATGACAAACAAAAATGAATGCACAAAATAACCAGTGTGCACTTGGTGTCCATCATGGTGGGTTTGGCAATTCAAGGACAGAAGTGGCATCAGAAATTCCAAGACCAGCATCAGGAACAGCGTTAGTAATACCCAGTTGACATTAACTCCTGTGTACCAGGTACTGTACCTGGAATACTAAAGTGGGCTGGGGAGATGAGGTTGGGCCTTTGGGAGTACATTTCAGGCTGGAATGGCAAATGGGTTCAGACCTGGGATAACTTTTCTCTTGTTCTCCTCATAACATCTCAATAATCACATGTGTACTGCTTTAATAATGGTTCAATAAATAATATAATATAATAATATTGTCTTGATGCAGTCAGGCTAATATATATTCATATAAAGTCTTAATCAATTGCCATTATTTTTCCGATTTGTGTGGATTGAAGTTTAAATAAAATTTAATGCCAAAACTAAACACTTAGTATATGAGTATCTTTTTCAAGCAATCAGCTAATAGTCTCAATGAAATACATAGCATGTTATTATGTTTAAATGACAATAATAATTATGCTAGGGATTCCAAGCTGAAGGAAGCAGAGGAATAATCATATAATTATTACTAGAAAATACAACAACACAGAAACACTAAACAGAAATTGCATGACATTTCAATTTGTTAACCACCTCTGTGCTAAATGAAAGAGAAATTAACAGCAGAATTTCAGAATCTTGTCTTGTAATATTCAGCTTGGTGGAAGTTTTGAGGGAGGGGTGGTTTTCAGAAAATAGTTTGTTGATCAAACTGGGAAACAATCAAACAAACCAGCAAAATGTATCCTGTTTTATGAGGGATATTCAGAAAGTTCTGACTAATTCATTTTGCTGACCTTTCTCTTTGAAGCAGTTGAATGAAACATTTACGAAACAATTTTTAGGTATTTCACTATCTATTCAGAAAATATCATCCCATCTCATCAATCAACCTTCGTGAGCACCCAAAACTGGGCTTGGAGTGCTGCCCTTACATTATCTATTTATCTAACTATCTGTATAAGCTGTGTAATATGTATATATAGGTTTTTTATCTAGAACTTGTGCACTAAAGTTCAATATTGTCCATGACTCGCTAGAATATATCTCCTCCTAGATTTTAACTACAGTCGCTATCTTCACTTGGCTGAAAGATAATTGAAGAGGGATAGTCTAATAGAATTTCCAAGCAATCTCAGTTAGAGGTCATCAATTTTACATTTGCAGCACAGACCAGTGAGCCAGACTCAGAATAGAGTAGCCGGTCAGAAGACAATATGTGCAAAATTGCTGTCTGCAACTACTTTGTATAACAACATTGAGTGAGCCTAAAAGTACCATTGGAGCTAGCTCATTGTTCTGAAAACTACTTTTGTTTCAGTCACTGGAAAGCCAGATCCATTACACAATTTCATAATGCAATGTCATTTGCTTCATTAACTCGTGACTGCTATTCAATTTGCCAAAGCTGTGAACACTGGGATAAGGTACAATCGGAATCCATCTATCTGTTCATATACCAGCATTTACTTATCTTTCTATAGCTACAGAAAAGCAGTGAAGTTTTGTTCAGTGATGAAGCTTTAAATTTATGTACACAGATGGACATATAGATAATTGCAGCCCTCTCTAACTTCAGTTGCCCTCTCTAACCTCAGTTGCTCACTATCATTATGTAGACAAAATGTACTGAACCTGATGCTGCATTGACTCAAATTGTAACAATATTTCATGCTTCCTGATTCCGTATTAACATCTGTTTTTCTGAGTGACAGCCACTCACACCGTCAAAATTTTACTTTTTATACCTGTTATAATGAGTGTAGGTACTAGGTATTATAGTTTTTTGTTTATAAATCAAATCAAATTCAAAATGGAATTATGGGGAAAATCAAAGTGGAATATACCTTGCAACATAATAGACATACATGTAGCTACTCCTATAAGTGTATGCTACAAGAATTTATTCCACATTTTACATGATCATCAGTGTATGGGGATGATTTTCTTGGATGACCTAAAGAACAACAAGAAACTCATCAAAGAGCCTCTATCACTTCCACGCAACTTCGACGACACCCCACATTCCCACAAGCCTAGCTAATCTGCCCCTCCCTGCTTGAGTATTCCACATCCGTAGGTGGTAATGTCAACTGGGATCTTCTATGCCGTTCCTAATGCTCCTCTTAGTATTTGTGATGCCCCTCTGGTACTTGCGCTGCCAACAGTGGTGTAGCCAGACATCTGCCACAGGTGGGGCAGTGGGTGGGGCAGGACTTCTTGAGGGGGGGCAAGACCTTTATCGACATTTATCAACATTTTTCGGATAAAATTCACATGACTCCCACAATGGTCATTATCATCATCATTAAACAAGTTAAATTGACCATGAAGTGCAAGAAATTTAAATTATATGTTATATTTACATATCATTTTTTAAGGCACTAGTTATTTTGCTGCTAAATGTTAAATTATTATTATATCTTGCATAAATTCGCTTGACTGAATGCCACTAAATATTGAATCTAGATGATTGGATCCATAGATGAAGAAAACACCATAGAAAAACATCAGAAAAGTGACATTTTTATAAAACAAGAATTCTGGTATCAAGGAAAATATTCTTGCAGTCAGGAACGAGAAACAGAAAAGTTATAATGCCCATCACATAGCAATCATCATCTTAGCAATGTCATCACACTAGATCAGAAAAATTGCATGATTTTTCATCAGACTAGGCCTATAAACTATTCATAAATATATTATAGGAATGTAATGAGTGTCATATAGAATAATGAAAACTATCTCTATCCTTAATTAGAACATAGCAGTGTAATAACAATAGCAGGCCTCCTAGCAGCCCTCCAGAAAAAAAAAAATTTAGTTTGGCCAAACAATTTAGGATCATTAATTGTGGTCATGTAGGAGCCTGTTTTAATCACATTTTGACAAAAAACAAGACAAAGGGACCAGATATTGTCTTCATTGTTGAGGCCTTCATTGAAAGTACACAATTTTTTCCTTCAAGATAAGTCCCAAACCTTGTCGAAAGAATGTACAATGAGCCTTAAGATTTTTTCAGTCAAATATCTGACATTTCTGACTCAAAGCTTGAACTTTGTCCTATCTAGAGACAAGATTTGCCACTTCACTAAATTTACCATTTCTGAATTGTAAATAAGTCGGACTGGGCAAAAAGGAAAAGTAGGATGATTTCTAAAAAAGGCAGGAAAAGTAGGAGTTCTAGGAGGCCTGCAATAGAGACACTAAATTTCAATGTAGGATCCTGTTTGAAGATATCTCTGCAAACTCATCCAAATCAAATGAATTTGACCTTTGTCATTCAACATGGATGACTCTTGTGTTTGAGAGCCTCTCATCTGCCATTGAATTTTCAAGAAGGTTTTTGTCCTCTTCGTGACAGAGAAGCTTCGCTCACAAGAAGCACTGGACACTGGAATTGTCATTGCAATTTTACAGATCCTCACTGTATGGTTGAATAAATTTGACAAATTCGGGAGAGTTCAGTTGGCGTTTCGAGGCCCTGCATTTTTCGGCTCCACCAGTCGCTTGGCCCGCTAAATAAATAGGTCGGAATTTGAAACACTATTTGGTAGAGGCCATCCTAAGCAGAATAGTAAAACCAGGTCATGCACTGGACATTTCAGGCTAATTCTATTTTATTTTACTCCAAAGCCAGAGGGGGGGCAAGAGGGGGGCAAGAGCAGCCACAGGGGGGGCAATTGCCCCACCTTGCCCCCCCCCTGGCTACGCCACTGGCTGCCAAACTCACCACAATAGACACCAAGGGCCCATTTGTCATTGTTGCTGGTAGGTTGATCTGGAAAGACTTCTATACAGCAGACTAGACATCTGTGTGTTTAATTCATAATAATCACAAAGAAGTACAGTATGGTCTGTAACACTATAACATGCTAAGTCATGACACTGTTAAAACAGATTAGTAGGTGCTACTCTGTTGAAAGTTGCCACAGAAGTTTCACAATTTAAACTTCGCCCATTTCACTGAATTACAGGCACCATATAACTTTGATTATTTCTAAATCCTTCTTGAACTCCTTCTGACACTCCATTTAGTATTAAGACCCCTTTCATTGTAGAATGACAATTTTATTTAAAATTCAGATGGACATACATAATCTACTAACGATTTATTCTTTGCTGTTCTTATTACTGGAAGTTTCCAGTATATGACATTCTACTCTTCATTGATCGATCTCTTCCATATGCCACAAAGTATTTGGGGGAGAAAAGTTGAAGGCAGATGGTATATATGATGTCTTTCAGTTAAAATGTGATGCAGTGGATGAACTTCGATTCATAATGGTCCCTCTTCTCTTGTGATGCAGACCGGACCACCTTTAAAAGGGTGGTCCGGTATCTAGAAAGGTGATCCGATCCTGGACTGGTACATGATGAGTTGGTTTGATTTTGTTACTTGACCAGTCCAGAAGCGGTTCATTGAAATTTCAAAAATTATGATAAAAATGTGGGTTTAAACAAGTTATATGTTATGAATTCCATTACAAGGTATGACAAAATTCATGTGATAACCTTCATAACATTGAAGCATTTATCACCTGTGCAGGTATTAAGGAAAAACAAGCTAAACATACATAATCCATGTGCCAATGGATTTCGTCAGTTTCTTGAAATGTCTGCTCGTAATATACATATTTACACAACTAAATCTGTGACATCACAGTTTTGAAATAAAGTGAAGTATAAACTGGAAAAACACATCTATGAAAACGATAATTAAAAAATTTCTTTCATAAGGTTTAGATCTTTTGATTAATAATTCGCTTTCAGAACAATACTACATAATAATTTTTTTTTCTTTTTTTAAACATTCAACGATGCTCATGATGAAAATTACCAAAAAAATTAACCTTTTCAAAAACAGCTGAACTGAGTCATATTTTGAAATTTGTATGGACAATTGACTGGTTCTAAAGATTGTTTTGAGAAGTAGCTCTGTTAACGTTGACCGTTAAATGACATTTTGTTTGGAGCCATTGAAGGATCCAGGCTATTCCTCTAGCAAAACAATGGGATATTTCCATTAATGGGACATTTGAATGCTAGAGGGAGTCTGAGGGACTTCAAAACAGATAGTAATCATCTGAACAAATAGAACAAAAAAATGATATTGGAGGTTTTGTTTACCTCAAGATGAGTGAAGGCTTCTTTGTATTTTTCTTCTGCATTTAGCCAAAGTCAATGCCTGCTTTGCGTAAGCTGTTTGGCAATGTCCACTTGTTTAGATGGTTTCTGTAACAGTATATAGATATTACAATATAATATTGTGTGCTTTAATAAATCAGAAAGTGAAAAAACACATTTTGTTTTTAGCATTATATTTTATATCTTGCAAACTTTTGCGGAAAGGCAGTAAAATCAATGCATCATTTTCACAAACATTCACATTAATGTTATTTATTAAATTTTTCCAAAACATTAGAATCCTATCAACTAAGAAGAACTACAAAAATCTGTTAATTTCTTCTCTTTATTTCATAATGAAATGCTCACTGAAGCATATGATTCAACAAAAGTTGCAGAAAACGGGCCGCTTAAACAAATAAAGATATACATGTTAGATTATCGAGCATTAGTACCTTCTCAGCTTTGTGAGAAAACTGCAGACCTATACCTGAATATCCGATGTGTATAACGGTCCCACATCATCACTGGGGGCTACCGGAAGTGCGATGATGAGGGTAACTGCAGTTACCCTCATCCTATCGGCGGCGATTCCTGTGCCCACTAAAAATGTTTGCAGGCGATTTCTGAGGATTATAGGCGATGTAATAGATATAAGTGGCCACAAGTATCCAGCAAAAAGAGTTGGAAACTGAAAATGGGTGGCAAATCTACTCAAATCTTGCCAGATTTCACGAAATCGTCGAATTAAACATCATTCAATGATGAGGGTAACTGTAGTGGAAGGTGAGGGTAACTGCGATCTAAAGCAACCTGATGATGAGGGTAACTGTTTGAGAAAGCAACTCAAAATATAAAGGTTCACCGTATATAGCGGCTCTAGTGGGAGAAGACGCATGCCCAACCTGCCTATATTGTAGTTGGTGCTAAATTGTGCCATTTAAAGTCTGTAAATCCCATGTTACTTTTATTCATTAGGCGAATCAATACAAACGGATAACTTTGGTCTTGATGTTTGATGTCCACATGGAATAACACAATTTCTTTACTCTAACACAATTTCCTTACTCTGGGGTGAGTACCTACTGTCAGTCACTCTCTTCCATCACTGGAATAGTTTTCTTAAATAAGATAAGGAAAAAAAACTGAGCTTGTAATTGAGCATATGGCTCGTTAGCAAAGGAATAATTATGTTTAAACCAACAAAAAAAAAGTCGCAAAATTGGGCATCTCAACTTGTCATTCTGTTTGCTGTAAACAGTTGATCAGGCCAGTGACATACAATTTACATGTCCATTGATTTAGTTTATATTGAAATGAGTCGGGATACATCTCAAAATCTTTATTTTTTCCATCATATTTTTGGCAATGCATTGCTGAAGTACAATTTTCAGGCCCAGGTGGTGATTCCTTTACCATTGAATTCATGATTTGTGTTTGAATTTCGGGGAGGTGGTTGTGTAGCTCAGTTATGCTCTGGATTACACTCCTTGTCTCATGGAATGTGCCGCATCTTTGCTTCCCTGATTGGTTCAGGAACAACGGAACAGGCAGATAAACATCCACCTTGGCAAGTGTGGCTGTAGCAAAAATCTGCATGGCACTGTATGGCACATTAAACTGTGAATGACTAGGATTGTGTGCTAATTATAGAACTGCCTTTCAGTCAAAGTCAAAAGGGCTGATTCAGGTAAAACTGCTTTGGGTAAAGAGCTTGAATATACATATATCACATTTTCTAGGTATTTGATTGGTTTCTGACAGCTTTAGTGACCTTTTAGTTTGCTGTAAAATACCTACGAGGGGCATTCAGAAAGTTTGAGGCTTTTTTTTTTTATATATGGATACTTATTTTCAATCTAGGAGTATGAACTATTTACAGGATAAAATTCAGCAGTTTTGGAATTGATCTCCACAATTTTGGATAATTTGGACATTTTCAGCCATTCTGTAGTTCCATGGAAACTGAAAACTTGTTCAGCTGGGTGGGGCAGGTTATGTTGCGACCAAGAAAGCCAATGAAATGGGGCTGGGAAAGACTTATCTCTTGTATTAGTGAGATTTGACAGTATTTGATGCAAGAAATATAATATTAGCTTCTAAATATACTTTCAAGCACATTAAATTTGTGTAATCTTACACTGAACTCATGCTGAATGCCAGATTTGGCAAGGGAAATTCAGGTGGCAATGGTGTCTTTCCTTAACTACATCAGGACCTGTGACGAGGCATGGGTTCACTGGTATGAACAAGAGACCCAAGTGGACAACATTATCCATCCCTGCTATTCCTGTGACATGTTGCTTTAAATCCTGGTTCTCCGTTACTTTAGTCAATGGGGGCTTTGGTTTCAGGCACCGAAGGAGAAAAGGTTATGACGACTGAAACGCTTTAACAGAACTTTGTCTGGAGGAATTCAAGGAACATTTATTTCAGTTGGGTCAGATGTATGAATTCAGGCTTTTGGTACGCTTGGGAGTATTTTTAAAAGCTAATATTATATTTCTTGCGTCGATCATAGTCAGTCTCACTGATACAATTGACAGAGAGATGTCTCTCATGTCCACAATTCATTGTCTTTCTTGGTCTCAGTCTTACCTGCCCCACCCAGCAGAACTTTCTGTTTCCATGGCAACCATAGACTGACTTAAAAATGTCCAAATTTTCCAAAATTTTGAAATCAATTCCAAAACTGCTGAATTTTATCCAGTGAAAAATTCATAGTTCTAGATTGAAAATAAGTGTCCAGATAAAAAAAGCCTGGAACTTTCTGAATGCCCCTCGTTGTCATGCTAAAGTATATATAGCTACGTAGACAGGGTCACTCAACTAATAGCAGTCACTCATTTTGTGCATGTCAACCTGTAGGCAAATCAATTCTTTTGACTTCAGCTGTAAAACAAAGGCAACACCTCAACTGCTTCAAGTCCACAACTGTCCAATATAACATCTCACTACATGCCCTGTTCCTTCTCAGTTTCTGGCAAGAAAAATAGTCCATATGTAGTTGGTTGGCTGAGTGGTCATGCTTTAGGCCTGCGGCACTGAAGGTAACCAGTATCATCCCTATAATGGGAGCGCACGCGCCCCCCATATTGGACCTGTGCCCCCCAGGTTCCCCCATAAGAACTTTCCAACTCTGGTTGAAATATACTATTAGTATTGTTGGTGCCCCCCAGAGAATCGCGTGCCCCCCAGGTGCCTACCCCTCCACCCCGGCACAAGAACCCCCCAGTTATGCCACAGAATGCCTGCATAGGTTTGAAAGTGTGTGGGGAACCGGGAACCCAACATTTTCAGTGCAAAAATCCCAGCTATAGGCCTATGTCTTTTTGGATGATACATGAAATTGGTGGTTCCTCACAGGAGGCAAATGTAGTCTATAAAATTTTTGTGTTGGTGTCATCACTGTCATGTAGGCCTATATTTCAATAATTTTGTTTCTCCATTGAGCTGATCTAGCATATATATTTCCACTGTAATTTTCACAATACAGGTTGTAATAATAACCAGGGAAAATAGCTACATCAGGAAATAAATCACCTGGACATGTCCACAAACAAACCTGTAGGCCTACTATAGATCTGAGTGCTATTTCGGTACACAAACATTTTGTCTCTAATCAGTGCATTACCATGGGATTTTGCCTTCCTGGCTCCTGGGCCTTAAGAAATTGAGTCTGTTGGTAACCAGGCCAGTTGGGGTTGTTGGAGGATGCTCTCAATTCACTTCTCTACGACTGAAAGACACTTTTTCAGTCTTTTTTACTACAGTTACCCTCATCTGCCTTCTCAGTTACCCTCATCAATGTGTTTGGAAGATGCGCAATTACCCTCATCATTTCTCATGGATATTTTGTCAAAATTTGAATCACTGGACGTGTCTACAGCTCCTGTCTCAGTGCAGATCCATGCTATACTGTCCAAGTAATAGTGCACACTCAAAAACCAGCCTGTTTTTTGTCTAAAATGCCAGAAAATCGCCTGTGAACTTTTCTAGTGGGCAGTGGCATGGCCGCCGATAGGATGAGGGTAACTGCAGTTACCCTCATCATCGCACTTCCGGTAGCCCCCAGTGATCATTCTGACTCAGATGTCTCCTAGACGAATCTATCCAAGAATCACTTTGACAAATCAGTCTAGCAAGCACTATGGTATAGAGACCTGCAGCTCCTTTCTATTCAGGACAAGTTTCCAACTCTGTCACTCTACCAGTCCATTAGTCAATCAATAAACTCCAGTCATGGCTTGAATAGGAAGAGTGGAAGTGGTCAATGTAGACACTGGTCAGTGTGGACATTCTATTAGGTCTCAGAGTCAGTGTAGACTCCTGCCATGTGGAGTGGCCCCTACAGAGACCGCACAGGGGCCCATCGAAATCTGTAAACAGAAAGCAATTTGGAGATATGATCAATGCTGGATAACCTTCTTTTTTGCCTTTTTGCCAATGGTTGGCCAAAATGCATTGAGTTAGTTTATATGTACCACTGCAGATGGTGGCCTAACCAAATCTGCAAACACATAGAGAGAGTATAAATATTAACAATAAATTGACCTTTATTATGAAATAAATTAACAAACGACGATACATTTGAAAGACTTGATCAATACTGGCTAGCCTTTTTATTTTTTTAACTTTGTATTAGATCTAAATAAGCAATTAACTTTTTTCTCAGCATTAGACAACTTCAGCTTGGAATAAGATAGTCCATTACAATTATAATTATTATGGATGACTAGCATTGACTACAACTTATATAAGAGCAAACAATTTTATACAAGGCTAAATGCAAACAAAGCTGGTAGTAAAACGCTTGTGGCCAGCTACTGGTCAGCTCACGACCAGTCAATATTGCACTGACTATCGTCCTGGGGCATTAATCCTTTCCAGGTGGGACCATGACCTGTACCAATCTGCATGATCTGATGAAGGTTATTTCAGCATGCAAGGAATAATTCAATGTTCACTGTAACATTTAATCTAACATAATTTACAACTGCAAATGCACAAAACTTCACATATTCTGAAGAAACTGCCATGACAGGACAAATTGTGTGCAAGAATTTTGTTTGGCATGCATTATGTGCTAGAGGCTTTGCATCGTATCGACAGAAATGCAATTTGCTTAAAAGGCCCGCAGCCTGCAACCATTATTCAAACTGAAAGTTGGGTAACATGATTTGTTACCAACTTTGTCTGAAGCCTTATTCAATGCAAGCCATATAGTATACTAAGAATGACTGTATTTTACATTGACTGGACTAACTGTCGAATTCTGAAATGATCCTATGACACTCGACAAAGGAGAGAATATTACTGAGAGTGCAGAATCTCATAATACGTTTTTAAAGCCACTTTCCTACTATGGAATGAATTCTGCATATGAAAGGACCCATAATATATTGTATGCTGCAGCTAATGCTGGATTAGTGAAGATGTATTTCATAATAATATCATGCAGCTATTTCGCTAAGTTGCACTCCTGGTATTATATCAGGATCATTCTTGCAGTGTAGATGGATTGAAAAGACAGACAGCCATCTCATGACTCCAGCATTTGAAAGGGGTCAACCGACAATGTCAATCAGTTTCATAATGCTCCATATAATATATTAAGCATGTGTATACAATGGCTATTGTAACCTCAATGATTGAATGCATTCTTCAGACCAGAGTTAATGTCTATGAAAGGTTATTCTCATTTTTCAGACAATACACCAGCCTTCACAGAGTAGAGCTAAGTGAAAATACTGGACATGGAACACTAAACTGTTGCTTACTTTATCTAAAGTTAGGACATTTTACTGAAATGCTTTTGCCACACATAAGTATGATCAACAGAGGCTACCAATTTGTGAAACTTCAGTGTCCCAGAGATCCCCCAGAACTTCTTTTCAGGATCATAGGATTTTATCAAAATCGAAGTGACATACTTCAACTTAAATATAGAACTTAGTTTTGAATCAAGCTCTGTATTTGGCAAATAATAGTTTTTGGATTTGCACTTTTGACATTTTATCAAAGCAACTGCAGTCTTTTTTGGTTTACACTTACAATGACAAATAGGCACTTGGGGTCAATTGTTGTCAGTTTACAGCTCAAGCACCAGAACATCATCACATATACTAAGAACAGCATTAGGAATGACGCTGGATATCCCCAGTTGACATTAACGCCTACAGACCCAGAATACTTAAGCAGACTGTGGAGATTAGACAAATGGGACATGGAGTGATTTCGAAGCTGCGTGGCAAGTGATAAAGGTTTCAGAACGAGTTTCGTCAGTTTCTCTTCGTCAATTGTACATATAGAAACTATTTGTAGAAAACTTCAGTTCGTTCAAACAGGTTTGTAAGAGAAATGTTTTGGAGTCAACAAAAGATGCTGAGTTAACTTTAAGGTGTTCAACAAAAATTACTCTATGATATTTCTAGGAACAGTTTTAATTACAAGTTGTGGTCATAAAGCGATCTCTCTTGGGGATGCGATCTCTCGTTGGAAAATGCGCTTGAAGTAAAAATTAGTGTGACAGCAATTTGGTCACATAGGGCAAGTCGTTTGAAGGGGGTCTTGTAACGCAGATACAACTGTATACCAAAATATATATCACATGCCTCAAAATTGTTGACTCCTTTCAAAAACAGAACTCATGAGACGGCTTTCCAACCATCTCTGCTGCAAGAATGGTCAGAATTGAATATCAGCAATGCACATTACTCTAACAGCAGTGTGATATATCTAATACATCTTCAGTCAAGCGTTAGCTTCAGCATGCAATTTGTAATGGGTCTTTTCATATGCAGAATTCACCATGCAATTTCCATAATGGGAAGTGGCATTAAGGTATTATGGATGTATGCATAGTAGATTGCCACGTGAGATACTGCCCTCTGTCATTGGATTATGTAGTAATCCCTTGTTTGTCCGGTGGGGGATGGTTCTGCTGGAATCCTGTTTACCAGCCTGGCAAACGTATTACATATTGTATAATGTGTATAGAGTGCTTGGTGCACAACAGTGGGGAGTGCTCAGTGCCACAGAATAATACTGTACGTTATCTAGCAGAATGGTGATCTACATTGTACTGAAATATTCTGAATGAAAATATATGAGAACAGACATGGTGCTGGAATTCCGTATTAGCCCGACATTACCAGAGCCTAAGAGAACATATTCCACAATACATAAAGGACATGATTGTATTTCAATAACCGTTGGACAAATTGGAAACTACAAGGAGGATCGAGGCAAGGGCTGATACAAACAAAATTGAAAACCTAATGTGACTGTCAATGGTGTACTATTGACAATACATTGTAGAAGATGCACAATTAGAATGGAAAGCTTTACTCATGCATTATCGAAAATGAAGTGAGTTACATCTCAAACGGTAAGCTCTTCAGCACCCTGAGCAGATAAAATGGAAATAGAGAATCGAAAGGAGACAAAGCATGTGCAAAAATGTAGATCGTGCTTAAGAGCATCAAAAATAGTTTATACATATAGGTATTCCAATGTGTAACGCTATGACCATTTGACACTAAAAGTGCAGGACCAATGCAGTATTCCATGTTCATTTGACTGGCTTAATCCCTGGGTGACCAGTTTATGACCACAGCCAGTCCTATTTCCATATGTAAGGTCATGTGGACTCAAACACTTCCTGTCTCAGGGGGTTAGTTGTAAGGGCCCCTGCTGCCACATCCGCTTCCTGTAAGAGAACAAATCAGGGTTGCACCAATGTCCTTCAATGTCACAGTGTTATGCTCCATATGCCCAAGAGCACCACTACTTGACCGATTCCATAAACTCCTCCAAGACGCACGCTAGAAGGCTTTATAGCCAAGGTATTATTGAGGGACTACTTCTCTCCTACTATGAACAACAGTAACACCATGAAATCCAAGGCAACTGGAAAGAAATTGTGTAATATATGCCAAGGTGACTGAATTTACGAGCATTATGAACTAAAATTAATGCACAAAATATCTAATGCGCATTTGGTGACCATCATGGTCGATTGGCAACTCAAGGACAGAAGTGGCATCAGAAATTCCCAGATCAGCATCAGGAACAGCGTCAGTAATACTCAGTTGACATTAACTCCTATGTACCTGGAATACTAAAGTGGGCTGGGTAGATGCGATTGGCCCATTGGGAGTACATTTAAGGCTGGAATGGCAAATGGGTTAAGACCTGGGATCAATTTTCTCTTGTTCTCCTCAATAACATCTCAATAATTTCATTATTGTCTTGATGCAGCTAGGCAATCATCTAATCTTATGCAAAGCGAAATCAATTTTATTTATTTTTCCAACGTGTATGTACTAATACGACAGTCATACATACTGTACAATTCATTAAATCTGTGAAGATTTAAGCTGAAATTAAATGTATTACCAAAAAATAAACATGTATTGCGTTGTATTATTATCAAATTTTTAAAAATGACACTGTGTCCGTTAGATATCTCAATATAGTTTGAAAGACAACAATAATTCTGCTAAAGGTTCAAGCTGCGGGCATGCAGCAAATAAAGAATCATATCTTCATGGTATTGGAAAATAATTGCTAGTAAAAAAAACAATAAAATAGAAACACCAAAAAAAATAACAGCTTGGCATTTCCTTTGCTTCACTGGAGGGATCTTTTAAAATGTATTAGAACATATTTGGCTTTCAGCATCTCCAAGAAATTAAAATAATATGTTATGAATAGACATCAGCTTTCTGAAAATTTGCAGAAAAATATTGTCTATTGTAATCTATTTCGATAGTTCAGTCTTTTTAAATGAACAAAGAATACAAAATAACAGCAATAAAAAAGTTTGAAAATGTCTGTGTTAGGACACAATTACATTTATTATTAGCAAGCAAAATAATTAATGAATTCCTTAGGAAGATTACAAATTGTATGCAAACATCTGACGTACCATGTATGTAGCAATTATGCTCTGGAGATTACAACAGATCAATAATTGGTCCCTTGACAGAACTGTTATGTGTGACAATATGCTGTCAAGCTCCAGTTACACATAATTTTTTCCAATCACAGTTCAATCAATTAATTAAGTTGTGTGTGATGATAAAATGCATAAATATTAGTGTATTGGTTTTGATTTCTGGAACCTGTATGCTCATGTATGGAATAGAATTCACAAATACAAAGTAACGCGGCAGTTTCCTAACACCCATTACACCCTGTAGCCTTCGGCTCATAGGCTTAACGTAGAGGCCACCCATCAATCAGTCACAAGTGTGTTCTGTAAGAAGCAGTATACCACGTCATCATGGGCTAATTCTGTCATTTGTAACAGTCTGGGTGGCTGCCAATATAGATTAGCGCCGGGCAACTTGGTTGCTGGCCTCTAACACGAAGCTGCCAGGCTTACATATAACGTGTCACAGCACATACACTGTTTTCATTCATAGGGCCATGTGGAAACACACTAGCTGGTGCCATCACATACAGCCGTGCAGTTTCATAGTTTTTGTCTGATAGATTCGGAGAGGTCTCATGCCTCAGCTTGTGATTAAAGCATAAATCTATGATCTAGTCAACTTACTGGTAAAAATTCAAAGAACTGATTACTGATTGCAACCCATCTGGTAGTAATACATTTATAGATCCTACTATTCTTCATGTTCTATTCCGAGTTAATGTTGCTGGCATTACTAGTTCACACAAGCAGTCCCTGGATACTCTAGTACAATCAAGCCTTGCAGAATCAGAAGGGGTCCCAAAAGGAGTTTATAGAATTAGTCAAGTGGTGGTGCTGTTGAGCATCAAGAGCATACCACTGTGACATTCAACGACCTTGTTGCAACACTGATTTGTTCTTTTACAATCCCACTAGGAAGCGAATGTGGCAGCAGAGCCCCTTACACCTAACCCCCTCAGACAGAAAACATTTGAGTTCAAATGCCCTTACAAGGATGTAGGTCTTGCTATCGTCATAAAGTGGTCACTACAGGAACCCTGTTATATCCACCTGGGAGTAAGCAGTCGAGGAAACATGGAATCCGACATGGTTCATTTATCAGTATTTCTTCTGTATGTGGATGTATGGTCTGATTACAACATTTATCATTTGAATGTGCCTGTAAATGATTTATCATTGTTTTGGAATACAGCATAACCCTCCTCCACTGGACAAACAAGGGATTACCACATACAGTACAACCCAAAATAAAGTACGATTACCCTGGCAGGAAGGAAGAATCAGCCACTACTTTACCCTTTCACACCTTTTGACTACCTCTGAATCACTTCCTACTTTTATCTACTTGAAACTACCTTTTAATTTTGCATTAAAATCATATTTAAAAAACACCAATTTAAACTCAATCACCCCCATTGTGTTTGATTTACTTGATATTTTACACCTCTGCTAATTGCATTTACATTGGAAGATGTCTAAATAGAGTTCTTAATGTGGGCTATGGTTGTTGTAAGGAGTCAAAGGGAGTTGTAAGGATATTTGGGGTGCAGAGGAGAAAAGAGGGCAAAATAGGTAAACAGAGGACTTCAGACAGAAAATTTTCTTACTTTATTTTAGGTTGTACTATAATCCACTGACAGAGGACCTTATCCCTCATTTGGCCATCTACGATGCATACATCCATAACATCTCAATGCCGCTTCCCATTTTGGAAATTGCATGGTGAATTCTGCATGTGAAAAGAACCATTGCCGACTGCAGGCTAAAGCTACTGCTGAATTCTTGAAGATAAATTAGACATAATAACACCACTTTTACAGCGATTTGCACTGCTAATATTCCATCTTGGCCATTCTTGCATAGAAATGACCAGACATTTAGGCATTTCACAAATGCTGCTTTTAAAAGGGATCAACCTGTGATGTCAAACAATTTCATGACACTGAATATCATATAATTTTGGTGTTTATATACATATTGCTTTTTTATCAATCTCAAGCACTTCTGCCATATGTTCTAGCACTTCTGCAAAATGTCAGAGCACTTCTGTCTGAAGAGATAGGCGGCAGAATGCTAATGTAAATTCTTTGAGACACAAATCGGCTAAGTTAGGTTTTTTTGCATGGTGCCCCTATTTACAGCTAATGTTACACACCTGGTAAAACTCCTAGCTTAATTTTCTGAAAACGTATATTAACTGCATCGGAATGCTGTTCTCACAGGGACAAAGTGGTTTTTAGGAACAGCACCATTGTGAGAAAGTTGAACACTACAGACTTGATTTTAATGATCTGGCCCTCTTTAAGGAAATAAATCCTGCTCTAGCTTTGACTCTTTCAAGTACATCAATTAATATCATGCAAACTTCAGTAAGTAAGATTTAGGTACATAGTATTACATTATATGATTGCCATTGATTAGGTGCTATATTGATATGATTCTTACATTATTTCCTATTTTAAGAAAATTTAATATATATCAAAGTGCCCATCAATATATTTGATGGGCATTGAAAGAAATCATTAGAGATGTGAAATAAATTACGATACAACAATTTCAGTTTTAAAAACAAATCATGAAATCCAATCAAAAAAGGAAGAGAATACTGTGTCATGAAAGCAAGATCTGTCTAAATAAATGGATTAATGCAACAATGTTTCTCAGATTTTAGAAGACATACGGGAAGAGTGTTAGGTCAGTTGATGGTGGTGCTCTGGGCTCAATTACTTAGATCTGGGTTCAATTTCATATCTGGAAGTGTTGTCAGGACATGTGTTTTGTATTAGGTAAATTATGAATAAGTTCTTTTGACAACTGGTAAACTCTTTATTCAAATGTCAGAGAATCCCTTTTGTCAAACACTTGGCCATCTTCAGCATCTTGGTTGACTTAAACAATGTCTTGTACAAACCTGAACATAATCTGTTTGAACCGAATTTTTTCTATAGAAACAATTTCTATATTTGCAATAAACCTAAAGAAAAATACAAAACTGTTCTATAGACTCTAACATCAGCCACACTGCTCAGAAAACCCCCATGTTCCCCAGCCTGCTTAAGTATTCTGAGTCCGTTGGTGTCAATGTCAGTTCTGAATCTCCAGTGCCATTCCTAATGCTGCTCTCAGTATTTGTGATTCCGCTCTTGTCCTTGAGCTGGCAAACTGACCACAATGGACACCAAGTGCCCATTCATCATTGTAAGTGATAGTATAGGCATAAAATAATACCGATGCCCTGATAATATGTCAAATATGAAAATGCTTCTAGATTTTCATAGTTTCTTTTTCAGACCGAATTATATCTAAGATGCTCAGTTGAAAACTACTGAAGAACGAATTTTACAAGCCATTCTCTGCACATTGACAAGACTCACCTTAGAAACATAGCATAATTCCAAAAACTAAACCCTTATTTGTTGGCACTAATACTACAAAGGGTAGAACATACTGATATAAAATTCAAATTCCTGGTCACTGCACAAAAGGTCTTGCATACTTCAAATTGCAGTTGTCAAGAACCAGAATCATCACCAGTGTGTATGGGCATTTTTATCTATAAGCATAACACCCATGAAAACGTGGGATGGGAGGGATAATTAAAAAAAAAAAAATCACTTCAATTTACTTGACTGTCATTTCACAAACAGCAAACAAGGCTAAGGGCATTATGCAAAAATGTAGAGGAGCTTTTTACAAGTTTTCGTAGCAGGACAATTATTAGTATGGCAGGGGTAATACAAGTGGTCAGCAAATTGATATTATGATGATGACATTATGTTATTGTAGAAACCGGCGCAAAATATATTGTTACATTCATTCTGAGTATAATGTGTGATGTACATTATAGGGTCGAAGAAGTTGGTAACAAATCAAGTTACACAACTTTTAGTTTGAATAATGGTTGCAGGCTGCATGGCTTTTAAGCAAATTGCATTTCTGTCAATATGAAGCAAAGCTTCTGGTATACAGTCATTACCAAGGCTTTTGAAGTACAGCATAGGATTTGTACTGTGCTGCAGCTTCCTTGTGAACTTTTTCAGCTATTGAAGTAAATTATTGTTGGAATATGTTACAGATAATGCTGCTGAAGATCAACTAGTTCATCTGATCATGTGGATTGGCACAGGTCACGGCCACATCTGGAAATTGATGATGTCCCAGGAACAATTTTGGTGCAATATCGACTGCCCGTGAGTTCACCAAAGACTGGCCGCTACCATTTTACTATCAACTATGTTAGCATTTTACCATGTTTATCTTATCTGAAAGTCTCAAATTGTTAGCTTTTGTCTATTTAAAATATTCCACCATTATAATAGCTATGATTGCAATGGACTGTCATACAGCTATCCAAAAGATGAAATGATGAGAAAAAATGCAGAAGTGTTGCTTGTTAGATCTAAAGTATAATGAAAAAGAAAAAGGTCCACCAGCATTGATCATATGTCCAAATTGCTTTCTGTTTACAGATCTGATTGAGGCAGCATCTGCACTTTGTTGAGGTCATTTCACACAGCGAGAGTCTACACAGACTAGGAGAGCGATGTCCAAACTGACCACTGTCTACATGGACCACAGCCACCCTTCCTATTCAAACCATGACTGGAGTTTATTGATTGACTAATGGACTGGTAGAGTGACAGAGTTGGAAACTTGTCCTGAATAGAAAGGAGCTACAGGTCACTATACTAGAGTGCTTGCTATACTGATTTGTCAGACTGAATCATGGATAGATTTGTATAATAGATATCTGTGTCAAATAACATTCCTATATCAACTTTTATATTCTTTCTTTTTTTAGATGATTGCCATTTGTGCGGTATTCTCTCCAGTATTTAAATTTTCAGTTATTGTATTATTATTGTACCATTCATAAATTGTCTCAGCGAATTTCATAATTCTAGACACAGAGCCAGAATATGAATTTTTTCAAGGATATATTTTTCTATATATGGCTGAATTATGTCAGTTTTTTAGTACAGAATACATGTCCTAGAAAATTAAACATACATGTATTAAGGATGAATGTTTAGCTCTTTTAAGTTAGTTTTGATTAAATATAATTTTGAAAGGGAATTATGTTATTCTGTGCCATCTGGGACAACTTGCACAATCAAATACCACAAAATTGATAGTACCAATGGACCTGAAACAATCACTTCTTAGAGTACTGATAGTATAGTGAAAATGCATGCTAAGAAAGATAGAGATGACTCACCCAGAATACCAAAGGCTAGAATTGACCCTGTCAGACAGCATTTGTCCATAATCCAGTTAGTCAGAGATTCTGAGGATCAGTGCAAATATAGGTGAGGAAAGGGAACCACCTTGCCACAAGGTCCATGACCAAGGGGCAAGCTGCTACTGTACAGGAATAGAGTAGGAAAAAATTAGGGGAATCTTTTACAATCAGACACCACTTCAGATGTTCTTACAGTTTTGGGAAGGAATAATTTGATTATGACTAACCTTTAGGGTATAGTCCGCTGAAGATCTTTGCCTGCATGGGTCGATCCGAACCCAACTGGGGAACCCAAAATTCAGGAGAAAAATCCCAGCCTGATTTATTTTGTATGAGACGTTAAATTGGCAGCCCCTCAACAATCAACCCTTGTGAGTGCCCAGAACTGGGCTTAGAGGGCTGCACTTATCATGACAACATGCTGTCAACGCAATCTTCAAATCACAGTTCAGTTTGTTTTATTTGAGTTGTATGAGAATAAGTATAAATTGTTACAGTTGTTCTTAATTTCCTTAGACTATATGGTTATATATAAAGAATAAGATTCCCAAATATATAGTAATGCAGATCTTTTGCACCCTTTGCACCCTGTAGCCTAAGGGTCAAAGGCTTAACACAGAGGCCACCCATCAATCAGTCACAAGTGTGTTCTGTAAGAAGCAGCATACCACGTCATCATGGGCTAATTCTGTCATTTGTAACAGCCTGGTTGGCTGCAAATATAGATTAGTGTTGGGCAACTTGGTTGCTGGCCTGTAACACCCAGCTGCCAGACTTACATAGAAGGCTTCACATCACAAATTCATTCATATGGCCATGTGGAAACAATAATTATTAGGGTGGCTCTATCACGCTGCACTATTTTGAGTAGTTATCATGCTTCTAGTCTGTACATAATATTCATTTCATTTAATTTGCTTGTGTTATCTCTCAAGTCATAACGTTCGCAAACATCAGTAGTACTAATCTATAAGCTCATACATAATCAGTCTTGAAGAAACCATTACTACAGATTCATAAAGTAAGTGTTTCTCTGGGTTGTTTTCTCAGTTTCACTGAGGTATTTTTAGCTTGTCTGATTGGTCCATAGACAATAAAACGTCCTCCAAATATCTATGCTGAACGTAGGAAACTGCAAAAATGTCACATTCTGCTTCATTGAGCAGCTGAGTTTGGTTTGTAGAACAGATTAGCCACTATACCAAACATGTCCACTGGACTTTAATGCGTTTTTTTGTGGTATTCAAATTATTTTTTTGTACGAAATTCAGTGTCTCAACCAATCACATGAAGTGCATTTGCCACGTTTTACTGGCCTTTTGCAGAAACTCATGTTTCACCCAATAGGCTTGAACTGCCCGATCACTTGATTGGGCGGCCTTTGTCAACCACATCCATTTTTCAATTGGCCAAAGGCTTGCTTTACCAATCAGGTGATCGGGCATCCTTTGTCACTGAAGCCCAAAGGCTTGCTCAGGGACAAAAGGTCCGATGGCCCGATCAAGTGATCGGGCATCCTTTGCCAAAAGTCTTGCTCTGGGCCAAAATGCTTGATGAAAAGTTCTTGGCCTTTCAAAAAGTCTTGACCTTTCAAAAAGTCTTGATCTGCCTGAATCACTGATCCTAAAAGTCATTGGATTATCATGGAAAAGGGCCAGCAATACTTTGGGTCAGAGTCCTTTTTGTGCCCGAACAGTGACTATTGTTACACCCCATAGGCTTGACCTGCCCGATCACTTGATCGGGCATCTTTTAAAGGCTTTGCTTAAAGGCTTGATCTCAAAAAAGATTTTCCAAAGAAAATTTTTACCATAATTTATTTTCCAGAATATTTTTTTCTGTAAGAATAAAAAAAAATTCTTCCAGAAATTCATTTTCCCCCCTTTTTTTTTCAAAAATTAAAAAAAAGAGAATTATTTTCCAATTTTTTTGTCTAAATTATTTGTTGCCGACAATTGTTTTTCTAACTTTTTCCCCTAAATTAAAAACAAAAATCTATTTTTTTTTCCGCAATTTTTTTTTTCCCAAACCCCCCCCTCCCCACACATATTTCCCTGAATTATTTCACCTGACTTTCTTTACTGAGTCAGAGTATAGGTGGAGCCACATGTCCTGACTTTGCAGCAAGGATTTGGGCCACCCAGACAAAGACAGTAATGACCTCGAATAGTCACTTTGACTTTTTGAAAAGTACCATGAACTTTTCAAATAGTTCGAATGAACTATTTGAAGACTATTTGAGAATCAGTACTTTTGGCATCAAAACTATTGGTAAAAGCAACTCGTACTGTTTGAAATTGCAGTAAGCAAGTAAGCATGGTTGTGAAAAACCTGCAAAAAATGCCTAGACAGGAAACTTTCTAATTATATGACTACCAGCCCCAGTCTTGAAACGGTCTAGCTGGTGCAGTTCTCCAACCGCTTATCTTTTAAAAGGCCATCAATATATGCACCAGATGGCATTATCTCGACATTATATATTACCGTAAAAGCCATCGAATATGCTGATAACCATTTATAGTCCATTATTCAGATTGGGAAGCAGTATAACTTGATTTGTTATTTATTAGCTCTTGCAAAAATATGCTTACAGTGAGTGAACTGTTCCTCTGTGGTCTCTATGTGACAGAACAATGTGAAAACACTGCTACAAGTCCTATCATGAATTTAACTTAAGTGTTGGTGTCAAAGGTCTAAAAAGTTAGTCATTGTGGCAACAGACTCTTTCTCTTTAATGATATTTTGCACAATCCAAGTTAGTAAACTCATACATAGATTATACGTATATCTCCCAAATCTGTTCTGCACACTCTGCTGCCTGAGGGTTTGCAGTCAGGACAGAGGCCACATCAACCAGTCACGATTCTGTTTGTTAGAAGCAGCATACCACGTCATCATGGGCTAATTCTGTCATTTGTAACAGTCTGGTGGCTGAAAATATAGATTAGTGCTGGGCAACTTGGTTGCTGGCCTCTAACACGAAGTTGTCAGACTTACATACATTTATAACGTATAACGTGTCATGTAGCATATTCATGGGGTCATTCGCAGGCTCGACCGAGAACAGCAGTACTATTTTCACATATACAAAACCATCCCAGCTGAGAGTTGGGTTTGATTATGTGCAGCAATTTGAAATTGAGTGAAGACACTGTGGTCCGTCTTTTTTGTTGAAAGGTAGTAAATTGTCACGTTAACAGATTCTCAAAATTACATAATAACAGGCTACCAAAGCATTATAACTCAATTTTATATGTATGGATCCTCACAAAGATGGATGATCACTGTATAATACATAATGCAAATAATGTTTTGAGAATGTATTAAAAAGCAATGCATTGCAGTTACAATAATATCGTAAATCACATAATTGATGGAAATCAGTTATCTGGCAGATTATTAGCAGATAATAGAACAGAATAGAATGAAATAGAACATACTTGTATTCGTCCATTCACAATAATAACATAAACAGAAACTTGTAGTGGAAAATTCAGTGGCAGCTAGCAGAGCAGCACCACCTAGACTGGTAAATTATTGCAAAAAAATAGCAAATAATTAGAAAATGATTAGCAAATATTTGGTAAATGCTAAATTAATAAGGCCAAAAGAAAGTAAAATAGACATGCACATGATTCATCAGGCATCAAGTTGTCAAATATGACTTTGATAAAACCTAAGATAAAATTATTCAGGAGATAAAAGACCTTCAAAGACAGAACTCTGAGTAGCCATCATTATTAACCTGTAGAGCTCTTTGAATGGTAAAAGAAATAAAAAACACCCTGTTTCATCGGAACAAAGGACCTGCCAGATGCCTCTATTGCACATGTGCTGTAGTAAAAACAAGATCAGTTGTTTCAGATGTTTGACAGTTTTTATGAAGAAACAAAGAATCCGGCCGTTTTGCAATGACATTTTTGTTTGTCATAATATGCCACGTCTGAAACATTAGTTTGGAGCAATAGCGTCTTATTTTCTCAGAGCTGTTATTTGGGTTTCTGTCACAATCAGTCGTTGAGGCAAACTTATCACAACATTGTGAAAAATCTCTGCGTTGCATTATAAAGGTAATAGATTATAATGCATTGACAACGAAATTTCTATTATACATTTCTATGTGACACACGGCAGGTCCTTCACCAATGAGTTATACTGTGTTTACGTAGTCTGACCCATTGGTAGTGGGGATGAAACAATTTGAATTTGTTGGAGCCAACCATCACTGACTCTGAAATCAATTTCTGATTGAATTACAACAAGGAAATCAGCAGGAGTCAAGAGATTAGCTGAGATAATGTCATTCTCCTTTGATAAGATGATTGATTTGTTTTAAAATCAGTACTTTGCTCCCCCCTGGCTTGTTCTTATGATAAGGCTTAGCAAATTAGGAGGAAACCGACCATTTTGTTAATTGCAGAATTCTGTCGATCCACGAAACGCCGAAAGGCAATTTCCCGTAAGAGTCTCTAAGTCCATGCATAATAAATGTGTAAAACTAGATTTTAAAATGTGCTAATGAAATGGAGCTGATGCTATTAGTAGATTCCATTGTAGGTGATATGAATAAAAAGAGTGGGTCTGGTATATTTGATCTCTTTTACTTGAATAGGTAGGTACATATTAATGAGCAAGCATATGCCAGTAGAAAATAGATTGTTAGATAACTAGATAGATAAGTTGATTAAAATAGGAAAATGTGCCCCAGAATTGAAACACCACAAAAAAAATAAAAGTATGAACAGAAAAATTCTGAAATACAGAAAAAGTAAATAGAATGCAAGTAATCACTTCCTGACAGCAGCATAAGCATTCAAATAATAGACCATAAAAAGTAGGTCATAGTGAAGGGGGCTGCATGCCCTGCCCTACTCTACATTTGTAATGGTTTTGCTGCTTTACCACTAAACACCAAAATAATTAACGTCTTTCAGCACTTTTCCACTAAGATTTATGATGATATCTTTTAGAGATTCATGTTTCTCGGAAATGATAAGGGCAAATTATTAGCTCAACTTCTTTTTATGCAAGTAATGCATCATAAAACAGGAAATGATATTGCATTTCAGATGTATCATAGGAAAGGTTATATCATAAAATTTCTATCAGATTGTGCAGATTCACCTTCAACTTGATCTATATTTACAAGATCTCCAAGTAGCTTTGGAGTTAATGCTGTTGCTGCTGCTGTTAATAGTTCTGGACAAGTAGTCCCTAGATAATCCCTTCGTGTTCAGAGAGCCTTCTGACAACAGTACAGTCATAAGAGCACTATACAGAAATGGTGAAGTGGTGGTCTTTATGGTATGGGGAGGACACCACTTGGACATTGAAAGACCTTGGTGCAACACTGATTTGTTCAAAAGTTTGCACTTGCAGGAAGCGAATGTGGCAGCTAGGACCGTTACAACTAACCTCCCTGCGACAGGAATAGTTCACATGAACTTACACGGAAGTAGGACTTGCTGTGGTCATAAAGTGGTCACTACAGGAACCCTACAATTAATGTCATCCTGAGAGTAAGTCAGTGGCATGTATTATTTAGTACTTGTTTGTATATAACAACTGATTTGATCTGAACATTTGAACCTTATAAAAGAGTCAGTCCGGCAGCTTTTATTCTGTGGTTTTCCGAATTCCCTATAGTTGTCTGCCAAGCACCAAATACATGTTATACAATATGTAATATGTTTGCCTGCTGGTAAACATAGGATTGAACCCTTCAACACTAGAAAAACAAGAGATTACTACATAATCCAATGACAGAGGACAGTATATCTCACATGGCCATCTGCTATGCATACATCCACAATATCTTAATGCCTCTTCCCATTACAGAAATTGCATGATGAATTCTGCAAATGAAAAGAACCATTACAAATTGAATGCTGAAGCTGATGCTGAATTACTGAAGATGTCAGCAATAATGTTAAATCAAACTGTTATTATAGTAATGTGTTCCAGTTGTTTTCCCATATTGTCCATTATTGCAGCAGGTGGCTAGATATATATAGTATACAGTTCCCTTCCAGTTACTTCAGAGTTAATGTTTTTGCTGCTGTTAATAGATGGGAAGAAGTAGTCCCTTGACAATCCCTTGCTTCGCTGAGTGCCTTCTGTAGCAAAAGTACGTGTCTTAGGAGGAGTTTATAGAATTGGTCAAGTGGTGGTGCTCAAGGGCATAGGGTGCAATCTATTGTGACATTGAAAGACCTTGGAGCCACACTAATTTGTTCATTTACAATCTTTCCAGGAAGGGGATGTGGCAGCAGAGGCCCTTACAACCAACCCCCTGAGACAGGAAGCCTTTGAGTTCACATGACCTTACACGGAAGTAGGATTTGCTGTGGTCATAAAGTGGTCACGATAGGAACCCTGTAATGTCACCCTGGGAGTAAGCCAGTCAGAATGATATGGAAAATGCGTGCATTAATAAACCCTTTTTGTAACTAAATTATTTGACCAGAACTTTTGCAAATTAGTTTGCTCAAGATCATTAGCTTGTGATCCCATCCTGTCATAGCAACCAACCAGGGCTGTTAACAAGTACTTGAGTACTTAAGTACTTCTGTACTTAAGTACAATTTCTTGAGTACTTGGAATGTACTGGGTACTGGAAGTACTGAACCCAAAAGTAATGTACTGGTACCCAGTACTTTGTTAAAAGTACTTGAAATTTTAAGTACTTTTCAAGTACTTTTTAAGTACTTTCAGTGAAAAAAAAGCCAACATGACAGCTTACAAGCCATGTTGAGTGAACTGCCAAAATTTTGAAAGACAATGAATAAATGGTACCTCATGAAATCTTAAATTTCATGTAGTCTGTAATAAATGTTACTTTATAAAAATAATACTTTTCAATAATTCAATTTATATAATAAATAATTTATTTTGGCTCTTAGAAGAGATATACAGTCTCATTGGATAATGCAGAAATATAGCAATTGGATAGTGCGCAAATATATCAATTAGTCAATTTCAACTTATGCTACAGAAGAACTGACACATACTTGTCAAAGCAAATTAGAAATGTGATTGCAATTAGACAAGACATGACAGAGTCACTATCTGAGTAGTCCAACTATGTTGCTGAACTAGCATCTCAGTTCTGCAGTAAATATATGATCAACATTTATATAATTTTCATTATAATATTTATAAGTAATGTTACTTTAATTATCAAAAAATAATTGATCCAAAATGTATTTATTCTGTTTCACCCACTGAATTTGTTTGTTTAACCTTTCAAGAATAAACATGGTTATGATAATTATTTGAGAAACAAATTCTTTTTCATGATGCATCATTTTGAAAGTATGCTGCATACATGAATAAATTCAGTAATTATTCAATCAATTTCAATGACATCTCTTGGAGGGGTTTTCCATGTTCATTGAGGCATGTATGTGTGAATGCATTGGCCTATTGTCTTTAGCAAAGAAATTGGGTCACTGCATGTACCTGACCTTGTACACAGGTGTGAGAATTACTCTCTTCAAAATAGAATGTCAATTTTCATCCATTGCTTGCTTAAACATAGGCCTAATCTGAGTCAATTAAATATCAATTTTTCAAAAATAATTTGATTAATTATAATAAATATTTTATTCATTAATACCCAATAACCTCATTAATTTTCTGGGTGTCTAATAAAAACCCAGTGATTAAAATCTCAATATCTTATTCTGACTAGAACTTTCCTTAATTTGACAAGCATTCAAAATATCACAGTCTGTGGCAGATCCAATTTGCCCATTCTTTTGCAATATCATTAATGAAGTTCCTACTTCCTATCAATCTATCTGTCTATCTGTCTATCTATCTATCTATCTATCTATCTATCTTCCATCTATTTATCTATCTATTTAATCTATATACACTACCCTCCAAAAGTTTGAATACACCTGGAAAAGTGAGGTTTCTTTTAAAAATACTTCATTTTGAATATAATTTTTGTTTTATATATGCATCAAACAATATCAGAACTAAAAACATGCCCAGATTTGGTAATTTGGGCCACCAACTTCTCAAGTCCAGTTGCCCGACTGGGCAACCAATTCAAAATTAAGTAATTTATAAATTATAATTTTTAACAATGGCAATTAAGGATTCTTCGGGCCACCAATTCTTGTCTTCGCACAACCACATTTTGCAAGATTTTTTATACAGAATGAGTATAATTGCTGGTACAGAATATTGATAAAGTGTATGATCAGATGATAGTGTTATTTTTCACTATATTTTCAAAAAGATTGCAATTTTGTTTTCAACAATTGTGATTCAATGTGTGAGACATCAAAAAGTACTGGGTACTGGACTTAAGTACTTTCGAAAGTACTGGGTACTGGAATTAAGTACAGTGATTAAAAAAGTACTGGGTACTGTACTGGGTACTGGGAACATTTGAAAAGTACTGTACTGGACTTAAGTACTTTGAAAAGTACTGATTAACAGCCCTGCAACCAACACTCTTTTTACAAATAAAAATAGCACTCATTACTTGACCATTCTCTCACAGTTTGAGTACTGTTTATTCTTTACTTGACCCTGTGAGTTACTGATTACAGACTCACACTTCTCGTATTTTGTGTACAGAAAAAGGAATCACAACTTGTGTATGACAGCATGAGGAATGAAAATACCAGTAATTGGTCACTTGAATGGTCAGTAACTTAAATGCTTTCCCATAAAGCACTTTACCTGGCCACCTGGGAATCAAACTCAGTTTCATATAAACATTAAATCATGAATGTATCATTATGCAAGAACTATGAGATTTTGAGTTTGGCTTTAGGATAGTATAGGTCAGACAATATAGTCTAAATATTGCTTGTTTATTTCATGCATGCTTCTTTATACTGTGTGCTAAAATATATGAAATGAATTGAAAAATAGACCTACGTACGCGTCTGTACACCCTGAAACTTAAGGGTCACAACTGTGCTCCAAGAAAAGAGGCCATCGATCAGTCACAATTCAGTTCTTTAGGAGCAGCATACCATGTCATCATTGGCTAATTTGTCATTTGTAACAGTTCGGGTGCGGGCAACTTGGGTGCTGGCCTTTTACGCCAAGCTGCAAGATCTACATATATGGTGTCACATCGCATAATCATTCACAGGGCCATCTGCTATGTGGAAACAACCCACTATCTCTGCTAGTTTTCAGAGAAACATCCAGCTGTTTTTCTTTAATCCTACTTGTTCTTTGAATGGCTCCTGCTTGGAAAGAAAATGGCTTTACACCATATTAAACATTTTATTTCAGAAAAAAGGAAAATTTATCACTTCAACTATTAATTCAAATACACTATGACAAAATAGACCACTCAAGAAAAAAAAAGGTTTTTATATTACTCTTCTCCCGGATGGCATATTATTCTGTGTCTTTCAGCTTTCAATACAGTTGTCCATAAAGAACCGTATACATATGTACTCACTGTATGTTTGCCAGGCTGGTAAACATAGGATTCCCGCAGAACCCTCCCCCAACTGGACAAACAAGGGATTACTAAATAATCCAATGACAGAGGGCAGTATCTCGCATGGCCATCTACTATGCATACATCCATAATATCTTAATGCCTCTTCCCATTACGGAAATTGCATGGTGAATTCTGCATATGAAAAGACCCATTACAAATTACATGCTAAAGCTAATGCTACATTACTGAAGATATATCAGATATCTCACTGCTATACAATAAGGTACACTAGCGGTTTCACTGTCTTTACCATTATATTGTATTGCAGGATGGCTAGACATATACATTATACAGTCCCTTTCCAATTGCTTTAGAGTTAATGTTTTTGCTGCTCTGAATAGCTAGGGACAAGTAGTCCCTCGATAATCTCTTGGTAGTCTGAGAACCTTCTACAGCAACAGTGCGGGTCTTAGGAGGAGTTTATAGAATTGGTCAAATAGTGCTCTAGGGTATAAGGAGCATGCCACAGTGACATTGAAGGACCTTGGTGCAACACTGAATTGTTCTATTATGATCATTTGCGGGAAGCAGTTGTGGCAGCAAGGACCCTAAAAACTAACCTTCTGAGACAGGAAGTCTTTGAGTTCACCTGACCTTACAGGGAGGAAGTAGGACTCATTATGTTCATAAAGTGGTCACTAGAGGAACCCTGCGGTGTCACCCTGGTTCAATCCAGTCAGGATGACATGGAAAATGGCATGCATTATTAAACACATTTTTGTAACTGATTTGACCGGAACTTTTGCAAATTTGTTTGCTCAAGACTATCAGTTTGTGATCCCTGCCTGTCAAAGTAGCCAGCACATTTTATAAGTAAAAATAGCACTCATTATTTGACCATTCTCTCACTGTTTGAGTGTTGTCTATTTTTTACATGTCTGTGTGTGTTACTGATAACACACTCACTCTTCTTGTAAATTGTGTGCAGAACAAGGAATCATAACTTGTACATGACGGCACAAGGAAAAAAAAAAGCCAGTAATTGTTAATTTTAATGATCTGTTGCTCAAATGCTATTCCACAGACACTTCTGTAAAACCTGCAGCTTGCATCACTAGTTTGCTCTTAGAATAGAGGCCATCGATCAGTCACAATTCAGTTCTGTAAGGAGCAGCGTATATTGTCATCATTGGCCAATTCTGTCATTTGTAACAGTCTGGGTGTTGGGCAACTTGGGTGCTGGCCTTTTACGCCAAGCTGCAAGATCTACATATATGGTGTCACATCGCATAATCATTCACAGGGCCATCTGCTATGTGGAAAAAACCCACAAGCTCTGCTAGTTTTCAGAGAAACATCCAGCTGTTCTTCTTTAGTCCTACTTGTTCTTTAAATGACTCCAACTTAGCAAGAACCTGGCTTTACTCAAAATTAAACATTGAACTTTTGAGGAAAGAAAATGTATCACCTCAACCATTTTTACAAATACACTTGGACAACATAGACCACTCCAGCAAAAAACTTTTATGTCACCATTCTCCTGGATGGCATATTATTCTGTGTCTTTCAGCTTTCAATACAGTTGTCTATCAAGAACCATATAAATAAAAAAATTATGAACTCACTATATGTTTGCCAGGCTGGTTAACGTTGAATTCCAGCCGAAGCCTCCCCCATTGGACAAAGAAGGCACTACTACATAATCCAATGATAAAGGGCAGTATCTCATGTGGCCATCTACTATGCATACATCCATAATATCTTAATGCCTCTTCCCATTACGGAAATTGCATGGTGAATTCTGCATATGAAAAGACCCATTACAAATTGCATGCTAAAGCTAACGCTGCATTACTGAAGATATATCACACTGCTACTATAATAAGGTACACTGGTGGTTTTGCCATCTTTACCATTATTGTAGAAGGATGGCTAGACATATACATTATACAGTCCCTGTCCAATTGCTTTAGAGTTAATGTTTTTGCTGCTCTGAATAGCTAGGGACAAGTAGTCCTTCGATAATCTCTTGGTACTCTGACAGCCTTCTATAGCAACAGTGTTGGTCTGAGGAGGAGTTTATAGAATTGGTCAAGTAGTGCTCTAGGGCATAAGGAGCATGCCACAGTGACATTGAAGGACCTTGGTTCAACACTGATTTGCTCTTTTATGATCACTTGCGGGAAGAGGATGTGGCAGCAAGGGCCCTTAAAACTAACCTTCTAAGACAGGAAGTCTTTGAGTTCATAAGGAAGTATAGTACTTGCTGTGGTCATAAAGTGGTCACAACAGGAAATATTCAATATCATGGAATACTCCATGATTATAACATTTCTCATAGGCATAAACATGTGGCCAAGGCCCTTCAAGGGCCCTTACAACTCTTCCATTAAGACAGAAAGCCTATGAGTTCACATGACCTTACACTAAAGTAGGACTTGCTAATAATAATAATGGTCATAAAATGGTCACCACAGCAACTGGAAGTGAGGCAGTCAAATAAACACTTACAACTAACCCCTCTGGTGGATATGGCATGCAGTTGCTTTTTGGCCCCCTAGCGGTCTTGTAGAGACTGCTCCTGGAACCAGTAAAACGGAACTCACATTACTTTAATACTAATGGTTGTGGGGATCGCTGTGGTCATAAAGTGTTCACTATAGGAAACCGTATTAATACACCCGATGAAGCGACCACTTCATAACCGCAGAAGGGCCAGTTTTATAACACAGAGACCACTGTTGTATAATGTTATTATTATATGTATTCCTTACATATATACAGATATTATATATATGCATTATAAATTCCCAGACTTGGCCGCCCAAAGGTCTACTCAGAGCAAAGTAGTCCTTCGATAACCATCAATCATTCACAAGTCTGTTCTGTAACATATCACATCCCCATGAGCTAATTCTGTCATTTGTAGTAGTCAGGTTGGCTGCAAATATAGATTAATGTTGGGCAACTATTGTTGCTGGCCGCTACCACCCTGCTGAAAGACGTACATTTTAGGTGTCGCATCATATATTGACATACAGCTCCATACTATTACCAGCAAGGCAGATTTCTCATAAATAAGGAAGTAATTATGCATTTGTACATTGAAGCATGAAACACTTAAAAGACATATTGAAGAGTATGTCCAGATAGGGAGCCACTTCAGATTGATCTAGTTGATCTCTAATCAGTTTTTGTTTATTCATTTTTTTGTTATTATCTTTACTATTTTTCTTTTCACTTTCACAGCTTACATTCTGACATTCATTAATATTTTTGCTTTGTTATGCACTTATTAAGATCATTGTTTTATTATTCGTCTGTATTGTCTTTGATCATGTCTAAATAAACAAGTTCCTCATTCCGAGTTCCAGGGCTTTGGAGTCAGTGTCGTGGAGTCGGAGGTTTTCAGGCAGAGTCGGAGTCGTGGAGTGGAATTGTGGATTTCAGGTGGATTCGGAGTCACAGTCGGATTTTAAATTTAATATGGTGACTCCAGACTCCTCGAAAATTATGGAAATAAGTACAGTGGTACCTGCGTTGTAAGACCACCTGTTGTAAGACCGACTTGCCTTATGTGACAGCCTTCCTTCCGCACTAAGTAGTAAAAATTTTTAGTGCATTTTACACCCCAAGAGAGACTACACCCCCACGAGAGATCGCTTCATGACCACAGAAGGGGCAGTCTTATAGTGCAGGGACCACTGAAACAAAAAACATAAAATAATGTTAATTTTATTATATTTTTAAAAACCATGGAAAAATTAGTTATTTTTCTTTACTAACCACATAAAACTTGCATGCAAATAATGCCGAAAAGAGGAATCGGGAGTCAAAATTCAGGAGATCACAGGAGTCGGAGTCGTAGTCTTGTTCAGGATAGCGAAGGAGTCAGGAGTCTGGGTCGGTTCACTTTCTGGCCGACTCCAAAGTCTCGCTACAACAGCCATTTTACAAAACATTGCTCACTATTCCTTTTACAGGTCTACAGAACTATGTCATTATTATTTGATTTCTGGATGGAGCAGATGATTTTCAAGCTGTTTAAGGTCCTTTTTGTCAGAACTGTGGAGGAAAATACAGCTTTTTCGCGGTTTCGCATAGTTTCCTACAATCTCACTTTTAAAATATGGAACAGACTGCAAATTTGAATCCCTTTATAAGAAGAGCTTTCAAATGAGTGGTAGCATCAATAGTTTCCGCGAATTCTTTGTCAAAATGAATCTAAAGCTGGAAACATCAAAATTTGACAAAAAGATTTCATTTTCATACCAATTTTACGAAACGCTTTGATGCGGAAACTCATTTGAAAGCTCTTCTTGCAAGGAATTTAAATATGTAACTAATTTTGACATCGTGACCGTAGGTCTTATGATTACAGCAGTTGATTTTCATTCTTAATTGCTAACCAAAAACTGTCTTAAAAATATCTCAAAAGTTGACAGTTGGGGACAAGTAGTCTCTCTGTAATCTCTTGGTACTAATGCCTAGTTCACACGAGAGTGGTTAAGTGACGGCAAAGTTGTAGAGGTGCCAGGAACTCAAATTTCGCCAACTTTCGGCGTTTCAAGCCATTTTTGGACAATTATATAATCAATTAAAGATTATAAATCGTCGTTGATGGTTCCTATTACGACGAGGCTCTCGTTTTCTACGCCGAATCGCTCGTAATTTCGGACGAAACAAGAAGAGACTTGTGTCGGCGAGTTGTGAGGAGCCTCGTCGCAGTTCCATTGCTTCAATGTTAAACTAGATTCGCCCAAGGAGTCTCTTGGTTCGCCCAATCTGCCTCTAACTTCGCCCTAGCATCCACTCACTTCGCTCTAATCTTCAATTACGCCCAAGCAAATACCTTTTACGGTGAAGCAAGTAGCTGTTTCGGCGTTTCAACAGCCTGTTTGCGTCGGCGAGTTGTTCTCTTTTTTCGCCGAAGTTCCATTGACTCAATGATAAGTAGCCTCGCCCAATCTGTCTCTAACTTCGCCCAACCTGCCTCTAACTTCGCCCAAGCTGTCTCTAACTTCGCCCAATCATTTTGGGGGTCTTTCAGGTCTTTTGCATCGTGGCTTCTTCCTTCGTAAAGATTCAACCGGTTGAATCTTTGGTGAAGCAAGTTCTTGCTTCACAAACCTGTCACGTGATTTCTAGGAACTTTTGGCGAGGAAGTTTAAGAAGCGCCGTAGACGAAAATATCGTCGCCGAATTGTTGAATGTAGTTTAAAAACCTCCCTCTTTCCTGGAAAAGCAAGAAGCGACGCGACAAGAACCCTCTGTTACGTCTCCGTGTGAACTAGGCATAAGAGAGCCTTCTAGCAACAGCATCGGTCCCAGGAGGAGTTTACAGAATTGATCAAGTGATGGTGCTCCAGGGTATAGGGAGCATACTACCCAACAAACACAATCACGTTTAAATTACGTTTATAAACGGTCGAAAATCCGTTGAAAAACCGTTTTTTCACTACGTTTAAATTATGTTAAATTGGATGGTCCAAAAAACATGATTTTAACGTTTTACACAAACGGTCAGAATTATGTCATGCCGATGTTTCCAAAAACTGTTTTTTGATAGCGTAAAATAATTAGCAAAATCATGTTTTCATGAAACGGTTTTTCAAAAACCTTTTTTTAACGTTATTTTGATGTTTTCTCCAACGGTTATAATTTATCATATATTTTCTGTTTATGTGACATTTTTAATACACTGATGGAGAGAACATTTATTTAACGCATTTGAAAAATGTTTTTAGAATGCTTGCTATGCATGCTTTTCTAACATTACTTGTGGATTGGTTATATTACGTTATGCAAAAACCGTTATTTAACATATTTGGAGAATGGTTTCATTACGTGATGGGGAAACCATTATTTTTACGTTATGATGAAACCTTTTTTCAACGTTTTTGGGAAACGTTTTTATCACGTTGTGGGGAAAACCATTTTTCAACAATTATATTGAAATGTTCTTTCAATATTGGAGGAGGAATGCCTTTATTATGGTCTGGGGTGTTGGGGTGCAGGGGTAAACATTCGTTTGTTGTTGTTTTTGTTATTTTCCATGCATCTTGAGGGTCTTGTGTCACTGCTGGCCTCATCATGTTCTTCCACTGCAAAGAAAGTATTTGTTATCAGTCATTCACTAGTTATAAGGGAATAAGGCAAACATGTAACAAGCTGTACATAAGATTGATCAGAAAGATAAGATCAGCCAGAAAAGATCAATTTGAGAGGTTTCATACATGTAGATTAGATAACATAGATAGAAGAGCGACAGATGGATAGATAGATGTATAGATAGATACACATATATATTGATAGATAGATAGAGAGATAGATAGATAGATAGATAGATAGATAGATGAATAGGTGGATAGATAGATAGATAGTTAGATGGATAGAATGAAAGATAGATATGTAGATAGGTAGATAGGCAGATAGGCAGATAGATAGATAGATAGGTAGATAGATAGATAGATAGATAAATAGATAGATAGATAGATTTAAGTCACAGAGCCTGAAACTGAATGAAAATCTTCCAGTGCATTGAAAATGTCTATATTGGAGTGCAAAGTATACCAAGCTAAAGTAAGTTTTATTCAAACTGTAGTCAAATCCATACCTTAGATCTTTTGAGGTTCATTCATTTCATCTTTGGAAATTCATTCATTTGATTTTGACTAAATTTCACCAATATACATAAATATTCCTTGTAAATGATTGGGAAAACAGGGTTTTTATCCCAGATAGATAGATAGGTAGATAGATACACTTTGATTAATTTGTAGGTAGCGTAAGCAAGATTATACTTAATACCTGGGAGCTGCAGCCAAGAATTCCTCCAGTGATTGTGTATCTGCAGGAAAATTCTGGAAGAACAAGTGAATTTTAAAATACAATGTGTGTTCTTCACATATTTCAAAATATTACAACCAAAATAATGTAATGCATGTTTCTTAATTGATAGGAAATATATATCAATTAACTCACCTATGAGTCTTCAGCATGATGTTGCTTGGACAAAATCTGCATACTTCTGAATTCTATCAACTCTAGTACATGTGCATTCAGCCATGGAGGTTGTAAAATTGAGTTTCTTGCATAAATTATAGGGGGCAATTAGGGGGTAATTAGCTCCAGAAATGTAATGTGACTCTGCTTTATTACAATGAGCAAACTATATTGTAAAATAAATTCTTGTATATTTATACCTGTATTTGAATCTAAAATTAGCATTGCATTTTAGTTAATAGAATTTGAAAAAAGGACACTTAGCATGCTTAGATGTTGGATTATCATTTGGAATATGCTACACAAGGTCATAATTATAGCATGCCTATGATATTGTGCTATATGTAGATCCATAAAATTAGTAAATTTGACCTATCTATCTAGTTATCTATCTAGTTATCTATCTAGTTATCTATCTAGTTATCCATCTAGTTATCCATCTAGTTATCCATCTAGTTATCTATCTAGTTATCTATCTAGTTATCTATCTTTTTATCTATCTAGTTATATATATAGTTATATATCTAGTTATATATTCAGTTACCTAGTTATCTGGTTGTTAATTGTCCAGTTATCTATCCAGTCATCTATCCAGTTATCTATCCAGTTATCTATCAAGTTATCCATCTAGTTATCCATCTATCTATCTATCTATCTATCTATCTATCTATCTATCTATCTATCTATCTATCTATCTGTCTGTCTATCTGTCTAGCTGTCTGTCTGTCTGTCTAGCTGTCTGTCTAGCTGTCTGCCCATTGTTTGTTAGTTAGTTAAATAGTTTGATTTGTCTAAAACTGTCTATGTATTGAACACATTACAATGACTCTACTGGAAATGAAAGATTGGGCCTTCTGTGCATAGAACAAAGAGGAGCAGGGGGGGGGCAGATAATCAATCTATGTTCCGTCTATTGATCAACTATCTATCTATCTATCTATCTATCTATCTATCTATCAATCCAATCTATCTATCTAATCTATCTATCTAATCTATCTTTCTGTCTGTGTAATTCTAGGACGCATGATATTGCATGGTCATTTTAACATGTGAAAGATTGGACGGACCTGAGAGGAAACACCATGTTTTCAGTGCTGCTGCAGCCACAAGTGACAAAATGTTGTGTTTTTCAATTTTAGTAAAAAATTCATTGCACAGCAACGGAGGCAGATAGGAAGATGATTTTTGGGGCAAAAGATGCGCATATCAATGAGCTAAATGGACATTAGGTTCCTGTCCTAGTTGTGTGTATTTTTTCCTTCAGAATAAAGCATTAAGTGGCTGAAAAACGTCATTTTTCCGATTTTGTGTGTGACTTTTTTGTGTTGAGAGGGCCTAAAGTCTACAAATTTTGAGGAAGACAATTTTAACAAGACCCACCATCGAGTATATCATCTGTGGATTCCAAAAGTGTGAAACATTTTTTGTAGGTAAAATAGTTGTTGATTGATAACGAGATACATTTTAACATGCAAGTGAAAAGAAACACAACTCGACTGACTCAGGATAGTTGAATATGTCATCATGTAACACAGAGTAACACAGGAAAAGCATGACATGCTCAGACATTTCTGAGTCTATGCTTTTGATTTAAAAACTTTATGTTATGACAACCTCATGCAGGGTCTTCAACCAAACACAACCTTTCCACATATTTCTAACGTAAGAATAATGTATTTTCCATGTTGCAGAAAAACGTTTTCAAATAACGTATTTTTAACGTTTTCATTATACATATAAGAAACGTTAAACAATGAATTTAAAAGTTTAACTTTGTCGTTCAGTTTCAAAATTCTGTTGAAAATGTTTTTTTCAAATGTTTTCAAATTGATCATTTATAATGCTTTAATGACACTTTTCAATATATGTTCTGAAACAGTCTTGGAAAAATGTTTTTATGACCATATTGTCAAATGAACAACTTTCATTAATCGTTTTACATATTTTCAAGACATGGGAATAATGTTTTTTCCATGTTAAAGAAATATGTTTTTAAATAGCATATTTCTAACATTTTCTTGAAACATTTTAGAAATGTTAAAAAATGAAGTGAATGTTGCCAATCAGCTAAGAAATTCAATTGAAAAACTTTTTATTTTAACATTTTGAATTGGATCATTGATCACGTTTTAAAGACATTTTTATGTTAATGTTCAGAAACACTTTTGAAAGAAACATTATAATATGCATTATACAAACTAATTTTCAGGCAACTTATTTTCAACATTTTCATTAAACGTTTTTTCCACGTTAAAGAAATACGTTTTCAAAAAACATATTTCTAACATTTTCTTGAAACATTATTTCAACGCTAAAGTTAGATGTTACATTGTCATTAAAACTTTACCAACATCCATAGTGTCAGAATAACGTATTTTATGCATTACAGAAACTCATTTTCAGGTAACATATTTTCAACATTTTCATTAAACGTTTTTTCCACGTTAAAGAAATACGTTTTCAAAAAACACATTTCTAACATTTTCTTGAAACATTATTTCAATGCTAAAGTTAGATGTTACATTGTCATTAAAACTTTACCAACATCCATAGTGTCAGAATAATGTATTTTATGCATTACAGAAACTCATTTTCAGGTAACATATTTTCAACATTTTCATTAAACGTTTTTTCCACGTTAAAGAAACACGTTTTCAAAAAACATATTTCTAACATTTTCTTGAAACATTTTTTCAATGCTAAAGTCAGATGTTAAATCAACATTAAAACTTTACCAACATTCATAATGTCAGAATAATGTATTTTATGCATTACAGAAACATATTTTCAGGTAACGTATTCTCAAAATTTTCATTAAACGTTAAAAATATGTTAAACTTTAACGGTTGGAATAACACGTTTTTCAATAACATTGAAATTTGGTTAAAAAAACGTTATCAAATAACGGTTTGAGCACCGACCGCTATAAAACCGTTGAAAAACCGTTTGTGTTTGCTGGGTACTGCGACATTGAAAGACCTTGGTGCCACACTGATTTGTTCTCTTACGATGTTTTGCAGGATGTGGATGTGGCAGCAGAGGCCCTTACACCTAACCCCCTGAGACAGGAAGCCTTTGAGTCTACATTACCTTACATCGAAGTAGAACTTGCCAAGGTCATAAAGCGGTCACTACAGGAACCATGTAATATAACCCTGGGGAGTTGACCAGTCGAGTGGATAAAGAAAGAAGAAAGATCTAAGTACACAATGTAATTTTCTCAGTTAAAACGTTGGTGTTTAATCTGAGTGGATTCGTATAATTATATTGAAAAACTCAGAATGCAGTCCTTAAAATATGCAGCCTGAGGGCTTGCTCGGAGCAAAAGGGCTACCAATCAATCAGCCATGAGTCTGTTCTGTAACATATCACAGCCACATTGGATAATTTTGTCATTTGTAGCGTGGTAGCTCGCAAATATAGATTAGTGTTTGCAAATTGGTTGCTGATCTCCGATACCCAGCTGCTAAACTTCCATATTTTATAAGGAGTCACGTCACACAAACACAAAGCTATCAAACTAGGGTAATTCTCCCAAATGAGAAATTCCTAAGAAATGGGTAAAAATCTGAATCTAAAGGAACCAGGGAATGTAAACTGGGAATCGATCACGTGCATGAATACCACTAATACCCTATAGACAATACATGCGTATGCAATTTGAATTTGGAGATTGCAGGAGCAGAGCCATTTTGCAAATAACACACAGAGATGGTGCAAATGCAATAGTTGACCCTGTACATCTCACCTATTTTGATAATGTTCAGGCATACAAAGCATTTTCTCTTTCATAGTATTTGCATATTTTGAAGAAATACATAATTAATGGGAGTCTATTCCAAAGTCACATGATAAATTCCAATCAGAATACAACCGTAGCAGTGATCACAAACTGTCATACATAGTTTTGTTACTATGTGTGCTTTTAGCAGTTAGACATGAGACAAAAACATATAAGAATCTGCAACTTATAGAACTAACAACACCCAACAATGACTGTGAATTTTGAGAAAATGTTTTTTCACAGTCAACTGTCAAATCCGATAGAATTTTGTAACAAATATATCAAAACACACATGTCCATGGCATTTCTTGGACTTATCATATGCTCGTACATGGATGGATTAAGTCGATCTACAAGCCCTGATATACCATATCTATCAATGACTGGCACTTCCGCTCGTGGAATTGATGTAGTATTCTTGAAAGAATGTAAGATAAAAAGTTCAATTCCATTTTGTCCTTTTGATTTTTTTTGTCTTAAGATTATACATATATGAGATTACAGATTTTTCAAGTCAGCTTAGCGCTTTGGTAAACCGAAGTGACCATGTACTAAAATGAATATCATTTGTTTTATATGACCCAACAAAAATATCAAATTATACAAATGACTTTTTCATCAATGTTGGAAACAACCTAGTTGCCAAGCTACCTAAATTGTCAGATATGTTCAGTGCATATTCAGAAAATTGTAAATCCTTTTATAGCAGACTTGGCGTCAGCCCTGGCTCTTTTGTACTATCAGAAATAAGTCAATCTTTTATTTTAAAAGAATTGAAAGGTTTAAATCCCAATAAGAGCACAGGTTTAGACAATATTGGACCAAGATTTCTGGCTGATGGTGCAGATATACTTTCAAATGTTGTAACATATCTAATCAATCTGTCTATTACCACAAAAACTGTTCCCAGTTGTACAAAATTGGCAAAGGTTACCCCTATATACAAAAAGGGTAGTAAACTAGAGGTGGGCAATTACCGCCCGGTTAGCATTTTAACATCTGTGTCAAAAATTCTAGAAAGATCTGTATATGTTCAAGTAGACCAACATTGTAAATCGCAAGGTATTGTTTATCCACTCCAATCGGGTTTCAGAAGAAGTTATTCAACTGACACTTGCCTTATACAAATTCATGATCACATCAGAACTGAAATATCAAATGGAAATTATGTTGGAATGATGCTTTTAGATGTGCAGAAAGCTTTCGACAGCGTAAATCACCAGATGCTCTGCGAGAAAATTAATCTCGCTGGTATAGACAACACCTGGTTTAAATCTTACTTAGAAGGCCGAAAACAAACTGTTAATGTAAACAATGCCATGTCATCTGAAAAAACAATTAACTGTGGAGTCCCACAAGGGAGCCTTTTAGGACCATGGTGCTACTTGATTTATAGCAATGATATCGCTTCATGTGTAACATGTAATCTGGTCCTTTACGCTGACGACACTATTCTGTTAACTAGTCATAAAAATGTAGACACTGTCACATCAGAACTCTCGGAGGCTGCTTGTAAATGTTTTCATTGGTTGTCAAACAACAACTTGTCCATGCACATGGGCAAAACAGAAGTTATATTTTTCAGTTCTAAAAGAAAACGCTGTCATACTAGAAATCTTACTATTCAATTGTACGACAATGTAATAGAGCCAAAGCAAGAGGTCAAATACTTAGGTCTCAAATTAGACAACGTCCTATCTGGCGATTCAGTCGTCAAAGACATCGTAACAAAATGTAACAACAGATTAAAATTTCTATATAGACATAGAGACGCACTTGATACTAGATCAAGGAAAACTCTTGCTTTGGCACTATTACAATGTCACTTTGATTATGCTGTCTCGGCATGGTATATGGGCTTATCAAAAGCTAATAAGAAAAGACTTCAAATAGCCCAAAATAAAATTGCGAGATTTATATTAAATCTTGGTCCAAGAACATCTATAGGCCAACAGGAACTGGACAAAATTGGACTTCTAAACACACGTCACCGTGCAATTCAAATGATATTAGGTCATATCTTTAATATCAAAAATGACCTTGCTCCAAGCTATCTATCTCAAAATTTCACTCCAATACAACATGAGTACTCAACAAGAGGCTCCAGTCATAATTACACAGTTCCTCGGCCTATTGGTGTTACCTCTGGAAATTTCAATTATAATGGTACAAAATTATGGAACGAGCTACCTTCCTGGATAAAATCCATAAATAACAGACTGTTATTCAAGAAGAAAGTCAAAGCTCACCTCAGAACATTAGCCGCATAACATAAATATTTGCATTAATTTATATTAATTTATTTACTCGTATAACTAGTCATACTGTCTATATATATATAAATTATACATTGTTATGTTTGAACCATGATACCATTTTGTGATTTGATGGACCACACTGGAAATAAGTCTCATGTGAGACTTTTGTGTGTAATCCAAGATTTTTTTACACTTAATACTTCTTGTCTTTTTTATAAACATGTATGTATTGACTGCAAAAATATCTAAATAAAATCAATCAATCAATCATGGTGACACATGAATTTTTCAGATAAAATACCGAGCAACCATAATTAAAAGTTTGGTGTTTTATTTGAGCAGAACTTTCCTGATTAACGATCAGCAATCATTTGAGACAATTTTCTCATGATAAAAGCAATATTGATTTAGTTGAGATAACACAAAATGGCCAATCCAATGAATAATTTATGAATTGAAATCAATAAGATAACAAAAGGAAATGTTGCTGCCATCTTTAAATGAATAGCTTTGTATGTTTTGTTAGCTTTTATCTTTCGTCAAAATTACACAGTTTGTGTGCTAGAATAATCCAATATGTTGTTCAATATTCAACATTGTGTTTTGATGTTTGTGTCCGTTTGAAATAAGGATATGATTTTTTTGCATTTGGATTAGAAATTACACAAAGCTAAGGGAAAAATAATTAGAAAAAGGGAATTTAGAAAAAAATCTAATTCTTGAATTTATCAACAGCAACTTTCGCATAATAACTTGTGCGTACTACCATCAGAATTGTCAAATAGAAATGTAAGTTATATTCTGACTCGGAAGGCAATATTAATATAGAGGGAAAAAAGAATGTTCAGTGTCATTGTTGTGACGATTTGAGAAAATCAAAATGTGAAAAACTCAATAGAGCGAAAATTGAGCTCAACCAACAAGTGGAATGTGAAATCCCCTGGATGTAAACTTATGTTTTATTTAGTGCTGTATATTAAGTCTCATTCTGGAATAAGCTTTGAGATAGCCACTGAGTCTCTTTTTTAGACAATCAGTTTATTATCGTTTTCATAGCTATTTTTTTTTTGAAAACTTTGTTTTGCAGTTAAACCTTGAGATCATCGGGTATCTGTCAATGTGATTGGTCTAATCTTCAATCTGTGACATATCAGTTCAGAGTTTGACATCACATTTAATGACAAAGGAATTTAAAACTGTCAGGCATTGTTACTATTTGTGTACAACCACAACAAACAACGCATGTCTGAGCTGAGTGTTGCACCTCATTGTTTTCCAAACAAAATGTGTTGCTGTGTTTCACAAGACACCAATGATCACAATTTCAAACAACTTTTTTTGTCAGCAATTGCAACTCTCCTTTGAGCCCAAGTAGTCTGTTTGGTTCAGTTACAGTGCATAGTGAAACATACATCATCCATGTGTCACTGCAATTTGACAGTTTCCTGAAATATGTGCTTGTAATAAACAAAATTATTCAACTAATCTCTGACATCATAGTTTTGGAATGAAGCAAATTGCAAACTTGAAAAACATGTAGCTATGAAAACGATAATAACATTAATTGATGAACTGTAAGACACATGGTAAAACAAGCAAATATACTACCAGCATCCTATTATCATTGATCCATAAACACAACATTTAGTTTCTTTAAAATGAATCTTGTATCTTTAGAAGCCTGTATCGATGTCAGTAATATGTGATGTCTGGCAGACAGATCAGTTTTGTTTGTCTCAAGAATGAGACTGATAACCCTGTGTGTCTGGCTGCTGAGCTAATTGTGACTGGCTATACCATATACCATCCAATATTATGATATATCATGAAAGGTATATATTTGAATGTAGAGTCTTGAGTTTATCTCTGAAGCTGAAATGGATATTTCCGATATGTAGTTTTAAAGCTTTTGGCGAGTTCAATGGAAATTGGATTCTGTTGTTCTCAATGAATGCAAGTGATGAGACTCCACATTAGCTTTTGATATCTTAAATAAATGTCTCGAGTATTTTAATTATAGTGTTCCCCTTTTTTTCCTGAATCCCATGATCTCAAGAGGATGTTCAATCTTTCTTTTTTAAATATTAATTTCACAATAACTTAACTACAGCTTAATTATACTTTATCCGTATTTATACACAATTGATTGCATGTATGTTGGTAATATAGTCCAGGAGCATTAGATTTAACCCGGAACAAATTAGTAACAAGCTAAAATTTTCAGGAAACGTTCAGAAAATTGTCTGGAATAACATACTAAAAGTCCTCGAAAATCCTCCTATTGGCACCTTGGGAATTCAAGATGGCGTCCAAGATGGCTGACTTGAGCGTTTTTGTTGCTTCTTTGGCTCAAAATATGCTACCAATTTTATCGAAGTGTTGGAAATTAATATTCAAAGATAGAGAATTGACTAGAAGCATGTATTATGTAATTTGGAATTCAAGATGGTATCCAAGATGGCGGAATTTATGTAGTCAGGCAGCCAAACTTGATTTTTTACCTGAACCCTGCACCGACAGATAAGGTTTTTTTCTCAATGGATTTGTAGTCCTTAGACCCTCAATAAAACATAAATGGCGGGTAACGAGAGCATATCATTGAGTATTTTGAGAAATTCAAAATGGCCTGGTACCAAAACGAGCTTCGGTCAGCCTAACTTTCTTAATTTTGAGTCTAGATAGATGTACAATACATCTATTTCAGGTAAAATAGACATGGGGAACTCATTTTTCAGGTTTTTAGATACATTTGAAGTTAAAATCAATATATTGGATATTATGTGGAAAAATATAATTTTATCCCTCAAAGTTACAATCATTTTCATAGTTTTATAAATTATTAGGTTTCTTAATGTAAATGCATGTCAAATTGTTTTTGACACTTGTACATTTCTTTAACATAGGTGTTATTCTGGATACCGCCTATGCATTTAAGGTTATAATGACAAACACGTGATTTAAGATTGAATTGGCGTACAGACATTGTCACAATAATTGCTGACACAATTTACATTCTTTGACTTGCAAATGACTGTTTTAGTTCAAACAAACTTCAATCTGTCAAGGCAAAAGGTCCAATTGAATCATAAATATAAAAACATGGCAATGCTCTGCATTAAGAAGTATAAAATTAATTAAATTGAAATAATGGTTCTTCATACCAGATCAGGTACCACAAATTCGCATTCCTAATTATTTCATCAAGAAAAGAACTGCTGAGATGAAGAAATCAGATTTTTCTCCTGCACCTAATGTCAATGTGTACAAGTGTTTTTGCTTTTGCCAAATCTGCCAATCCGTTGCATTTTCGTTCATTGCAAACACGAATATTTGATCCACAAAACTGAGAAACAAAGTAGAAGTTGGAAATGGCCTTGCAACAAATCGAGGAAAATGCAATGAAAGGAATGACAATTAGGCTGCAGGAGGCTGGAGGAGTGAAAGATACTGGACATAATAACAGTCAATCTCCAAGTAAGCAATTTGTGGTACAACAAACTATGTTATTCCGGATTCTTCTGTAATAGCGCAAATTGAGGGAGTTAATGAGAGAGTATCTGCTCCATTATTTTGTTCACAGAAAGCTCTAATGTTACCCTAAATATAAACAATGACTACTAAGAGGAGAGTCTGGAGACTGCAACAACAGATTTTGCTGTCAGACAGATAAGAAGGGAGCTCTTATGGCTTGAAAACAATCATTTGTATGATGAAGTCCCAAATGTACGTTGAATATCTTCTGAAGAACCGATGCTCCTGTCCGAACAATCTCTTCATACCTGCCAATGGGAAGAGGCATCACTATTTTTGTGACAAGGTTTTAGGTGTGAAGAAGTGCAGTTCAAACAGCAGTAACCAATGGCTGCAACAGCTGATGAAATTGTTTGTAAATCAAAGTATCATAGTCCGCAACCAAACTTCTTGGCATTGATATTTCATCTTTTTATATTCTTGGGGAGTCTCTGCCATGGAACTGCTTCTGCTGGTCAGATGGACCACTGCAGTGACTCAGTAACAGCCGTAACATGATGGAAAACGGTTCCACAACAGGTGGGATCTGCGCCAAAATTGTACACTATATATATATGAATTAAATAATGTCAAGTGTTTGTTAAAATTGAAATTTTGCTCTGAATGCCATCATCATTATGTGGAACTTTTCATCCAACACGAACCAGGAACATCCTTTGACATCGTTGTGTGATCCCAATAATGGTTGTTTTCTGGCCACCAATTCCTCAGATGCCATAAAAAAGCAATTATAGTATTTATGATCGCCATGGCCTCTCCTAGACCCATGTCCTCCTCCTTTCAAAAATTGAGTCTTTTTGTGAAGAAAATAATGGAGCAATAGGTGGTGCTAGAAAAATATCCAAATCCTGGAGTCACAAAGCCAATTTTAAAAAGTTTAGGAAGATAACCGTCTCATTCCTCTACCTCTAAGTTCAAAGTACCATTCTTTCAACTGGACGAAGTCCCATTTCTTGTGCTATCACACTTGCTTGTTCTCATTGAGCATCTCATGCCTTTCTTAACACTGCTCTCAGATTCAAAAACATTCTGCATGCGAATCTCTGTATCTGCCAAATCACTGAAGAATGTGGAATAATACCATTTGTGGTACCATAAATGATGTGTTGCATGGAGACTTGCTGTCTGGACTATTAACATGTTCAGTTGCTCTTGCGCTAATAGTCATTCCTATCATTGCATTTTTCCTTGATTTGTTGCAAACCTATTTCCAAATTTAACTTCCTTTTTCAGTTTCGTTGATCAAATATGGGTCATTCTCAAATTTTGGGACAATTTGCGTCACTCTAGCTCCCTGACATTAATATGAATGCGATAAATATCTGAAGCGTCACTCTGCATCTGTTATTCATTTTTCTACTTAGAACCACTGCATTTGGAGAAAAAAGTCATTCATTAGACTTTTTTTAATGCATTATGTCCAGAAATCCGCGCAAAATCAATGGTTTTTCCCTGTCACTGGACCTGACATCACAAAATCAAGTGTTCATTTTCCTGCTAATATACCATTATTTTCAAAGTTTCTTTGCACGATTCATGGGAATATAGACTTGAATTTATATTTAGTTCATATTCAATATTTTTTATATAATTTCATTGATTAAATTAATACAATAGTCTAGTCACTAATTTATGTCAATTTTTTTGTCCCCTCCGTTACTTGCCATAGCTCTGTTCGTTATTGTTTTTTATGAGCTATTTTCACTGAATATCATCAGACGTGTGTGCGCCATAGTACCACTGCCTTGCAGACTTCATAAAACATGTATTCAATAAATTATGACATAATGTTCATAAAAAATGTTTTTGGTCCCACTAAAATGTCCCCTCCGTTTCCTTCATTTCCAAGCTTACCAATGATAATTTTACAGAGCAATTTCATGTAAATGTTGCAGGTGGCAGGTTTTAATATTCTGCAATTATTTTGTCTAATCTCCAAAATAAAAAGCAGTAATGAGCGAAAAAGCAAAAAATTGTTACCCTCCGTTACCGTCCACTCCGTTACCAGATCATGAGCAAGAAATCGACATTTGGACCGAAAAATCTACTGAAACGAGATGAAGTACTTCTGAAAATAATAGTTACATCAATCTTTTATCATTTTTCCTTTTGTTGCTGTTCCTACAGTTGGTTTTTTACATCAAAATTCCCCTCCGTTACCACAGTGTCCCCTCCGTTACAGGACAATTTTCCTATACCCATTGTCCCGAAATTTGAGAATGGCCCGTATCAGCATTATCCAGAATAACACCATTTGATAATCCACTGAAAATATATCTTACAGAAATATATAAATGTCAAAAACAATTTGACATGCACTTTCATTAAAAACCTAATCATTTATAAAACTACAACTTACACGGAAATGATAGTAAATTTGAGAGATAAAAATTATATTTCCGAATAATATCCAATAGGTTGATCTTAACCACCTAAAAACCTGACAAATGAGTTCTCCTTGTCTATTTTACCTGAAATAGAGGTATTTCACATCTTTCTAGACCCAAAATTAAGAAAGTTCGGCTGACCGATGCACGTTTTGGTGACCATTTTGAATTCGGCCATTTTCCCAAAACGCTCAAGGATACGCTCTCGTTTCCCGCCATTTATGTTTTACGGAGGATCTAAGGACCCTAAATCCATTGAGAAAAAAACTTTATCCGTCGGCGCAGGGTATAACCCTCTGGCTACCTGACTATAACAGAAACAGAAAGTCGGCCATCTTGGATACCATGTTGAATTTCTGATTACATAATAACTTCATCTAGTTCTTTCTATGTTCTCCATGACACTTTGATTGCATTTGTAGAGTATTTTGAGCCGAAAATGGTATAATCGCGCAAGTCAGTCATCTTGGACACCATCTTGAATTCCCAAGGTGCCAATAGGAAGCTTTTCGAGGACTTTTAGTATGTTATTCTAGACAATTTTCTGAATGTTTTCTGAAAATTTCAGCTTGTTACTAATTTGTTCCGGGTACATGCCAATATGGAGCTAATGCTACTGGACTAAGAGATTAATACACCACTTTGATGTTGCCAACCACAATATATATGATGCTCTGGATGGGGCTTTGCGTCCCCTGTCCCTAGGCTATATTACTCTTTAATTCCCTGTCTCTTTTTCAATTTTCGAATCAAATTTTTAATTCCCTGTCCCTCCGATCTCAATGGGTTTTATCTCCCCCATGTATTCGGCCAGTCTACTTTTGAATTTCCTGTCCCTCACAATCCCCCCTACCAGAGCCTCATCTATGTGCCTAAGAGTTTGAATATTCATATTTGTTATTTATATTTATATTTTCTTGTGGTCAATAAACTATTAACTTCCACCATCTGCTCTTGTCACCCTCACCTCTCAATGCCCTAAATCACGCCCCAGCTCACCCTAAAAGTAGGTCACTTTAAACTAGTTTAAATTTGGAAAGTCAATCCAATACACTACTTTATTGTTCAAACATCATTGCTCCATTCAATTTATTGACTAATAAAACTACATTACCTGCAAATATCAAATCATGATTGTATCAATATACAAGGTCTATGAGATCATGAGTATGGCTTTAGGATAGTATAGGTCAGACAAAATAGTCTAAACATCGCTTGTTTATTTCATGCTTCTTTATATTGTGTGCTAAAATATATGAGATGAATTAAAAATATACCAATGTTATATGACAGACACTTTTCTAAAACCTGCAGCTTAAGCATCACTAGTTTGCTCTTAGAATAGAGGCCATCGATCAGTCACAATTCTGTTCTGTAAGGAGCAGCGTATAATGTTATCAATGGCTAATTCTGTCATTTGTAACAGTCTGGGTGTTGGGCAACTTGGGTGCTGGCCTTTTACGCCAAGCTGCAAGTTCCACATATAAGGTGTCACATCACATAATCATTAACAGGGCCATCTGCCATATGGAAACAACCCATAAGCTCTGCTAGTTTTCAGAGAAACATCCAGCTGTTCTTCTTTAGTCCTACTTATTCTTTGAATGACTCCAACTTAGCAAGAACCTGGCTTTACTCCAGATTAAACATTTAACTTTTGAAAAAAGAAATGATATCACCTCAACCATTTTTAATACAAAAACACTAGGACAACATAGACCCCTCCTGAAAACAAAACTTTTATATCACCGTTTTCTTGGATGGCATATTATTCTGTGTCTTTCAGCTTTCAATACAGTTGTCCATCAAGAACCATATAAATAAAAAAATTAATAAATAAAAATATGAACTCACTATATGTTTCCCATGCTGGTAAACATTGAATTCCAGCCGAACCCTCTCCCACTGTACAAATAAGGGATTACTACATAATCCAATGACAGAGGGCAGTATCTCATGTGGCAATCTACTATGCATACATCCATAATATCTTAATGCCTCTTCCCATTACATTAATTGCATGGTGAATTCTGCATATGAAAAGACCCATTACAAATTGCATGCTAAAGCTAACGCTGTATTACTGAAGATATATTAGATATATCGCTATGCTATTACAATAAGGAAGACTGGCCGTTTCACCGTCTTTACCATTAGATTGTAGCAGGATGGCTAGACATATACTCTATACAGTCCCTTTCCAGTTGCTTTATAGGTAATGTTTTTGCTGCTCTGAATAGCTAGGGACAAGTAGTCCCTCGATAATCTCTTGGTACTTTGAGAGCCTTCTATAGTAACAGTGTGGGTCTTAGAAGGAGTTTATAGAATTTGTCAAGTAGTGCTCTAGGGCATAAGGAGCACGCCACAGTGACATTGAAGGACCTTGGTGCAACACTGATTTGTTCTTTTATGATCATTTTCGGGAAGGGGATGTGGCTGCAAGGGCCTTTAAAACTAACCTTCTAAGACAGGAAGTCTTTGAGTTCATAAGGAAGTATAGTACTTGCTGTGGTCATAAAGTGGTCACAACAGGAAATGTTCAATATCATGGAATACGTGATTATAACATTTTTCATAGGCATAAATATGTGGCCAAGGCCCTTCAAGGGCCCTTACAACTCTTCCATTAAGACAGAAACGCTATGAACTCACATGACCTTACACAGAAGTAGGACTTGCTAATAACATTAATGGCCATAAAGTGGTCACAACAGGAACTACGAAACATCGCCCTTGGAGAAAGGCAGTCAAATAAACACAACTAACCCCTTGAGCCAGTAAACACGAGTTCACACGCCTTTACGATTAATGGTTGTAGTGATCACTGTGGTCATAAAATGGTCTCCACAGGAAACAGTATTACCGCAGCCCAAGAAGAGACCACTTCTTAACCAGAGAACGGACAGTTTTATAACACAGAGACCACTGTTGTACAATATTATTATTATATGTATTCCTTATATGCAGATTTATATATGAATCTATAAACTTCCAGACTTGGCTGCCCAAAGGTCTACTCAGAGCACAGGGGCCACCCATCAATCAATCACAAGTCTGTTCTGTAACATATCACATCCCCATCCCCATGAGCTATTTCTATCATTTGTAGTAGTCAGGTTGGCTGCAAATATAGATTAATATCAGGCAACTTGGCTGCTGGCCTCTACCACCCAGCTGCTAGACGTTCATTTTAGGTGTCACATTATATATATATATATATATTCACATACCGCTCCATTCTGTTACCAGAAATACAGATTTGTCACAGATAGGTAAGTAATCAGGCATTTTATTCATTGAAGCATGTAACTTGGCACACAATAATTAAAAGACATATTGAAGAATATTTTTTAGATAGGGAGCCACTTCAGATTTGACCTTCTTGACCTACAACCAAGTCTTTGGAATTGGAGTCAGAGTCATGCAGTCGACTGCAGAAAAACAGATGAAGAGGTAATAAAAAGTATGCCAGACTGGTGATGTTATTTAATATAAATGCATGATATTATTTAAATTTTGCTCTGCATGACTAGTGATTGTGATAGGCCTAACGATTACAGCAGTTGATTTTGATTCTTGATTGCTGACGGCGGCTGACCAAAAGCTGTCTTAAGATAGTAGTTGATAGTTGGGGACAAGTAGTCTCTCCATAATCCTTTGGTACTCAAAGAGCCTTCTAGCAACAGCCCAGGTCCTTGGAGGAGTTCATAGAATTGGTCAAGTGATGGTGCTCTAGGGTGTAGTGAGCGTACCACTGTGACATCGGAGGACCTCAGTGCCACACTGATTTGTTCTTTTACGACATTTTGCAGGAAGGGGATGTGGCAGCAAGGGTCCTTACACCTAACCCCCTGAGACAGGAAGCCTTTGAGTCTACATGACCTTACGCGGAAGTAGGACTTACTGTGGTCATAAAGTGGTCACTACAGGAACCATGTAATATCACCCTGTGGAGTTGACAAGTTGAGTAGACATGAAATAAAGGAATATCAAAATACACCATGACATTTTCTCAGTTAAAATGTAGGTGTTTTAGCCAGAGCAGATTCCTATAAAATTATATTCAGAAACTCAGGACGCAGTCCTTATAATGTGCAGTCTGAGGGCCTGCTTGGAGCAAAAGGGCTACCAATCAATCATTAGTCTCTTCTGTGACATATCACAGCCACATTGGATAATTTTGTCATTTGTAGCCTAGTAGCTCGCAAATATAGATTAGTGTTGGCAAATTGGTTGCTGATCTCCAATACCCAGCTGCTAAACTTCCACATTTTATAAGGAGTCAAGTCACACAAATACAAAGCTATCAAACTAGGGTAATTCTCCCGAATGAGAAATTTCCAAGAAATGGGTAAAAATCTGAATCTAAAGGAACCAGGGAATGTAAACTGGGAATCGATCACGCGCATGAAAACCACTATTTGTAAGACAATGCAATTTGAATTTGGAGATCGCAGGAGCACAGCCATTTTGCAAATAACACACAGATATCATGCAAATGCAATAGTTGACCTTGTACATCTCACCTATTTTGATAATGTTCAGGCATGCAAAGCATTTTCTCTTTGATAGTATTTGCATATTTTGAAGAAATGCTAAACTAGTGGGAGTCTATTCCAAAGTCACATAACAAATTCCAATCAGAATACAACCATATCACAAACTGTCATACATAGTTTGTTACTATGTGTGCTTTTAGCAGTTAGACTTGAGACAAAAGCTTTTAAGAATCTGCAACTTATAGAACTAACAACACCCAACAATAACTGTGAATTTTGTTTTTCATAGTCACCTGTCAAATCCGATAGAATCTGATATACCATATCTATCAATGACTTGTACTTCCACTCGTGGAATTGATGTAGTATTCTTGAAAGAATGTAAAAAAAAGTTAAATTCCATTTTTGACCTTTGGACTTTTTTTGTCTTAAGATTACACATAATAAATTACACGTTTTTATAGTCATCTTAGCACTTTGGTAAACCAAAGTGACCAAGTACTAAAACAAATTTAATTTGTTTTATGGTGACACATGAATTTTTCATATAAAATACCGAGCAACCATAATTAAAAGTTTGGTGTTTCATTTGAGCAGAACTTTCCTGATTAACGATCTGCAAGCGTATGAGACAAGTTTCTCATGATAAAAGCAATATTGATTCAGTTGAGATAACACAAAATGGCCAATCCAATGAATAATTTATGAATTGAAATCAATAAGAAAACAAAAGGAAATGTTGCTGCCCTCTTGAAATGAATATCTTTGTTTGCTTTGTTCGCTTTTATCTTTGTTAAAATTACACAGTTTGTCTGCCAGAATAATCTAGGATGTTCAATATCAAATATTGTGTTTTGATATTTGCGTCTTTTTGAAATAAGGATATGACTTTTTTGCATTTGGATTTGAAATTACACAATCCTAAGAGAAAAACAACTGTAAAAAGGGAATTTACAAAAAAAAACCAGATTCTATAATCTATCAACAACAACTTCGGCTGTAAATCTCGTGAATACAGTGAATACATTTTTCCAATAGAAACGAGTAAGACTTTGAAGGCAATATCTATATAGAGGGGAAAAATAATGTTCAGTGTAATTGTGAGACGATTTGAGAAAATGAATATGTGAAAAACTCAATAGTGCTAAAAATTGAGCTCAACCAACACAAATGTACCAGTTCTTTTCAATAGATGAAATCATTTATATTATTCAAAACAACTTTGAAATTGAACAGAGAAATGAAATAATATATAGTTGTGGAATGTGAAATTCCCTGGATGTAAACTTATGTTGCATTTAGTGCTGTACGTATTAAGCCTCATGCTGGAACAAGCTTTGAGATAGCCACATAGCCTCATTCGTAGACAATCAGTTTAAGATTAATTGTGGAACTGTAAGAGATGCAATAAAATGATAAAATAATGATGAATAAATATATATTATTATATATATTACAATTTTTAGTTTCTTTAAAATGAATCTTGTATGTTTGGAACACTGTATCGATGTAAGTAATATGTTATGTCTGGCAGACAGGACAGTTTTGTTTGTCTCAAGAGTGAGATCGATACCCCTGTGTGTCTGGCTGCTGAGCTAAGGAATTGTGACTGGTTATACCATCCAATATATGATATATCATGAAACGGATATATTTATGAATGTAGAGTCTTGAGTTTATCTCTGAAGCTAAAATGGATATTTCCGATATGTAGTTTTTAAAGCTTTTGGCGAGTTCAATGGAAATTGGATTCTGTTGTTCTCAATGAATGCAAGTGATGAGACTCCACATTAGCTTTTGATATCTTAAATAAAAGTCTTGTGTGTTTTAAATATAGTGTTCCCCTGTTTTTCCTGAATCCAATGATCTCAAGACAATGTTCCATCTGTCTTTTTTCAAATAATATTAATTTCTAAATAATTTTAACTACAGCATAATTATACTTTATCTGTATTTATATACGATTGATTGCATGTGTGTTGGTAATGGCTACATACACCACTTTGATGTTGCCAACCACAATATCTATGATGCTTTGGATGGGCTTTGAGTCCCCTGTCCCTAGGCTAATAGTAGGCTACATTACTTTTGAATTCCTTGTCCCTTTTTGAATTTTTTGAATTGATTTTTGAATTCCCTGTCCCTCAAGTCTGGACGGGGTTTTATGTCCCATGTCTTTGACCAGGAGGAGTTTATTGAATTTCCTGTCCCTCATTACCCCTCACCCAGAGTCTCATCTATGTGACTGTAAGTATGAATTATATTCATATTTGTTATTTATATTTTCTTCTGGTCAATAAACTATAAACTTCAACAATCTGCAGTTGTCACCCTCAGTCCCTAACCTCTCAATGCCCTCGATCAGCTCACTCTAAAAGTAAGTCACTTTAAACTAGTTTTAATTTGGAAACTTTTTATGTATTTTTTTTATTTATTACATGTTTAAGTACATTATAATAAAAAAGAATGCTAATTCAATGTACAAGGTAAAATTAAAAATATGAAATTTATATATAAATACGATAAAAAATAATATATACATTTATATTTAAAGAATTTCAATTAAAAGTCTTTAAAAAGCAAGGGCGAAGAGATGGATCTTCACAGCCTTCTTAAAAAGTTCGAGGGAAGATATTTGCCTCATTGCAGGGGGGAGGCTATTCCAAAGCTTTGGCGCTGCAACCGCAAACGAACGACCCCATACTCGATCGAATACACAATAATATAAAAATTTTGTTGTTAAAAGGCTTTGCTCTGTTCATTTTCCAAGTACTTTTGATTAATAGAAATTAATTCATATAAAAAAAGAACTTATCTTTTTACTGATAAATGAGTGGAGGGGTATAGGCAAAAATTAAAATTTTCTAAGTGCGTGCATCTGCTAGGAAAATTCATTGTGTGGTACTGTAGAATGTAGATACTCAGTACATGGGACTTGAAGATACCACATTCTAGACTATTTATGCTTCAGCACAGACTTGACTTTTGTCATAGATGTAAAATTTCAGTAATCGCACTGAAGGACAACTGTTCCTCTAGAGTTTTTAGTCATACCATTAGCATCACAATGTGCTTTCCCCTCCTACACCTGTATGTTTAGGCATGCCCAGGAATACATAGGAAATTCCTGCTGCTCACTTCCCACGAGCTTAAAAGCTATTTGCAAGTTACAACATAGTACATGACTCGTGTGTGTTTCGTATTGTTTGCATCAATAGCTGAGTTATTTTTGTCAAGATATCTTCTTTAGAGAAACTTCGTATTAAATTCATTCTTCATCATAAGGTAGGCTTAAGTCATATATGACCTTGAAATGGCTGTTGCGGTTGAACTTGTTTTAATTTGTAACACACACTATGGCAGGAGCTGTAAAATTATATATCTCTCATACATTTTGTTCCATAGACTGCCTTTAAATTTGCTTTGGATAGTGACATGCCATTGGCACCATTTTATGTCAGATGTCTTAAAAGCAACTGATGGATACATAAATCTAGGTTATTGCGTTGGTTCAACACAATACGAAACTTCATGTAACAGCCTCATAACCTATTCTGACCTCGAAGGTAATCAACCATCGCATTGGTAAAATAGCCATACATGCGATAAAACTGTACATTGATATAGGCTGACCCCTTTCAGAAAGAGCATTCATGATATGCCTCTCTGCCAATTTCTGCTGCAAGAACGTCAGATTTTGATAATGGAAGTGCACCTTACCGCAACACATATTGGAAATATCTTGTATAAATCGTCTATTCAGCAGTAACTTTGGAGGAAATCCCACATACATGTAGTTTGTTTCGTTCACCATGCAATAACCTTAATAATGAGAAGTGGCTTCACAGAAGTATGCTTGGAAGTCTTTTGCAATGACAGGAACAAATGTTGGTAATATTTTTCATATATGATAAGAATTAAGGGGGTCATTTTGAGGACTACAATCCGAATACTGTATCGTATATATCCTTCACATAATAGTGAAATATTGCACGCTGCCCAAGAACATAGAAAGCTACATGTCTATGCATACTATAGAGTAGCAGCATGTCCAAGTAAGCAACTGATTAGATAATATAAAAACAATCATCTTTTGTTCTGGATTTCCTGTTAGTCATCACTTACATTCAGCAGGGTCATAGAAGACAGCCACACAGAGAAAACACAGAATCTAATACACAGAACCACTTTGGAATAAAATTGTATTGAACTCTTATTCGGTAAACGGCACTAGTTCAAGTAGCCAGACAATGGCAGACATCCATGCAAAAGGCCTGTTTTAACAGATCTGTGAAATCTGTTTTCTGATCTATTGATGTTTATTCATTATTGCAATGAAATGGGTAAGCCCAGACCTTGTTTGACCCGATTTTGTTTCAAAAATACAGAATTACAAACTGTTTTCATATGCCATCCCCGTATTATTTCTCCAGGACTTTATTTCACAGTCTCCTAAAGAAGTGATAACTTATTTTTGTCCTTCAGTTTACTATAGCATACATTGCATTATTTCTGGAGTGGACTACTTGCTCCATACATTTTTGTCCCTCTTTATCTCCATTCTGTATATGCTGCTTCGTATATTCTCTTTTTTGCGGCCTTTTATGTCCTTGTCTGTATTTGACCAAGAGGAATTCCTGCAAAATAGCTCCATATTTTTTCATTTTCTATTATATGAATATATCACTAACATAATAGAAACAGCTAGTGTGGTCTGCAACCGCACTGCATGTTCTGTAGGCCTGCAACAATGCAACTGCTTTACGTATTTCTTTGAAATATAGTAGGCCTACAATATAATTATCTCTTGTGGCTATCCACCATGTGGCTCTGTTGCATAGGCTTAGTGGTTAATGGATTTGTTCTGTGACCATGATTCAAATTCAAACTGTGCTCTACCCAAACGTTATCACTATGATAATTGGTATGCGATATAAATCATACGGTCTTATCACTCTGCATATATACAAAATACCTTATTATCCTCTTATAAGATATATATGGTAGATAGATAGATAGATAGATATGGTAAGTGCAGCCCTCTAAGCCCAGTTCTGGGCGCTCACGAGGGTTGATTGATGAGATGGAAGAGAGAGCGGGTGTCCTAAACAAGTTACACATTTACCCCTTGTGAGGGATCTTTTACTTGCCCAGCATAGACACTAATACAAGGGGCCGCCAATTTAACGTCTCATCCTTCCTTCTTCCAATAATGCTATTAAAGTTACAATTGGACACTTTCATAATGTTAAGCCTCACTAAGTTTCTTGTTTCATTGTTTTGTATATACCATACTTGTTGTTAGTATTTCAGTCTTCTGCAGACACATGTTTCAGAGGGTTAGCTCTTGGCTTCATATTGCTGGGTCCCCCCCCCCATAGGGATACCATTGCTGTCAAGTGCATTTATAAATACAGGATGTAAAGCCAAAATCACCCATCAATTCAGATATATCAAGCAATCAAGGTAACAGTATGATATTAGGCAAGTTTTTGAGGGTATAAGGTCAAACACCATACTGGTCCCTTATAGGCAACCTGCATACACATAAATCTGTGTTATTGCATGGGTTCTATGCAAATATGAAATGTCATGTTACACAGCCGACCTAAAGGCAATCAGCCTTCACAAAGTCAAAATAACCAAACATGCGACAAAAACTGTTTGGTGATATAGGCTGACCCCTTTCAGAAAGAGCGTTCATAAGATGTATCTCTGCTAAGCTCTGCTGTAAGAATGGTCAAGATTTAATATTGGTAGAGCACCTTACCACAAATATGTTCCATAAATCTTTTGGGTAATATTACTTAGCAATATCTTTAGTATGGTATGAATAGTTTTATCTACCAAGGGATATCACTGATGGGAAGTGTGCTATTTATGTACTGTAGAAAAAGTACACTCCTGCTCATAAATATGGAATACTTTTTTGGAAAAAAAAGTGTGAAATAAATGTTAATTTCAGAGTTTGAATGTAAGCAAGGTCCATTGTAAAGGTCAAGACATCTTCGTTAATCACTCTTTGAAAGCCTTAACTACATTTTTTGCAAGAATTTTTAATTTTTGGTTTAATGCACCCTGAATTTCCATATATGGGCAGTTTTACAGTATTTGCACTCGAAGTGTCTCATGGGGGGTCAAAATAAAGTTTGAAATTTGAGAATTTCCATCATTCTATCATAAAATTAACATATTACTGTTTCTATAATCAAAGAGGACTGAAGTGATTTGGCGGTTTACTACCAAAATACCGCTACTTAAAGTAGGCAAGGGCTGATTCTTGAAAAAACTGTTTATCAGGAAAAATATCCGTCGAGAAACAATTTTCACCCATTCTTATTCTTGGAAATCAAGCCACATTGTTGCATAAGAACATCAAAACCCATACAAAACTTAAATTTTGATTAAAATATGCCACAATTCTTTTTTTACCATTTTTATTACAAAATTACATAAATCTGGCTTGCCATTACCCTGAAAGTTTCGGTTGAGTAGGGTACTAGTCTCAAAAGACGCATGATTTCCATGGTTGATAATCCCTAGGTATCCTATTAACCCCATGTCAAGTTTTGTTACTGTACGATTGAAACTCATGGTGTTCGGCTGTGTCAAACATAGTGTTTTGGAGTAAAAAACTGCCGAAAATGACCAAAAATCAGGCGTCTTTGGAAAAATCATCTTTGATGGCTCTATTAACAAGATATTTGGTTATTATCCTTTAAAGTCATTCACTTAATAGCAAGAAATTACAATTATATTGATATATGACACAAATAAATCAACTTTTTTCTCAATTTTGATTTTCTCAAAATAGTGTAATAGATAACGAAAGATAATATATTTGACATTTTCAGTACTTATAAAAACCCTTTTTTGGCATCCAGGTTTACTTAGTTCATATTACCATGGCCGTTTCTTCAATGAATCCAGTGTTAAAACGCATAAATCAGAGCAAAATTTCTGATGTGTTGGAGAGGACATTTTTTGACATCATGAATTTTAATTTCTAAGAAAATGTATGAACATGGCCTGGATATATTTTTAATTTGTATTTGTCGCATACTTGTAAAGGCACATGATTGAGCAAAAGATACACAAATAACTTGTTTTTCCTACAAAAAACTTAGTGTTTTTTCTATGGGTTGGAGAGGACATGCTTTTTTTGACATCACATCAAGCCTCACATTCTGAAAACCAATTATGGTTAGTGAAACAAATGTTTCTGTTTTACCTTGAGATATGTCTCAAGCTTCAAAATTAACACAAGCAGTATACACAATCTTTGATACTTACTCATAACAGCATATGAAGCAACTGATGGTCCATCGAAAACAAAATTTTTGACATCTGCCATTTTTTATATTTTAGGACCCAAGTCATGTTGTATATAACTTATTCACATGAAACCTGTTGTATTTTATACCCAGGCCGTAGGTCCAGAAAAGTATCATTAACATGAATCACAACTGATTGAATATATTTTTCTGTTCATCCATGAAATTGGCAAAAAAGTCTGTGAGACATAAAAATGTGTCAAAATTTGTCCTAAATTCCTTACAGCTTCAAAACAAAGCATTGCAGAAGGGTAAAATCTGGTGCATTTATATTTCAGTGTAGGACAAGATTGCAACTGCCCAAAATTTCGATTTACCTATCATACTTTTCTCGTAATAATTGCATAAACATGAAAAATTGCCCGAGTGCAAATACTGTAAAACTGCCCATATGTCTCGCTGCTGTAATTTTTCCTGCATGGGGTTAACGCTGCAGCATGCGTTTTAAACTACAACATGTTCTTCACTTTAGCGGTCATTGGAAGTAGTTTCAATTGAATCAGACCATCATGTGCTTCAGCAGAAGTTGCTAAAGTTGTCAATTTCAATGGAGGATGTTGAAGTATTCCATATTTATGAGCAAGAGTGTAGATAGCCACATGTTAAATCACACTTTGGTATATGGCAGGACATGTATCTTATCTGCCAAAAGCATAGGATTCTGCTTCCGAGCCCGATATTTTAGTTATATGCTCTTTATCCATGAAATGGAATAAAGCAGTCTTTGATAGCAGTTGTCCCTGGTACATGTTAGTTCTGCATGAGAAATAACATTGTATCGAATGTAATTCTTCAGCAAAAGTTCAAATTTACTGATATTCGAAATTACTAAGAAAGAGCATACTTTCCAGTGTAAATATTTTGTCTGCCAATTTGTTGTTGTTAGGTGTTGGGACTGCAACATTGTAGTCTTCCTTCACATTTTTTTCACATAATGGTCTACTATATTGATATGTATATGTCTCAGGCATGCCAGAGGAACTCCCATATACCGAAATAAGGGAAAATGAAAATAAGTGGAGCCATTATGCAGACATACCCTATGGTCCTGGATGAAAGCAGCCATATTTGGAGGAAAAAAGGACAAAAGCATAGCGAAGGCACAGAATGAAGAAATAGAAGGTATGATTCCATATCGTCCTGCAGTTTGGTAATACTAGCGGGGCAGGTATGTAAAAAAATAATGCATTTATACATAAAAGCATGGAACTTGGTGCACACTTAAAAAACATCTCTACAAATATAATTGGATAGGGAGCCACCCCAGATTAAGCATAGATGGCTACTGGCTGCCATTTTCCAAAATGGCTGCCAATTCTTCCATTTTGTTGCTTTCTGTGTAGTTCCTGTGAATAGAATGCATGCAAATAGTGTTTGTTATTCCTTCTCTAGGTATTCAGAACATTACTACAACATTTTTAGTAGCCTTAACTATTTTCAGGCTTTCTAGAATCCATTTTGTTAGAATTATCAACTCAAATACTATATTTTTGCGGTTTTGCGAGGTTTCGCCAATTCTAAATAAATATACAAATACGTTGCATATTTGAATTCCTTACAAAAAGAGCTTTCAAATGAGTACCCGCATTAATGGGTTTCGTAAATTTGGAGTGGAAATGGAAAAAATGAAAATTTAAAGTTTTTTGAAGATTTCGGTTCTGAGGTTCATTTTGACAAAGAATTCACGGAACCTACTGATGCTACCATTCATTTGAAAGCTCTTCTTACTAGGAACTCAAATATGTGGTCTATTTAAATATTCATTGAGATTCCATAGAATTATGGAATACCGCGAAAATGCTGCATTTTCTTCAACAGTAATAACAAAATGGACCCTGACCATCCTAAAATTCCTTAGTTCAACCCAGGAATCAATTGATAGTGTTTTTGAGGTCTTTAGAAGAAATAATGACCACTGTTTTCATATGGTCAAACTGTAGGCACTTCAAAGAAAGCAGGAAAATGAGATAACTAGCCGCCATTTTGGAAAATGGCTGCCATGGGTCAACCAGGTCAAATCTGAAGTGGCTCCCTATCTAAATTTATTCTTTAAGATGTTTTTAAATGATATGCCAAGTTTCATGCTTCTATGTATAAATGAAATATTACTCCCCTATTCATGACAAATCTGCCCCACTATACACGTACATGTATGATCAACCAAGGCAGTCATTTAAAGTAATGTATATTGATGTGCTTACTTTTGAAAAATGAAGGTCTGTGATGGAATTCCTTTAAATCTCTTTCAAATTAGAGAGATTTTGCAAATAATAGCTGATATCCATAAATTAGTTGTATAATCCTACCAAGTAATTAAATCCTTATACAGAATGCAACCATCTGAACATACCACCTTTCCCACTTTTAAAAATGTTGCCTTGTATTACCTTTTGAAGTCATTGTGTTAAATTAAAAAAGTTAATAAACGCAACTTATATCAGATTCAGATTCCATGTCAGCCAAGTCAAAGACATTGTATGTAATAACAAAATTGCTGTTGCAATTAGGTCTTATCTTTGCTTCATACAGTAGAACCTGAAATAAAATAAGAAAATTTCTGTCTAACATGGCTAGCAAAGTAAATGCAATTGGCAAAAGGACACATGCACTAACAACAAAATAAACACAATGCGGTGATAGAGTTTGAATGGTGTTGACTTATTGATTGGTATAATGTACTTTTAACGGGTAATTTAAAGAAGGTAAAAGTAGGAAGTGATTTGGCAGAAGCACAAAGTTGTGAAAGGGTAAAGTAGTGGCTGATTCTTGCTTCAAGCTGGGGAAGTCATGAATACTTTATTTTGGTTTGTAATGTAAGTTGTCACGTTTTTGTATCAACTTATTTTTACCTCAGCACACTTGCAGCTAAGATATTTTGTCCAAATGTGGCACGTTTTTTTTACTAATAGTTGAATGAAAGAGCTCCATGAAATAGCTGTAACTCGTCTGTTGTCCAGGATGTCCGTTGCCTCTGTTTGGTTTCATCAAGGGCTTTATCGAGTTTGTAGCTGACAATTTAATACCGGGTTAATCCTGCACATATCTCTCTTTCTCCGAGGGTTGAAATGTTTAATTTCTATTTCCATTACATTTTTTGCGATGATTCTGGTGCATTTCCTGCAAGCCATTTGTGTTTATTAAACTGTGTGCCAAATTTCAAACTTCTATTGTAAATGAATAATTACTTCCCTATTCACGACAAGTCTGCTCGCTATTTGTTTACAAGCTGGTCCAGAAGTATGATACTCCAATCAAATGTTGAGGTGGAAGCTTCAAATCCGGCCAGGGCACGGAGGTTATGTTTGATATCATATTAGAAACGCATTTAAAAGCATTGTGAGAAATACATGAAAGGACATCCTCAAATATAATTGTGCATTCACATACACAAAGTTATGACATGCAAGGGTAATCAATCCTGTTCCATGAATCAATTCAATTGATAGATAGATAGATAGATAGATAGATAGATAGATAGATAGATAGACATGGCAAGTGCAGCCCTCTAAGCCCAGTTCTGGGCGCTCACGCGGGTTGATTGATGAGATGGGAGAGAGAGCGGGAGTCCTCAACATGTTAGACATTTTCCCCATGTGAGGGATCTTTTACTTGCCCAGCATAGAAATTGATACAAGGGGCCACCAATTTAATGTCTTATCCGAATGACATCCAGCTGGGATTTTGCTCATGAAGGTAGACTGAAAATTTTGGGTTCCCCACTCGGGGTTCGAACCCATGCAGGCCAGCGGAGCAGGCGGGAAACCTTAACCACTTAGCCATTTTATTTTAACACTGAAGTATACACAATTATGAGATGCTTTATGAGAGCTTTTTGATTTGCATGGACTATGTCATTCCATGAAATTGCTAATACATTTCTGAAGAATGGTTTCATTTCCAGTATGAATGACACAATGAAAAACCCATATTACTAAAATCAATTGCAAAAACCTGGTTAGGTTGCAATAACATGCGGACATTAATGAACATGACTGAAATGTTTTATGCAGATATTTTCGCATTTTGTATTTCATAAAATGTCAAACGATCCTTTTCCTGATCTAATTTTTTTTTAAGCCACGTAAACATGTTCTGATTTTTCAATCAATTTTTTCTATTCTGTTGAATCACGAAAATGTTGTTTTTGTGTAACAATAACACATTAGTTTGCCTTTTTGCAAATGTGCTATTATCCTTGTACAGTTCTCCTAAATGGCTGAATAAAGGAAAACGTGGCTTAGTAGTAAAAGTCACACAAGGGATTGATGGGTGACTGGGGCTTTACATCAGGTATTTATGCATTTAATTGGGTTGATTAAGAAAGTGTACCACCGTCGCCTAATGATTAAGAGTGCTTGTTTACGCAAACAATGACTCTGGGGGTGCAGGTTCGAATTCCACCCCAATTTCAGTTTAGTATGAGCTTCATGTCCTGTCCTTCAATTAATGTAGATTACTTATATAGGTAACCAAGATTCACATTCAGATATTTTTATTTCTCTCAAAAGTAAACATCCAAAATATGACAATGTTTCAAAATTTAAAAAAAATTTTAAAAATGGCAATTGCTTCAAGATGGGTGACCCCTTTAAGACATCTATGATGTCGCTATCAAAGGGCCACCCTCCCCCATCCCTACTCCTGGCCATTAACAAACATTATTTGCATAATCAGAAGTGAAACTGAGTTCCTTTTCGATCTTTTACTTAATTTAAGGTTCATTTGGTAATTCAAAATAATAGGAGAATTCTAAATAAATGTTGTCCCATATCTAACTGGCAATATACAGTCAAACCTGTGTTAAGCAGCCAGTCAAGGGAATGGGCAAAAGTGGCTGCTTAAGGCAGGTGGCTGCTTAATGGAGGTGTGGTTTCTGAGCTGGCTGAAAATCTGCCATTCACAGTGAAAAGAATTTGTGAATGAAAGGCTATATTTTAAGCCATCAAACCAATAAATAATGAATTCCAATTAATTAATTAATGTTTACACACATGATTTGAATTGAATGAACTTTAATAGAAGAATAGCACATCTAAACTGTGCTATTCTAATCTGGTTACAAAGAAATTCATACTTATTTAGTTTTTTCGATGCTGCCCCTATCATGTTATGCTATTGGATGCTATTTTGAAGTTATGTAACTAGATAGGGGTGGCTTAGGTGGCTGCTTAATACAGGTCAGGGTGGCCATTTGGGGATTCAAAACACTGGCCTTTAACCACAGACAGCAGGTGGCTGCTTAATCCAGGTGTAAAACAATGCAATATCAGTTGGGAGGAATTGGAAGTGGCTGCTTACAGCAGGTGGCTGCTTAATAGAGGTGGCTGCTCGAGCAGGTTTGACTGTATCATGCTTTATTGTGATTGTCTGGTTGTCTTACAATTCATTTTTAGTCAGAATATACCAGGTAGCTCCATCTTAATCATATCAGCTTTGGAATTTGTAATATAGCTCCATTTTCATGAAGACTTCTAATCTCATTTTACTCATTTATTATGCGTAGACGTGGGATTTGCTAGTCTTAATTCCACAGGTTGACAGAATTTTGCAATTTTGCAAATGGTCGGTTTCCCCTTAATTACCCGCGCCTCTTTGCAAGGATAAGCTGTAGGGAAGCAAAGCTCTTGTTTTGAAATAAATTAATCATCTTATCAAAAGTGGATTCATGAATCCGAGATGAAATTATCACGGCTTATCTTTTAGATTTCTCAAATTTCCTCATTTTAATTCAATTTTGGGTGATTTCTCGACCAGGAAAGGTTTCATCTGCAATTTTGATTCAATAATTATGCCTTTTATTGGTAGTTCTTACGTATCATTATTAAAAATCAGTTATTCAATTTCTTCAGTGTTCAGTTGATCAAAGACCTATGTGCTTGAACTTTTTCATTTATGACTCAGGTTGAATTAATTCACTTAGAGCAAGGTTAAGTTTGCACGCAAGAGGATATTTGCCACCTAGTTTACCCCTCGACGACAGTAAGGCCAACATTCCAATTTAGAGCAATTTCCTGAATAAATTAGTGTTTGCAAGGACAATTGGAATTTTTGCCATTAAGCGCAGTAAATAATGTTACCAACTTTCCCCAGCATGCCAACATAACCCTGTTCTGCGATACTTACTTCATCACTTTAAAATATATTCCTAAGTTTTTCAAGTGTGCTCCCTTGCAATGTTCGATTTTTAGAAATAAATAACTCCAGTTTTAAGAGAAGTTTCAATGTACAAGTATATCAACAAACATAGACATTACTAGCAGAATACATTAACACAAATCATTTTGTAATGAGGTCCTATCTTTGCCTCATAATTCCAGTGGCGTCCCTATGGGGGGCACGGGGGGGGGGGGGGGCACGTGTCCAACCCATATTAGACCTCTGCCCCCCAGGTGCCCCCCATATGAACTTTCCAACTCTGGCTAAAATATACAATTAGTATAGTAGGTGCCCCCCCAGAGAATTTTGTGCCCCCCCAGGTGCCCCCCAGGTGCCCCCCGGTGCCCCCCCCCGCTCGAGACCCCCCAGTTACGCCACTGCATAATTCACAGTATCCCTGAAACCACTTGTTTTTACCTCGGCACATATGCAGCACAGATCTTCTGTCAAGATGAAACAGCTTTTTGTTTCCTTGGTGATAACTCCGCTTTTGTTTCTGGGATGTTTTTATCTCTTTGCGGGTTTATCAAGGGCGTTATCGAGGTCGCAGCAGACAAGTTGATCCAATTAATCGTGCACATGTCTCTCTTTCTCTGATGATTAAATATGTATGATTTAAATTTTCATATTAAATTTTTGCAATGAGTCACTAAGTTTGGTATATTACTGATTTGCAAACCACTTGTTCATCATTTGCTTATTATATAATGTATGTTTCAGTAACAATGTAATATACCGGATCAGTTGGCGTTGTGGTAAGAGTGCTCGACTATAAAGCCAGGAGGACCAGGTTAACTCGAGTTTCCTCAGCTTTTTGGAACCTTCATGTTATTCTCACCACAGTGTTAAAATGGTTTTTCTAGTGCAGCTCTCACGTGTCCCCCTAAACATAGTGGCTAAGGCGTGGAGTCCTTTTCTGCTGATTTTTAATTGCAACTGCATGCTTATACCTTATTATCTGATTTAACCAGTACAGTGCTTCTTGTTGACAGGCCTAGTGATTATTTCCCAGGGGTGTCACTTCCTGGGAGACATACAACTGGCAGCAATATATACAGCATCACCACTGATCGATGTAATATGTGTGTTACCTTTTTCTTCTTTTATGAAGAATTGATTCAAGAAGGAACTGATTATTTCCTCCAAGGTCTTGCTGAGTTTGAACATTCAACTTGTGTTTCTGAGTCCACCATCATACCTACCGGACCAGCATCTTGACAAAAGGAACTAATGATTTCATTACAGAAATTAATATAGACAGGCCAACACTTTTGCATGACCATACATTTTATAAGGCTGAAGGGAAGTTATAAAAGTAATATACATTAATTGATGGCCTTAATGTTGAGAAACTATCAGGCAGCTTTCAAGCTGATGAGCCTGTGGTTTACATAAAAGGTTCAGAAAAGACACTGGGCTTCAGTAATCTCAGCACATAGGCTTATGTTTATATAATATTTAAGAAATCGCATATATTAGCTCAAGGATTAATTGTTATGGTTTGGGGTAAAAAAGAAGGTAGTACAATACACCACTTGTGTTTTCCATAGCCACAGCATGCATAAATAATCTGTCAGAAAATGTTCTGAGAAGTTCGAAGTCTGTACTGGCGCAAGAAGCTTGAAATCAAGAATGATGCAGTAGAGTGTAGATTATAAATTAATATGATAATGCCACAGCATAGTAGCGGGGCTCTTTCAATAAAGAATGCCCAGGCATAGAAATCACCCCTGATTGATCATACTTGTTCCAGCCATATACGAGGGTTGTCCCAAAAGTTCTGACCAATTTTTTTGGCAGACCTTTCTATTTGTAGTAGCTGTATGAAATTTTCAGAACCAATTTCAGGTATTTCACCATCCATTTTGAAAATATGGTACCTTTTCATGGATTTTAAATAACTTTTCTGTAGCCATGGAAACAGAAGGTCAGTGCACCCAGCGAAGCTCAATTTTTTAGGCCAAATCCAAGTGTCTAAGGTTGTAAATAACCAAGGAATTTAGGCCTACTGTAAATATGTAATGGATGATCATAAAAATATTATTTGGAAACCTAACAGTATCTCAAAGTTTTTCATTTACATTTAAAGTCACTGTGAATCAGATAAACCGATGTGCTGAGGCAATCACCGGGGTCCTCCAAACTGGGCTGTTCCTAAATAGTGGAATTTCAGTGTATGTGGCGACTGCTTCATTTCTCATTATGACTATTACTTCTTTAATTTTTGAACTAGTATATATATTTTAGTATCACACAAAGTTACTGACGGCCTAATCTGGTTATTAAAGTAGATGAGATTGGGTTTTGAACCTAAGGTTCCTGAGCACTGCCTCTTGACTGCAGGTTGTTTCAGCCAATCCGTCTCAAGCACTGTCAGGCAACTGCTGGAAAAAGCCTTTGGTAATTACCTCAGCTGATCAGGTTGAAATATTAATGTTTATGATCTAATGGAAGATATCTTGAAAGACTACAAGCTTATCAGGAAATACATTTTCTTGCAATCATTTGTTTTTTTACCATAAATTCTCTGACTTTTAACACAGCTAATTTGCTGAATTTCGTCTGAGAAATTGAGCTGCGCTGGGTGCACTGACCTCTCGTAACCATGGTAAGAGAAAAGTAACTTAAACACTTCTTACAGTCTTGATTTTTTCAAAAAAGATGGTCAAATACCTGAAATATATTCTGTGAAAATTTCATTTTGCTATTTCAAATAGAAAGGTCTGCCAAAAAAAAATTGGTCAGAACTTTTGGGACACCCCTAGTAGATGCAAGTTGCTATGTCATTATAGCTTTGAACCATATCTTTATATCAAGCACCATAAACATTGGGCAGCAATAAGGATATACATTTAAAATGCGAACCAGGAAATTAAAATAAAATCCAAATTCATTGAAAAATTGTGGAAGAGTCATGCCAATTTACAAAATGTAACCTCAAATCTACCACGTCAGCTTTGATGAGAGTCACATGCCAGTTCAGACATTTTTTAAACAAACCCAGCCTTGCACATAATCCCATGTACACCCAAAAAGGAAGCAGCAGACACCAGTTCAATTGCAACCCGCTTGTTTCTTCAATATGTTGAATTGACAAGTGGTTAACTTGTGGATGTATCATTGCCCAGCAAGTGACAAACAACTTCAATATTCAAACCAAAATGAACGAAAATCAAGAAGTATTTGAATTTGGCATTTTGGTTTTGACAACAACAAACCAATAACAACTTAAGATTATGAAAGAAACCAAATTTGAAACTGAATCATCTCTCAGGAGTGCCAAAACACCCAGAAACAACTGCAAGCCAAAGGAAAATATATTGTAAGACTTCCATGCATGCTTTTTCACATGAGGATCTTTGCCGGTGTAAATTTTGCCATTAGTACTCAAAACTTCAATCAAGAGATTTAGATGTTACACTATTCTGCGCCACTTCAATGAAATTCACATGTCAAATGTTGGAGGTTGACATTTTCATTAAATTAGGTTGTGTATAACTATCAACACAGTTTGTCAAAAGATGGGACTCAGACCAGACATGCAAGACACAGGGCTCCAAAGAACGGCCTAATCAAACACAATGAATCAAATTCTTTCAAGGAAATTCAAAGGACATATTTCAGACCTTTTCCAATTTATATAATTGATTTATATAACCCACCTTCAACCTCTTCTATTTTGATACACAAGATTGGATGAAATTCACATGCTATTGTTGCTGAACATTTTCATATCCTCACAAAAATTAAAGACAAAGAATTCAATAAATCAGATTCAGTTTAATGTAATTATAATGGCTTCGCGCTAGAGCTCTCATGACTAACTGACTAGTCACTGCTGGTTAGATTTCAGTTGAGAATCAATTCCAGCTTGCAAAAGGAATTAATTTATTATTTGCATATTTATACTTGCAAGAATGATTATATTAATTCCAGGCTGTGAAGAGTGTTTGTTTTGGTCAATAGGATTGGCTAATCACATTGGTTGTATCTGACTGAAGCAGTTTAGAGAGAATTAATTGAAACTAGAAAGGCACTCATGGAGTGCAATGTGCAGTAAAGCCACAAAGTGTTTCGGGAAGCATCAGCAATATACACAAGTTGCTTCAATTTCATTAAATAATCATTTATGATTGGCACCGAACGGAGGACACATGGTGCACCCGAGTGCACCCTCTCAACCTAAATCGAAAACGCCAAGTACAGAAAATGTGGCGGACGCTGGAGTATCACCCGATGGAAAACGCCCTAACATGACGGCAAGAAGCAAGAATGATCGATTGACGTGACGAATAAAGTGGAATAACTTAGTTGATTGATATTTACAGACCTTGGGAAGAGAACTCCTGTGAGATATCGCCATTCTGGCTATATATTGCACATTTTAAAAAGTAATGGATGTCTGTGCGAAGTAAATTCATCCGTCAAAGCACAAAAAAGTGGGACATCACTTCTCACCCCCACAGCTCACCACAACATGTGCGAGCTTCGCTGCACATAATTAGCATTTTTAAATGGAACATCTCGGTCACTGAGGTCTTCTTCATGACAATGATCATGATAGGCTAGCCTATCTACAAACCTACGGTCTATACTGTGACCATCCATGCGAGTTTTTACAAGCCAGGCAATAGCCTATTAAAGTGATTTTTCCTGATTACGGGCTCAATCATATGAGTTGAGTTGTCGCATGAAATATTTTGCACATATTTTTTACTAACTCTAACTTTAAACCAGAACAATAATATGCAGATGCATGTCTAATAAATCAAATTGAGATCCTCGTCGTAAGTTCCAGCAAATGGTGGCACAGAGTCTTCTTTTTAGCTCACGACAATGGTTTGATCTGAGTGATCTCAAGGGCTGGAAAAGAAAACAAAGAAATATTATTTCTTCAACATTTTCAAGAGTTACCAAAACTTAAGTTATATTATAAAGTGATAGCGTCCCCAAAAGTCAGAACTTGGTTAAGAGGTCAATTTGTGCAAAATTCAATAAATGCATGTGCCACAGCTGCCCAATGCACAAAGTGGGACGCCCATCTTTCAGAAGCCAATACACGATAGTAACCACAATTTACTGAAGACTTTATACATTGCTGAATGTTAAAATCAAGGAATGACTCACAAAAAATGTTGAGTATTAGAAATTAGTGTTATTACTGCATCAAGGACTCCCAACATCTTTTGCAAGTATGAACTTCGTGAAAATTCTCTCTGCCTGACATTAAGGAAAAATATAGTAGGCCTATGTCTAATCAAATCCTACAATATACTGAACAGCTAAGGAAAGTTGTCAAAAACATAGTGTTCAATTGGCATTTGATAATGCATTTGTTGCTGATCAGTAATTTGAGAAAAACAGGCTGAATCTTACAGAAGACTTCAAACACAGTGCCTCAACAGAAATGAGGATCATTCCTGAACGCAATAGCTACCAAACATTAATTAGCATCATAAGTTCTGTATATACCCAAGGATGGATGCATTCTATGCCTTTGAGTGTGATAAAGATTCATTGGAGTTTCAATGACTTCTGACGAGCGTGCTTGCTCAACTTCAAACTGTAGACTTCCATTTCAACATAACTCTATCCCCTGCAAGACAAAAAGAATAAAATTAATTACAACTGTGGCAAAAGTAATCCCCATTCAGCAGTGGCGTAGCTAGGAAATTTTCCAGGGTGGGCAAGTCTGCGATGGAAATGGAACATTTTTGTCAGGGGAGCTATTATCGCTGTCGCTGCAGAGGCGCGCCATCGGCAAAATGCAACGTTTGATGACAATGTAATAATTTCTTTCCTGGTCAGGATGGAGCCAGGGGGGGCGACCGCCCCCCCCTGCCCCCCCTGTAGCTACGCCTCTGCCATTCAGTATTCTTTGGTATTATTCGCAGTGCTCTGACAGAAAAAAAATTACAGAATAAACCAGTTTCCAGTGTCAGTACAAGCTCTGGTTGGTCTACACGTATATCACAGGACGTTCATTTTTCAAACACATAAATTGTATTTGGCACAAACAATTTTCTGAAATCCCTGAGAATTCAAAGAATTCATTAATTTTTGAAACTTATGCATTACTCTTGGGCTCATGGGGGATTATAATTTTTATAGTAATCTACAATTTTTGATGGGAAGGACATTGAGAAACTATTGCACAGCCTTCAAGGTGAATAACCTCATATTTTACCTGAAAGGTTCAGAGAAGTCAAGCTTTGGTATTCTCAGCACACCAGTTTCAGATTATAAAACAAAGCTTGGATCTATGATGTATCCCTAAGTCTTGTGTTTGCCATAGCATTTTAATCTACACTGTAAAATCGGACTCGCTGATTCAGCTCAATTGATTGAGTGAGATGGTTGCACAAGTTGATTGAGCTAACATAGATTAATGTTTTAAGCTGAGATAACTCAAAATACTGAGCTGAGATAGCTCAAAATACTAAGCTATGTTGACCAAGGTATTCAAGCTGAGAAAACTCAAAACAATGAGTTGTGTTGACTTACAGCTCAAAATATTGAGTTTTGTTGACTTATTGATCCAAGCTGACACAACTCGAAATTTTGAGCTCTGTTGACTCATTTTTAGTTGTTTTTTATTTATATTTATGTGACCTGTCTTATAAAGTTATTTATGAATGTGGGCTGTAATCCCAAAATATTGTTTGATCTCTCAAGGGGATCCACCTGATCCAGTAAGCTTCATTCTAGCACATCATGGCCAGGCCCAAGATGCATTCAACACAAACCATTGCATCACAAGGAGATTTAAAAATTAATTTCTTGTGAATAAATCCCAATGGCCAGTGGCTCATCTGTGTTGGTATACAGTGCTAGAAGCCTTTATTTGAACACACTCTGACTTGGAAATGTTGGCTGACGTGTATGAAAGCATGCATCTAATAACTCCCACAAATTAATTTAAGAGAGATAAAAATAAAAAAGTGACCAGCTAAAGTGGTGTCCTACTCAGTTTTCTCTGGGATAGTGTAATATAAATGTTCTTTTTTCTTTTAAGTAAATAATTGTTAAAAACTAAATGCAGTGTTATGAGAAGTGCTTGTTATAGATGGTGCTACATGTGGCATGGCTGAGATGTCAAGCTTTCTGCAACAACTGAAGCTTTCACGTTTTCACAGCTTAATGTTATGATTCGTTTGGACAACTTACAGCATTGAGCTATCATACCTTGACAACTTATAGGATTGAGCTATCATAGCTTGAAAATTATTAACATTCTCAGACAGCTCAAATAATTGCTTCAACACAGTTTTCAAATTTTACAGTGTATCTAAGAATTTTTTTTTCAAAGTAGCTTAAAGCCTGTACAGTAGCAAGAAGCCTTGAGATTAAGAATGATGCTGTAGATTACAGTAACCACTTTTCAAACTGAAAAGTGATGATCCAACTTTCAGCAAAAAAAAAGAAAGAAGCCCCGGCAGCAATTTTTCAGCTCTATTGTAAGATATTGGTGGTAAAGAAAACCTCGCTTGAGAAAGTTGTAGACGGACACAGTTTCCTTAAACTTGGATGGTCAACTGATGAATCAACTGAACAAATCTCACTGAAGCTGGTTAAGCTCTCTCTCACATCAACCTGAAGTTCTCCCAGAGCAGTCTGACAAATCCATCTATAAATCAGTCTGACAAATCAGTCTAGCAAGCACTACACAGTGTATATAGTAGAGACCTGGGGCTATTTTCTATTCAGGATAAGTTGACAACTCTGTCCATCTACCATCCATTAGTCAATCAATAAATACCAGTCATGGCTTGAATGGGAGGGCTAGCATCTGCCAATGTAGACCTTGTCAGCACACACATAGTTCAGATTAGACATTGGTGGAGAAGTGCAGACACTGCGACCGCTCGGCGCAAAAAGGAGCTTAGTGGAAAAATGTGATTTTGAGAAATAGGTCTTTTCTTTTTAACAGTTGTTTTTCGGATCTAGCTAGATAAGTACTAGTCTGATTTGAATGATTTTTGGTATGTATATAATATATAATATAGAATAATCAACCTGTTCTACACTGCCGTAATCAAATCAGTTGTATCTTTCTCTATTGTGTGTTGGTTCGGGAATGCTCCAGATGATGTTAAACGCTAGTTGAATAAAATCATCAAACATTGAACAAAATTAGGTGCTACATGCACAGGTAGCTTAGCTGATCTGTATGAGCGAGCCACTAAGCAGAGACTCATTGTCATTATTAATGATGTGTCACATCCTCTTAATAAAAAATTTGAATTGTTACCATCTGGGCGTAGGCTAAGAAATGCAAAATGTAGGACGAGCCGCTACCAGAGATCCTTTGTACCATCTAGTATAAATATAGCTAATATATATATATATTTTTTTTTTTTTTATTGACGGCAAATATCATATTTGATATAATTGTCATAAAAAAAGACATATAACGGGACTCTCCCCAAACAGCATAATCAATGTATGAATGTGTGTGAATGTAATTTATTTTGTATGAAAGTTGCTGTATGAATGTATTTATGTCTAAATGTACTACTGTTTTTCCTGTGTGTATGTGTGATGTTGTATGAATGGGCTAAGCACGAGCCAAATTGCATGTTTCCATGACAATAAAGTATTTATTATTATTATTATTCATTATATCAATATGGACATTTTCTACAAATATATGTAAAAATGATTATAGCAATATGATTATTGGTTGTGAAATAAGACCAATGCTCCTTCTTATTACACTAAACAAAGCATTACCAGTTGCGCAAAAAGGAGCATAGATGCACTAAGCTCCTCTTTGCGTCCACTGGTTTCTTTAGTTATTCTCAGCAAAAGGGAGCTTAGAGCTAGTATTTTTACTACCATTGTTATGTAAATTTCAGCGCTAAAGGTGCATAACAGCACTATGCTCCTTTTTGCATTGGGTAAAGCCGAACTAAGTCCCTTACTGCATTGGCTACATTTTCTAATGGCAGACACGACAAAGGACAACAAAACTAAAAAAATAGGGTCATCCTGTTCTTTGACCTGCAATATCTCCTCTAGTTTAACTCACTTAGTTATGATATTCACAGATATTAATCCTAAGGTGTTGAACTTGCAAAAAATGCAATAATTCAAAAAGGGACTTAGTGGCACTAAGTCCCTTTTCGCACTCAGCAGTCGACTGGTCTACAAGAACCACTACATTTTAGTTATTGCTCTAACTGATATAGGTTGGGAAAATAGCAAAAGCAAAGGAGAAACCAAGACCACATTGAAATTCGTCTGCTGAAAGTAATTTGATATTATGCAAAAAATGTTCAGTCAATATAACAACACTTTTATGCAGATGAAACTATTTGTACCACACTAAATAACAACAAGGTGCATTACCAATATTAAACATTGACCATTCTTGCAGAAGAAAGTGGTAGAGATGTATGTATGATTGCTTTTTTTGAAGGGGGTCAACCTATATCACCAAACAAGTTTTATTGTGTGAATGGCTATTTTGACTCAGGGATGGTTTATTTCCTTTTAGGTCAGCATAGGTTGAGTGGCTGTAACATGAAATTCCTTTTTACATAGAACCCGTGCAACAACTCTGATTTATGGATAAGCAGGTTGTCATTAAGGCACATAGTAGTAGTCCTTTTGACCTATACGCCCAAAGATTCGCATAATTTTATACCTTCTCTGTCTGTATGCACATTCTCCATTCTCACATGTGTTGTAAGAAGTATTGATTCAAGGAGGATCTGCTCATTTCCTCTATTTCCTGGATGTTTGAACTCACAATCCATGCCTTTGAGTTCATACCTTCTGGACCAACGTGCAAATAAATGGTACTTGAAATTGAATTACAAACTATACAAACAGGCCTAAATCAAAGACTTTGTTCCTTTTTGAAACTTTTGCATGACCATGATTTTTCTTGGGCTGATGAGGGATTACAATTATCATAGGAATTTACATTTACTGATGGGCAGGACATTGAGAAACTATTGCACAGCTTTCAAGGTAATGAGCCTTATAGTTCACCTGAAAGGTTCAGAAATGTCAAGCTTTGGTAATCTCAGCACACACACTTTAGATCTATGACGCATCGCTAAGTCTTGTGTTTGTAATCTATCAAAGAAAGTCGCTTAAAGCCTGTACCCTAGCAAGAAGCCTTGAGATTAAGAATGATGCTGTAGATTATAGCACACTCTTTTCAAGCCGAAAAGTGATGAATAAACCTTCAGCAAAGAAAAGAAGAAGCCCCGACAGCAACTTTTCAGCTCTATTGCAAGATATTGGTGGTAAAGAAAACCTCGCTTGAGAAAGTTGTAGATGGATACAGTTTCTGGCTGGGATGACCTTACCTTAAACTTGGATTGTCGTCAACTGATGTATCATCTGAACACATCTCACTGAACCTGGTTAAGCTCTCTCTCACATCAACCTGAGTTTTTCCCATGAGCAGTCTGACAAATGTATCTATAAATCAGTCTGACAAATCAGTCTAGCAAGAGCTATACACTGTATATAGTAGAGACCTGGGGCAATTTTCTATTCAGGACAAGTTTACGACTCTGTCCCCCAACCAGTCCATTAGTCAATCGATAAAATAGTCATGGTTTGGATAGTAAGTCTGGCATTGGACGATGTAGACCTGGTCAGTACTGAAATACAGGTCAGTCAAGACATTGGTGGAGGAGTGCAGACTCTGGTCTACAAGAACCACCACAATTTCAGTTATTGCTCTAACTTACGTATGTTTGGAAAATTGCAAAGGAAAGGGAGAAACCAAGACCACATTGTGGTTCAACTGCTATGTCAGCCTATATCCTAAACAAGTTTTATCTCTTGTGTGGCTATTTTGACTTTGGATGGTGTATTGCCTTTTAGGTCAGCATAGGTTGTGTAGCTGTGGCATGAAATTCCTTCTTGCATGGAACCCGTGCAACAACACCGATTTATGGATCAGCAGGTTGCCCATAAGGTGCATGGTAGTAAACGCTATGGCCTATACGCCAAAAGATTCACATAATTTTATGCGCTTACCTTTGATTGGCAAATATATATCGGCACTTTTCGATCTAAAATATGTATCAACTTCTCTGCCTGTATGCACATTCTCCGTTTACACCTGAGTGGAATGAAGTATTGTTTTAAGGAGGATCTGCTCATTTGGCTGGGTTTGAACACACAATCTATGCATTTGAGTTCATACCTTCTGGACCAAAGTGTACTTCTGATTGTATTACAAATTATACAAGAGGCCTAAATCAACAAGTTTGTTCTTTATGACATTTTTGCATGACCATAATTTTTCTTGGGCTGATGGGGCATTATAATTTATTATAATAATCTGCATTTAGTGATGGGCAGGATGTTGAGAAACCATTTCACAACTTCCAAGGGAATGAACCTTATATTTTACCTAAGATGTTCAGAAAAGTCAATCTTGTATTCTCAGCACACATGCTTTTGATTATAAAACGAAGCTTGGATCTATGACGTATCGCTAAGTCTTGTGTTTGCAATCTATCAAAGAAAGTAGCTTAAAGCCTGTAAAGTAGCAAAAAGCCTGAGATTAAGAATGATGTTGTAGATTATAGTACACACTTTTCAAACCGAAAAGTGATGATCAAACTTTCAGCAAAGAAAAAAGAAGTTCAACAGCAACTTTTCAGCTCTGCAGTGGAGACCTGGTTAGCGCAGACATTGGTTGAGGAGTGCAGATTCTGGTCTAAAAGAACCACCACATTTCAGTTATTACTCTAACCGATATAGACTTGGAAAGTAGCAAAGGAAAAACCAAAACCTCATTGAGATTCATCTGCTGAAGGCAAGTTGAAATGCTGCAAAAAATGTTCGGTTAATAGAATTACATTTTTATGTAGATGAAACACAAGGCGCATGGTAGTATAACTAATTCCACAAAAGCCAGACAGGAGACGATTTTCAAATAACTTGGCTTGCAGTGGTTGCATTACATTTGACAAAGCAGTTGTTGGTTGTGGTTTACGAACAGCTAATTCCATAAAGTTTTCTTCTTGATAACCATATCCAGCCTTCCATTATTTTCAATTTATTCTGTACCTTTGGTTGATTATATGAAGGCATTGCCTAACTATACGAGATACTGTAACTGAATATATACCTTCTGTTTCCCTATTGTGTGCCTTTGCTATGCATTTCGACCGCTCGGCGCAAAAAGGGACTTAGTGCCACTAAGTCCCTTTTTGAATTATTGCATTTTTTGAAAGTTCAACACTTTAGGATTAATATCTGTGAATATTAGAACAAAGTGGGCTAAACTAGAGGAGATATTACAGGTCAAAGTTCAGGATGACACTATTTTGGGGAATAATGTGATATTTTCAAGTTTTTGTTGTACTTTTTTGTCTCAATGCAATAAGGGACTTAGTTCGGCTAAGCACCAATGCAAAAAGGAGCATAGTGCACTATGCTCCTTTTGGCGCTGAAATTTACTACCAATGATAGTAAAAATACTAGCACTAAGCTCCTTTTTGCTCCGAATTACTACAGAAACCAGTCGGCACAAAAAGAAGCTTAGTGCATCTATGCTCCTTTTTGCGTAACTGAGAATGCTTGATTTGGTGCAAGAAGGAGCATTAGTCTTATTTCATGGAAAATAATCATATTAATTTCATTATCTATACATATATGTGCAGAAAATATCAATATAAATATGCGTACCAAAAATCATTTAAATCGGACCAGTATTGATCGAGCCAGAACTGAAAACAAGTGTTCAAAAGAAAAAGGCCCTTTCCTCAAAATGACATTTTTCCACTAAGCTCCTTTTTGCGCCGAGCGGTCGATTTGTCCTTTCATCGTTCAAATATGTCTGCTTTTATCCAGGACCATTGGGGATGTCTGCATAATAGCTCCACTTATTTTCATTTTCCCTTATTTTGGTGGATGGCGGTTCCTCTGGCATGCCTGAGACATATATTCATATCAGTGTGTTTCTGCGAAGCAATATGATGGAATACAAAAATGTTGTAGTCACAGCGCAACAAGGCTCCGAACAAAAAAGTTTACAATAGAAAGTTGTGCTCTTTCTTCATAATTTCGAATATTAGCAATATGTATATAACTTTTGCAGAAAGAACACATCATTAAATTTTGTTAGAAACGGCATGTCCCAGGAGTGGCTTGCTGAGTTGCTAATACCTCAGACTACTAGAAAACATAGTCCATTTCCGTGCTGAAGCGCATATATACATATCTCAGATATATCTATAATATCGGGCTCGGACGCAGAATGCCATGCTTTTGGCAGATAAGATAGCTGTCCTGTTATGAACAAAGGTGTGATTTCACATGGGGCTATCTAATTTTTCTGCCGTCCATTAATAGTACACTTGCCATCAGTTATATAGTAGATGAAACTATTCATGCCGCACTAAAGTTATTGCTAGGTAATGTTACACAAAAGATTTATGGAACATATTTTTGAAATGTATTGTGGTAAGATGCACTATACCAATATCGAATCTTGACCATTCTTGCAGCAGAGATTGGCAGAGATGAATGCTCTTTCGCAGAGGGGTCAGCCTATATCACCAAACAGTTTTATTGCATGTATGGTTTATTTTTTACTTTGGGATGGCTGATTGACTTTAGATCGGCATAGGTTATGTGGCTGTGTAACATAAAAATTTCATATATCATAGAGCCCATGCAATAACACAGATTTATGTGTATGCAGGCCGCAAATAAGGAATCGATATTGTGTTAGACCTTATACCTTCAAGCATTTGCATAGTATCATACTATTACAATGATTGCCTAATTTATCTGGATCGATGGATGATTTGGGCTTTACATCCTGTATGTATGCACTTGATAAGCTAATTGGAATAGGAGAAGGATGTGGCCACGAGTAAGGGATGATAGAAACACCAGTGGCGTAATTGGGGGGTCTCGAGCGGGGGGGCACCTGGGGGGCACGCAATTCTCTGAGGGGGCACCCAACAAGAGCTAGATTCGAACCCGGGACCCAAAGTTTGGAAGGCCAGCATACTGCCACTGAGCTAACCCTCTGAAACATGTCTCTGCAGAAGGCTGAAGGACTCCGTTGTTCTAAAAAATGTATGGTATAATTTTATAAAAAGAAATTAAACAAGAAGCTTAGTGAGGGTTAACATTATGAAAACAGTTCAATTGTGACTTTAATAAGATAATTGGAAGAAGGAAGGCCAGCATTAACAGGATACAGTTTAATCCTTCTACGCAATGTAACTGATTGCTGTTGGAACTGTTAAAAAGAATTTGAACTAGGTTTTATATTGCTAGAGACCAATCAGAGAGCAGCATTCAAACACACCCAAACAAATCTGGTATAGCGTCACAATCTCTGCTGCTGCTCAACATCTTTTCTTGCAATTTTGACAACACACAAAAATGATCAGTCTTTTTCAATTTTAGAAGGATCTATTGGGGTTACAGACAAATGGATTAAAGCATAAGAAGCGCAGCAAAAAGGCCGGTGTGGGCTGTAATAGTTTTGACTTTCCATTTGTTATAGATAATTTTCCAATGTGATTTTTGGTAAATTAGTTTACTTTTTTCAAAGTGACTTAGTTGTACAAATACTGATTTATTTGAATTTCCATCGGGATGAGGACCCTTTTTATTTTGTTTTATTGTTTTAGACAATATTTCACAACATATGACAAAGTAATAATGTTAAATTCTGTTGATTAGTATTGTTTCAGCCCTATGGATCTTTGATTTCAGATACGTTTTTCTGCCTTGCACTGCCGTTTTATTTTATTTCTCTGGATCTAATCAATGTAGATACACCAGATTCACACAGTAAGTCGTACATATAGTATGGATTACAAATCCAAAATTTCAAGGCAATATCTCAAAAACTGTTGCCACAAAAAAATCATAACTGAAACAAGAATTTTCACTTCAAGCGTAAAATCATTGATTTGAGTCAACGTTTTTTTTACTTCCATGGCCGTTTTATTTTATATCTGAGGACCTGAAAGCACCAGACCTATTCAATTCTCCAGTACTGTCGTACATATAGTATAGATTACAAATCCAAAATTTCAAGGCAATATCTCAAAAACTGTTGCCACAAAAAAATCATAACTGAAACAAGAATTTTCACTTCAAGCGTAAAATCATTGATTTGAGTCAACGTTTTTTTTTAGTTGCATGGCCGTTTTATTTTATATCTCAGGATCTGAAGGCACAAGACCTATTAAATTCTCTAGTGCTGTCGTAAATATAGTATAGATTACAAATCCAAAATTACAAGGCGATATCTCAAAAACTAATGCCATAAAAAAATCACAACTGAAACAATAATTTTCAGTTTAATTGTAAAATCATAGATTTGAATCGACATTTTGTTATTTAGTTCCATGGCAGTTTTACTTTATATCTCAAAAATGTGCCTAGACATGGGATAAAAAGGTTATACCATGGGTAGGTGCAGTATACGTCCCCGGTATACTCCCCTCGACCCCAGTATATTCCCTCGACCCTTCGGGTCTCGGGAATATACTGGGGTCTCGGGGAGTATACCGGGGACGTACTGCACCTACCCATGGTATAACCTCATAGTATTTGCAAACCTGCTTCGAAAAGAAAGTTAAAAATAGTGATATACTTCATGTATAGCCACACTCACTGCATGCAAGGTCTAGCAAGTTTAGCTTTTCTGTGTTATTTTTATATATCTCACTTCACTGGAAAATACACTTTGGTTGTAACTGTGGATAAACCTTATCATATAAAAACTAATGACCCTCACCCTACATGTAACTTGGCACAACAGTAACTATCGCTCGTTATAATTCTTTTCTTGTGAAGGACAGGACTGGTCGGAGGACTACTTTGTTAATCATTAAAAAATTGTGAATTTCATCAAATGTACGTTCTATTTAACTTGCACTATGAGCCATATTTGTAGAGGCTCTGAATCGTTCGTAAAGTTTACGACCCTCTGTTAATCCCACTAGCCAACACGACCTTTATGTATACAGAAATAAACTTCTTTCAAGATATGAGCCTTTGAACTGAGTATATTTTAAACTTGATGTCGTTCCTGAACCTCTCACATTAGCCACAGCATCATCACTTTGAGAGCTTTCAGGGTCGTTCCTGAAACTTCCTGCCCTTTTATGAACATCATTTTTCATAATTAAACTCTTCTCAACCGTCCCAAGGAATTTTTATAGTCATGCAAAAACATAGTCGACAAACTTGGTGAATACAGCCTGGGGTTTGATTGAGCCAGTACCTTTTACCAGATTAGAGTGGCATGTATGCTAGCGATGCTCATTGCATCTTAATATGTGTCTCCTGACTTAAATGTACCTACTCTGTAATTGCCTTTTTTTTTGTACGATGGATAACAATAATGATCTCTCTCTTTCTCTCTAGAGTTCGATACAATGTCATTTTCGTTCAATGGTGTCTCTGTATTCCAGTAAGGGTTTTCTTTGCATCGTTCTACTCTCCCACGCACCCGGCTATATGTAAGTGATAACTATAATAGGAATCCAGCACCAAAAGCTCTACTCTTTTTCCAATTTTGCTTATCAGCTGCTTACTTTATTGGGTATATCACTGCTATAAATGTATAGCTAGCTATGTTATTTTGCAGCATGCAGTGATTCACTATTATGTGAAGGATATACGATACAATATTTGGACTGTAGTCCTCACAATGAGCTTCTTGTTATTGTATGTCAAAAATATCATAAACAGCAGTTCCTGCCATGCAAAAAAAAAATTGAATTATGTAGGTGATACAATAAAGATTATATATAGAAATTCTGTTTTCCAAGTTGACATCCACATTGTTCCTTCCTAATGCTGAAGATACAATATTGTAGATGAAAGCAGAAATGAAACATTGCATTTGCTGTGGGATTTACTGATTCAGATTAATAAGGAAACATATTGAAGTTTTTCAGGATAAGGGAACTTAGCTGGCTACTAAGAACTTATGTCCATTAAGGCTTAGTGGAGGTCACTAACAGGGGGTAATCGAAACGTTTTATGCAAATTTTTTTTATAATCTGATTGAATATGTGTGCAAACATATGTTTCGCTTCAGCAAACCTGCAATGTGACTATTATGAAATGTATTACAGAAATGATAACATAAGCATTTAAGGGGACATTCTTAGTAGCCACCTTAGTTCCCTTATCCTGAAAAGCTTCAGTGCACAGACTGATCATGGTGAGGTTCACTATGTACAGTGTACCAATATCAAAAACTAGAAAATACCCATTTCTGGGTATATTCCGAAAGATTTATATATATGGCTAAGTATGCCACTTAATTCATATTATGATACATTTGTACTTCCATTATGCCCATGTAAATTTTTGGCCTGAGGGGGGGGGGGCATGGCCCAATGCCCCCCCCCCAATACACCACTGATGATGCCACTTTCTTATCAATGATGTTGTATTGCAGACGAAAAAACTATGAGGCATTGCATTTCAAAGTTACTGTTGAATAAATGATACTATACATACAATATTTATGCAAGATATTTCAAAGATGTATTGCAGTAAGGTGCATTTCCAATATTAAATACTGACCATTCTAGCAGCTTGCAGCAGATATCAACAAAGATGCATCTTATGAATGTTCTTTCTGAAAGGGGTCAATGTACTGTTTCATTGCATGTATGGCTATTTTGCCAATGTGATGCTTGATTACATTTCAGGTCAGAAATGGCTATGTGACTATAATATGAAATCTCATATTGCATAGAGCCCAAGCAATAACATAGATTTATGTAACAGCAGGCTGCCTATAAGGCATCAGGCGCTTACCGAAGACTGCTGCGCCAATATTTTTTAGCACGAGTGTTCGTTATGATCAAAACTTGGCAATTTTTATCGGCTTTGCAATGAGAGAAAATGAAAACCTTTCAGAAACTGCAGTATTTTCAGTACGCGAAGATGTATTAGATATGTGCAAACTTGAGAAATACACACACAGTTTCTGATTCATTAACAGAGCACAACGTAGGAATGATTTGCATAACTTCGAGACAAGTTTGGAACGTCAATTTGTATCAGCTTTTCAATGAGATCTTTAAGGATCTAGGAACTATAGTATTTGCCTTATACGTTACTACATACACGTGAAGAGTGTAAGTTGAAGTCAGAACATTAGGAAACAACCGTGTGGCTCCATATAGATTGTAACTTGCAAATTTAAACTTTTAAGCTCATGGAAAGTGAGCAGCTGGAAATGCCTATGTATTCATGGGCATGCTCAAACATACTGTGTAAGAGGGGAAACACAAACGATACTAATGGTATGGCTATGGACTCAACAGTAACATTATTTGTGCCACAAACTGACTTCATTGCTAAGTATCAAAGTATAAAATTCCAGTAGTTGAAACAAAGAACATCCTTGGTAATGTCATCAGCTTGAGAGATTATAAGATTGTTTCTCAAACCCCCTTTGGTGTAGATCACTTTACCAAATTAATCTCTCTTCAAACCCAGGAATTTTAATAGTACAGTGAAACCTCACAATTAAGACCACCCATGGGACTAGTCAAAATGGTCTTAATATCGAGGTGTTCTTAATTCTGAATCATCAATATTTAAAGACTACAATTTTCTGTTGGTAAAAGTGTTGATTTGGAAAAGAAAGTTAACTGCTGCATTAGTAGAGCAGATAAGTCCAGTAGCGGACCAGCATGGAATATGATAGGGGCTCTTTTGTTATCAGATTGTCTTTTCATCCACGGACTACATAACATCTTGAAGGGGTAGACAGACAGGCGCCACCCCTATCTGATGCAACTTTTGGGGTGTTTGGCCAATCAGGTGGTCTTAATTCCGCAGTTATTTGGTGGTTTGGGATCAAATTAGGTGGTCTTAATTGTGAAAATAAGGGTGGTCTTAATTCTGAATCAAATTACCATTGCTGTCAATGGGAGAAAATTTTGGACAAAATAAAATGGTCTTTAAATTGAGGTGGTCTTTAGGTGAGGTTCCAATGTAGTGCAAGAGTTTCATGGATGACAAACTGAAATTCGGCATGTGGAATCTGTTTTCGCACCAATCTATTTTATAGATTCAGCATGCATGTAACTAGTGCTTCTCAAAGTCCTCCCGTTTGAAGATTCAACTGAAAATGTGGTTCGCTATACAATTATTTCCATTCTTGCATCACTATTCTGGGTTTTTTCTGTGCTGTTGTCTCTCGTACTACTCACTCGCAGTTTTTTGCATTGATTTTAGAAAATAACTTTATCAAAATATATGATTTCCTTAAATATCGAATAAAACTTACATGCAAACCTGTGGTAAAGATACACTTTTGTCAGATCCCAGCAGTAGGTTTTAATACCGGTGTCTGCTATTTATTGTCTTATAACTTTACAGGTGTTTTGTGAGATTCTTTTGAAAAACATCAACTGGTGAAATGCTAAAAATCTCACTTTACATCACTAACAAAGTTAACAAGGTATTTTCTGACACCCTGGAGGTTCATTTGCCGCTTTTCCTTAGTTCAATAAATAATAAACCCGAAATTATCATGTTTAAATAAGATTTAAATACACTATAATACTTTGTGAGTTTGCAACGCCCTTTAAACTATTGTAAATGATGTGAAAATTACAAATATGAGGTTTTCTTTTTTTTTTACCTGACTGAGTAACCTAATGTATAACTAAATATGTTATGATGTTTGAGTATCACTGACCTGCCATTTGATATATCGATAACAGATATTTTGCTTGCAACAAGGGTGTTAAAACCAAAAATTTTAAATTTCTATTTTCTCAAAATTTTCACAACAGAATTTTTTGATCTTTACATCAAATCAAAGCTGAGACCACATACTACAATGCCGCGTTGATAGATTCTTTGTACATTTTTTTTAACCCTAAACTTTGTTCAAGGACACTGTGATTAATAACGATAATAAGTGGCAAAGTTCCCCATGGTGTAGTAGTTAAAGGAGCAGTCTAGGCTGTGAGGTCGTGGGTTTGACTCCAACTCCTGGAACTCAATCTGGTCAGAGCCCATAGGACATTAAATGGAGGCGGGTTGTGTCCAATGTTCTGTGCTGGGGCAACTGAAAGACCTTGGACATCCCTGAATTAATAGGGTACGTACCAGACTCACAGTCTTCTCATCACTCATCAGATGGCGGTCAGCAACACTGGAGAATGTGATGGCATGTGAACCTTGGGCAATGTTCCCCTTGTCTCTGCCCATGGGCACCGTTCTATGGTTGCCCTGAAATGTATCATTGTGGAAGGCTCACCATGAATTTCGTGTCTGCGTTCCGTTTACTCAGTTTTTACAGTGCAACCCAATATCGTACAATACAATAACAATACAATAACAGACAATACAAAGAAACAAGCTATGAGGGATTGCATTCAAAGTAATGCTGAATGAATGATATTATGCATAGAATTTATGTAAAATATTCCCAAGATTTATTGCGGAAAGGTGCAATTCCAATATCGAATCCTGACCATTCTTGCAGCCGAAATTGGCAGAGATGCATATCATAAATGCTCTTTCTGAAAGGGGTCAGCCTATATCAATGTACGGTTTTATCGCTTGTACGGTTATTTTGCCAATGTGATGTTGATTACGTTTAAGGTCAGAAATGGTTATGTGGCTATAATATGAAATCTCATATTGCATAGAGCCAAAGCAATAACATAGATTTATGTAACAGCAGGCTGCCTATAAGGCATCTGATACATAGTGGCCTTAAGAGCCATTGTAAGAGAGGAGATATGATTTTACAGACCAGGCGCTTACCGAAGACTGCTGCGCCAATATTTTTTAGCATGAGTGTTTGTTATGATCAAAACTTGGCAATGTTTATCGGCTTTGCAATGAGAGGAAATGAAAACCTTTCAGAAACAGCAGTTTTGTTTATATTTTCAGTATTCGAAGATTGTATTAGATATGCGCAAACTTGAGAAATACACACATAGTTTCTGATTCATTAACAGTGCACAAAGCAGAAATGATTTGCATGACTTCGAGATAAGTTCGGAACTTGTCAATTTGTATCAGCTTTGCACTCTAATAAATGTCGGGACAAAAAAAACCAAATTTGTCTGAAATTTTTTAGAGTGTGCAATGAGATCTTTAAGGAACTATAGTATTTGCCTTATACTTTACTACATACACGTGACGAGTGTAAGTTAATTGAAGTCAAAACATTAGGAAACAACCGTGTGGCTCCATATAGATTGTAGCTTGCAAATTTAAACTTTTAAGCTCATGGAAAGTGAACAGCTGGAAATTCCTGTGTATTCCTGGGCATAAGAGGGGAAACACGAGCGATGCTAATGGTATGGCTATGGACTCAACAGAACATTATTTGTGAGACAAACTGACTTCATTGCTAAGTATAAAAGTATAAAATTCCAGTAGTTGAAACAAAGAAGAACATCCTTGGTAATGTCATCAGCTTGAGAGATTATAAGATTGTTCCTCAAACCCCTTTGGTGTAGATCACTTTACCTGATTAATCTCTCTTCAAACCCAGGAATTTTAATAGTACAGTGAAACCTCACAGTTAAGACCACCCATGGGACTAGTCAAAATGGTCTTAATATCGAGGTGTTCTTAATTCTGAATCATCAAAATTTAAAGACTACAATTTTCTGTTGGTAAAAGTGTTGATTTGGAAAAGAAAGTTGACTGCTTCATTAGTAAAGCAGATGAGTCCAGTAGCAGACCAGCATGGTATATGATAGGGGCTCTTTTGTTATTAGATTGTATTTTCATTCACGGACTACATAACATCTTGAAGGGGTAGACAGACAGGCGTCACCCCTATCTGATGCAACTTTTGGGGTGTTTGGCCTATCAGGTGTTCTTAATTCTGGGGTTATTTGGTTTTTTGTTCCCCTTGTCTCCGCCCATGGGCATCGTTCTATTGTGGCCCTGAAATGTATCATTGTGGAAGGCTCACCATGAATTTCGTGCCTGCGTTCCATGTACTCAGTTTTTACAGTGCAACCCAATAAATCGTACAATACATTTACAATACAATGCAAAGAAAGAAGCTACGAGGGATTGCATTCAAAGTTAATGCTGAATGAATGATATTATGCATAGAATTTATGCAAGATATTTCAAAGATTTATTGCGGTAAGGTGCACTTTCGAATCCTGACCATTCTTGCAGCAGAAATTGGCAGAGATGCATATCATGAATGCTCTTTCTGAAAGGGGTCAGCCTATATCAATGTACAGTTTTATCGCATGTATGGCTATTTTGCCAATGTGATGCTTGATTACCTTTTAGGTCAGAATAGGTTATGAGGCTGTAACATGAAGTTTTGTATTGCATTGAACCCATGCAATAACCGAGATTTATGTATCCACAGTTTGCTTATAAGATGTCTGATATATAATGGTGCTCTTGGCATATGACCTTCAAAAGCAAACGGCAGTCTTTAGTGCAAAAAGTACGAGAGAAATAAGATTTTTCGGATCAAGGAACTTGACAACTATGCAAACATTGTCAACATGACTATGAGACGACGATTGATAACAGAGACTCGGTTGATTTTAGTCTTTGGAAAGAAACCGAACCGAAAAAATTTTTATATCTAAAGTGCCTCCACACTGCCCCTGAATCAGTCCAGACCTAATGCCAGCGTTAAGAATATGTTTTACTTATATTGTATCTTAAACTTGATTCCGCCTGAGAATAATTTCAAATTAGATTCAGATGTTGAAACTGTGGATGGTAGATTCTGAGCATTCTTCAGCAGAAGATTGTCTTATATAGGCATTGCACATTACAATATCAACTAGGAATTGTAATTCGAAAATTAAATTACTGTTTAGAGTTAATGAAAGGTGAACATTATACATTATAAACATTTCAGGATAATCCTAATATAATGACTGATTCACTCTATATTTTCAAATGACTTACTCCCAATCATGCTTTAGGATATACAAGATATAATTTGATATATCATCCCCTCAAGCAGTATTTGTAGTGGGAATCTAAGATCCAGGGCATTGTTTAAGGATTTTTGACTGGGGGATCGACGGAACTTCATTTTGCGCCATAATGTGTTGTGATGCGCCACAGCTATAGATCAGCTAAAGATTAATAAGATATATTTGTGTAAAGACATGCTTGCAAAGGAGAGTTTGAACTGTTTAAGTGACTGCTAATTTAGGACATGGGCCGATCTTCCCCAAAACAAGTTTGACAAATTTTGAATTTATGAAAATTGACAAATTTTGAATTTACAAATTTTGAATTTATGATAATTGGATCTTCCCCAAAACAAGTTTGACAAAGTTTGAATTTATGAAAATTGGAAATCAGAAAGATCACATAAGTAGAAGAAAAGTAAAGACAGTGAAAAATATCTTGATAAAAAAAAATTATATACAGAAATAAGAAGCCTTGCTTTAAATGCCCCATGCAAGAACTACACAGTTAGACAAGCAAATGTGTTGACGTCAATGCAACTGCCCTAGTCCAGTATCTAAGTAGAAAGTAAAAGTAGAAATTGATATTAATCATAGTCTCAAGCAAAATTGTCTCCCAGTGATACCAATTTGGCAATGACTGGGAGACCAAATCTCTTCGCCGGGGGACCACTTAGTCTCCCAGTTATTATGTTGGAAAATGCACTGAATCTAACCTTCTACCTCCCAAATGCCATGAGACCATATTACGATGGCTTATAATGGTGATTTTATGTCACAGGCACCACTATACCCACCTTTTTGATTCCATTTGAACCATAGGTTTCTAAGAAATTAGCAGTGGAATTTTAAAGTAGTTGTATGTAGAATAGCAATACCAGCGTCACATATGACATGGTCTCTATGTTTGTCGATCAAAGTTCTTTTCACCGTCAGTTCAAAAATGTGTGACTCAAGACCTGGATACAGACATACTTTCTTTTTCTTCCAGTGGATCCAATCAAAGGTGCCAGAAGAATACACGGACAGCAGGGGCAGATGGATGAAAAAAGGGCAAATCATATTCTCGTACTAGACAAAAATTCTGTAGACTATCAATAATAATTTATGCGTAAATTTAGTAAAAATAAGGCCTAATAATGTTTAAAAATTTTCTAAGATCAAAACGGCACACCTTGCCCACCCCCCACCACCCTCCACCTGGACAAGGGCTGTAGGGGCAATTGTCCCCCCCTGCCCCCCCCCCCCAATTCCAGCTCACCTTGATGCAATATCAGTACTGAAGGTTACGGCTATTACAATGACATTTGCTCTTTCCATTCAGTAACTTTTTTTTACCTGCCAGTAAAGTATGCATTTGAAATGATACCTCTGCATTGTGTAAACTTTGGGAAACACCCACATGGCTGCTTATTTATACATCATTTATAAGCTTTCAAGCTCATGGGAAGTGAGCAGCAGAAATTTCCTGTGTATTCCTGGGCACGCCTTAACATACTGTGTAGGAGGGGAAAGCACACTGTGATGCTAATGGTATGGCTGAAAACTCTACAAGAACAGTTGATTACTGAAATCTTGCACTTACAACAAAAGCGAGGTATGTGGTGGAGCATAAATATTCCTGAACTTGGTATCTTCAAGTTCCATGTACTAAGTATCTACAGTACAACCCAATAAATTTTCCAAGCAGATGCAGTGATGCACACACTTGGAAGCTTTCACACTTCCATGCTTTTGCTTTTTTTAAGTGTATCAGTATTGTTATTAATCTTTATTTCCTATAATATATATTCATTCATTGATCAATAAAGAGTAAGAAATTATAATGTGAAATTGCTAATGAACATATACACATTCGTTATGTCAGTTCCTATCTTCTATTGGTATTTTAATTCTGCTATTTGTTGTGTTGAAGTTTAATTGTATTTTGTTCATCGATAAATTCTAATTCTAACTCTAATTCTTCGCTGCCTTCCCTTCCATCTGACTACCTGTAAAATGACAACAGTTCATATCTATAGATGAATTAATTAATATTATCAAAATCACTTTAGAATTGAACGAAGCAGTGACCTTTTCAACAATGAATAGGGTATTGCATTGAGTTTCCAAATTTAAAAGGTGTAGGCCTAGTTTAAAAGGATTTACTTTCAGGGTGAGTCTGGATTGGGAGCACTGAGAGCTTAGGGCGACAACTGCAGGTTAATTGTTTATTGACCACAAGAAAACATAAAAAACAAATATAAACAATCATACACTTGGGATCTTAGATATTGTGGTTAGTGACAACAGAAGTGGTTTATTCAGCTATTATCATCATATGAGCAATCATAATATAAATACAGATAATGTGTTATCATGCTGTAATTGTGAAAAGAATATTTAAAACGGGATTTAGGAAAAAATTGGGAACTGTATGGAGTAATTAAAATCATATCAGGACACCTTATCTGTGGCTGACGCTTAAGCAGAATTGTTGTTTGATCACTTATATCAATAGAGAACAACATAATCCAATTTCCATTGAACTCGCCAAAAGCTTACATGTCCCGAATATACATTTCAGCTTCAGAGAAAAACTCAAGGCTCTAAATATAACTTTCATGATATATCATATATTGGATGGTGTGGCTAGTCAACAATTCCTCAGCTCTGCTGCCAGACACACAGAGGTATTGATCACATTCTCCGGACAAACAAAATGTTTGCTGTCTACCAGATATCACATATTGCTGACAAGGTTACTGGCCTCGAAAGATACAAAATTCTTTTAAAAGAAACTAAATGTTGTGTTTAATGAATCAATGATAATAAGATGGTAATATAATATTATCTTCATGTTTTATTGTGTGTCTTACATTTCCACACTTTTTCTGGAACGGATTGCCTAAGAATGAGGCTCAATGGCTATCTCAACGTTAAATCCAAAAGGAGGCTTAATAGATATTAGAAAACCTGTTGCGAGCAGGTATTTGAGCCATTTAGTTTAGGATATGTGTACCTGAATATGACAGTGAAGAAGGACATGGTGGGTCAAATTGATAAGCATAAATGGACGTTTATATCAAGCAGTGTGCATGCAATGCAAATATAAAGGTGATGTGTCTTTTGTTGATGCAAAATGTCAGATTGGGCTTGGAAAACAAATGCATTTTGTAATTATGAGACATATTGTGGCGGCAGCACTTGCCAATACCACTGGTCCATGCTGCCACCTGGATAGCCTGACAGAAAGCATATGACCCAGTTCTGGACATTGATCAAAAGTTGAAGTAAAGGTGTAAAATGAAGGTATATCCAAAGACGGTATGAATATTGTAAGTACAGATACTATTGCAAAACAAAGTAAATGTCAGTGATGTGGAACATTCAACGTTTAATGAGTGTGATGAGAACAGGGACAAAGTTATGCTTGAGACATGGACCCAAGGGAGATAGCACTTTTATGTTTGGATGCAACACTCTAAAAAAAATCGGGACAAAATTGGTTTTTTAGATTCAAAATGGTTTTTTGAAAAACCAAATTTCAATGCAAAAAACCAACATGGACTTTTTCAAAAAACCAACATGGATTTTTCCAAAAAACCAACATGGATTTTTTCAAAAATCCATGTTGGTTTTGCATTGAAATTTTTCAAAAAACCATTTTGAATCTAAAAAACCAATTTCGTCTGAAATTTTTTAGAGTGAACACTAAATACATCAGTTATATCTAGGGAATTTCTTATTCCGTAACTATTGGCTGAGCTCAATTTTCACACTATCGATTTTCTTTTGTTGATTTTCTCAAATTATCTTTGTTGGAATTATCTCTATAATGTAACTGAATAACCATATTCCTTCTATATATATATTGCCTTCGAAGTCAGAATATACGCTTTAAAAAACATTTCTATTTCGAAAATTTAGTTAGCAATATGAACAAAGTACAGCCATAGCTAATGTTGATACAGAATCAGATTTTTTTTTTTTAATATTCCCATTTTCAAAATGTTTTTCCCTAGCATTGTGTAATTGCAAGTCCAAATGCAAAAAAAGAATCATATCTTTATTTCAAACAGACCCAAATATAAAAAGACAATATTGAACCAAATATAAGATTATTCTGGCACACATACTGTGTAATTTTGACGAAAGATAAAAACTAACAAAGCATACAAATGTTATCCATTTCAAATTGCAGGCACATTTCCTTTTGTTATCTTATTGATTTTCAATCTATGAATTATTCATTGGATCCGCAATTTTGTGTTATCTCAATTAAATCAATATTGCTTCATCTGGCGAAAATTGTCTCAAATAAATATCTGCAGACCGTTGATCAGGAAACTTCTGCTCAAGAATAGCACCAAATGTTTAAATAACGGTCGTTCGGAATTCAATTTGCATATTTTTTTAATCAGCATAAAACACAGACTAGATTAAATACTAATCTAAAGAGGTTTGTTATAAAAATGTGTTGCTTCTAGGTAATTACATAGCATGTATAAGTTTGGTACTAAACTGTTCAATCTTACATTGATGATTATTCGAGTTACTAATAGCCAAAATGCTGATAATTATGATATATATGCATATATGCGAATTATTTTGTCTTGTGACACACTGGCGCAGGTCTTTCTTTTGGTAATTACTAATCTACCTCACCAGTTTGTCTGTCTCAGCAAACCTGTCATCTGATTGTGTAATCTTCAAAAAAGATCACAATTTAAAAAGATAAGCTAAAATTGAAGTTGTCAGATATGTCTTAACTTCTGGTTGTTTGGATGCGTTGTATATAGTTTTCTTTAAAAAAAATCAGAATTTTTGTAAGCCCAGATATCCAGTAAACATTTCTTATTTTTTCTGCCAGCCACACAGTGCTATTGATCTAATCCTCTGAACAAACTTTTGTTGCTCAAGATCTTCATATCAAAGACTGCTGCAAAACTTCCAGAATATGAATATTGTGAAGAATAGAAAGGCTATTTACAGACTAAAAAGGAATACAGAATTTTCACTACTAATGTGCATTCATTGAGCATGACATTTTTTGGATGCCAACTCATGTCATAATATAATGGAAAATAATAGTTTATATGCTGTATATATGAGGTGACTAAGCCAAAAAAGAAAGAAAGTGAAAGGTATATATGTTCCCAGACATGATAAACTTTTTCCTGTATATACAACATACCATTTTTCAATCCAATGTACATTTTTGGATTTTAGATGCATATATCCAGCAAACAGTTCTCCAGTTCTTCTTGCAGACACACAGTGCTATTGATCTCATCCCCTGAACAAACAAGTTGATCCTGTCACTGAATCTTAAACTTTCCATTGCTCAAGATCTTCCATATCAAAGTCTGAAGTAAAACTACAGTGGTTGAATTATAGTTCAGATTTATTTCTTTGTTAGGAGGGAAAGATTATTCTTAGACTAAAAGGATTTTTTTTTTACAATTAACTTGCTCATGCCAGTATTCATGCACAGTAAAACCAAAATAAAATACGACAACCCCAGTTCAGTTCAGTTCAGTTAGTGTGCTTGAACTGAACTGAACTGGGGTTGTCGTATTTTATTTTGGTTATACTGTGCATGAATACTGGCATGAGCAAGTGTAAAAAAAGAATTTCTTTTAGTCTAAGAATAATTGGCCACTACTTTGCCCCACTGCACCTTTGTGCGACCCAAGAATCACTTCCTACAGTTAGGGTGGTCCAAAAACAATTTCTTCTGAATTTCTCAGATTTGAATTTCGCATTGTGATCTTATGTGTACAGAAGGTATTGAGTAAAAATTTCGCAAAATCAATTAATATTTAGAGGTGGCACAAAGCCGTTGAAGTTTAACATGCGATTCGCCTGCAGCAGACCTCAAAATCATCGATATTTGCAAATCTTGCAATAATTACCAATTATTTTGATCAAATAACCAATTTTTTAGTATGTCAAGAATGCTCAATCTAGTTCTGATATTCTTCATGACTTAAAAAGTTTCGTAGAAGGTCAGCATAGATATTACATGGGTCAATTATCAAGCATTTTTTCATTAAAACGGGCAAAAATTTTATATACCATGAATAATAAATCAGAAATAACAAATATTACATTGCCATGCTAACTCTATCATTTGTACTAAAAAACGCAAACTTAAAGTGCTTTCACGTTATTTTTTCAGTTGCGCTAGTGGGGAATCACATGATAAACTTCAAAGGCTTTGTGCCACATCTAAATATTAACCGATTTGGCTGAAATGTATGTGTGTTTGTTTTACTTACGTGGTCATCAATTTCTGCTTTCAAATTGGGGGTTTTAGGAGATTTGAATTTTCCCATAGGAATGTGGACCACCCTATTTCCTACCCTTACCTACTTCGAACTGTCCCTTTAAAATAACTGTAAACTAGTTAACGCCAATTGTTACTTCACCATCCCCATTGTGTTTGATTAAGTGGATATTTTGTCCCTTTGCTTATGGGAATTGCATTGCGAGCTGTCTCAGTTTTCAAATACGGGATCAAGCTGTGGTGAGTAGTCAAGGGTAGCTGTAAAGAAATATGGGACGGGAAAGATAAATAAGTAAAAGTAAAAAGTAAAAGTTGAGGAATTATTTTACGGTATGCGCATATTCTCAAACTTTCTGAAAATGTTTTTCGAATAAAACAAACACAAAATCGATCTAGTCAACAAAATAAGTGGATGGATCATGTGATCACAAACAAACTATGAAAACGTGACTGTGAGAGGTTTTCCATCTCATCAACTATCATAATGGATTCTGATTGTTTTATGAAGCGCAATGGAGTTTTCAATTAATTAAATCACATATAACTTTACTCTTAAAAAATTAGGTTCGTGTATAAGAATAATATGTCTGTCAACAACAAATTGATTAACAACTTAATTTTAACTTATGATGTATGTAAAAGTTTGCCATTCATTAGACAATGATATTTATTTAACCAACTTCAAACTCAAAGGAAAGGCAGATTAACCAAAACCTTTTGTGCTACGTTGCCAACTTAGATCATGTGTACACAATAATTGTTAAACGATGTGGATTAAAATTTGTGTCGAGTTTGGACTGTAATGACCTTAGGCTGTCAAATTGTGAATGCTAAGCAATGCAGAAAAAACTCCTGGCTGCTATATATATATTGTAAAGAGGGCCCCTTCAACACTGTGAGGGTAGAAGAATGAGTCAAACATTGATTAACAACTTAATTTTAAGCTCTAGTTCTTACATTTTCATTCCAGGGTCTCGTGTGGGAGGAGATGGAAGGTTGGACGTCCTTAAAGGCCTTAACATCACATGTGAGTCCTAAGTCTCACACCTCCTTACACCTGACTCTGGTTTGTTTTGGTATAATTCCCCTGCCCTTGGCCAAGTCAGGTTCTGGGATCTCAACACTTTGTAATTCACCAGACACTTTGTTACAATTTTTCTCTTGTAATTTTATATGTAATATTGCCGTAGATTTGTTTATCTGCAAATTTGAACATCCATTCATCTTCACTGAAAACTGATCATCATACTATTAATTCAAGGACCCCTTACGCTACTCCATCAAAACTACTGATTGTCAAGTTATGAAAACTTGCAAGTACCTTTTCTGTATTCTCTACAATGTCCTTGGCCAGGTTTCATGTTCAAATTACAGTCACAGAAATTGAGATGATGTTTTTTCTCATAATCTAACTATAGGCATAGAAAACACCATTTATTTCCCCCTTCCCTCACATGCATGCTTTCACGGGTCTTATGCTAGTATATCTAATTTCATTACATGGGATCCATCAGGAGAGGACTACCTTGTTATAATAACATATGGACATCTACAATTGTATAAGGTGTTACAATAATTTTAATTCTTTTTTTGCATAAATCCAATCAAAACATAGACAAATTATGCTTTAACTATGAAAGATAGCAGTATCATAAACTGAAGATAGCTGATCCTTGCCCTTGAATGTTTCATAAGTTATTAACACAAATGTTGCATCATTTTGATAAGGATGGAAATCCTACTAAGCTATTCATTTCAAAATGGCAGCCACATTTCCTTTTGTTATCTTACTGATTTCAATTCATCAATTATTCATTGGATGAGCCATTTTCTGTAATTTCAATAAAATCCACATTGCCTTATCCTCAGAACATTCACCCAAATGTGTGCAGATCATTAATCAGGAAATTCAAATCCCACTCAAATGAAATACTGAGCTCTAAATTTAAGGCTTCGACATATTCCAGCAGTAAATTGTGTCAATAAGTTGTGGGTTGTCATAAAAACATGACAGGAATATTATTCCCTGCAAATTCACATTCATATATGAACTTGTATTTACAAATGTAGCAAAAAGAATTCAAGAAGTATACAGTTTTATTCTTAATACTGACCTAAAATGACAAGCATGACAGAACTGAATAGTCTGGATGATTCTGCATCCCCTTAATTACAATCAAATATGTACAATCTGCATCCTGTACAACAATGAGGCAAGTAATAATTTTATCAGCTGTCCAACATCAGCAACATAATTCAAACCTGACCAAAGCTGGACGTGAACCTGGGCCCCAACAATTGGAAGCTGTCAGCAGCATTACCAACTGAGGTAGTCGTCCTTCCCTCCAAGTTTTTTGAGAAGATATAATTTCGTATTCTATAACTGTTAATCGGACAACAAAATTTAAAGACTACATATCCGCATTTTCGGTAACATGAAGTATCTTTTAGTGGACTCTCAGCTCTATCATCTTACCATTATGCATATACTTCCCACTCAATAGGTTATTATAAGACAATACAGCAATGAAAATTACAAGTATATGCTTCCATAATATGCACATCAAACGTTTGGCTGCATATATATACCATACAGTTTTTCTTTCCAACATAGTTCAGGATTTTTAGATGCAGAAATCCAGTAAACATTTCCTCAGTTCTTCTTCCAGAGACACAATGCTATTGATCTCATCCCCTGAACAAACAAGTTGGTCCTGTCACTGAATCTTAAAACTTCTCTTGCTTGAGATCTTTGATATCAAAGACTATTCATAAATGGCACATATGTGAGGAGCCATTTCTCTGAACAAAAATGAAATGAATGTACATAGACAAAACTGTATGTCACATAGACTACTTGCCCCGCACATATATATAATATATGTAAGTGCATTCACAGATGATGCTTAAGGTCTCAGACAACACGGATCTATGCATATTCCCTCTCAGCTATTTTTTCATATATCCTCAAACCTTCTGAACATTTCTTCTGCATAAATTGATTGATATAAATTTAAAATGAATACAAGTTAAGTCGTAGACACGCCAAGTCGTAGACACACCAAGTCGTAGACATATTTCAGAGCTATCCCCTAAGTCGTAGACACAGCATTTTTCATAAAAAAAGACTTAATCAAGTCGTAGACGAACAGTAAAATTTACTAACCAAGTCGCAGACACAGCATCATCAAACTGGTAGACAACATTATTTTGGAATCTACCAACGCGTAGACAGCACAATTCCAAGATTTTCCAACTCGTAGAAATCCAAAAATCATAACAGTCTTGGTGGAAGAGAAATGCTAATGACAACAAATATTCAAAGTTGCTAATTGGCATCAGGCCATTCAATTAAGTGTTTTTGTGTGTCACATTTTTTCCTGACACGTGGATTGCTATCAGCTCGTGGTCCCTGTCAAAGTTGGTCTGTCCACGGGTTGGCAATCTTATGAAATTTGGTGTCTACTAGTTGGCAAACAGAAAAATTGCTGTGTCTACGACTTGGTAATATCAAATTGACCAAAAAGTCTGTGTCTACCACTTGGTGAACCCTGCCAGTTTGTTGTCTACGGGTTGGTAGTACCTGGTGTCTACGAGTTGGTTGTCTACTAGTTGGTTGTCTGCCAGTTGGTTTGTCTACCAGTTGGTGTGTCTATGAAGTGTCTTGATACCAATTAAAATCAATCAAGTTAAGAAAAGAACTGATTTCAAGGATCATGAATGTAACGATAAACAAACTATAAAAGCATGATTGTAAAAAGTTTTCCAATTATGTAGTACCACATTCCCTTCTGCTTGGTATTTTGTATAATTTATTCATCTGAATTTGTCTTTTGACCTTGGGCAGGCACTGCCAGGCAGTCACCAGTTTTTTCCTCTATTTCATTAACTCATATTGCCAAACATAGCAAGTCAACATTTCACCCTCCCAGTCGCCAGACTCACAGAACTATCTCACATGCCGAACAAACAAATTGGTTCTGTCACAAAATGCAAAATCAGAAGTTTCATCAGTCAGATATGATATCAAAGAGACAAGCACACAACTCAATATATATTTTGAGAAGAGACTTTAAAAAATTCTTCCTTCATCCTTACCCCACTGGGTGAAAAGAAACTCTTTCTGGCAAGAAAGCCAAAACAATTCGAACAGATAATAAGATATATAAGGTTGTGATTCAACTGTTCTTAAGGTGTGCCTTATATGTAATTATATGAAATTTGGATCCTGAAATTTGGGTTAATGTCACAAGACAAACCCACATGAGTTGGTGCAATATGCCTCTGCATATGATCTTCTGTTCACATTAAATAAGAGTCACAAGACACCAAATTACTGCAACAGATATCTCCACTTTCTTATAGTATCCAGCTTGATTATTTTTACCTTGTCTCAGGGATCTTAAAGTTATAGGCCTAGATTTTATATTAAAAAGATAGCATTAAACATCTAGGCCAATAACTTAAAGTTCATAAATATCAACATAGTTAGAGAGAAATGATTAGCCCCCCAAGAACATCTGAATTTAGATTCAACATATTGATATTTAAGCAAAAGTATTGGCTTCAGCTGCCTTGGTAATTCTGCCATCACTTTTTAAAATTTTTGTAAGTGGAGTCGAAACAATATTTGCAGAAAATTTTAACTGACACAAATGTTAAAAGTATGTTGTATCAGGGTTCAGCTAGGTTCCCCGATAATTTTCAAAAACTTTTTTAATATTAAAGTTGTGTAATTGTTTTCATGGCAAAGTTTTAAACAGATGCCAATATTAAAAGAAAACATTGAGCCATGTGCTTCAATATTTCATCATGACAAATATTTTACCTTTTTGATAAGGATTAAAAAACACATAAAATAGTAGGCCTATTCATTTCAAATAGCTGTCACATTCCCTTTGTTGTCTTATTGATTCACTTCATACATTATTCATTGGATCTGCCATTTTAGGTAACTTCAATAAAATCCCCATTGCTTTATCCTTGGATCATCCTCCCAAATGTGTGCAGATCATTAATCAGGAAATTCAAATATCCCACAAATGAAATATCAAGTACGAATTAAGGGCTGGCTGGTATCTCGGCTAGTAAATTTGGCAATAGATTGTGGGAAAGACAGGAACTCAGGAAAGAGATTTTGCATCCAAAACCCAGGTTTTGTATGAGGGATTTCCAGATAATTGGAAATAGATATCTTGGCTGAATATCCAATCAATAAGTTTAATACCATCAATGAAAATATTGTGGAAGGCGGTCACATTGGAATACCTCAATAACATTGCTGCTGAGATCCATATTCCTCAAACACAATATCTCAAAAGTTAATCAGACATTCTGAATTTTTAAAAACCATCAGCCACAATATTACCTCCATTATAATCTAACAAGCTTGCATATATGGTAAGGTATTCTATTTAGTATGCATGAGAAGTCTGACATAATACATTGATGCCTTGAATATTCCATCTGCAACCTTTAAAACAAAGTGGTGATTTTTCTGATAATGCCAAAATGGGACTCATTTCATAAAATTGCTCACATTCCTTTGTTATCTCATCGACTCTTATTCATTTTTTATTCAGTAATTTCAATAAAATCCAAATTGTGTTTTCCTGAGAACTTCCTCTTGCACATGATCTGATGATTAAACAGGAAATGTATATCTTCATGAAAGGAATGAGTTACACCTTGAATTGAATCAGTAGTTTGCCCTGAAAATTTTATGACGTCATCTAAAATGCCTCTAGCTTCAATCCTATCAACAGATAAACGCACCAAAAATGTAAGTTTGGATATAACCCTGGGGGGGCCTCTCACCTAACCCGGGCTTCTTGCCCCGACCTACTCTATCCTATTCTAGTTTCAATATGTTATTTTAAAAAATTACAATACATTTTTACCTGTTAAATCCATGGGCAGTCATGGCGTACTGGAAAAGCCATCAATATATACGTCTTATTTTCATCATAAAACTATTACTTTTTTTTTCTCGGTATCAAGACACCATGCAATGGTTGGTTATGTAGCTTTTGGAATAGCTGCAATTAATGCCATCGTTCAGTTAGAAATGGGTGTGAAAGAAAATAATATATTGAATCTGTAAGTATAGTGTCATAATACTAAGTATACAAAAACAGTTAAGATAACAAAAAGTAATAATTTATGTGCCTGGAATTCTCAAACATACACGCTGCATGCGACAAGTAGTCACATAATACTACAGCGTTTTACTGGAACTTTGTTTGGCAATACGGTTTGAAACTACAAATACTACATAGATTAGTATAGAGTGGCCCTGAGTTATAAGACTGCCCCTTTGGTGGCCAAGAAGCGGTCTCTCATGGGAGTGCGGTCTCTGGTCGAGGTGCAAAATGCACTAAAAATACTACTTAGTATGGGAGGTAGGTGCTCGCGTAAGGCAAGTCGGTCTTACAACAGGTGTTCTTATAACACAGGTATCACTGTAGGTACATGTATGCTTAAGCAATATGGCACAGTAAATTAGACATGTGCTTTCATACAATGTACAAATCAAAATTTTGGGTGTTTATATATATTTCCCCAGTTCTTCTTCCAGACACACAGTGCTATTGATCTCATCCTCTGAACAAACAAGTTGATCCTGTCACTGAATCCTAAACTTTTTGTGCTTGATATCTTCCAAGTCAAAGACTATAAATGGCACATATGTGAGGAGACATTTCTCTGAACAAAAATGAAATGTACATACATAGAAAAAACCAAAGGTAACAAAGACTACTCACACCACACATATGTGCATGTACATTCACAGATGATGTTAAAAGCCTCAGAAGAAATGGCTCTCCACATAATCTATTTAAAGAAGGGATTGAGATATTACCTCTTACCTATTCTCATATCCTCAAACTTTCTGAAGATTTCCTCTACTTGGGGAGCCTAAATAAAATTGATTGGTCCAAATTTAAACTCAATTAAATCAATAAAGAACTGAAAAGATCATGTAATCAGATCGATCCAAAATCGGATATTTCACCAGCGAGATATCATATCAAAGAGATGACACACAGCTCAGTATATATCTTATATATTTTAAGAGAGACTTAAGAAACAAAACAATTCTGTTCCTACGACCTTCATCCAAACCCAATGAAGTGTATGATGTGTATGATAATAAACATACAGGAGTGGGGGATAACTAATGCGGCCAAAAAAGCCAGAACATTTCAAGCTAATAAGGCTTAGAAATACATAGAATAATAGGCCTATTCATTTCAAACAGCACTCATCATTTCCCTAAGTTGAATACCCTGAATGAAAAGATGTGGAAGGTGATCACATTGGAATACCTCAATGCCATTGCTGCCGAGTTCCACATTCCTCATTCACAATATTCCAAAAGTTAAAAACCATCAATCCATCATCGTTGATATTCCCTTCATTATAATCACACAAGCTGGAAAATTAAATGAGGTATTCCATCTAGTATGCATATAAACATTAAGCATAATATATTGATGCCTTGAATATGTCATTAGCAGCCTTTGAAACTGGTGATTTTATTTTCTAAAGATAAAATTAAAAACATAAAATTGCTTTCATTCCTTTGTTATCTCATCGATTCCAATTCATGAATTATTCATCAGAAAAGCAATCTTTGGTAATTTCAATAAAGCCATATTGTGTTTTACAAAAAACTTCCTCCTTGAAATGTGCCAATGATTAATCAGGAAATTAATACCTCGGTGAAATGAATGAAAAGCTAACCTTTGAATTGAGGCTCTAAATTCTGGCCATAAATGATCTTTTTACAGTTTTGAGATATTCATCTTTCAGTATTTCCATATCCTATTCCAGTTTGTGTATGTTGTAAAAATAAGGATTGGCATTACAGTCATATATCAATTGGCTGCCTTGGCTTATTGGAAAAGACAGGATATTTTGCAATAACATTAAACTGTATGTTATTTTTATCATAAAACTATGACTTCTTTTAAATTCAGGACTCCATCCAATGGTTGATTTATGCAGCCATTGGAATAATTGCAATTAATGTGGTTGTTCAGTTAGAAATGGATGTAAATGAAAATAATTTATGTTGATTATGTAAGTATACGTTTTATGTTACTAAGTTTACATGATTAGAATAGATAATGCTCCCAGAATGCTTTATTCTACGGAATGATATTCATGCTAAAGTAAATTAGACAGTAAATTAGACATGTGCTTTCATACAAATCAAACTTTTGTGTGTTTATATATACAATACAGTTTTTCTTTTCGACATAGTTCAGGATTTTTAGATGCATATATCCAGTAAACATTTCCCCAGTTCTTCTTCCAGACACACAGTGCTATTGATCTCATCCTCTGAACAAACAAGTTGGTCATGTCACTGAATCTTAAAACTTCTCTTGCTTGAGATCTTTGATATCGAAGACTATTTATAAATGGCACATATGTGAGGAGAAATTTATCTGAACAAAAATGAAATGAATGTACATGGACAAAACTGTATGTCATAGACTACTTGCCCCATACATATATATAATATATGTATGTGCATTCACAGATGATGCTTAAAGTCTCAGACAACACGGCTCTCTGCATAATTTGTTTAAAGAAGGGATTGAGATATTCCCTCTCACCAATTTTTTTATATATCCTCCAACCTTCTGAACATTTCTTCTACATAAATTGAATGATATAAATTCAAAATCAATCAAGTCAAGAAAAGAACTGATTTCAATGATCGTGAATGTAACGATAAACAAACTATCAAAGCATGATTGTAAAAAATTTTCCAATTATGTAGTACCACATGCCCTTCTGCTTGGTATTTTGTATAATTTATTCATCTAAATTTGTCTTTTAACCTTTGGCTCTATTTCATTAACTCGTATTGCCAACCATAGCAAGTCAACATTTTACCCTCCCAGTCGCCAGACTCACAGAACTATCTCACATGCCAAACAAACAAATTGGTTCTGTCACACAATGCAAAATCAGAAGTTTCATCAGTCAGATATCATATCAAAGAGACAAGCACACAACTCAATATATATTTTGAGAAGAGACTTAAAAAAATTCTTCCTTCATCCTTACCCAACTGGGTGAAAAGAAACAAATTCTGGCAAGAAAGCCAAAACAATTCGAACAGATAATAAGATATATAAGGTTGTGAATCAATGTTCTTAAGGTGCGCCTTACATGTAATTATATGAAAGTTGGATCCTGAAATTTGGGTTAATGTCACTAGAAAAACCCACATGAGTTTGTGCAATAAGCCTCAGCATATGATCTTCTGTTCACATCAAATAAGAGTCACTAGACAACACATTACTGCACCAAATATCTCCACTGTCTTATAGTATCCAGCTTGATTATTTCTGCCTTGTCTCTAGGATCTTGAAGTTATAGGCCTGGATTTTATATTAAAAAGATAGCATTAAACATCTAGGCCAATAACTTAAAGTTCATAAATATCAACATAGATAGAGAGAAATGATTAGCCCCCAGGAACATCTGAATTTAGATTCAACATATTGATATTTAAGCAAAAGTATTGGCTTCAGCTGCCTTGGTAATTCTGCCATCACTTTAATTTTTGTAAGTGGAGTCGAAACAATATTTGCAGAAAATTTTAACTGACACAAATGTTAAAAGTATGTTGTATCAGGGTTCAGCTAGGTTCCCCGATAATTTTCAAAGACTTTTTTAATATTAAAGTTGTGTAATTGTTTTCATGGCAAAGTTTTAAACAGATGCCAATATTAAAAGAAAACATTGAGCCATGTGCTTCAATATTTCATCATGACAAATATTTTACCTTTTTGATAAGGATTAAAAAACACATAAAATAATAGGCCTATTCATTTCAAATAGCTGCCACATTCCCTTTGTTGTCTTATTGATTCAATTCATAAATTATTCATTGGATCTGCCATTTTAGGTAATTTCAATAAAATCCACATTGCTTTGTCCTTGGATCATCCTCCCAAATGTGTGCAGATCATTAATCAGAAAATTCAAATATCCCACAAATGAAATATCAAGTAAGAATTAAGGGCTGGCTGGTATCTCGGCTAGTAAATTTGGCAATAGATTGTAGGAAAGACAGGAACTCAGGAAAGAGATTTGGCATCCAAAACCCAGGTTTTGTATGAGGGATTTCCAGATAATTGGATATAGATATCAATGAAAATATTGTGGAAGGCTGTCACATTGGAATACCTCAATAACATTGCTGCTGAGATCCATCCCTGCCGGGTATAAGATGCAAAAATCATGGGTGACATGCTCTCACCTGCAACAGCTAAAAACTCCTCTCCGAGCAATGCCACTCATCTAAACTGTCCACCTATCCTTATTGATCTATCCTGTCCTTCTGATAACAGCAAATAGCAGTGAAACAGCTCCCTTATTTACGTTTTCTGCCTCTACTGTTTTTCCCTACCAGGGGCGCATGCATCTCCATCGTAGTTCCGCTATTGCTCACGTTTAGGACTGGCGCCACCATCTGCCTTCATGCCAAAACCATCCACACACTTCACTCTCACCTTTCTCAAGCCCATTCCATCTGTCAATGTCTCAATGCACTTTTACCTATTTGCCTAATTCTATACATTTCCATCAATCCACATTTGCTTTCAACAGATCTTTTCCTTTCCTCACGAGCCTTGCCCTCAATTACAAGCTCACGTGTAAGTACACTTGACTGTACCTTACACCAATACATATGGCAGTGCATTTGTAATTTCAATTCCTCTACCACCAATCTTTACTTTTATTACCCAAATGCTATTTCAAATGGTCAACATGCAACACGGGCCACATGCCCATGCAGGTAGAGGGGGGGGGGGTTAATTGTTCCCCATTATAGTCCTGCCCCAAATCATGGGTAAATCTAATACACAATATTTCAATAGTTAATCAGACATTCTTAATTTTTAAAACCATCATCCACAATATTCCCTCCGTTATAATTTAACAAGCTGGCTGGAATACCAGATGAGGTATTCTATTTAGTATGCATGAGAAGTCTGACATAATACATTGATGCCTTGAATATTCCATCTGCAACCTTTAAAACAAAGTGGTGATTTTTTCTGATAATGCCAAAATTGGACTCATTTCATAAAATTGCTCACATTCCTTTGTTATCTCATCGACTCTTATTCATTTTTTATTCAGTAATTTCAATAAAATACAAATAGTGTTTTCCTGAGAACTTCCTCCTTCAAATGATCTGATGATTAAACAGGAAATGTATATCTTCATGAAAGGAATGAGATACATCTTGAATTGAATCTGTAATTTCAGGCCATAAATCATTTGTTTCAAATGGTGAAATTTTCATCTTTCAGTATAGCACATTTTAAAAAGGTCTTAAAGAAAATATTTAGATAGGAAGCCACTTCAGATTTGACCTGGTTGACCCATGGCAGCCATTTTCCAAAATGGCGGCTAATTTTCTCATTTTCCTGTTTCTGTGAAGTGCCTATAGTATCAAAGTATCGAAACAGTGCTCATTATTCCTTCTACAGATCTAAAGAACATTATCAACTGATTTCTGGATTGAACTGAGGAATTTTAGGGTAGTCAGGGTCCATTTTGTTAGAACTGTTGAAGAAAATGTATCATTTTCGCGGTTTCCCATAGTTTCATGGAATCTCAATTGGTTTTAAAATTGACTACATACATGAATTCCTTGTAAGAAGAGCTTTCAAATGAATGGTCACATCAATAGTTTCCGTGAATTTTTTGTCAAAATTTAAGAAGTAAAGCAATTTAATAGACCACTATATACATCGATACACACAGAGTCCAAATACACAACAGTCCTGTCCAAGGTCTTCTTCGCTTCTGTCCGCGGCGCCCTGCGCATGCGCGAGGGGCGCCGCTGGCGCCTCTGGCGGCGGGCTGGTGGCGGGAAAGGCCGGTTTCCCACACTCTTCCCCTTGATCTTTCGAGGGCCGAGCCACCGGTGAAGCTTGGGGGATTCACCAATTGGCATCAACTTCCCATCCCGGGCTGGCAGGCATCGACGTTATCCATCATCTTCAGACCCAGAACTTGAATGGTTCGCCCGACAACATCATCTTCATATTCCGGCCTGATTGCGCAACCAATGGTCAGCACCTTCATCTTCCCGCAACAGGCACCATTATCTCATCTCGCCCGGCTTGCATGATTCTCCACTAGACATCATCTTCCTATCCAGGCTTGGATGGTTCCCCACTAGACATCATCTTCATGCCCAGGCTCGAATGGTTCTCCATTAGACATCATCTTCCTTCATCGTCACGGCCACAACCTGCCAGCACCAGGCCGCATAACACCCATAGGACAGGCCTGCCGGCAGTTGCATGACAAATATATCCTCTTCTTCATAATTTGGCACATTTTTTTTTAGAAGCGAGACACTTGGACAGACATGAACGAAAGACAACACCAGCCAACCCGAAACAACTGAATTCTCCTACTGTCTACCGACCAGAGCCGTGACACCAACATAAGCAACAATATGGAACAACAATACATGCCACCTAATTCAACCCCTGTATTTACAAATCCAGTATGTGCACCCAATTCTAAACACAATCAACATAACCACACACTGGTAACACACACTCACATAGTCGACATTCACCATTCGATCAGACCATGGGCTCTAGGGCACCTGGCATGAGGAGGGAAAGCCCACCTGCAACACACGGTCACCGGGCGGACGCCCGTTCAATACCCCTAGCTGTACACCAAGGACCATAACCCACCGGGGCGCCCTGCCAGGCAGAGCCAACCGCGATGCCCGGACCGCGCCATTGGCGCGGGCAGGGGACCGCTAGTCTCCGCCTGCATGCCTGGGGCACTCCACCGGGAAAGCCCGGGAGGGGCAACTTGCTCCAAGTTTGTGTAACAAGAATCTGAGGATTCAATACCGAGGTTCACCAATTCGCAATCACTCACATTTCTGCAGTGTTAAGCGCTTGTCGGTCGGTTACCCGTTGAAAACATACAATTTAGGGGGGAATTTGGCAATATAACTCCTTCAACCGAGGCACACATGCGCAACCCGCACCACGCAACCAGCTTCGCCTGCAGAAGAGTAACGGTCCTGTTTCACCTATCTGCATGGAGCGAGAAATGAACGGCGGATTGGAAATTTACTTTACAACTAATACTTATACACCTGGGGGGAGGGCTTACAGTAGTAAAACTGATTTACCATACTTGTGAAAGAGGCGAGCCCTCTTCTGGACCCTACAACCAGCTCATGCATTGCACCATGGCCACCACCAGGAGACTGACTCACACAAGCCGGCCAAGCCCGGCGCCAGAAGCACACCAGGCCAGCCGGCGGCCACGGAACCCCATTGACCCAAGGTCCGCCGCATTGCCCCGAGAAGCCCCTTAGCAATTCAGTGTCATTGGGATTCCCCCACTACAGATAGAATGCTATTTACTGACATATTGAGTTATCGTCACCCTATTACCCACTGTAACTTCGCTGTTTCAATCCGTCTGTAAAGGAACCACCGTCAAGTTCGCCTTCAGCTCCGAGGATCGACACTCCCGAGTATTACTCATTCTCTCATTCACATGACCCGGCGTGAACCTCGGGTCATAACCATAACACCCAGCTAACGGACGACAGCAGAGGCCCCCCAGCCTTGGGTGTCACCTCCGCCGACCCAAGAGAGGCAGGGTCAATCTCCGCCGACCCAAGGGTGTCAGAGTCCACCTCCGCCGACCCAAGAGTGGCAGAGTCATCAGCGGAAGGCCGTCTGCGTCATCACCGAAACTAGGTATTAGGCAAGTATGAGCACCGCACCCTGCCCATGGAAGAAGGAAGCGGACTATGATCACATGATCTGTCTCCGTTACTGGTGACCATCCGGGTCAAGGACACGGCGCCTGTGTCCTTGTTCTCACTCCACCATCCCATGACCATCATGATCACGGAGGCCAGGGGCAACAACCCCGGAAGAGCCAAAGCTCACCCAGGGCCAGACCTCCCCGGCACTTCCGTGAATGTCGGCCATTAGGATTGCGGAGCGTCACCGAGCAATGGTGTCCCGAAAGAGCCGAAGCGTCCTCAGAGACAACATACCCGGCCCCTCCGCGCAGGAGCAAACAACCAGTCTCTGGCCTCCCCTCCCCCCCCATCAAATTTTGACAGGAAAAGGACCACACTCCACACAAAAATTATTTTGACAAGCAAAATATCCCCTAGAACTATTGTGGTTCCGATGTTGATAAGCAGCCAGAGATATGGCCTAATTAAATCTTGTAAACACTGAAATTTCGGATTGCATGAACAGAATGGTGCAAAAACTCCAACAAAATAGACTTTACGGCAGAGTAACAGAATACTGAGAATGTCCGCACCAGGCCAGTATGAAAACAATCATAAGATGGAAACAAGCATAGACCAGGATTGGGGTGAAAAACAACAAAATGTGACTGGACAAGGGGGCCACTCTACGCACAGAAACTTGCCCGAGTACTCGGCCCGGATAGTACAGTAAAAACCCCAAAGTGCAAATAAAGAACTTACAAAACAGGAAATTCCAAGGATTAATAAATGGTGCTTAATTACAGTGATCCCAGATCAGGATCATGTATGAATCCCAATATCAATATAATTCCCCAAAACAACCAATTATATACAATCCAAGTAGCCCAACAACCAGAAAAAACATGGTGGTTTGCGGTCAGGCTGTTGCGGCCACGTCATTATCAGCAAATCCCCCGTGTTTGCCTCGCACTGGAGCCCGCCCTATTATCCTATTGAGAGCCGTTTCCTCCTGTACTGCATTTAGCGCATCGGCAACCGTGGCCGGATGAGTGCGGGCTACCTCCCGGGCAACAGCACTATCCCTGGTCCCCCGCAGGAACGCCTCCGTTGCCACTTTATCTCGGAAAGGTGGATCAACCTCCTCATACGCAATGGCGGCTGCCTTTTGTACCCGATCCGCAAAATCTTCGATCCGCTCATCGGTGCGTTGTCGCATATCGTTCATTTCCCCCCTGACTACATCAGCCCGATCCGGTGCGACAAAGCGTTTGCGCAACCGGTCCCGTAACCTGACATAATTCTCAGTTACAGCACTGGGTAGGGTCATCATGTGATCCACTACCTTGCCACACAAGCAGTTCTTAAACTGGTTCAACTTTTCTGCTTCATCCCACCCAAACCTAGTTGACAATGATTCAAACTGGTACACACATGCCTCATAACGGCCCTCTTGCCCAGAATATTCAGGCATCTTAGGCTTGGGCCAATCTGGACCCCGCGGCCGATGAGGATACTGCGGTCCCAGGCCATGGTCACCTCGAGGAGACTCTAACGGATCTAGGAAGTCCCCTCTGTCCTCAGTACCTGACCCCGAAGAGAGATCATTGTAATCGGAGCACCCATGGCTAAGGGCCCCGCTACGGAAATGCCCATCTTCGACTCGCACATTCCGACCATGATGAACACCTGCGGCTGTGTCATACAAGAACCCGGCCGGGTTATGAATGGATCCAGATGGACCGTGGGTGCGACCCGGTGGATCATGAAATGACCCCGTTGGGTTATGAGTGGCTCCGGAGGGATCGCGGGTGCGGCCCGAAGGATCATGAAATGACCCCTCCTGGTTATGAATGGATGCGGCTGGACCGTGAATGCGGCCCGAGGGATCATGAAGTAAACCCGCTGGATTAGAAGTGGATCCGGAAGGACCGTGGGTGCGGCACGATGGATCATGAAGCAACCCCGCTGGGTTATGCACGAGTCCGGATGGACCGTGGTTGCGGCACGATGGATCAGGAAAGGACCCCGTCCGGTTATGAGTGGACGCGGCTGGACCGTGGATGCGGCCCGATGGATCATGAAGCAAACCCGCTGGGTTATGAGTGGATCCTGATGGACCATAAGTGTGGCCCGATGGATCATGAACTGACCCCACCTGGTTATGACTGGATGTGGCTGGGCGGTGGATATGGCCCGAGGGGTCATGCAGTAAACCCGCTGGGTTATGAGTGGATCCAGATGGACCGTTGGGACGGCCTGATGGATCAGGAAATGAACCCGGGGGGTTATGAGCGGATCCGGATGGACCGTGGATGCGGCCCGATGGATCATGAAATATACCCGGTGGGTTACGAGCGGATCCGGATGGACCGTGGATGTGGCCCGATGGATCATGAAATATACCCGGTGGGTTACGAGCGGATCCGGATGGACCGTGGATGTGGCCCGATGGATCATGAAATGACCCCGCCGGGTTATGAGTGGGTCCGGCTGGGGCATAATTCATCCCTTCCGCGGGTCCCACCAACCCAACAACATTGACACAGGCGACCGGGAAATGGTCCTGCTGATTGCTACTCCCCGATCCCCCAACGAACTGATCATCATGACATCGATTTCCACCATTCCCCCATCGACCCCTGTTATTGGCCTCCCCCATGGCCCGCTGCTGTGATATTCCCCCTACACCCCTTGTTCCTTTCTCGGTATTGGGATCAGCCACCGGACCCACCGGAGTTTTCCGGGAATCAGGGCCCCGTGACGGGCCGTACGGCCGTGGGATCTGATTAACTAGGAAAGATGATGGACCGCCTGTTTGTCTACATTCTTCTTCGGTTTTCACTGGAATAGGCGGAGCGTTAACACGAGTACTTCTCTCCGCTTTAACAGTGGTGGATGTTAGTGGATAAGATTGTGGTTCTTCTATGCGGCTTGGCCGCAATAACTCAAAGTTGGAGACCCCGGTTAGTTCAGCCACCTGTGATTGGGCCTCAGTCATCCACGCAGGCCGATTACGTGAAGGACTGACCGGTCCGGGCAGGGTATAGCTAGAGTGCCCAGGATGTGGAGGTAATTTGTCCCTGCCGAGTTCGGAAATTGGAATGGTCTCACCCGTTTCAGATCGATGGTGGGATAATGACCGCGTACCAGGAGGTACTCCCCCAGTTACTGCAAAAGACTCCGCATAATGAGTGTCTTCCGCGGGACCGATGGAGAAAGTGCCGGCCTTAGGTGGAGTTACAGATCCAAAGCCGCAGCCCCTCACTGGAGACGGACCTTTGGTTAAAATGGAGGACCCTCCTGCCACCGGAGTTGCTGGATTAAACGTTACCCGGAGGGGATTTGATTCGCCCACCCCTCTGGCCATTCCTGGCTGCTCAGGAGGCCTGTCCATAATGAATGAACCATCAACCCTTTGTGAACTATCCACCCTTTGTGACCTTGTCATACCCGGACCCCCCATGGCCCCGGGATGATTACTGGTGGATGATTGTAGCATCGGCTCCCCACTCGTACCGCCCTGGTAAACTCCTGTGGATGGTAACCTATCCACCATTCGTGAACTATCCACCCTTCGTGAACTATCCACCCTTTGTGCCCTATCCATGCCGGGACCCCCCATGGCCCCAGGGTGATTCCTGGTGGATGATTGCGGCGCCGGGTCCCCCCTCGTACCACCTTGGTAAACTCCTGTGGATGGCAAACAATTCAAGATGGCACCAAAGAGAGCCTGCCGGTGAGCTTCTGCCCGATCCTTACCAGGAATTAAATCCTCCCCCGGTCGGTCTCCCCTAACTTCCTCCGAAGCTTCTACAGCTTCCTCCGAAGCTTCTACAGCTTCCTCACCACCGCGATGAGGCGAGTCCCTTCCATCGGACTGATTCGCCTCAGGCTCTGCAAAAGCCAAGCCCAAGTTACTGGCCCGATCATCAATATATCTCTCGTTATCAGATAAGGACTCCCCGGATACTCCTGCTACAGTTTGCAGATCTACAGGAGTGGGCGGTAACGCTGAGGCATTCGGACCCTCCCCCGACCTAGCTCCAGCCTCGGACTGTTGTGATCGCGTGGACCGATGTGATCGGCCTGACCCGGGGGTACCCCTGTGACTCCTACTTAAGGACAACCGTTTTACCTGCTCTGACAGCTGACCGAGGGCATGATTAACTTTATTCATAGATTGTCTCAGTTCTCCTTTTACCGCGCCTACCTCTTTACGCATCGCGGTATGTGCCTCATTTACAAAAAGCTCCAATTGAGTTTTTTGATATAAGACGAATCGTTCCGTCTCGTTTGCCTTCTCTAGCGCCCGCTGGGCCATATGCGTACGCGAGACCCCTCCCGAACTAACGACGGAATGTCCATCGTGTTCATCGAATGAGTCTCCAACGTTAGATCTTTCCATAACCAAAGACTCTCTATATCCCGATGCAGACAAGTGATTGGATTCATTTTCCAGCGTGTAATTATCTCGCAACCCCTGGACGCTTTTATCTCCAGGACTCGAGACAGCCCCCGCAGGCGAGGATGGCATCGCGGAGGAATCCGCAATTCCCCCTACAAGGGCGGACCCCCCCAGGGTGAACCGTCCAAGTCCGGCGTCGGAAGAGGATGTCGCTTGGACCGCCCCAAATGATAAGGAACCACTCCCCTCAACCTCCCTTTCCGGAGACCCGAAGCTAATGATCCCTTGGACATGCAAAGAATTCCAATGTCCCCCCTGGGGAATGTACCGATTCAAGAGCTCCAATGTCAACACGCCATGCGTTTCACGTGTTCGGATTATCATCTCGGCGCGCGCTGGTCCAACTAGCGGTATCTCGCGCAGCTGATCCTGGGATGCCGTTTGCAAATTAATTGGCGCCATGATAATTCAAGGACGAAGCCGTGCCCCGCAAACCACCACACAACTACGAGTTATCTACCAACAAGTCAAGGGATGTTGTGCGATCCGATTACGATCACTGGTTTAGGCTACTCTACCTGCTCTCACCTGCACTCCCCCTCCAAAAAATTTAAAGAACCAGCAAAACAAACTAGAAAACAGAAAAACAAAATCTAATTAGATCTACTCCCAAGACACAGCACAAGGTATATACAAAACGAGACACCACAGGAACTGATCAAATGTCAACTAAATGACAAATATATCCTACCGTGGTATATGAGAAGCGAAGACACAACGGGCACCAAAAAACCGTATATGGAACAGAATTAAATTCAACAGCCAAATGCAAAAAGTCAAATACAAAACTCTAGTCATTAAACTCAAGTCACTAAAGTCAAGTCGATACAGTCAAGGTGCTAAAGTCAAGTCGCTGAAGTCAAGTCGCTAAAGTCGTCAAATTGCTAAAGTCAAAGTGTTAAAGTCAAATCGCTGAAGTCAAGTTGCTGAAGTCAGGTCGCTAAAGTCAAAGTGCTAAAGTCAAGTCGCTATAGTCAAATTGCTAAAGCCAAGTCGCTAAAGCAAGTCACTGAAGGTAAGTCACTCAAAGTCCTGACCTGAGTTTCACGACCTGAGCTACAAAACATGGGTTACCAGACCTGGGTCCCAAGGCCTAAGTCACAAGACTTGAGTCACAAGACATAAGTCACAAGACCTAAGACACAAGACCTAAGTCACAAGACCTAAGTCACAAGAAATTCAAGTCCCACACTGCCCCGTGTCAAGGCACAACAATTTTAAACAACTTGACTACCCAGAGTAGATTAATTAATTTACGAAAATTTAGAAATTACACCACGTGCTCTCACAGCTGCCTGAGCGCCATGATGAAAGAAAAATGCAGCATGGTCAGATTCTTTCCAAAAACAAGTCACAGAAAAACGACAGCAGAAGCGAGACCAACAGCCCTGACACACCCAGGAATTTCCACGCTCGTAGAAAACATGTACACCAACAAAACGACACCACAAAATGCCAGTGTAACCAATGAGAAACAATTAATCCAGCCCCTCAAAGACCGTCACTTCGACGCAAACGCTCGGCCGCCATTACTGACAGCCAAGCCACATCTTGACAGGCGAAAAACGAGCCGATTTCTCGCCAAAAACCGCCAGGAAACGCCCGAAAAACCAGGCAATAACGTTCAGGCAATCCTGTAGAACGTCCTGAACAGCTCCATAGGTTCTGACACCAATAAAGCAATTTAATAGACCACTATATACATCGATACACACAGAGTCCAAATACACAACAGTCCTGTCCAAGGTCTTCTTCGCTTCTGTCCGCGGCGCCCTGCGCATGCGCGAGGGGCGCCGCTGGCGCCTCTGGCGGCGGGCTGGTGGCGGGAAAGGCCGGTTTCCCACAGAAGCATCAAAATCTTCAAAAATCTTTTTATTTTTATTTTTTGCATTTTCGCACCAAGTTTACGAAACCCATTGATGCAGGTACTCATTTGAAAGCTCTTCTTACAAGGAATTCAAATATGTAAATCATTTTGATATTTATAGAGAATTGGAGTAACCATCCGTAACTGCGGAATCCAGTGTTTGAATCAATATTTCTAACAAAAACGATTCCAACAAGCCTAAAAATAGACCAAGGCTACCAAAAAATGTTATAGTAATGTGCTGAATACTTAGAGAAGCAATAAAAAACAATATTTACATATATTCTTTGTGTAGGTACTACACAGAAAGCAGCAAAATGGAAGAATTGACCGCCATTTTGGAAAATGGCTGCCAGTAACCACCTAAGCTAAATCTGAGGTGGCTCCCTATCCAAATATCTTTGAATAGATGTTTTTTAAGTGTGCGCCAAGTTTCATGCTTCTATGTATCAATGCACTATTTTTTTACATGCCTGCCCCGCTAGTATTTGTATATCCTATTCTAATTTCAATATGTTATAAAAAAAATTACAATTCATTTTTACATATTAAATCCATGGACAGTCATGGCATACTGGAAAAGACATCAATATATACGTCTTATTTTCATCATAAAACTATTACTTTTTTTTTCTCAGTATCAAGACTCCATCCAATGGTTGGTTATGTAGCTTTTGGAATAGCTGCATTTAATGCCATCATTCAGTTAGAAATGGGTGTGAAAAAAAAAAATATTGAATCTGTAAATATAGTGTCATAATGCTAAGTATACAAAAACAGTTAAGATAACAAAAAGTAATAATTTATATGCCTGGAATTCTCAAACAAACACTCTGCATGCAACAAGTAGTCACATAATACTAAAGCATTTTAGTGGAACTTTATTTGGCAATACAGTTTGAAACTAAAAATACTACATAGATTAGTATAGAGTGGCCCTGAGTTATAAGACTGCCACTTTCGTGGCCAAGAAGCAGTCACTCATGGGAGTTCGGTCTCTGGTCGAGGTGCAAAATGAACTAAAAATACTACTTAGTATGGGAGGCAGTTGCTCTCGTAAGGCAAGTCGGTCTTACAACAGGTGTTCTTATAACACAGGTATCACTGTACATGTATGCTTAAGCAATATGGCACAGTAAATTAGAGATGTCCTTTCATACAAATCAGACTTTTGGGTGTTTATATATACCATACAGTTTTTCTCTCCAACATATTTCAAGATTTTTAGATGCAGATATCCAGTAAACATTTCCCAAGTTCTTCTTCCAGACACACAGTGCCATTGATCTCATCCTCTGAACAAATAAGCTGGTTCTGTCACTGAATCTTAAAACTTCTCTTGCTTGAGATCGAAGACTATTTATAAATGGCACATATGTGAGGAGACATTTCTCTGAACTAAAATGAAATGTATGTACATAAAAAAAACCGAATGTACCAAAGACTGATGATTTTAAAAGCCTCAGAAGAAATGGCTCTCCAAATAATCTATTTAAAGAAGGGATTGAGATATTGCCTCTTGGCTATTTTCATATCCTCAAACCTTCTGAAGATTTCCTCTACTTGGGGAGCCTAAATAAAATTGATTGGTCCAATTTTAACTCAATCAAGTCAATAAAGAACTGAAAAGATCATGTAATGTAATGATAAACGAACTGTAAAAGCATGATTGTAAAAAGTTTTCCAATTATGTAGTACCACATGCCCTTCTGCTCATTATTTTGCATAATTCATTCATCTAAGTTTGTCTTTTGACCTTTGGCAGGCAGTCACCAGTTTGTTCCTCTATTTCATACCACATATTGCTATCTGTGACACAATCAGATCGATCCAAAATCAGATATTTCACCAGCGAGATATCATACGAAAGAGATGACACACAGCTCAGTACATATCTTATATATTTTAAGAGAGACTTAAGAAACAAAACAATTCTGTTCCTACGACCTTCATCCAAACCCAATGAAGTGTATGATGTGTATGATAATAAACATACAGGAGTGGGGGATAACTAATTTGGGCAAAAAAGCCAAAACATTTCAAGCTTATAAGGCTTAGAAATACATAGAATAATAGGCCTATTCATTTCAAACAGCACTCATCATTTCCCTAAGTTGAATACCATCAATGAAAAGATGTGGAAGGTGATCACATTGGAATACCTCAATGACATTGCTGCCGAGTTCCACATTCCTCATTCACAATATTCCAACAGTTAAAAACCATCAATCCATCCTCGTTGATATTCCCTTCATTATAGTCATACATTATAGTCATACATGTAAACGTTAAACATAATATTACTGATGCCTTGAATATGTCATCAGCAGCCTTTGAAACTGGTGATTTTTTTTTCTAAAGATAAAACTAAATGGCACTCATTTCATAAAATTGCTTTCATTCCTTTGTTATCTCATCGATTCCAATTCATGAATTATTCATCAGAAAAGCAATGTTTGGTAATTTCAATAGAGCCAGATTGTGTTTTTCAAAAAACTTCCTCCTTGATATGTGCCAATGATTAATCAGGAAATTAATACCTCGGTGAAATGAATGAAAAGCTAACCTTTGAATTGAGGCTCTAAATTCTGGTTAATAAATGATCTTTTTACAGTTTCGAAATATTCATCTTTCAGTATTTCCATATCCTATTCCAGTTTGTGTATGTTGTAAAAATAAGGATTGGCATTACAGTCATATATCAATTGGCTGCCTTGGCTTATTGGAAAAGACAGGAAATTTTGCCATAACATTAAACTGTATGTTATTTTTACACTCTTGCTCATAAATATGGAATATAGGAAAACACGAAAACGACTGATGAACTGTGGCCACCCCACTTGAATTCAATGGTTAAAATCACACTTTTAAGAACCTAAGTGCATTCCCAAACAGTTTCCTGCAGTCCTCACTTAAATATTTGGTGAAGTATTTGAAAATTTTGGAGGCTGGAGGAAAGAGAACAAATGACAAAAAAAAGGCAAAATACAAATTTTATGTAGACTAAGAATTGCATCCAAAATTGTTGATTTCCGAAAGTTACTGGTACCAAATGAAAGATTAACCTTTAAATGGGTCAATTCAATGGTCATTAGCATGTGGAACCTCCGAGACAAATAATCAGAATGCAGACAAGCTAGGTCATATTTATGCTTGGGCCAATGGCACAGGTTTTTACATTTTCTAATTCCAAGACTGCATGACAACTAGGAATATTTTATTGACATACAATTTTACACCCAATGTGTGCTCTACCAAAATGAACTATAATTTCAACTAGAAATTGTTTTGATTGTTCGCAGCTGAGAGTTTATCACAATAAACAAGGTTGGTTTACAACCATTGTTTATGACAATCTCAAAATAAACAGAATCCTCTCCAGCCACCCATATTAATCTAGTTGAGCGTTTTCTTGGCATATTGAAGTTAATTTTATAAATCTGGACTGACCCAAAACGAGAATAAAAAATAAAACAAGCATCCTGGTTATTTTGGTATATTCCATATTTGTGAGCAAGAGTGTATCATAAAACTATGACTTTTTTTAAATATCAGGAGACCGTCCAATGGTTGATTTATGTAGCCATTGGAATAACTGCAATTAATGTGGAAATGGATGTAAATGAAAATAATTTATGTTGATTATGTAAGTAGGCCCTATACGTTTTATGTCACTAAGTTTACATGATTAGAATAGATAATGCTCCCAGGATGCTTTATTCTACGGAATGATATTCATGCTAAAGTGAAATTTTATCTAATATGCAAAAACTTCTATCAAACTTTAGTTTTCCTTGCCAAACAAACATATATGTATACCAACACAATCTAGATATTTGACATACATAGCATTGAGTTGGTACAATGTATCTATGTTGCTGGGTTCAGCTCAGATATTTTTATTTCTTCTGCTAAACAATCTGTGCTATTGATCTAATACCATCAACAAAAAGTTGTTCCTGTCACCAAGGCTCGTCGAAAGAAGATTTTGCTTCTCCGAGATATCACAAGTCAAATTCTCTGGCACATTCGGACATCAAAAACAGTTAAGATAACAAAAGTAGAAATTTATGTCCTTGGAATTCTCAAACATACACATGGAAAGTTGTCACATAATACTAAAGTGTTTTAGTGGAACTTCATTTGGCAATACGGTTTGAAACTACAATTACTACATAGACTAATATAGATGCCAAAGCAATACTGCGCAGTGCGCAATGAATTAAACATATGCATTTATAATCGTCAAATGTTTGGCTGCTTATATACACTGTATACCATACAGTTTTTCTTTCAAACATAGTTCAGGATTTTTAGATTCTGATATCCAGTAAACATTTCCCGAGTTCCTCCTCCAGACACACAGTGCTATTGATCTCATCCTCTGAACAAACAACTTGGTCCTGCCACTGAATCTTAAAACTTCTCTTGCTTGAGATCTTTTATATCAAAGACTATTCATAAATGGCACATATGTGAGGAGACATTTCTCTGAACAAAAAATGGAATTAAAGTACATCGACAAAACTGTATGTCACATCGACTACTTGCCCCATACATATATATAATATATGTATGTGCATTCACAGATGATGCTTAAAGTCTCAGATAACACGGCTCTCGACATAAATAAGGGAGGGATTGAGATATTGCCTCTCAGCTATTTTTTCATTTATCCTCAAACCTCCGGAAGAATTCTTCTGCCTGGGAAGCCTAAATAAATGGATTGATCCAAATTTAAAATCAATCAAGTCAAGAACAGAATTGAAAGGATCATATAACGATAAGCAAAATATCAAAGCATGACTGTAAAGGTTTCCAATTATGCAGTATACCACATGCCCTTCTGCTTGGTATTTTGCATAATTCATTCATCTAAGTTTGTCTTTTGACCTTTGGCAGGCAGTCATCCGTTTGTTCCTCTATTTCATACCACATATTGCTAAACATAGCAAGTCAACATATCGCCCTCCCAGCTACTAGAATCACAGACCTATATGCTGAACAAACAAATTGGTTCTGTGACACAATCTGATCTAAAATCGGATATTTTGCCAGCAAGATATCATATAAAAGAGATGACACACAGCTCAGTATATATATCTTATATATTTTAAGAGAGACTTAAGAAACAAAACATTTCTGGTCCTACGACCTTCATCCAAACCCAATGAAGTGTATGATGTGTATTTTATTAGACATACAGGAGTGGGGGATAACTAATTCGGGCAAAAAAGCCAAAACATTTCAAGCTGATAAGGCTTAGAAATAAATAGAATAATAGGCCTATTCATTTCAAACAGGACTCATCATTTCCCTTTGTTATCTTATTGATTCAATTCATAAATTATTCATTGGATTTGCAGATCTTCTGCCAATTCCTGTTATTTCAAAAAGATCCACTCAGCTTTTTTCCTGAGAACATCCTCCCAAATGTGTGCAGATCATCAATCAGGAAATTCAAATCTCCATCAAATGAAATATCAAGTACGAATTAAGGGATGGATGGTATCTCGGCTCGTAAATTCTGGCAATAAATTTTGCGGAGGACAGCAAAGAGATTTTGCATCTAAAACCCTGGTTTTGTATGAGGGATTTCCTGATAATTGGAAATACAGTTCAGGGTGAATACTCAATCAATAAGTTGAATACCATCAACGAAAAGATGTGGAAGGTGATCGCATTGGAATACCGAAATGACATTGCTGCCGAGTTCCACATTCCTCATTCACAATATTCCAAAAAATTAATTAGATTCCACCTTTAAAAACCATCATCCTTGATATTCCCTTCATTATAATCTAGCAAGCTGGAAAATTAAATGAGGTATTCTATTTAGTATGCGTGAAAACGTCAGATATAATATATTGATGCCTTGAATATTCTATCAGCAGCCTTCAAAACAATCTTGTGATTTTTTTTTAATGAAACCAAAATGGTATTCATTTTATAAAACCGTGCACATTCCTTTTGTTATCTCATTGATTTCAGTTCATCAATTATTCATTGGAAAAGCAATCTTTGGTAATTTCAATAAAGCCATATTGTGTTTTTCTAAAACACTTTCTCGATGATATGTGCCGATGATAGGCCCCATTTAAGCATGTAACTCCCGGAACTCCTTGACGTCCTGCAACTCCCGCTATGTCCCACTAACTCCCGCTAACTCCTGCTAACTCCCGTAACTCCCGCTAACTCCTGCTAACTCCCGTAGTTCCCACTAACTCCCGCTAACTCCTGCTAACTCCCGCTAACTCCCGTAACTCCCACTAACTCCTGCAACTCCCACTAACTCCCATAACTCCTGCCAACTCCCACTAACTCCCACTAACTCCCGCTAACTCTGCTAACTCCCACTAACTCCAACAAACTCCCGTTACTCCTGCTAACTCCCGCTAACTCCCACTAACTCCTGTAACTCCCACTAACTCCCGCAACTCCCACTAACTCCCACCAACTCCTGCTAACTCCCATAACTCCCACTAACTCCCGCTAACTCCTGCTAACTCCCACTAACTCCCACTAATTCCCTTGACTCCCACTAAGTCCCGTAACTCCCACTAACTCCCGATAACTCCTGCTAATTCCCGTAACTCCCATAACTCCCGCTAACTCATCCTAACTCCCACTAACTCCTGTGACTCCCACTAACTCCCGTAACTCCCACTTACTCCCGCTAACTCCCATAACTCCCACTTACTCCCGCTAACTCCCATAACTCCCAAAAATAATTACCCTCGGCAATGTATACATCTTTCAATGATACGGATAGCGCCCCACTTGTGTATTGGGAGTAATGCCAAAACTATGGGATGCATACTTTTTATTTTTGGGATACTATTGTATCTTTTATCCTAGTTGTGCCTTTTAGGTTTTTAATCCACATGAGATTAACACTTTTCTCACAATTATTGAAAAATGTGCATGCATATTTATCATTTTTGGGTAAATATGGTATCTTCTATCCCTGTTGAGCCTTTTACGGGTCTAATCCAGTGCACGCGAAAGCAAATTACACTTGGTCAGACATTTTGTCTGACGTTGAGAAAGCTCTGGTCAGACAATTTTCACTTTGGTCAGACAAACACGGAACCTTTCTTCCTGGTATAAAAAACATATATATAGGCCTAATTGTACAGACTTTATCTGTTGACAAGCAATTTAATATATTTTTATTTCATATCTGTCTGCATTGCTTTAAGTAAACCAATGAACAACATATATTAATATAGTGAAAAATTAACTGCTAAAGGCATTAAACAGTCAAATTAGTATTAAATCAATTCCAGTTCTTTCCAGCTAATTGGAGGGTGCGTATTTTGTTGTAAATGACAACACTGGAGAATAATCACAGGCTTCAATAATTGATTCTGAACCTGCTACTAAAGTTAACTTTTTGTTCAGTCATGAAACTTCTGATTTGAGTTAATCAAATAAAATCAAGCACATTTGTGGAGTAAATACGTACATGTAGGCATCAAACTAACTGGCAACAGAAGACCATGAGAATAAAGCAAATTCTGAATGCCCAATAGTTGATTATAATTAGTCTTCACACCTGGTTATTGCAGTTCACTTAGCATCATACTGTCCCAATTGAAACAGAAGTAATTGCTATCTAAACCATAATGAGGGGCTTGCTGACTGTCCATCTGATTGCTGTGATGTCTTCAGCAGTTTGCTGTCGGCTTTTTTGACTGACCAGAGCAAGAGGAATGGTTGGACAATTGAGAAAACGATCGGCAAAAGCCGATTGTCCGACGTCTTTTGCGCGCACTGGTCTAATCCCCATGACATTAATACTTTTCTCAGAATCATTGAAAGACGTGAAAAAATTGTTTTTTGTTTGTTTCTGGGACAGAACTAAAAAACTACTGTACTTTTGATACTGAAATGTGCATATTGTAAGCATTAATACCCAAGATGTGTTTTTTGTGGGTCTACATGCTCTGAGAAAGTTGAACGGACGACAATTTACCAAAAATATGAAAAAATACTATTATTTTAAACCTGTATGATTCAGTCAATTTTGGAGGTGTCTAACTCATGCCTCTTTAACATCTCAACTCAGTTGGAATGTTGGTCCTATGAATTTTTATAAAAACCCAAAAATTAGAAAAAATCCCAATTTTCCAACATTTCTGCGTGAAAAGCCAAAATGATAATGGGTAAATTATTTAACTTTGAAGCTTAGTTGTAGTTAGACACACTATAGATTAATATTCACAGCCATTGCATGAGTTATTGCAACATTTTCCATTGAAATTTGTTATTTAAAATGCAAAAAATTGTTAAAATGTCTATTTACTCTCCATTTCATTCTGAAATTTTTTTTTGTCGAAATAAACCTCACATGTTTCGTCATCATCATGCTATTTTTGAACACTGTGAACATTTTTATTCACAGCAGAAGTCAATATTAACAAAATTAGATAAATATTGAGGATTTTCAGATAATCATTTATCAGTCAATATTTGGCCCTGGTCAATCAAATTTGCCACAATAATGACTGAATTTAAATTTGTGTACCACTCCTCATCAAATCTTATCAATATATAAATTTTTGTGGACTTTCAAAGCACTAACTAAGTATATATACAAAAACATGCATTTGTTTGTTAATATTTTAAAATGTTGACACTAAATCTTTAACTCCCAATTATAACTTTATGGCTAATGTCTAAACTCAGTGATTTAAATTTTAGAAGATTAAGTAATGTCAGCCCCTTTTATTTAGTTATTTGCATGAAAATTAAATGTGAATGAATCAGACAGATTGGCTTTTGTTGAATGGAGCACTGGTGAAGTCTTGATTATGTAATGTTATGTCACTGGGTAATTGTCCCTGCTAATCCTTTCGATGACTGAAGCCAAGATCACTGGGGTAAACTACAGTGGATATCAGGCTTGGCTGCTCCATGTCTCTGCATTGCGTAATTGTTACATAATCTTATGTGAGTCACAGTTGGTGGTTAAGTGGCTGGCTAATATACAGAACACATCAAAAGCAGCAGTCATGAAATTATGGAGATATTTTAATGAAGAAAAATGCTTTCAATATATAATTTTCCAAAATCTCCTTTTATTAGTTAAAATCTACTTTATTCTGCAAATGTTCATGTTACCTTACTTTATTTTTCTTCCCTAAAATGGCTATACACTCAATACTGCAATGATTATCTTGAGTTTTTAAAGTATATTTTAATGAAAATAAACATACAATGCATCAGTTGTGAAAATCATGGCAAAATGGAAATGGCTTTTCAAACATCTTATTATTGTTAGACAACTACATGGTAAGACTGACTTATTGTCTCAATCATATAGGCCAAAAGAAAATATTTATAGAGAAAAAAACTCAAATGATAAATATATTCAGATAAAAATAAAAATGTCTTGATATATTACTTATCAACGCTAGTAGAGCAGCATTTCCTGCAAAAATGATGAAAATTGCATCATTTCTCAGCCCGCAAAGTGCCAAAAACCTCCATTTTCGCAATTTTTGAAAAAAATTCCCCTCTCACGGCAAATTAGGTCAGAGGCCCCGAAAGTGACACTGAAAGATTTCCAGCGTTCGGGCACATGACTCTGCACTACACAACAGTTACATTACACCAAACTGGCCCGATAACGGGTGGTGAAGTTTTGTCACCGCCCTGCAATTGCTAGCTACCAGTGTTACTAACGTTACTTTTACACTTACAGAAAACCAGTGATTATCCAATGGTTGCCTCCCCCCTTAAATGCTGATTTTTGCCAATGCTAAACAGGTATTTGCTGAAATTCCAGTGGTCAACTAGCTGTATATAAAAATTTGAAAAGCTAGATTTATCCTAAACCCCAACCCTAACCCTATCCCTAACCCCAACCCAACCCCAACCCTTTTAGGGCCAGAATGATAGCTCACTTCAGTGCTATCCGTAGAAAACACTCCACCAAAATAGCACAACACTATTCAAGCCTAGATCACTCCCTGGCAGATCTCTGGATTTCGGTGTTAGAAACTCCCAAGCCAAGCAAACAATTGGATAAGCTTGAATTGGGATGGATAGATAGAGTCTGATAGACTCAATACAGTGAACAATGGCCTAAACATGCAAGAGGGAAACCCAGTATGGGACATTTCTCTATTCATTCTTCAGTATCACCGCTGGCTTCCAAACTAGCCAAAATTGTCAATGAGTGGGACCAATTCAAAATGGATAACCCATCCACAACAAAAAGACATCCCATTAAGGGACCGTTCAGAATTTACGACTGGAGGGGTGGGAGTTTTGGCCGAGGGGGTACTAACTTTTCACACATGTTTCAAGGGGGGGGGGTATTAATTTTTGACAACACTTCCAAGGGGGGGGGTAAGAAATTTTAACAAAGAAAAAATGTTAAAAAACACGCATAAACTCATTTTATCTGGACTTTTCTACGCACAAAAGTCCCCGAAATGACACGAATCTGTACGCATGGCCATGTATAACAGTGTATATATGTGTGTATTGCTTTGTATGTCAAAGGGGGGTACTAAAAATACGCGTGAAACCTAAGGGTGGGGTACTAAAAATCCGTGTGAAACTCAAGGGGGGGTATCAATTTTTGACGGGAAGTTCCAGCAAAACTCCCAGCCCCCCAGTCATAAATTCTGAACGGTCCCTAATATCATTCAGGCCTTTGCCAAAAACAAGAGCCTTTCGCAAACTTTAGTCAGGTCAATGCTTGTCCAGCTCGAAGAATGAATTACCCTAAAAACTAGCCTTAACTTCATCAGACCTTAAACCTAATCCTAAATCCTAAACCTAAAACTAACCCTAACCCTAACCCTAAACGAGCCCTAACCCTAACCCTAAATCAAAACTTTCAGATAAAGCTAAATAGGCTATTCAGCCACATTTTCCATTTGCCTGTGCCAGTGCATGATTAAGTTGGGATTTTAGGAGGATGGGCTGAGATAAGTTTCTTTTTTGACATTTGATACTAAGGTATATTTCAAACCAACTTATTCTCATGCCTCTTACTCCATAAACATTCGTTCCATCCTCAACATGCATTTTCAGGAATTATAAAATCTCAACTGGTATGTTTTGGCAGAATCTGTAGATTGGAGAAAGATTTTGATGAAGCAACTGGTATTTTATTCACTGCGTTGTATCGAAGTGGCTATTCTAGGCGATATTTGAGGAAAATCAAATCCCAAATCAGAGGACAGTATTTCCCTCCAGAGGAGTATACTGGTATGAACCCTTGTAGAAATAACTGTTGCTCCATTTGTGAACATCCCTGTCAGCGTGCCTCGGCGGTCCGACGTCGGCCCAGCGTAGGTCCGATGTCAACAGCATCAGATCGGCTTTGGGCCGACATTGGGCGGCCGAAGCAGGCTGATAGGGATGTGAATAGAAATCACACTGTGAATATAAATTCAAAGCAGATTAGATTATTTGCCAATGGCAACTGAAATACCGAAACAGCCATCTATCTGCTGGGTTGCAGACAATGTCCTCAAAAGTATGTGGGACAAACAATTAACTTGAGAAATAGGTTTATCGCACACATGAGTTCAATTAGAAGAAAAAGTGACAAAAAAGTACATCAACACTTTGACTCTCCGAATCACACATGTGAAGATTTAACTATAACAGTTTTGGAAATTCCTAAATCAGAAAAGCAAGAAATTTTGGATAAACTCGAAAGACAATGGATCACAAAACTTGATACTTTTCAGTCAGGCCTGAATTCAGATGCAATCAACCCTGAAAAGGATTTTTGTACTTTTATTCTTCAGTACAATCCTCTCTCAACTAAACTTACAAATATTGCTAAAGATTGGTTAGAAAAATTCTGCCAGAATAACTCTAGATACAAAAAACACCCACTTTCATTAATAACAGCAAATGCTAAAAACAAGAATTTCTCTCAAACTTTGGTCAGGTCATTGCTCAAATAAGTCCCTACATTTATGGGGCCTGCAAGCCACCATGCCTCATTATAAAACTTCTTTTTGCCTACAGATAGTTGTAGGCAGATCTAAATAGGCTATCCAGCCCCATTTTCCATTTGCCTGTGCCAGTGCATGGTTAAGTTGGGATCTTAGGGGGATGGGCTGAGATAAGTTTCTTTTTTGAGAATCTTAACTCAATAAACCCCAACCCTAACCCCAACCCTAACCCCAACCCTAACCCGAAACGAGCCCTAACCCTAACCCTAAATCAAAACTTTCAGATAAAGCTACCATAAGTACATGTAGACTTTTGTACTTTTGCTCCTTGATACAATTAACATAGAAACTCCTTGAAAATATTAAGTCATTACTTTCAGAACAGTCAAGGTCAAGTGGCAGATACTGGACTGTGACATGAGCAGTGCCTGTGCACTCTAGGGCGTGAGCCGTTAACCCTGAACCCTAACCCCAACCCTAAACCCCAACCATACCCAACCCTTTAAGGAACTTAACTCAGTAAACCCTAACCCCAACCCCAACCCTAAACCCTATTTTCCATTTGCCTGTGCCAGTGCATGGTTAAGTTGGGCTTTTAGGGTGATGGGCTGAGATAGGGTTTATTGAGTTAAGATCCTCAAAAAGAAACTTAACTCCTAACCCCTAAACCCTAACCCAAACCTAACTATAACAGTTTTGGAAATTCCTAAATCAGAAAAGCAAGAAATTGGGCTAGTTTTTTAAAGTTTCTGGTGTCAGATTTCATAAGAAATCTGAAAATGGCCAAAAACTCAAATTTCTTGGATGTATTTTTGCCTAATTTTGAGGAAGTGTAGCAAACAAAATTTCACTACTCTATGTCTAATTATTTAGTTCCAGGGACAATTGGGCCTATATTAATGGTTTCTGGTATCAACTTTGAGGCATCTCTAATGCATAAATGACAATAAAGCTCCAAAAATTGTTGAAAACTCAAACAGGCGTTTTGAATTATAGACACTGTACTCATGTTTCAATTTTAAAAATAGAACCAATTCGATAGTAAAGCTGATTTTTTCCTCATATTATCTTGAGAGGCATATAAAACTATGCTAGAAATTTGAATGTTCCCAACAACAATCAATATGTGATTCAAGTGCATCAAATAAAGGTATTTTTGGCAAAAATTGTAAAACCAGGTTTTTCTGTTTATTTGCTGTGCCTTGGTTTATTTGAATTTTTTAAATTTTAGTAGATTGGATGTGTTGCAGAATATCACGAGGACCTGCAAAACAAGTTTCAGCACTCATTGATGAGCCTGTTTCCTGTTTCCTGTTTCCGATCCTATAATGTGGCAACGCATTTTGAGAATTTCAGTTTCCTGCCATTTTTGGAGCTCAAGCACTGAGTATATCGGAGAAACATCAAATCTGATACCAGAAACTCAATATAAAGGTCCAACTCTCCTGGTAAAGCAAATGTCTGACCTGTAGTTGTAAAATGTGGCTCTTGCCGCTACTTCAAAACCAGCCGAAAACACTTTTCCGAAAAAAAAGAAAAATCGCCCGATATTTCAAATCATCATATCTCCAAGACTATTGACACAAAGACTTCAGATTTTGCCCAAATGCCTGACTTGGGTAGTGCCTGATCTGAGAATTTTTTCATAATTTTTGAGATGGTGACCTGGGGCAATTGTCTGATTCTGGGTGATTTGGCATGGAATGACCCATCAGCAAATGCTAAAAACAAGAATTTGTCTCAAACCTTGGTCAGGTCATTGCTCAAATAAGTCCCTACATTTATGGGGCCTGCAAGCCACCATGCCTCATTATAAAACTTCTTTTTGCCTACAGATAGTTGTAGGCAGATCTAAATAGGCTATCCAGCCACATTTTCCATTTGCCTGTGCCAGTGCATGGTTAAGTTGGGATTTTAGGGGGATGGGCTGAGATAAGTTTCTTTTTTGAGGAACTTAACTCAATAAACCCTAACCCTAACCCCAACCCTAACCCTAACCCAAACCATAAGCCGTGGGCTCCTCATTATGCATGGCCTACTTTGAAAAACAAAATTTAGCTACCACTTGTTTATCTTCGATATTTAGATGACATTTTCATGGAGTGGCCAAATCTGCGTGACACTCTTGATCGTTTTTTTGAGATTCTTAACAATGGCAGTCCTAGTATTAAACTTAAGTCAAACATTCAAGAAAATTAATGGGAATTCCTAGATGTTTTGGTTTATAAGGTGATAACTTTGAAAGGAATGGGACTTTTGATACTAAGGTATATTTCAAACCAACTGATTCTCACGCCTTACTACATAAACATTCATTCCATCCCCAACCTACATTTTCAGGAATTATAAAATCTCAACTGGTACGTTTTGGCAGAATCTGTAGATTGGGGAAAGATTTTGATGAAGCAACTGGTATTTTATTCAGTGCCTTGTATCGAAGGGGCTATTCTAGGCGATATTTGAGGAAAATCAAATCCCAAATCAAAGGACAGTAATATCCCTCCAGAGGAGTATACTGGTATGAACCCTTTAGATATGGCTGTTGCTCCATTTGTAAACATGTGAATAGAAATCGCACTGTGAATATAAATTCAAAGCGGATTTAAGATTATTTGCCAATGGCAACTGCAATACCAAAACAGCCATCTATCTGATGTTTCTTTTTTGAGGAACTTAACTCAATAAACCCTAACCCTAACCCCAACCCTAACCCAAACCCCAACCCTAACCCAAACCCCAACCCTAAACCCTAACCCCAACCCGGGCGATTGTTTTACATGAATCATACTATTTTTAGATCTCATAAAGCAGAGCTTTATATTACATTCCTGACCTAACCTAGCCAGTGCCTGATCGTAAAAGAAGCAGTGATCTACATACAGTGTGAGAGATAGTGGGCACTTATACTGCTGCGCTGTCGGAACCTCCTTTTTGTGCAGGTCGAGATAGCTCAGTTGGTAGAGCAGCCGCATCTTATTGCTAGGCGATGGGTGTCGTATGTGTGAGGTCCTGGGTTCGAATCCAGCTTAGTCACCTGGATTTCTCTGAAACCATTTCTTCGTCGGTCTGTGCCAGTGCATCATCGTTTGTGGGCCTAACCCTCCCTCAAACCCCAACCCCAACCCTAACCCCAACCCGGGCGATTGTTTTACATGAATCAAACTATTTTTAGATCTCATAAAGCAGAGCTTTATATTACATTCCTGAAGTTGTCTATGCTAATCTCTGTCTAGTTCTCAAATGAGGTCACTGTGACCTAGATATTGCGAAGGGGTGTGGAGAGCTGTCAGCTCAGATCTTATTCTGGAACGGAGGAAAGTGGGATGAGAGTTTCTTGGTTGGATTAACAGAGGACCACGACAGCATCACTAATCAAAAACCGGGAAATTTTAGTTTTTCAATTTTTGAGGTTGATTTTACAACACTTGTCTAACATATATGGCTCTCATTCCTAAGTAGGTCACCAGGGCATTGAACTGTGACAATGTTAAGTGTGCACAGATGCAAAATGTCTGTACATAAATGTGTTTTCACCACTTTTCAGTTTCATGCCAGCATATCTGTGATTGAAATGTTTGAGTTAGAGTTTATTCAAATAATCATACATTATATATGACAGATAATTGTGCATATATACAGATTGATATCACTACAGGTATATTTAATCTGTATTTAGCTTTAGAGTTTCTGGAAGCGTGCTCTTCAGCCTCTGTAAATACAAGTATGATGTTATACTATTGAATATGTTAGCAACAATAAGATTCAGTCCTATTAAATTCAACCACATCTATCTTTATATCTCAGTAAGCACACCTCAAACTTTATCCAGTAAAAACGGACTCACTACAACTCTCCTATTGTTGTTTCACATCTCTTTACTAATTTTTCGCAAATAACAAGAACATGACCTGCATTTATGCCTTCTTCTTGGAGCCAAATTCTTCCCCTAACTAACTACGTGAATTTGTCACCATTCTCACCAGGGGGTGACACATGCAAGCCAGTACTGGCCTTAGATCACAGTTACTGGACAATACTGGCCCTCTCTTTAATAAATCCGTTAATTGCGCTATTGACCTATTCTCCAGGAATCTGATGGCTTACTCACATATTTCTTTTTTTCACTTTTCCCACCCTTCACTGGGTATTTTCTAGTTATTTATAATGACATAATATGAATATACAAAGTATTCATACATGTACATCAGTAAAATATTCTTCAGTCTGGGCTACAGTACCTCTGATCTGATACTAAGCATGCTATTAATTGTTTTGAGTGAAATGTAGGGCACAATATATAACCTGTCTCAGAGAATTAGTTATTACAGATCTCATATAAGTGTGCCATGTCCCATGTGAAAATGTGCAGAGATGATGTCAGTATCTCAATACTGGCATCACTATCTGGGCACTCCCTGTGAGCTTTTAAGATGACAGTTGAAATGTTGAATCCAACTGCTAATAAAAAATTAGGCTTACTGGCTAAGTGTGAATAACAACTGATGGATCTGTTTCATATACATGTAATAATTATTGTTTATGATGGTTTATTCAGTTAGAGCATTTCAGCAGGGATTACAAACTTTTAGGTGTTTTCAAAACATCAAACAGAATGATCAGGGCTCACCAACATTTTCAGCCTCATCAAACTACTGATCAATGTCAGACAAACATTTTTGTTCCATCTGCTCCTCATTTGCACTAAGGAAATAAATGCGTAATAATAGTACTTTTTGTTACCGAAATTGCTCATGATATTGAGTGGCACCAAAAATATTCTAATTTTTTTTCCCTGAATTTTTGGTTGTATTGAGAATTGTGACCAACATTGATAACACAGTAAAAAGGCATACTTCCTCTCTATTGACCAATCAGAGGGGGTTATTCTGGCAGGAAGCAGTTAGGAAATTGAAATAAAAAATGCCCCAACTGCTGAAACGGACATATTAACTTATCTTATTAAGTTGGTTGCTTTCTGTTTATTAGTATGACGAAATAGATAATCTGTTGGGGAAATCCTCAGTTTATAGATACAAAATACCTGTGGCATGTGAAATTTATCAAAATCTAATTTGATGCTTTAAAGAGACCCCTACCACTCCATTTTCGCTGCAATTTATTAGGCTCGAGTATCTGATTAACTTGCTAAGTACCACTTTAGCTTTACCTGAACTGTTGAATCAGTGTTAATATCCATATGTACAGTTCTGCCCAAAAGTTCACATACCCCAATGTAAAATGACCACTAACTGATTGCAGGATTTTACTACAGTATTTCAAAAGTCTTCAGACTACATCAACACTGATTTCTGTCCATTCTGCATCATAGAATTTCACTACCTCCACCTTCATTGTTGGTCTCCGATAGGGCATGGTCCGTCTTGGTTGAACCCATAATTAGTCCTTAATATTCCAGTTTGGAGGGTGTCAAATCACTGCAGGACCTTTTCCCAATTGTCCTGAAACTATTTTTGAACAGGATTGGTGGCCTAGGATTGGTGGATGGCTTTGGATTGTTGTCCTGTTGCAGTGACTTGTTTAGTCATGTTCCTTACTTTCATAATGAATCATGTCAGTTCTCTTCAAAAATTTTCTGAAAACCAGCGGCATCGGAGTATTCATAAGTCTTGACCAGTTTTCCAGTGTTGTTTGCACTCAAATTGCCACATTGTATGAATAGTGCACCACCCTGGGTTCACCCTGTGAATGGTGTTATTTTTTTTTGCATACCTTCAAACAGAGTGGGGTTGATTATGAGACAAACTTGGCAGCAATATACCAGTAGCAGTTTAGTGAGTCTCAAGTCAACTGCCAAAATGTTTTGGATGGATGCTTAGGTGTTATATCATTAAATTTCTTTGCATTGTGTTTGGAAGGAGATTAATCAGATTTACAAAGAAAAGAAGACCATTTCTAAATTGAACCAGGGTGATCCACTGTCAAAGCTTTGCAGCTGTTTCAGTTCGAATGGCACCAAAGACATTGTTAGGACTGAAGAAATGTACAATGTCACTGAATCTCAGAAAATTTTAGAAGAAAACTTGCACGAAACAGTGTCAGGGTGAAGAATGCGATAAAAATAGATGCTTTGGTAGGACAACAATCCAAAACCATCCACCAATCCTGTTCAAAAATATTTTCAGGACAATTGGGAAAAGTTCCTGGAGTGGTTTAACACCCAACAGACTAGAATATTATGGAAAAATTATGAGTTAATCGAGACAGACCATGCCCTATTGGAGACCAACAATGAAGGTGGAGCTAAAGAAAATCTGTGATGCAGAATGGACTGAAATTACTGTTGATGTAGTCTGAAGACTTTTGAAATACTGAAGTAAAATCCTGCAATCAGTTAGTGATCCTAAGGGGGGAAATATGTAATATTACAGGAGGGTATGTAAACTTTTGAAAATGCCATAAAATGCAATTAATTAATAATATCAAGGAATTTCATTGATATTGAAGTGTCAATGATTCAGAAGTGTTCAGCCACATGCAGTGCATTGTATTTCATATAAGATTTGCCTATTGTTGTAAAATAGTTCTGGAAATAAAAAAATCGGCCATTTAAACTTTTGGGCAGAACTGTAGTCGGCAGTCCAAAAACTCATGCTTATCAAAACTGCTGTGAAAATCACTTTGTCATTCTCGGGTGTGGAATATGATGTCAAGAAGTGTGATTAACATATCACAAACTGACTGATCTATCTGTGAGTTAGTATGTATACTGGTATAACTACTGTGCGACTTTTACATTGTGAGCAATAAGGCCAAACATCAATTCATTTCCACGGTTGTCAACTGGACATAAGTGTCTGTTCCTCCTTGATTTTCACATCATTTGAGGTAGGATGAGTTCGTGCTTCCACCAGTCGACTTTAGTATGGTCTCCATTTAAGCATGTAACTCCTGGAACTCCTTGACATCCAGCAACTCCTGCTATGTCCCACTAACTCCGCTAACTGCTGCTAACTGCTGCTAACTCCTGCTAACTCCCGTAGCTCCCACTAACTCCTGCTAACTCCCATAATTCCCACTAACTCCTGCTAACTCCCAGTAACTCCCGTAACTCCCACTAACTCCCGTAACTCCCACTAACTCCCATAACTCCTGCTAAATCCTGCTAACTCCCGTAACTCCCACTAACTCCCACTAACTCCTGTAACTCCCACTAACTCTCATAACTCCTGCTAACTCCCGCTAACTCCTGCTAACTCCCGTAACTCCCACTAACTCCCGCAAACTCCCACTAACTCCTGTAACTCCCACAAACTCCCGTAACTCCCGCTAACTCCCGCTAACTCCTGTAACTCCCACTAGCTCCCGCTAACTCCCACTAACTCCCGTAACTCCCACTAACTCCTGCTTACTCCCGCTAACTCCTGCTAACTCCCGTAACTCCCGTAACTCCCAATAACTCCCGTAACTCCCACTATCTCCCGCTAACTCCTGCTAACTCCTGTAACTCCCACTAACTCCATTAACTCCCATAACTCCCACTAACTCCCGTACTTCCCACTAACTCCTGCTAACTCCCACTTACTCCCACTTACTCCCGCTAACTCCCGCTACCTCCTGCTAACTCCCGTAACTCCCATAACTCCCTGAAGTCCCAAATGGAGGCTCCGTTTGGGAGTTACACGCTTAAATGGGGCCTGATGATTAGTCAGGAATTTATACCTTGGTGAAATGAATGAAAAGTTAAGCTTTGAATTGAGGCAGTAATTTCCGGCCACAAATTCTCTTTTTAAAGTTGTGAAAAATTCATCTTTCAATATTTTCACATCCGATTTAAATTTCATTAAATCGTAAACGGCTTTGCCGTGTCCATAGTCCAGTAAATCTATGTTACAGTCACATCCAAAGTTGGTTTTGGCTTGAAGTATTTCAATCAGTTACTCGGAAAGAAAAATGCACACAATTTTACGAAGACATTTTGTATTTTGTGTCATAATAAAAAAATGCATGACTGAGCATAGCATTTTCAATATCAAAAGTCCGGCAAACTCCCCCATACACGTCTAGCAGCGGTGGACATTAACTCATTAATCATTAGTCCGTTAATAGCGAAGTTAACAAATTGAGCAACTATGAACTAAGTAAACATCTTTTTTGCATCAACATAAGTTACTAACTTCTGTTACTTAATTGAAAGGCAGTTAAGTCAATAAATTCGATTAATTTTAGTTAAAAAAAGGTGCAAAAAAGACACATTTTTGTATGAAAAATACTGGCAATGATAAAAGATACACTCTAAAAAATTTCAGACAAAATTGGTTTTTTAGATTCAAAATGGTTTTTTGAAAAACCACATTTTTAGGTATGGGTCAAATAAAAAAATTTCAATGCAAAAATTCAACATGGATTTTTTTTTAAATCCATCTTAGTTTTGCATTGAAATTTGGTTTTTCAAAAAACCATTTTGAATCTAAAAAAACAATTTTGTCTGAAATTTTTTAGAGTGTAGCTAAATAGTGAAACTCAGACAGCCATTGTCTGAGTGCCTAGAGCTGTCTGAAAATTCAACCTGTGCCTCTTTTTGAGACACACGAGCCTCGTTCTGGTACTTGCAGTAAATAATTTCACAGATATTTTCTGCTATTTATATCGAAGTTAAAAAAACTTAACTTAACTTTTTAACTTTAACTTCGGAACAATTTTAACTTATAAACTGTAACTTTGCTAATAATTTGATTAACTTATTTAACTGTTAACTTAGTTAACATTTTTTGTTGACTTGCCTACCACTGACGTCTAGTGATGCAAGTTGTAGGCATATGATCATCAACAAGCTTTGTGGAGCTAATGGAAGAACTGTAATAATATTATACATATGCGAGAAATTTTTGATGAAGCATCTTATAATGGCCAAATGTTATCTCATCGGGAAGGGTGCTTCACTTACTTATCAAAGACTTTGACCCATACCTAACTCCGACTACAGCAATGAAAATTGGCTGCCATGATTATCCCACATGCATCACATATCAGCCTTTATGACCCAATATGTTTTCCTCTCATCGGATTAGATGAGAATTCATGCTTCTACAAGCAGTATGGTTGAGGATGTTTAGCATTGATGCAATGGCACAGTATCATGCATTTCACTTAGTTACAGACGGCACTGCAGGCTTCTGTCACTCACTATTACTTGAATGCTACACATTTACAGCAGCACCACAAGACTATGAATTTCAGTTTTTCCCATTAAATCTTATCTCTAAAATCGAGTCTAATGTAAATTTGGTCCTCTGTGAAATATAGGCTAACCATTGTTGTTGTTTTTTTAATAAAATCCAAAATGAAATTGTCCAAAAATGTGATAAGCTATGAAATATTGCTCTAATTTAAGTGGTACAAAATTTACATCATAAAGTCATCAATTCCGTTCGTTCCAAGTCATTATCCTTAAAAGGCTCACAAAGGGGAATGTTTTCATTGCTTCAAATTATGTCATAACAGTTTGTTTTCTTTAGCTTATCATGTTTTTATCACATAGTGCGTAAGTATGTTGAGCAAGCATCCAAGTCCTTGACTGATATTTTTAGAAGACGGTTATTTTCTCTTAAGCATTTGAAGACTTAACAATTCATATTTCGTTGTTTCAATAAAGTAATGTGTTTCTTTGTAAAATGCAGAGATAATTGATATATTGATATTATAAGGTTAATCCAGTCCAGACAAGGCAAAGACATCGTTGTGATCAAGATGGAGTTTATTACTTAGTGCGCGTGCGCATACAAGTGACGCTATCTGATAACGAGGTTGCCGCCACGATCTATTAATAGATTATTATACAACATCTCCCCTTTTAAGATAACTTTTACATTACTTTGTAAAGTTTACTTTAACACAAATTAGTAAACTACTTTACATAACTTTGTAAAGTTTACTTTAACACAACTTTAACACAACTTGTTATATTTACTCTTGTATGACTATGCACAAGAACTTTTAGCACAACTGAAATGATCTGCGAAACAAGACCAAATTTTAAACACAACTTGTTACATCTTTAGTTCAACACGAGAACACAAATTTCATCAAATTCACATGGAGTCCTTTCTCAGTCCACAGATTATGAAATCGCACATTTCACACACAAAGATCGATGAATTCACATTTCACAAAACACACAGGAGGAGTCCATATCTCAGTCAATAGATGCATGAAATCCAATTTCACTTTCAACTTGGCAATTCACATTTATATGGAGTACAATTAAAGAGTTCAATCTCAGTCCAAAATGATTTGATTTTCACGTCAATGATAATAAAATTTTCACAACAATGATATTCAATACGGAGTCCAATCTCAGTCCACAATGATGATTTTCACAACAATGATAAATTTAACTTTCACCACAATGATCATCACATCTCCTCAATGAGTCTTCGCGGGACGACTTTATTGCGCTGGGAGTGGCGCAGGGAGATAGGGGGAGCTGCACGGGAGCTGTCACTCTGAGCACTAGGGGGAGTGTGCACATTCGGGGGACGACGGGGGGTGTGAACAGCAGGTGCAGGTGGAACATTGGACATCACTGTCGGGGGAATCGCCACTTGAGATTGACGGGGAGTTCCACTGGAGTTTGGGGGAATGCGAAGCAGATGGCGACGATTTCGCCGGTACGTTGATCCATCTGGGTTTTGGATGATGTAAGACCTTGGTGCGGTGTGCTGACGCACGATACGAGCAGGCTTGCTCCACTTGGAATCAACACTGGTCTTACAACGCACAGAATCACCAGGTCGCAATTTGGACAACTTGCGAGCGCCTGACTTGCGATCATGATTCACAGCATACCTATGCTGTTGTTTTTCAAGACGCCGCTTCACTTCCACTGGATCTGAGGGTTTATCTGCCATGTGTAGCGCTGGTAGATTAGTAGAAATTGTTCTACCCATTAGCATCTGGGCAGGGCTGTAACCAGTAGCCACCAATGGTGTGGCTCGATACTGCATAAGTGCAATAAACGGGTCTGTTGACTTGACAATCTTCTTCGCGTTTTTAACCGCACTTTCGGCTTGGCCATTGGCCTGCGGGTAATGCGGACTTGTAGTTGTGTGATCAAATCCACATTCATTGGCAAAGTCTCTGAAATCCACACTGGCAAAACACGGGCCGTTGTCGCTGACCAATTCAGATGGTATACCAAACCTTGCAAACACACTTTTCATCTTGCCAATGACTACACTTGACTTCTGGGATTTTATGTTCAGAATTTCAATAAATTTCGAATAATAGTCCACTATTATCAAAAAATTTCTCTTACCATCTTGGCACAAATCAGCACCTACACGAATCCACGGGCCTTTGGGCACAGTTGACGGAATCAATGGCTCATGTTGTTGAGCGGTTCTACTGACTTGGCATTCATCACACTTGCTGACCATGTCTTGAATATCTTTATTCAGTCCCAACCACCAAATAGTATCTGAAGCTAACTGGCGACACTTCGTGATTCCCCAGTCACCTAGATGCAAACACTGCAACATTTCTTTCTGGAGTGCTTTGGGAATTACAACACGATCATCATACAGGATAAGACCGTCCACCACTGACAGGTGACCACTCACAGAAAAGTACGGCTTCACAGATTCAGGCAAATCTTTCACATACTTTGGCCATGAATCACATACAAATTCAGTAAGTTCACTCAAAATGGTATCTTCTTTGGTGAGACGAGCAATCTGTTCCAACCGTGACGATGACATAGACCAGGATGAAGTAACACTGTGAACAAATGCTGCAACCTCATCTGCAAGCAAATTAGACTTCTCATCCGGATGGTCCACTGGGCTGCGAGACAAGGCGTCTGCCACATGGAGTAACTTTCCAGGGACATATTCTGGAACACATCTGTAAGGCATCAAACGAAGTAATAGACTTTGGATTCGGGGTGGGGCCTTGTCAACATCCTTTGAGGATATTAACGGGATTAACGGCTTGTGATCTGTCATCAAGCGAAACATAGGTAATCCAAGCAAGTACCCATTGAACTTTTCACACACCCATGTACATGCAAGACATTCCTTCTCAGTTTGAGCATAACCTTGCTCAGCACTAGACAACATACGTGAACAGAAAGCAACAGGTTCCAACTTTCCACTGTGTTCTTGCATCAACACACCACCAATTCCATATCTCGAAGCATTACAGCTAACAACAGTTGGCAAAGTTACTTCAAAGTAAGCAAGCACAGGAGCATTACACAATAAACGTTTAACTTCACAGAGCGCTGCTTCTTGTTTGTCACCCCACACAAATTTCACATCAGACTTCAACAAATCATTGATAGGTTTCAACACAAACTGTAGGTTGGGCACAAACTGACCAAGATAGTTAATCATGCCTAGCACAGACTTCAAAGTCTCAGGTGTGGGAGTCGGCAATTTGGAGATCGCTGCAACTTTTGATGGACTAGGGCTAATGCCATCTCTGCTGATTGTGTGGCCCAGGAATTCTAACTCTGACACATTGAAGACACACTTGTCTTTGTTCAACTTCATGCCCACCTCCTGGACACGATTTAACACAAGACGGACATGTTCGAGCTCTTGAGTCGGGGCATGAATTAGGACGTCATCTTGAAAGCAAACCACACTTTCAATGTCTTCAAGTAATTCACCAATTGTCAGCTGGAACACTTCACTCGCGACACTAATACCAAATGGCAAACGGGTGATGCAGAATCTTCCTTTGTGCATCATGAACGTCGTTAGCAACTGACTGGATTCATCCAACGGAAGCTGCCAATATCCACGAGACGCATCGAGCTTGGAGAAGTTACGGCTGGTTGACAACTGAGCTGAGATTCCATCGAAACTTGGTAACGGGAATCTGGGACGTTTCAAATGTTTATTGAGCTGGCGCAAATCAACGCAAATTCTGACCTTTCCATTTTTCTTGAGGGGCACAGAAATGGGGGCACACCAATCACTTGGCTCAGTTACAGGTTTTATGATGTTGTTGTCCAACATGAACTGCAACTCATCGGACACTGCTGACTGAAGGGGAATGGGGATTTTTCGAGGGGCGTTCACATGATAGGGCACAAAGTTATCACACAATTGTAACTTCACAGGCTTGACAGTCATCGGACTTGAAATTGGCCCAAAGATTTCAGGGTTGCTGTACAGTGAAACATCAAGGATCTGCGAATCGGGAATGATCAATTCCATAGCATGAGCAACATCGCGACCTAACAAATTCACACAGTTCTTGCACTTAATCACATAGATCCTGAAACAGTACTGTTTGCCCTTGAACTTGGTGGATGCTACCCAACTGATTTCCCCAGACACAGTAGACAAACGCATGTCTGACTTCATCAACACTGGAGCATTCTTCATCCGCTCATAAGTACTTTGAAATTACTGACGTGTCAGCACCAGAGTCCACTTTAAACTGACGTGACTGTTGACCTTGACCTCGGGACTGTTGACCTTGACCTCGGGACTGTTGACCTTGACCTCGGGACTGTTGAGGCTTGCAACGAGTTGACGTAGCATGATCAGCATAACGGCTAGGTGCACTTGAACTAGAATTATGACCCTTCCAGTTACCACGAATGGCATGAGCACTAGCTGATGTACCATTTCTCATGTCGGCTGACTGCTGCTTAATTAACTCTGAACTTCTAACACGGTCCACAACTTGATCTAGAGTCAATGTTTTGTCCATTTGAAGCTTCTCTGATAAGTTGGTATCAGAAATACCAGCAATAATTCGGTCTCTCAGCAATTGGTCTCTCATTGTCCCATACTCACATGTCTCAACAAGTTTATACAAGTCTGTTAAGAATGACTCACTAGATTCACCAGGCAATTGATTACGTTTGTTGAAAGTTGTAAGTTCAAACAATTCGTTCGTCTTTGTTGAAATATTTTTGAAATATTTTATTGCGTAAAAACATAACAAAAATAAAACCAAAGGGGGGTTAGAGTTGGGAAACATAGATACTCCCCCTACCAACAATATTATTCTGTACACAGATTTTCTTTTTAAATGATTTTACAGACCTTGAGCATACAATTTCATCAGTCAGATGATTCCAAAAGGGTACAATTCTATTAATCCAATATAGTTTTCTTTTGTCAGTTCGGCTAAAATACATATACAAGTGCTTACTGTGACCTCTTAGTCTATTTACAATTGAATAGTAATCCTGGACATTAACACATGTTAAGTCATTAATGACTTTGTAAAACATAGTTAAATCTGAACAGATTCTACGATTTTCAATGGAGTTGATATTAAAGAAATTTAACCTATCTAAGTAAGACATATTATTTGGACAAATGCGCCTAGTGAAATACCTCTGAACACTTTCTGTTTTATCTATATTTTGTTTCAAGTAAGGGGACCAAACTTGACTTCCATATTCTAGAGTAGGTCTTACATAACATTTGAATAATTTTATATAAAAATAACAGTCATGATTTTTAAAAGTAGTGAATATATTTCTAGTTATATAATATGCGTTCTTGACAACATTTGAACAGTGCATTGTAAATTTTAAGTTTGATTGGATAATTATTCCGACATCTTTAATATGGTTCACCTTCTCTACACACCTTCTCTGACATCTTCAGCTTTTGGCAAATAATGTTCATCAAATTTTTTCTTGACAACTTTGTACTTTTTCTGGTTGGCTGCATCCAACTTGAAGCCTTTCATGACATCTTCAGCTTTTGACCCCATTGAGTAAATAAGCAAATTTACCAAATCCTCCGTAGTTCCTGTCGCCGGATCAGCCGGTTCGTCTGGGATTTTCGAAGCCATACGAAAACGTTCAAAACGAGTAATCCAGGCTTTCCAATCCTTTGCATCAAAGTTAAACTGCTCTGGGGGAGGTATTTGAAACGTTGCCTTGACTGACTTGAACTGTAATCACAATTTTCTGGGCGAATTCTGTCACTAGAAAACACGTGGTCGTCTTGCTCAAAAACGTGGTCGTCTACCACTCGTTGACATCGACTCACAATTTCGCCAAAATACACACAATACGAGACTGTCAATCACAAAAACGATGATCAGTGCCTTCAAAACAACTTGTAGCATCGACTGAACTTGGTCTGGAGTTGTTTCCTTGGAGTTTTAGAGAGAAAAGTTCATTCGTCTAGTTGACGATTTCTCAACGCACGTGGTGGTTGGCGGCCATTTGGAACTCGACTCCAAACATCGATCGGAATTGCGCCAATTTCCATACAGAAAACGTGAATGACATCACACAACGGACAGTTCGTACCTTCACAACAACTAATAGCATCGACTGGACATGTTTAGGAAGTTTCCTGACCGTTATTTTCCAATTTCTTGCACTTTTCAGATCGCACTGTCGACCTTTCAAAGCACGTGGCGAACATTCAGAACTCGACTCCAAACATCGATCGGAATTTCGCCAATTTTCGCACTGTAAACTGGACTGACATCACACCAAGGACTGTTCGTTCGATTCACCAGGACTTGTACATCCTACGGAGCTAAGGACGCTCGAATCTATCCATGCTGCCACCATATTATAAGGTTAATCCAGTCCAGACAAGGCAAAGACATCGTTGTGATCAAGATGGAGTTTATTACTTAGCGCGCGTGCGCATACAAGTGACGCTATCTGATAACGAGGTTGCCGCCACGATCTATTAATAGATTATTATACAACAATTTATTTTGTCATTCATCCAACTGTAGATATGCTGTTGTGATAATAGAATATTAAGAGGCAGCAGGACAGCAAACACAAGATTGTCACAACAACAGACAGCTATCTTAATGTGTCCTTGTTTTCTATATTTTGCTTCATTCTTTCATTTTTGTGTACTACCACGAATTACAGTTGTGCTTGAAAATTAGTGAACCCATAGAGATTTACCATTGAAGACAATGATAAAGATGTCTCACTGTACTGGCCACAATATAAATGATATTGCATGAATCATTGAACCAATGACTGCATTATGCCATTGAGGTTTCCCACTACATGTACAATTCTGGCCTTTTGATTTGTATCAGGGGTCTTTGCGCTAGATAGGGGTTATAATTGTGCAAAAGTAAGTGCACCCTCAGCTCCTATCTTTTAACATTACGCTTAGGGTGCACTTACTTTTGCACAATTATAACCCCTATCATGCACAAAAACCCCTGATACAAATCCAATGGCCAGGCTGGTACATGTGGTGGGAAACCTCAATGGTATAATACAGTCATTGGTTCGATGATTCGTGCAATATCATTTATGTTATGGCCAGTACAGTGAGTCAACTTTATCATTGTCTTCAATGGTAAATCTCTATGGGTTCACTAATTTTCAAGCACAACTGTATGCATCACGCAGACAGGAAAATGAGAAGGAATGAGTTCTACAGCACACGATGCTTGGACATGTACGCCTTCTACTTATTGATAGGGCATGTATACTCTATGCTTGGCCTCCCGGTACTGCTGGTAGTATAGATTAGAAGCAATAAGACTATAAATGCGTGATGGTAACATAACAGAAAGCCATCCCAAATGTGTTCTACTTTCCTATATTTTACTTGGTTTTTTTCTTTTTCCTCTTTTGTGAAGTGCTATGAATTATGCATGACTATGGACAGGAAAATGAGAAGGAATTGGTCCACCACATACCCTCCCTGCTTTGACTATAACATGCACATAGATATGGGAAGGACCCCCTGGACGGTATACAATATACATTGTAAACAGTTCAACAAAAATAAATTCCCCTCTACAAAAACATGAATATCTCAAAGACTTGCTCCGATTTCAGTGAAAGTTTACCAATAATTTATAGGCCTGCATATTGACAGTGTGCGTGTGTATTTGTAGCTTTATTGCTTAATTTTTGTCTGAGCCAGCATATCAGTTCACGTACAACTATTTTCAAGAATTTAAAGTTTCGGCTTTTCAAAAAAAAATTACTGAATGGTGTTTAAACTCCACTCAAATTATTAGTTATTGCATCCAAGGAACTTAAACTGTAAAACTGCTATAAAAGAAGTCTTAAGTTATCTTCTAAATACCATTGAGAGACAAATTTTCTCCAGACACATGATGAAGTTTGTCCAGCTGGTGGCTCGCTCGCATGGTGAAATTGTTCATATCCGTTGGAGCCATGGGTTTTTAAAACAGGGGTAGTTTTGGCTCACTTGAAGATTGCTGGCAGCCAGGAATAATGACACTGTGCTATAAATACACACATGCAAGGTCGATATGCGCGGCTATAATTCAGCTAACTGTCATATAAAAATCAGCTAAGGAATCTTTGAGATATTCAACCTTATCCAAAGGGGGACTTATAATTTTCGTTGAACTGTTTATATTGAATAATCATTCAACAAACATCTACCAAGATTCTCATGCACTTGCCCTTTCCCTACTTTCTACCAATCAGAAACAATGTCTTCAATTATGCAAGATTTAGTGACTTGGAAAATGAAGGCCAAAAGGAGGCCCCATTTAGGCATGTAGCTCCCAAACGGAGCCTCCGTTTGGTACTTCAGGAAGTTTCGAGACTTAGCGGCACTTAGCGGCACTTACCGGCGCTTACCGGGACCTGTGGGAGTTATCAGGAGTTAGCGTTAGCTATGGGAGTTGACAAGACTCATTCATAGGTGTGAAATATACATTGATCAATCGCAAATAACAGATCCAGTTTATAAAAATAACGTGCACAAGGCACTTTAAAGGGCGCTCCTATAACTCATGACACTGCAAGTTCTTGAAAACCAAAGAAACGATTAACCATCTAAAAGTCAAGACATTTTATTTTGGCAGTAAGTTTTTGGCTGATAATTAAAAACATACCTTACTCTTGACAAAAATACTTGTCTCCTCCTGTTCCTGACACCTTAACCAAACAGTTTCATAAACATTAGGAAGTATTGGCATGTTGTAGCTATAGTTTTGAGGTAATCCCATTGGAATAACATTGCTGTCAACACAGCTCAAGAAGCCATTTTCTGCTATTGCTGCTGTTGTGACGTCACCATTGTTTCAGTGATGTCATAGAGCCAACAATGCTGATGATGTCACAACAGAAGGCTAAAAGTAGCTCTAAATGTGCTGAAGAGCAGCAGTAATTTAACATTGTGAGTGCCTGCATGATGGAGCTGGGGGGTCAGAGGACATAAATTTAGTCCAAATCATGCTTGGTCATGGAGTACTCACCCTGATAAACCAAAAATTAAACCTCAGACTTAATCACATATTCTTCTATTGGCTAAAAACTTACTGCCAAAATAAAATGTCTTGACTTTAATCCATTTCACTGTTTCATTGTTTTCCTAATTTCTCTATGTCAAGCTCTCAGTCATGCTGTGTTTCTAGAGCTGCCTTGAACCACCATGTATCACAACGGATGAAAGGGTCCAAAATGATGTTCTTCCAACCAGTGTTCTGCTCTTTTCCTTTTCTTTGGTTTTTGAATTTTTATAACACTGCATGCAAAAGAGAGAGCAAAGAAATTTCTGAACTGGTTTCCTGAAAATGTATTATTTATGTTCGTTTTAGGGGTTTCCTTTCACAAATACGGTGCGTTGGGAAGACTGAGGCTGTTCATGTCACGGGGTACATAATGTAAGTTGTGACATCCCAAATTTGTTTCCTACTCAGATAAAAAAAATTCTGGGACAAAAATAAACTGAGATACTCAAACATTCTTGATATCTGGCATATCTAGCATTCACATAGCATCTTTCAATGAGGCCTATGAAATTGCATTAGGATATTTTTTCTCTTTGAGGAGTCACAGTTGCGATCATCGCAAGCTTATTACTGTAATGCAAATCGCTGGATCCCTCAGCCATATCATATTAGAGGCAACAGGATAGCATATGTGTGATAGTGACACAACAACGGCCATACCAAATAGGTGTCCCAGTTTCCTATATCTACTTCCTTTTCTTATGTGATCAGCAAATATGAATAATGCAAGACCGCAGACTGGAAAATGAGAAGGAATGAGTTTGCTGCATGCCTTTCCTCCTTTGACTGGAAGACCTTATTCTCATATGGGTAGGTATGAAATATATATTGAATGATCATTGAACTATCATCCAGTTCAGAAGTACCCTCCAGGACTCTCGCTTGCACTGTCCCTACCCTCTACCAATTCAGAAGCAATGTCATCCATTATGCACAATTTTGTGATTTGGAAAAAGCCAAAGGCTGAAGTAGGTGACAATGCTTGGAATCTAGAGTAGTATTCAACGGACTACTACAGGGTTCTCTGATGTTACGTCAAACAGGAGGTCCAGTTTATATAATTATTCAGCCAAACTGTTACAAACACTATCGTTAGCCAAAAGCAGACTGAATCGGAAATTGAGCACCCAGTGACTGCCTGCAGTTGTGATTGATAGGAAGTTGTCTGGTAACTCAGTGCTGTCACTGAATAAAAAAGGATTTTGGTTCAGTAAGCTGTTGTTACATGGTACATTTAGTTGGGGGAAGTTATTTGAAATATAGGACTGATATAATTCTCAAATCCACATTTACTTAAGTTTTTTCATGCAGATGATTTCATAATTTTAGACACTGAGACTGAATATTAATTCATTTTCAAAGACATGATATTGTATTGTACAGGGAAAGTCACATCAAAAAACTTTTGACATCACTTTTCCCAACGGTAAAACAGAATAACATGTCCTAGAAAAAATTCATATTCAATCTTAGTTTCTATACAAATGGGAAATCATCTGTAAAACAACAGTTTATCCATTGTCAATAAATTCACAGCATTTTCAGTGATGCATGTCTGAGCCACTTTTTCACAATTTCTTCTTTTCCACTTACAGGTCTGCAACTCTGGAAAACCAACTCATTGGTTTTGGACAATTCAATCATGCACTAGTTTGGCGTGATTTGTGTGATTTACTACCAAGGTGTGCCAAAAACCTGAAAATTTGTTTAACAATCAATTTCATTGCTTTGGGGCAGTGGTTAATTGATTTAATCTTGTTGCGAGATCTATCAGACGAATGATGATATATTATTACAATGATTGTTTTGTATTGACCCGAGTATTCTCCCTGCTAGCCAATATTTAGCTGGACAGAAAATGTTGACCACTTTGTTTTAGAGATTTAGTTCTTGAACTCTTTCTTTCAAGCTCTCCACAAATTAAGACGCAGCAGCATCTATTATTCAAACCCTAATTAAACACCTAGAAAAAGTTAAAGCAAGGCGACAATCGGCTTGATAGTTGTCACGCACCAAGTCAGACTGCGGGTGACTGCCACAGGTTTGTTCAGTGTATCCCATGTTAAGTGGGTGCACTCACTTGAGAGACCCTCTCAAATAGGAGGCCCAGTTTATGTAGTCAAACTGTTGCAAACACCATTGTTAGCCAAAAGTAGACTGAATCGGAAATTGAGCGCTCAGTGACTGATGGCAGCTGTGATTGATAGGAAGCTGGTTGGCAGTTTGGTGATACCATTGTAGCAAAACAGTTTTTTTTCAACCTTCTGCTACTAACACAACACAACAAATTAATCCAAAAATAGGTAGTGAAGTGCAGTCCTGAACTACAATTATTCGGAAAGTGACTTTGATACAAATACCAACCTTCAATCAATACCATTTAAAGTCCCTCAGATAAACTGCTTGCAAAGCACATAATGTGATGCTGTCTCAAATCACTCTCCAAGAATTAAACGGATATCTTAATTTCACATCCAATTTGCTCAGGCATCTCTGTTGAATCTGAACAACTAAGTGAGATTCCCAGAGAAATGTCGTCTTGTGTATCAGTACTTGTGCAAATTGGCTACTCTAAAGTTGAAAACCATGAAAAAGGATATACAAGTCTGTACAGAACATGGAAGTGAGTGAATCGGGTGATGTTTTGCCATTCTCTGTTTAATTAATGCACTAAATATGTGTTTTTTGAGGGCGCATTGCTATTCGATAAAAAAAAAAACTCTACATGTATTAAAGGCAGTTTTGCGCTTTTCATGAAGATTTGCAGCATGCGGCATATCAGAAAATAATTTATGTCAAGGAAACAAAATGCTTTATAGTAAAAAATGCTACTTGAAATCTGATAAAATGTCACTAACACAAAAATCAAGACCTCAATTTTAGCAATAGAAAGGCAAATTTATAAGCTATCAACTAAAAGAAGAGAAATGGACCTATATGATGCACTGCATGGAGGGGTGGACTGGCCAATGTGGCCCATGAACTCAGGGGGGCCCATTCAAGATGACAAAAAAATAAAAAAATTGAAGAAAAAAGTGAAATGTTGCTATCAGGTTCATGATTGTTTGTTGACACTACACCAACTATAAAAGACAGCACCCCTTCATGTGGGGCCCCAACCTAATTCCAACAACTTGGCAAATCAGGCCTGTAGTATTGCTTTTCTATTTTTAAATACTGCCAATGGTAGGGATGAAGGGGCCCATTGACTAATTTAGCCACGGGGCCCGAAAGGCCGCCAGCCCGCCCCTGTCTGCATGTGAGCATTTTATTGATTTTGTGATTTCCAACCTTGTTCCATAGAGCTTTAATGAAAGTGAGTCTTTAGAGAGTGAAAAAAAGTACTCAGACCAAAATTCAAAGACTTTCACACAGTCCTGTATTTACAAACGCATAAGCAAAGGTTTTTTGGGACCTTTTTTTAGATCAAAGAGGTTCAGGATGGAGCTTCCACTGCCTCAAAGGTGTGATTTGTTTCCATATTCATGAAAGGTGAGACTCCCAACAGCATCCGCACATTGAGAACTGACTGAAGACATGAAATTTAGATGAAGGGGTTTAATGTGTTTCTGCAGGAAAAAGGACCAGCCGTTAGTGAAAAAGGTGTTCACAATATTTTGTCAAAGCAAAACATATCCGTTTAAGTGCAAACAAATCATGTAAGTTGGATTATATCAGTGCATAAATTATACTGCTGCACTACTTCATAAAAAGTGGAGTTTTGAGATTTGATATGATGAAAAGAGTAGTCTGTTGCGGGTCACTTTTTTTTGTGTATAATTGAACAACATAGAAAGATGTTCCTCAATTATAATCGAATTCTACTCAAATTAAAAGTCAGTTGAAGCACAAAATGACAATATCATGGTGTTTGCTTTAAAAAAAAATTCTCCATTATCGTTATAATGATATATATAGCTGTATTAATATTATGATATAAATTCAACTGAGAACACCTACACATGCAGGAACTATTCTAAACATTTTCCATTGAGTTTTTTCCCCTTTAACGCATTTTATCCATAGTCTTGTCTGATTTACTTGGGTCTTTTTTTGATGTTTGGTGTATATATAGTCCCGCTCTAATGTGGCACACCAGTACCATTGTCTCTCAATATGTAAGCTCTGCACAACAACTGCCACAACTGAAGTTTATCTTCCTGTTTGACTCAGTTTGAGTCTTTATCTGTGTTGCATACAGATAGCTCTGCTACTGCAAAGAGAGGAGACTATTCCAGAACATTTCTAGTGTGACTATATGCGTGTTGTGTGACTGTCATCTGTGTGATGGTGAATGTAATGTAGCAGAAACAACTGCCACTACAACTGTGTGGTCGTGACAACCAATGCATAATTATATGCCAAAAGTGACAGGAGGTTTCTATTTTGGCTATAGATTTAGCATCTTTTGTGTCATTGCTACTGTTAGCATGCAATATAGAAACTTGATGTCATTGCCTTGGCATTTGCAGTGGCATAACTGGGGGTTCTTGAGCATTGAAATATCTAGAAATGGCCTGAGTGGGGCATAACATTGGGCAAATATGCACACTGTTTTTCCTATTATCCCAATGTTAATTCTTGCCTAAGGGGGGGGGGGGGTCATGGCCCTATGGTACTTCCTCTAAATACAGTATGCCACTAGTTTTGATTGGGGAGGGGGCGGGGGCATACAAATCTTTTGAGGGGCAACCACTATTCTGATGGTGTATTTGTTCAAATTTGTTTGAATATTACGATGTTATACAATGGACCTGATGAATTGTCAAGAATCAACCGCAAAGGGCAATTTTAAAGTATCTGTATATATGTTTGATTGATAAGTTTCATCTGCTCATGCATTATATAAACGAAGTTTCCTTGGACCTCGGCACAACAGCCAGACGGTATCAAGTCAATTAGTAACCATAGTAACCATGCCAACTGGTAACCAAACCAACTGGTAACCAACCAACTAGTAACCAACCAACTGGTAACCATAAACCCTACCAACTGGTAACCATCCATTTTTTGTGGGTTACCAAGTCGTAACCATGGATTTCAATTAATTTCATGGCCATACCAACTAGTAACCACCAAATTCTTGCTAGCTACCAAGTCGTAACCAAAACTAATAAGATTTAAGCCCAAGACATCATTGCAAATTAATGAATAAATAATAACATGTGATTGTTCTAATATAAATTATCCAAATATGACTTATATAAATCTAAATATTTGTAATTACAGTGATAAAATAAAATATTGGATATTATAAGTTGGTTACTAGTTGGTTCACTCTGAATTTCCCTGGTTACCAGTTGGCAACAGCCACTGGTTACGAGTTGGTAAACAATTTTCTTTTTTTGGTTACTACTTGGCCATGGCCTGTTCATTACTGAGTGTCATGGTTACTACTTGGTCAGTAAAAATCAAAAGTGGTTACGAGTTGGTTTGGTTACCACTTGCAATGGTTACTAGTTGACCTGTATTCCAGCCAGACACCAAGCGACGTTTCAGTTTCCTCCAAGGTGTGATTTTTTGCAACATTCATGAGAAGCAAAGCTCCACTACATGGACCAGAGAACAGCAGTCATGAAATTTAGATGAAAAGGTTTGATGTTGGGTTTCCAAGCATTTATAGGGTTATTTAGACGAAGAAAAGTAACAGGCCAGGACAATAATGTAGGGTTACTGAGATGAAGAAAAGTAAAAGGCCTGGACAGCAGTTATCATTTATTAAGGATGTCAAATATAAAAGAAAAGCTGGGAAGGATCCAGAAAATGTTGTGGGGGGGTTAAGAATGCAATGTACTAAAGACTATCACAGTTTCACTTTTTTTTTGCATTAAAATATATAGGCCCCCTAGCCTCTGGATCCGTTACTGGAAAGTGGATCTGTGTGAAAACGACAACAAATAAACTTTATCAGTAGGAAAGAAGAGGATATATAATTATTATGCTAAGGACCAAAAACATTTTACAATAAAACCTAAGCACATTATTGATCAAATGTCCTTTATAGTATCATTTTCTCATGCCATATTGTCAAACTTATCTTCACTAAATTTCAGCCTGATTTATTCAGTTCAATCTATTGATTTCTATCATGCCAGAGTCAGGCAATTAATCCACACAATATCAAAATAAAGTAAAGGTAATGTTGCTGTTGTTTATTGTTATCAATTATTTGGGCATGTACTGTTGACTATTTTGTTTCAGAATTTTGGATTAATTTGTGTACATTATAAAGATAAAATGCCTCAATTAAATTAATAGGCATATTAAAAAAAACATCTGACAAAGCTTTCAAAACCATCAGAAATTTTCCGAGTTTTGACCTTGAAGGATGATTTATGGCTTCAAAGTGTCAAAACAGATAATGTGTCAGTGATTTCTGATGCAAGTAAAACTGTTTATTTTGACGTATTTGATTTTGCGTGCTTTTTCAATGTCATTTGTAATCTAATGTTACTTGTTTTTGAAATGCATTTCCATAAATAAAACCCAAATACATGAGAACGTTAGGTGATGAAGAATTCATTTCTCTTGTAAACTATCCATAATCAATGCGATGGTTTGCGATTCCAGGGGGGAAAAACGATTTATTAAGAAAACTCATGAGAGTGTTCAAATATGGGCTTTTAAAATTGAATCAATAAAATGGGCATCAATAATCATGATGGAAGTTCAGAAAAGAGCAAGCACTGTCAAGTAATCAATAGTTGGTGAACTTTGGAAAGCGATGAATCTCATTAGAAAATTTCAGAAGCCAAAAGGGCAATAGACCTCTGAAAATAAATTTCATGAAAATATAATAAAAGTTAGTGCTGGTTGATATATTTTAATAGGTAGATAAGCTCAGTTTTGGCTCAGTTCTGGGCACTCACAAGGGTTGATTGATGAGATGGAACAGAGAGTGGAAGTCCTTAACATGTTGCACATTTGCACCATGTGAGGGATCTTTGACTTGTCCATAATAGACAAACACATGAGCGTGCAAGTGCAAGGGACTGCCAATTTTAATACACATACAGATACCAAGTCTTGTAGAGACAGAGGCAATATTAAAAGAGGAATCATTGTGGCCCTGAAAACTGCCACGTATAGTAGGGGAGAGCGGGGCACATTGAGACACTTTTTTTATTTTGAAGTGTTCCAAAATGTTGACAGTAACGAGTTAAATGAGATCAGGTCCACATTATAGATAATGACGTTGGGCGTATTGTCCAGTAGTTTCAGGTTCCTACCTTTTACAGGTTTGGAGAAATTTTGAGTTACGTCCATGCTCGTTAAGTGTCTCACTGTGCCCCGTGGGCGGGGCACAGTGAGACAGCAGGCAGGGCACAGTGATATGACTCACTAAAATCAGTAGTTTATAGCAAACACATTTTGTTTTTAATGGTGAATAGTGAGCTACCCTATCAGCGTGCCTCGGCGGTCCAACGTCGGCCCGAAGCTGGTCCGACGCTACTGACATCGGACTGACGCTGGGCCGACGTTGGACCGCCGAGGCATGCTGACAGGGTATTCATTACATTCAGGTCATTTGGAGTGTGATTTGTGATGTCTCACTGTGCCCAGCCGCAAACTGTCTCACTGTGCCCCATGCAGCTCTCTTTATAACATTTTTGAATCCTGCGGACCGGATGTATGCATTGTGGATCATCATCTCACTAAACTAAGACAAATAATCAAGGATTGAAACCCTGGCAATAGATTTGCATCATACCATTTTTCTTGGGAATTATAAGAAAAAGTGATTTTGCAAAATTAATTACCTTTACTGGTCAAAAACCAAAATATTTAAATTCCACTCTCGATATTCCATGTAGGCATTCAGGATATAGGACAGTCTCTCACTTACTTACTTTTTGTACTATACAAAAGAGGGTTGATCTGTAAACAGTACCAGTTAGACGCTACGGGCTTTGTCTCACTGTGCCCGCCGTCTCACTGTGCCCCGCTCTTCCCTACCACAGGCAGAAAAACGGTATTTTCTAGCGAGACTGCAGTTGCATGACTCTTCCACATGAGTGTGCTAGTGCAATATGGCAGAAGCACCTGTCACTTTTCACTGTGATCATGACAAGAAATGCAAAAAGCCAGAAAGAGAACAAAATAGTCCATTTTTGGGGGTATGGATTAATCCTTGTTGTGTGTCTAGCATGCTGCTAGGCATTCATCATCATCTGGTCATCTAAGGTTCTTCTTCTGTTTTTTCCATCTGTGATCATTAATCATGCTCAATTTGAAAATATTAGCTTAGCAAAATTATTGATTGCCATGCTTCCATGAAGTACTGTGTTAAGTTAGATACCAATGTTTTCAGACATGATATGTGTAGGCTATTGCATTTTTCACTGACAATCTAGGATAGTCTGGCGAAATGACTAAGTTAGGAAAGTTATGACTTCAAAATTCCTGGTTTACAACTAATTTTATTAGTCAACTGACTTATGACCATAGTTCTTCATTGGGTATTAAAAATAGAATTATAAAGTTAATTAGTCAAGTTCCTTAGAAAATTGACAACTTTTAAGTCACTTTTTAAAATACATTTTACTTATTCACACAAAATATGACAATTTAGAACCAATTTCTTGCTAAAGGGTCCTCAATTTGTCAAACTCAAAGGTTACATTTTTAGACAATATCTAAATCAGTGGCATTTCAGTTAAAATAAAGTAACTTTTATAAGAATTGATTACAGTCATTCAAAATACCAAATAGCATTTGTGGCTAAAAAAACAGTTAGGACATTTTCAGAGCCTCTAAAAAAATGGTGATGCATTTTAGCAAAGACACAGGGGCCAATTCTTTTGTTTTATTTTTGTTTCAGTCTAAAAATCAATTTCCCTGCCCTCAAGCTTAAGGATTTTCCTGAACTGCTTGCAGCCTTTCGTACTCCTATTCATAAATCAATGAAACATCTGTGAACTAATCAAGATCAGTAAGCAATGTGACCTGGCAGAAATAAAATACCAATTTATTGATGGTTGAGTCTGCAGGGCTATTAAACTTTTAGTTTCAATATCATTTCGTGGAAATTTAGAATTGATGAACAAAAAATTTAAAAAATGTTGTGCACTTGACAAAAATATCTGCAGGCATCAATAACAACTGGCACTAAAGCTTGAAATTGAAAAAGAATACGTTAATTACAACAAATTGTTGATATAGACTATGTACATTTGGTTATTCAGATATTAATGGAGAGAGAATATTTGGAATTCAGACAAAATACAGAGGCATCTTTATTTCTTCAAGAGGGTAAGAACATCTGGAATTTATTCAGAGAGTGACTTTTTTACAAATACCAGCCTCCAACTAATACCATTTAAAGTCCCTTGTCTAAACTACAAAGCACGAAATGTGATGCTGTCGTAAATGGCTCTCCAAGAATTAAATGGGAATCTTAATTTCACATCCAATTTGCTCTGACATCTCTGCTGAATCTAAATGACTAAATGAGATTCCCAAAGAAACAACGTTGTCTTGTGTGTATACTTTGCCAAAGAAATTGGCTAACTCTAAAGTTGGGACACATGAAAAAGTACATACATGTTCATTCAGTGTCACCTGTAAGTAAGTGAATTGGTCGATGTTTTGCCATTCGACGGTTGGTCAATGCACTTCATACGCCTTTTTTTAGGGCTGCACTGCTATTCAATAAAAATCAACTGTATTAAAGGCAGTTTTGCACTTCTCATGCAAATTTTCAGCATGAGGCATATAAGAAAATTCATCAAGTGAGAAAAAAGATTTAAAGCAAAAAATGCCCTGTTCGACTTGAATTCAGAGAAGAAGTAAATAAAACAAAAATAAAGACCTCAATTAAATACCAGTAGAAAGGCAAATATTTTATCAAATGAAAACAGAGAAATAGCACTAAACGATGCTGAAAGCATTTTTCGGATTTTTGGAATTTAAACATTGTTCCACGCTGCTTTAATATAAACAGAGCCAAATTTAGTGTCTTTTAAGAAATGGGAGAAAAAGTACGTACACAGACCAAACTTCAAAGACATTAACACAGTACTGTATCTACAAACGCATTTATAAAGCTTTTCGAGACCTGTGTTAATCAGAGGGTTGCAGTGCTTCGGCTGGCGCTAAGGTGTGATTTGTTTTCATATTCATGAAAGGTGAGATCCCCAACAGGATCCACACATAAAGAGGAACTGACTGAAGACATGAAATTCAGATTAGAAGAGTGAAATGTGATTTTTTTTGCAAGAAAAAGAAAAACCAGCAGTTAGCGAAAATGGCGTTCACAATATTTTATCAAAGCAAAACATATTCGTTTAGTGCAAGCTAATCATGTAAGTAGGATTGTATCAGTGCATGAATGATATACTTGAAAGTGGACTTTTGAGATTTGGAATGATGAAAATGCTTTTTGTGTACACAGTTTTTATGTATAATTGAGTAACATGGAAAGCTTTCTTCCTCAATTATGATCGAATGCTGCTTGAATAAAAAATCAGTTGACTCACAAAATGACAACATCATGGTATTCGCTTAAAATATATCTTCTGTTATCGTTATTGTGATATATAATATAGTTTTATTAATATTATGATACAAATTCAACTTAGAACACCTAGCCATGCAGGAACTATTCAAACCATTTTCTATTGAGTCAGACGTTTTCCGTTTGATGCATTTGATCTACAGTCTAGTCTGACTTACCGGGGTCTTTTAATTTTGGTTTGTGTTGCTTAGTGTATATATAGTCTTGCTCTAACGTGGCACGTCAGTACCATTGTCTCTCAATATGTAAGCTCAGCACAACAGCTGCCACAACTGTAAGTCAGCTTCCTGTTTGACTCAGTTTGCATACAGATAGCTCTACTAGTAACTGTGGAGAGAGAGGACTTTTCCTGAGCAATTCTATTTTGACTATATGTGTGTTGTGTGACTGTCATCTGTATGATGGTGAATGTAATTTAGCAGAAACAACTGCCACTAAAACTGTGTGGTCGTGACAACCAATGCATAATTATGCCAAAAAGTGACACGGGAGTTTTCTATTTTGGTTAGAGATTTAGCATCTTTCGTGTCATCCCTACTGGTAGCAAGCAATTCTTCTTCTTCCTCTTCTTCTTCTTCTAGTGAGCTTAGGCCTGGGTACGCCCGAGTGTAACATGTTCTGGTGCACATGCGAAATAAGACGGATATATGCAGATTAAAAAGTCCATTTGATTTATCCACAAGTTAAAAGTATTTGTAATATAAAATCCGGTGCATTTTAAAAACTTTGATACTTTTCTTCTTGATACTTAGATACTTATATACCAGCCTTAAATCAACACCATTTAAAGTCCCTCGTCTAAACTGCATGCAAAGCACGTAACGTGATGCTGTCTCAAATCGCTGTCCAAGAATTAAACAGAATTTTTAATTTCACATCCAATTTGCTTTGGCATCTCGGTTGAATCTGAATGACTAGATGAGAATCCCAGAGAAATGTCATCTTGGGTATCAATACTTGGGCAAACAAATTGGCTATTCTAAAGTTGGGACACAAATTTACGATAAAGTACCACTTGTTTGTACAGTGCTGCCTGCAAGTAAGTGAATAGGGTGATGTTTTGCTATTCTCTGTTTAAATAATCCACTTAATATATGTTTTATTTTTAGGGTGAATTGCTATCCGATCGAAAGCAACTTTATTAAAGGCAGTTTCGCATTTCTCAATCAGATTTTCGGCATGAGGCATTTCAGGAAATATGCCAAGAAAAGAAAAATTATGGTAAAAAGTGTCATTTAAAAAAGTCTCTAAAACAAATATTGAGACCTCAGTTGAACCAGTAGAAATGCAAATAAGGTATATAATGAAAGAAAACAAATATCACTATGTGATGCTTGCTCCATTGGGACTTATTGAAAACCGAGTCATATTTAGTGTATTTAAAGAGTGAGAAAAAGTACCCAGACCAAAATTCAAAGACTTTCACACAGTCCTGTATCTACAAACGCATAAGCAGAACTTTTTTGGGACCTGGGTAGATCAAAGAGGTTCAGGATGGTGCTTCCACCGCCTCAAAGGTGTGATTTGTTTCCGTATTCATGGAAGGTGAGACTCCCTACAGCATCCACACATAAAGGAGAACTGACTGAAGACATTAAATTCAGATGACAGGGGTGGAATGTGTTTCTGCAGGAAAAAGGACCAGTTGTTACAGAAAAAGGTGTTCACAATATTTTATCAAAGCAAAACATATTCGTTTTAATGCAAACAAATCATGTAAGTAGGATTATATCAGTGCATGAATTATACTGCTGCACTCTTCCATTGAAAGTGAAGTTTTGAAATTTGAAATGATGAAATAGTATTTTTTGTGTCACTTTTTTTTGTATAATTGAAGAAAATGGAAAGATGTTCCTCGATTAAAATCAAATGCTGCTTGAATTAAAAGTCAGTTGAAGCACAAAATGAAAATATAAAGGTGTTTACTTAAAACATATCCTACATTATCGTCATTATGATATATATAGTTTTATTAATAATATCATTATGATATAAATTCAACTGAGAACACCTAGCCATGCAGGAACTATTCGAACCGACTTTTTCCCTTTGATGCATTTTGTCTGTAGTCCTATCTGAAACTGTGGGCTTTTTTTTGCCTCATATATGGTTCTGCTCTGGTGTGTCACACCAGTACCGGTGTCTCTCAATATGTAAGCTCAGCATAACAGCTGCCACCACTGAAAGTCAGCTTCCTGTTTGACTCAGTTTGAGTCTTTGTCTGTGTTGCATACAGATAGCAATACTACTGTAGAGAGAGGGGTCTATGCCAGAACATTTCTAGTATGACTATATGTGGGTTGTGCGACTTTCATCTCTGTGATGGTGAATGTCGTGACAATCAATGAAAAATGGCAGAAAAATGACAGGAGCTTTCAATTTTGGTTATAGATTTGGCATCTTTTGTGTTATCGCTACTGGTAGCATAGGCGTATCGGAGGGGGGGGGTCAGGGGGGGGTGATTGCCCCCCCAAAAGTTTGGGAAACAGTAAGATTCAGGCAAAAAGGACAAAAAAATTTGGGCAGATGATTAAATAATCACTATTGAAAATTAATGATTTCCAGGCAATTTTATTTGAAATGGTATTAATTCTAGATCTTGAAATTCGGGCAAATGTCGCTCGCCCCACCCCCAAAAATCGTGCGCGCCCTACGCCTGTGACTGGTAGTAGGCCTAAGCAATGGAGAAACTTGATGTCATTGTCTTGGCATTTGAAGTGGCGTAACTAGGGTGTCTTGAGTAGGGACATGTATCTAGAAATGGCCTGAGGGGGGCACAACATAATATTATGGCGAATAATTATGCACCCAGCTAATTTCTGGCCTAAGGGGGGTTATGGCCCAATGGTTTCCCGTCTAAATACGATATTGGTTTTCAGTGGGGAGAGGGCACTGAGGGGGGGGGAGACTGCACAAATATCTTGAGGGGAATAAATCTCTTTTGAGATACATGTTTCACTGTGCCTCTTTGCAATCATTGTGATCAAATCAAATCAATTTAATATTATTTTTCCTCTAGGCTTTAATTTAATTTCTTGTTATAAATTGTTAAATCCTTACTAAATCAGTATACCCTGTCAGCATGCCTCGGCGGTCCAACGTCGGCCCAGTTTCAGTCCGATGTCAGTAGCATCGGACCAGCTTCGGGACGACGTTGGACCGCCGAGGCACGCTGATAGGGATATACCTTATATTTTCTCAGACATACATGTACATTTGAGATTTTTCAGATGTCTCTTCAGCCGATTGTCCAGACTCAACCGAAAAGTGCAAATACAATGTATTCATATCAGTGTTTGATTCACCAGTTTTATCTGCTCATCTATTATATAAAGAAAGTTTCCAGGGACCTCAGCCCACCACCCAGGCACAAAGCGACGTTCCAATTTCCTCAAACGTGTGATTTGTTGCAACATTCATGAAAAGCAAAGCTCCACTACATGGACCGGAGAACAGCAGTCATGAAATTTAGATGAAGGGGTTTCATGTTGGGTTTTTCCAAGCAAGGGTTACTGAGATCAAGAAAAATAGCAGGCCAGGATAGCAGTTATAATGGCTATCAATTTTAAGGAGAACAGCAGTGATTTCACCTGTGTGACAATGACAACAAGTACATTTTATTAGAAGGAAAGAAAAGATATATAATTATTATTATCAAGACCAAAAATAGTTTAAACCTTAACATTTCATTTAATGTCGTAACATGTACCTTTTTGGTATTTTTAAGATCAATTTCATTTATTCAATGTATTGTCAAACTCGTTCAAACAAAATTTCAGCTTGATTTACTTTGGTTTAGTCTATTGATTTCTAACATGTCTGTAAGACAACTCATCAAATGACATCAATATATAATAAAGGTAAACGCGATTGGTTTCCTGATTTTAGTTATTTTGACTCTTGTTGAGGATTTCTTGGGCTTGAAGGGCTGCACTTACCACATCTATCTATCTATCTATCTATCTATCTATCTATCTATCTATCTACGCGTATGCCAAATTTGTTCTTTAAACCTCCAATGATGCAACCAAGATAAAAAAATTTAATTTTGACTCTGAAAGCTGAGTTATGATAATGAATATATATTATGTCAGTAAAGTTCTATGGACGCAAGTTCAAGTGAGCAATATATTATGATGTCATTGATTTTGCCTGCTATTTCAATGTAACTCGTTTTTGAAATGCATTTCCATATATATCAAACTATAATACATGAGAACACTATAGGTGATGAAGAATTCATTCCTGTTGTAAGCTATCCAAAATCAATGTGGTTGTTTGGGATTCCAAGGGAAAAAACGATTTATTATGAAAACTCATGAGAGTGTTCAAATATGGGCTTTTAAAATTGAATCAATAAAATGGTCATCAATAATCCACGATGGAAGTTCAGATAAGAGCAAGCACTGTCATGCAATCGATGGCTTGTAAACTTTAGGAAAGTGATATATGTCATCGGAAAATTTGGGAAGCAAAAAGGATAATAAACATCTGACAATAAATATCATAAAATATAATGAAAGTTCGTAGCATTTGATTTATTTGAATAGGTAGATAAGCTCAGTTCTGGCTCAGTTCTGGGCACACACGAGGGTTGATTGGTGAGATGGAATAGAGAGTGGGAATCATTAACACGTTGCACATCTAAACCATGTGAGGGATCTTTTACTTGCCCAACATAGTTAGGCCCTGACAACTCCTATGTATAGTACCACAAGCAGAAAAAAGGTATTTTCTAGCAGGACTGTAGTTGCATGCCTCTTCCACGTGAGTGTGCAAGAGAAATATGGCAGAAGCAACTGTCACTTTTCTCTGTGATCATGACAAGAAATGCAAAAAGGCAGAAAGAAAACAAAAATATCCATTTTTGGGGTATGGATTATTCCTTGGTGTGCATTTAGCATGCTGTCTCAATAATACCATGCTTCCATGAAATATTGTATCTATTAAGTTTGATTTAAATGCTATGAGACATGGTACATGTATCGCTTTTTTTTTTACTGAGAATCTAGATAATTCTGTCGAAATGACTAAGTTAGGAAAGTTATGACTTCAAAATCCCTTGGAACTAATTTACAACTAAATTTATTAGTCAACTGACTTATGACCATAGTTCTTCATTGGATATTAAAATTTAAAATTACAAAGTTAATTAGTTATGCTCCTGAGTAAATTGAAAAATTTTAACTACTGGTAACTTCAATAAATGTTACTAATTTACACAGAATATGACAATTAACAAGCAATGGCTTGTTAGAAGGTTCTCAATTTTGTCAAACACAGTCTGAGGATTACATTTTTAGAGAATATCCAAATGATTGGCATCTCAGTTAAAATAAAGCAACTTGTGTAAGAGTTAATGACAGTCATTCAAAATACCAAATAGAATGTGTGTTAAAAACAAACAGTAAGGAAATTTACGGAGCCTCTAAAAATTTGTGATGCCTTTTAGCAAAAATACAGGGGCCTCTTCTTTTGTGTTATTTTTTGTTTCAGTCTAAAAGTCAATTTCTTTGCCCTCAAGCTAAAAGATTTTCCTGAACTGCTTGCCAACTTTCGTACTCTCATTCATAGATCATGCTAAATTGAAACATTTGTACCAACGTGAACTATTCAAGATCAGTAACTATTTTGACCTGTCAGAAATAAAATACCAATTTATTTCATAGATGCATGAGTCTGCACTAATATGGAACTTTTTAAATTTTTATATTATTCATGGAAATTTAGAATGGATGAACAAACAATTTAAAAAAGTATGTGCATTGACAAAAATATTTGCAGACATCAATAACAACCGGCACTAAAGTTAGAAAATTGAAATTGAAAAATAATACAGAATCATAAATTACATGCAGCAGATTGTTAATATTACAGTGCAAACAGTGGGTGCTTGAGATATTATACAGTTATCACACAGTAGCGAGTGCAATATTGGTCACGGAGGTGCCAAAAAAACTAATATTGCACGAGCGGCTGTGCAATAACTGTTATATCACATTGTTTTTTTTGTGGCTGAGGCAACGAAATTGGTGGAATTCCGATGTCAAAACTATGTTTGTGTTTCTTTTGACCACATGTTTAAAATGTATCTCGCCATAAATCAATGACTATTTTATTGAAAATTTTTTCTTTACCGTTTTGGAATCCACAAATGATACACTTGATGACGACTTTTTAAAAGGAATATTTTCTAACGCTTTGTAGCAGACTTTAGACCTCCAAACACAACAAAGTCAATGAAAAATCGTAAAAAATTCTGTTTTTCGGCCATTTCATGATTTATCATGATGTCAAAAATAACATAAGGAGCACACACCACCAACCCCATCTTTCTATCTGCCTACATTGCTGTGCAGTGCCTTTTTTTTACTAAAACCAACAAACACAACATTTTTGTTTGAGTGTGGCAGCAGCAGCATCAAAATATGGTGCTTCTTCTCGGGTCCGTCCAATCCCTTATCATACTATTAATTCACGGACCCCTTACGCTACTCCAGCAAAACTGCTGATTGCCCAGTTATGAAAACTTCTGCAAGTCTTCCTACAACACCCTACAATGTCCTTAGCTATGTTTCACATCCAAATTACAGGCATGGAAATCGAAGTGATGTTTTTCAACATATCCCCCCTCCCCTGACATGTCTTCACGGGTGTAATGCTAGTGTGTTAAAATGAGTGCAATAAGATGCGTGCAATATCTGAATATCATAGAATATGTCACAGCTGTCGGCCAATGAGCAGCAAGTATTTCGAGTTTACATATGATATTAAAATATTCTGTAACATCTGAACCATATAAAACTTCACTTCTATATATATGCAGAGCGATAGAATAACAGACACTTTCCCTTGCAATCATTTACTTGTTACCTGATTTCCGAGTTGATATAGCTTTGATGATCACCATGTTTGTGACTCGTCTGAATGTATCAAGTGGGTTCCAATTTACACTTTAGGGGTCATACTATGTGTACGGTACTCCCACTTATCAATGTATAATCAATAATAATAGCATATACTAGGATCCTCTTAGCGGACATTCATAGTCTGTGCAATATGTCACAGTGTATACTACCAACAGATACTCTGAATAATGTATCACACAGCCTTGTTTTTTCTCCTCTCTCAGTCATTAGGTTGTGCATAATTAATGGCAATGCATCCAAATTGATATCTATGGAGAGAGAATATCTGGATATATTCAGATACAGTGTCTGTATTGTGTGAGTATCAAACCCTTTTGTCATAGCCTTCTATGTGTTCCAGGGATCCTTGGCAAGCGTACAATAAGAAATTGAAAAAAAAAAAGTTGTTTTTTGTGATTGCAGTTGCGTGAGTCTTCCACGTGAGTGTACGAGTGCAATGTGGCAGAAGCAACTGTCACCTTATCTCTGTGATCATGACAAGAAAAGCTAAAAGGCAAAAAATGAAAAGCAAAAAGGTAGAAAAAGAAAAAAAATAGTCCATTTTGGGGTATGGATTTATCCTTGGTGTGTAAAGCACAATTTAGCACATTGTTTTGGTGTTCATCAATGCTTCAGTGGGATATGTATTATATTATAAGTTTAAATGAGCATGAGTTTCTTTTCAACTTGCTATGTACATGTAATATACCACACTTGGTAGTGATCCTCAAGAATCATGCAGTAAGCAGCACCAGTCAGATTAAGTTAAATTTATATATCGCAAACTCACAAATTATAAGTGCTATGTGACCAGATACTGATATCTCCTATTGAATTGATCGCAGTTTTCTGTTCAGACTGATTGCTTTTTGCCCTCAAGTAATGGAATTGATCAGTTTACAAATTTTCCTTAATCCCCAAACACCTTTCCTACTCCTGTGCATTAGTCATGTCATTTACACCCAGTTGCACTATTCAAGATCAATAAGTTACCAGAAGCTAAAAAGTACTTCATTGCATTATCTGATAACTCTCAGCAAATATGAAGCATTCCAACAGGATTTAAAAATAATATGTCTTTTACATTTTAAATACATGAACAGACATTAAAAATAATAGGTCTTTTACATTTTAAATACATGAAGAGACATTAAACAGTCAAATGTGCCAACAGTCGATGCAACAAATAGTTGCCAACTCTGCAGCAGGTGTAATAATGAAACCAGAAATTGAGCATTCAACAAACTTTATTTCAACTTCTGTATGAAAAAAAAAACATATCACAGACATAGTCGTCTAACTATCACCTAATTTTGATAATCAATTTTTAAGTCAATTTGTTTAATCATGAACCATGTTTATCTTATTCTGGCTTAGCTTAATAAAATGATTTCCGATGTGCCATACCGTACCAAAGTGAACTAATCTTATCAATAAAATGCCTGGGTTCCTATGAAATTTTATAACAGGAAATTCATATCTTTTGGCTTTTGCATGACTTTCCATGGCCAAATTTTGGATTTTGCATGACCAATGCTTCACTTACTAAGGCTGAGATTCACGTCACAAATTTTTGAGATTGTCCTAAATCTATAGACAAGCCATCTCATCTGGCCTACCAACTAACCACCATCACCTCCGAAAATTGTAAAATTTTGATCAAAAATGGAATTTTCCATGACTTTTCGACATTTCATAATAATCCATGACCACATTTTTTTCGATGAATTTCTTTGACTTTCCATGACTGTGGAAACTCTGAATACTATACACTATAGGTGTCCTTGAAACCACCCACTGTTGTCCTGCTCAATCTGACACAGTGGGTATGCTACCCGCAGAAACTTTCAATAATGCATCACACAACCTTGTTTTTTCTCCTTACTCTCAGTCACAAAATCAGCTTAACAGGCCCCTGGTCCTGGCCCCATACACTCAGTATATACTTATATTGTGACTCTAACGTCAAGCTGTGTGCTTCTAAATTCTGCACACATTTTGTTGGCTGCTTCACAAGATTAGTTACTGTCTTGATGGATGTCAAAAAAAGTCTGTTGGAAGAGTATTCTTATTCTCATCCCAGTGGCACCGAGCTGTCTAAGGTGTTTTCTATGCAAGATCAGTCAATGTTGACACCAGCAAAGGACACCGTTGAAATCTTAATGAGTTGAGAGGCAAGCCTTAGCACTATGGAGGGGATTCGTTAATGTCAAAAGGCTGGGTTTAAAACATAAATGTACCACACTAATAATGCTGACATACATTGTAACTACATCACTTTCAATTGTATGGAAATCTGACACCACTGATTACTTTAACCTTGAAATCTGAGATGTAAATTAAAATATTTATAGATCAAGCTTCATACTGAGTTCATTATGCATGTAAAACAGTGTATATTTGTATAGATTTTATTCATACACTTCGCAATCTTTTTTTTTTCTACTTCAGCGCATGTCTTTGTCTGCTCTACCAGGCAGTGCCACTATCATGCACAGACCTATATTCACTGGAGAAGGAGGAAAACTAGGGCTGGCTGATGCATATTTCAGAGTCCATGGTGGCAACACACTGAACAAGACTGTAACAGTTGTGGTCTGCAGCAAGGATATTTTTGGTGAGCTGCGCCACCGAAATGAGTTCAAAGTAGGCAATTAATATTTCACAGAAATGAGCAAAATGTGTCAAAAGGTGGCATTTTGATGTTTTTTAGCTGTTAGTACCGCATTTTAGCAAAAGTTGTTTTCTTTGAATTATTAAGGCTATTTTTACCAGAAATATATTTTTAAATTATCAAAATTGGGTGTCCTTCTTGATTTTCGTAGTTCGTTCATTGCAATGGCGGGAAATTCAAATTAGATGTTTCGTATCATCAATGTTTCAGGTGCCATAACTTTGGATTGGATGGAGATTTCAAAACATATGAACCATCATTTTAAAGCCCGATTCCAGTACAATTAACTCATTTTCACATCCAAATAAGACAGGAGGTAGACCTTGAACTCATTTTGCTGGAGCAGTATGGTCACACAACCTATTGCTTTGGCAATCACATTTCAAGTGTGGACTCTGTTGACCTGAGCCTGAGGTGCAAAACAGGTTATTATAACAAACAGTCAATGCAAAACAATGCTAAACAAGATAATCTAGCCTGCTATTTTGTAACAGGGCCTCTTGAAACACGGTCAGAACATGAGAATAAGTTTCAGAGACATGCACTTTTTGCCAAAGAATATCTTAATTGGACATTTTAACATCCATTTATCGACATGGGATTATTTACTTACTAAACCTTCATTGCAAGGGAAATACCTGGAGAGGGCAAATTAAACATATTGCCCTGTAGATGATAAAATGCAAGGTAAGAGATTGAAATTCTCTCAAAACCATGTCAACACAGAAAACTTTGCCAATTCACCTGGCAATTTTGAAACCCTTTAAATCAGTATCAAAGAAATTTGAAGGTGTACTTTTGCATAGATATAGCCAATAATGACTACATAGGCAGTTCTGCATGTTGTTATGATGCTGACAACAGTTAGATTTAGAGTAATTTGGCTTTTTTTTAAGACATGTGCTTTTCTCCAGACATTATTATTATATATATCATTTATTTCATACACAAATGAAGGTGTACTTTTGCATAGATATAGCCAATAATGACTACATAGGCAGTTCTGCATGTTGTTATGACGCTGACAACAGTTAGATTTAGAGTAATTTGGCTTTTTTTTAGACATGTGCTTTTCTCAAGACATTATTATATATATATAATTTATTTCATACACAAAATCATACAATAATTGTACAAAAATGGTATACATGTATAATCAAATGTATAAAAAACAGGTATCACAGACATTAATAAAAGCATGTAAAAGAGAGAGAAAAATTACATTATTTTAAAATCATCTGTTTAACAATTAAAATATATCTTTCCATGATCAAACAGGAAGTGCAACAACAGTGCCACTTTACCTACACATGGAGCAGGTCACATTTATCATGCGTTTTTAGAAAAAAAAAAGGCAACATAATGTGAAAACACTTACTTCTTAATGCAATACATTAATCTGTAACTAAATTCCTTTTCAAAGTGAAAAGCTGGTAATGAAAGAAAATGGCTAATGAATCAGAATAAAAAATGCGTCAATGGAATTTGTTCATTGCAGAAAAAACAACTTCACAAAATTTCCAAAAATGATGTTGATTCTGTCAACACATTCAAAACCTGTAAAGCACATGGTGTGATGGCCATGTAATTTTAGTGGACAATGGTGTCGAACCAATTTTCAGAATATGTGAAAGCAACAAATTCTGAAAAGTGTGTGAAATGGTTTTGAGAACCACAAATGCCACAGCAAAAATCACAGCACAAGAAGTTCCCAACAGTCTATGCATTTCTGTCCTGATCCAAATGGTTCTTTGGTCATGGAAAATCTAAAATTTGTTCATAGAAAGCCATAAGATATGAAATTCCAGTTGTTAAATTTACAGGAACTCTGAATTTTATTGATATGATGAGTACACTTTAGTACAGTATGGCACATCGGAACTCATTTGATTAACGTAAGCAAGTCTTTGATAAACATGGTAAGTGATTGAAAGAATAATTGACTAAAAAATTGGGTATCAAAATTAATGATAGTTGGAGGACTAGATATGTCTGCGAAATGTTTTTTTCACTTATAGAAGTTGTAATTAAGTTTGTTGAATACTCAATTTCTTGTTTCATGATTACACCTGCTGCAGAGTTGGCAACTATTTGTTGCATCGACTATTGGCAGGTTTGACTCAATTTAATGTCTGTTCATTAATTTGACATGTAAAAGACATATATTTTTAAAAACCTATTGGAATTATCCATATTTGCCTAGAGTTATCAGGTAATGCAATACATTTCTTTTTAGCTTCTGGCAACCTATCGATCTTGAATAGTTCAACTGGGTTTAAACGGTCCAATTTAACATGAGTAATGCTCAGGAGTAGGAAAGGTGTTGGGGGATAAAGGCAAATTTGTAAACTGATCAATTCCATTACTTGAGGGCAAAAAGCAATCAGTCTGAACAGAAAACTTCGATAAATGAAAAAGGAGATATAAGTATCTGGTCACATTGGAGTCTAAATTATATCCCAAGTAAGCGAATTTGTGGAGGGATTGTGGCTTTTGGTTCAGTATCTATGCATTTATGGGCTACGATGACAGGAGGAGGACAAGCAACAAGGCAAAGCATGATTGACCTCTCAGCAGTCAATTTCACTTGGTTGGTCACTCTTCAGCGACAAATTTCAGCTACCATGCAGCCAGAGAGCTACTTTTTTTTTCTGTCATATGTCAAGTGGCAAACAGAGTTTTTATTTCTCCAAAAATCCATAGCAGCCTCTAATTGTTAATTGGTTTCAAATGCAGTGTTTCAGGTTAAGCATGAAATCAGATACATATGTCAATTACAATACTGAAGTTTTAAATGATCCTGACATAAAGAAGAACTTTATAATGTAGTTTCTGAACTGAATATGTAATTGCATGGCGCTGTTCTTGCATGACTCAATAAGTTTAAAATTATATTCTACAAAGCAAGTTGAAAACAGACTCATGAATGTTAAATAAAACTATACGAACCTAAAATAAACATATTACTAACATATTGAAAAGCACCAAAACAATGTACTTTACACACCAAGGATTAATCCATACCCCAAAATGGACTACTTCTGTTCTTTATCAGTCTTTTTACTTTTCTTTTCATGATCACAGAGTAAAGGTGACAGTTGCTTCTGCCACATTGCACTTGCACACTCATGTGGAAGAGGCATGCGACTGCAGTCACGCTAGAAAAATACCTTTTTTTCTTAGCTTGTGGTACTATACATGGCAGTTTTCAGGGTCACAATGATTCCTCTTTTAATATTGCCTCTGTCTCTACAAGACTTGGTATCTGCATGTATATTAAAAGTGGCAGTTCCTTGCACATGCACACTCATGTGTTTGTCTATTATGGACAAGTCAAAGATCCCTCACATGGTTTAAATTTGCAACATGTTATGGATTCCCATCTCTCTTCCATCTCATCAATCTTGAGTGCCCAGAACTGAGTTCATCTACCTCTTAAAATATATCAAGCACTATTAACCTTCATTACATTTTTATGAAATTCATCGTCAGATGTTTATTGCCCTTTTTTGCTTCTCAAATTTTCCAATGCGATTTATCGCTTCCCAAAGTTCACCAACTATTTATTACATGACAGCGCTTGCTCTTTTCTAAATTCCACCATGATTATTGATGCCCACTTTATTGATTCAATTTTAAAAGCCCATATTTGAACACTCTCATGAGTTTTCATAATAAATCGTTTTTCCCCTCTGGAATCCCAAACAACCGCATTGATTTTGGATAGTTTACAACAGACATGAATTCTTCATCACCTAATGTTGTCATGTATTTTATTTTGATTAATTGAAATGCATTTCAAAAACAAGTCACATTAGATTACAAATGACATTGAAAAAGCATGCAAATTCGAATACATCAAGATATATTGGTGACTTACTCGTATCAGTAATTTCTCACTTATTTCGTATACATTGCTCAGTTCTGGCTAAGCCTTCGAAGTCAAAATTGTTAATATTTGTTAAATTTGGAAGCATCATTGGAGGTTAAAAAAAAAAATCGCTAGGCATACCATAAGACATAACAATCGAAGAACCCAAAAAAAGAAAGTCCTCAGCAGGTGTCAACATAATTGAAATCAGGAAACTCATTGCATTTACCTTTACTATATCCTGATATCGTTTTGATGAATTGTCTGACAGACTCAGACATGTTAGAGATCAGTTACAAGTACATCTTGGTGATATCTAATTTCCTTTAAATTTACATCCATAGTTACTGCTATTGTGGACTGTTATTTTTCTTTGTCTCAGGACCCCTACAATTGCTTGGAAAAGCCCAACATCAAACCCTTTCATCTAAATTTCATGACTGCTTTTCTCCGGTCCGTGTAGTGGAGCTTTGCTTCTCATGAATGTTGCAACAAATCACACCTTGGAGGAAACTGAAACATCGCTTTGTAGCTGTATGGTGTGCTAAGGTCCTAGGAAATTTGGTTTATGAATATAACACAAGAACAGATGAAAGTAGTGAATCAAACGCTGAATTGAATACATAATATTTGCACTTAGCAGGTGGGTCTGTACAATTTATCAGGCCAATGAGATTCTGAAAAATTGTGTAACATTATATAATATATAAAAATTCAATGCCTAATGACTTACATTTAGGCTCATTGCTTTAGATGTGTGCCCACAGGTCCCTCGGTAATTATGATCTTTTTCAGTTTGCACAAATAAAGCATCAGAATAATTGGTGCCCCTCAAGAGATTTGTAAAACCACCTAGGAACCCTCTCCTTGCTCAAAAACCAGTGGCATATTAGAGGAAGAACCAATTGGACCATGCCCCCCCCTTAGGCCAAAAATTAACATGGGGATGATAAGAAAATCAGTGTGCATATTCGCCCCATGTTATGCCCCACTCAAAATGTCTGGGGGATAGCCATTTCTAGATATGTTCATGCTCAAGAACTCCCAGTTTAGCCACTGCAAATGCCTAGGCGATAATATCAAGTTACTCAATTGCTTGCTACCCATAGCGATGACACAAAATATGCTAAATCTATAAACAAAATGGAACACTCCTGTCACTTTTTGGCATATAATCATGCATTCGTTGTCACGAACACAGTTGTAGTGGCAGTTGTTTCTGCTACATTACATTCTCCATCATACAGATGACAGTCACACAATACACATATAGTCAAAATAGAATTGTTCTGGAATAGTTCCCTCTCTCTACAATAGTAGAGCTATCTGTATGCAACAAAGATAAAGACTAAAACTGAGTCAAATAGGAAGCCGACTTTCAGTTGTGGCAGCAGGTTGTCCTGAGCTTACATATTGAGAGACAACGGTAGTGGTGTGCCTCATTAGAGCAAGACTATACAGTGTACAGTGCCGCCTGTAGGTAAGTGAAACGCATGATATTGAGCCATTGCATCAATGTTAAACATCCTTAATCAAAATGCTTCTGGAAGGACTAATTCTCATCCAATATGTGAGGCATGCGGGATAAAAATAGCAGCCAATTTTCTTTGCTGTAATTGGAGTTAGGTATGGGTCAAAGTCTTTGATAAGTAAGTGAAACGCAGGCCCAATGTTAAAAGATAGGGAAGGGTGGTTCACTTACTTATCAAAGAATTTGACCCATACCTAACTCCGACTACAGCAAAGAAAATGGGCTGCTATTTTTATCCCACTTGCCTCATACATCGGCCTTTATGACCCACTGTGTTTCCCTTTCATCCGATGAGAATTCATGCCTCCACAAGCAGTTAGGCTGAGGATGTTTAGCAATGTCAAAACTTCACTTTCAATGGCGCAGAGCAGCCATGTTATTATACAGTGTTAATCATGCATGCACCGATATAATCCTACTTACAGTACAACCCAAAATAAAGTATGACTACCCCAGCAGGAAGGAAGAATCAGCCACTACTTTACCCTTTCACACCTTTTTACTACCTCTGAATCACTTCCTACCTTTACCAACTTGAAACTACCTTTTAAAATTACATTAAAATCACATTTAAACAGCACCAATTCAAACTCCATCACCCCCTTTGTGTTTGATTTCTTTGATATTGTGCCCCTTTGCTGATTGCAATTGCTTTAGTGGCTGTCTTAATAGAGTTTTTAATATGAGCTAAGGTTGTGGTGAGGAGTCAATGTACATGATTAGTTTGCACAAGAAGACTATGTTTTGCTTTGATAAAATATGGTGAACATCTTTTTCGCTAACTGCTGGTTTTTCTTTTTCCTACAAAAAACCCCATTCCACCCCTTCATCTAAATTTCATGTCTTCAGTCAGTTCTCCTTCATGTGTGGGTGCTGTAGGGAGTCTCACCTTTCATGAATATGGAAACAAATCACACCTTTGAGGCAGCGAAAGCGCAGACTGCACCTCTTTGATCTACACAGGTCCCAAAGAGCTTTACTTATGAATTTGCAGATACATCACTGTGTAAAAGTCATTGAATTTTGGTCTGTGTCCTTTTTTCTCACTGCTTAAGGACACCAAAAAAATGATCAGATTTTCATTAAGGCATGGAACAAAGCATGGAACAAGGTTTGAAATTACAAAATCGAAAAAATTCCTGCAGCATCAAAATATTATAGTGCTATTTCTTTGTTTTGATTTGATGCATCATTTGCATTTTTACTGGTAAAATTGAGGTTTTGATTTTTGCTTTAGTGACTCTTTTTCCGATTTCAAGTTTAAAGAGCATTTTTTACGCTAAATTTGTTTTCTTTCTTGATGTATTTTCAGATATGCCTCATGCCGAATGAATGGTGCGAAACTGCCTTCAATGGAGTTGCTTTTTATCAAATAGCAGTGCAGCCCCCAAAAAAGGCGTATGAAGTGCATTAACCAACCAGAGAATGGCAAAACATCACCCAGTTCACTTGCAGGTGTCACTGTTCATACATGTATGTCCTTTTCATGTATGTCCCACTTTAGAGTAGCCAATTTCTTTGGCAAAGCATAGATAGACAATACAATGTTTCTCTGGGAATCTCATTTAGTCATTCAGATTCAGCAGAGATGCCAGAACAAATTGGATGCGAAATTAAGATTTCCCTTTAATTCTTGGACAGCGATTTGAGACAGTATCACATTACATGCTTTGCATGCAGTTTAGACAAGGGACTTTAAATGGTATTGATTGAAGTCTGGCATTTGTACAAAAGTCATTCTCTGAATTAATTCTGGATTTTCTTATCCTCTTAAAGAAATTAAGATGCCTTGCTACAACAGAGCCAAAACTGAAAAATTGTGAGCTGCAGTTATCTTTGTCTGAATTCCAAATGTTTTTTTACAATCTGAATATAACCTGCACAATATTTTGTCAAAATTATTTTATAATATTGTATACATCTTGTGAAACGAGGATTCGATTTTCAGTAAAAGTCATTTTGTTCGTTGTTATACAGTTTTAATGACACCAAAGAATGGATAGAACGTGTTGCGAGGATTCAGAAGAAATGATGTCTTCTTGCACACAAGCCATTGCAACAGAAGGTTATAAACATCTGTAAACAAGAGAAATTATGTAAAATGTTGTGCCTTTTAACTAGTTTTAAAATATTACAAAACCTAATTTGGCTAGGGTGCTTTTGAACTCTAAAATTTGCTCAATTAATAGAAAGAATTCTCTATAATGCAGTGAATGCCATGTGGAGAATTTTTACCTTAATAGAATTTTTGGTGATGAAAACAATTTTAGGAAATCATTAAATTTGATAGCGAAGAGCACATTATGTTGTCAAACGCTGTAAAGATATTGCTTAGACAGGTTTTTCAGAATGAACTAAATATGTAGAACTGGGGCAGAAATCAATGTACCAAACCGTGTTATTTGTGTGATCATGGCACATTTTGTAAAAATCAATCATCAATCGGCCTGAGGTAATGTAATGGACCATTAAAACTAATTTCAATGAGGTCTGGTACACCTAAAGTTGTAAGTGCATAACACAAATCATGCGCAAACTTGAATATTTTCACTTACGTCTCCCAAAATCAATGAGGTAATTCAGGCCTGAAGTAAAACCGATCAACGGTAAATACTGATTTAGTTCAGACATGTGGCTAAAAAATAAATTCATCAACAAATGTTCGGACCTGGTGTCTAATTTATAAATCGAATGTTATTCAAATGTAAATGTTAATTTTTTATATTCAACTACAAAGAGGGTCCCAGCAGACTTAACAATACCTTCTATATCCTTTGCAGACCTGTTCAAGCAGTACCCATTTATACTTGGATGGGTTGGAGCAAAGAGTTACAGAGGAACTGCTCAGGTCTCCCATGCCATAGCTGGGACTTGAACCTGCAATATCTCAGGAACCAGAGGAGAACCACTAGGCCGCAGCAGCTCTTCTACGATGATGATGTAAGTGAAGTAAAGGAATTGTAGTTCAGGACTGCACTTCACTACCTATCTTTAGATTAATCTTTTGTGTTGTGTTAGGAAAATAAGGTAGAAAAAAACCCTGTTTTTCTACAATGGTATCATCGAACTGCCAGCCAGCTTCCTATCAATCACAGCTGCAATCAGTCACTGAGCGCTCCATTTCCGATTCGGTCTAGTTGGTCTTACGAAGTCCATAAATACTGGACGTAAAGCCACAAACAAACAGTCTCGTTGGTCTAGTTTTGGCTATCGATGCTGTTTGCAACAGTTTGCCAACATGAACTGGGCCTCCTATTTGAAAGGCTGAAGGGTCTCTCAACTGAGTGCACACACTAAACATAGGACACACTGAACAACCCCGTTGCAGTCATCGGCATTTTAACTCAGTGCGTGACAACTATCAAGCTGATTGTCGCCTTGCTTTAGCTTTTTCTAGGTGTTTAGAGTCTGAATAATATAACAATAACATGACCTGTGGAGGGCGTTATGGGTGGTTGTCAGCCCAAGGGATTGCTTGTCAGCCCTACGAATTCTTGTCAGCCCGAGGAACGAGGGCTGACAATCGTAGGGATGACAAGCAAGCCCGAGGGCTGTCAACCACCCATAATGCCCGACTCAGGTCATGATATTACTATTATCATTACCTCTTACTCAAATAATTCATCTGCCGCCCTGACCTATCTGTGATACAAATTCAATTTTTAAGTACCATCACTTTTTTTTTCTCAATAAATTAGGTTGTAAAAATTTTCACCCGAGCGATTAGGGTACCTGGCAATGGCCAGCACTGATTATACAGGACAATTCCTGAATTTCTTGTAAAAAATCTGTAGACAGTAAGAACTGGACTAATAAAACTTTTCAGCACTTCCCAATTGCAGAGCTTTAAAATCACAATCAATGTATGCACTTTAATGTACTTTGCAGTGCTGGTGTATAATACAGTATTCAAAATCCTGTGAAAATTTCAAAGTCGTCAGGTAAATAGGGACTGAGAACAAAAGAAACAACCAACACTGAGTCACAAGATTTCAAAAAAACTTGTGACGCTACCACTTGCAGGCCCTTGAAAATCATGACGTCACAATCTATTTATAGATTCAGATGCTCATGGTTGCTAGGCAGCATGAGTCATGACGTCATCACAGGGCCGACAATACCATTGTCGGCCCTCAAAATCATTGTCGGCCCTCAAAATCATTGTTGGCCCTGCAAATGAGGGCGTTATGGGTGGTTGTTGCATGGGTTATCTAATGATAATACCCTACTTATCTCATGACTGAGGTGATGATAATTGATGTTGCTGCGTCTTAATTTGTGGAGAGCTTGAAAGATACAGTACAAGAATCAAATCAGCATTTTCTACCTTGATAAATATGGGCTGTCAGGGAGTATATTCTGGGCAATGCAAAATAATCCATGTAATAATATATGATCATTCATCTGATAGATCGCAACAAGATTAAAATTAATGCAATCAACCACTGCCCCAAAGCAATGCAATTGATTGTCAAATAAATTTTCTCAAGCTTTAGCACAAGTACATCACACAGATCACTCTAAAGTAGTGCATGTACAAGTATCATTGAATGATTGAATTATCTAAAATAAATGAGTTGGTTTTCCAGAGTTACAGGTTAGTGGAAAAGAAGTAATTGTGAAAAATTGGCTCAAACATGCAGTACTAAAATGCTGTGAAATATACTGACTACAGCAAAACTGCTGTTTAACAGTTGATTTTCTATTTGTATAGACACTAAGATTGAGCATGAATTTTTTTTCTAGGACACATTTTCTGTAGGGAAAAGTGATGTCAAAAGTTTTTGATGTTACTATTCCTTACAGAATACATGTCTTTAAAACAATATTCATATTCAGTCTCAGTGTCTGCAATTATGAAATCATCTGTGAGAAATAATTAAAATAAATGGGAATTTAAGAATTATATCAGTCTTATGTTTAAATTAACTTCCCCAACTAAATGTACGATGCAACAACAGCTTACTGAACCAAAATCCTTTTTTATTCAGTGACAGCACTGAGTTACCAGACAACTTCCTATCAATCACAGCTGCAGACAGTCACTGGGTTCTCAATTTCCGATTCAGTCTGCTTTTGGCTAACGATGGTGTTTGTAACAGTTTGGCTGAATAATTATAAAAACTGGTCGTCCTGTTTCAAATAACACCAGAGAACACTGCAGTAGTCTGTTGAATGCTACTGTACACTCCAAGCATTGTCACCTACTTCAGTCTTTTGCTTTTTCCAAATCACAAAATTGTGCATAATTGATGACATTGCTACTGAATTCGTAGAGAGTAGGGACAGTGCAAGCATGAGACTTGGAGGATACTTCTAAACTGGATGTTAGTTGAATGATCATTAAATATATGTTTCATACCTATTCGTATCTATGAGAATAAGGGCTTCTAGTAAAGCAGGGAAGGCATGTAGCAAACTCATTCCTTCTCGTTTTCCAGTCTGCAGTCTTGCATTATTCATATCTCTGATCACAAAAGAAAAGGAAGTAAAATATAGGAAACTGGGACACATATTTGGTAAGGCTGTTGTTGTGCGACTTTCACACATTTGCTCTCGTGTTGCCTCTTATATGAATGTGGCTCAGGGATCCAGCACAGAGTATATAGATGTGTGATGTGATTTGCATAACAGTGATAAGCTTGTGATGATCACAACTGTGACTCCTACAATGTAAAAGAGACAAAATCTCTTTGTGCACTTTAATAGGCCTCAATGTACGATGCTATGCCAAGTTGCCAACAGTATTGAGGTCTGCTACATGTCTCTCTTCTGATGGATCCTGCAGATGTAATGTGGCAGAAACAACAGTCACTGCATTTGTGTGATCATGAAAGTGAATGCAACTAGGCAGAAAAATGACAGAGGCAGTCCCACAAATAATAAATGTTGCAAAAATAGCTACCACTCTGAAGAATAGCATATAAATGTGAAAAAATATCTCATAACTTGAGCCATTACATTTATAGCATAACAAAGTTCTGAGAGAGCCAAATTGTCAAAAAAAAACTACTCTACACCAAGACAAATCTTCTCAAAAGAGTTTGGAATGACCAGTCATCCGTCTAGTCTTACTCCGCAGCTTAGTATACAGCACTACTTTTATCTGTAATTTGGGAATATACCTCCTTTAAATTATTGATCAGTTGTCTGCTTTCTTTCCCCTTTCTGTTTCCTGTTTTTCTCACTTTCTTCAGTCCAGTAGACCTTTGCTAATCTCTTTGGTCCAATGCTTTAAAGGAAATACTATCTGATATAACTACAGAATAATAGCAATTTTTAGTAGTAGGTAAGCAATAGGGGAACGAGATCTGGGTATACAATGGTACCCACGTTGTAAGACTCCCTGTTGTAAGACCAACTTGCCTATATGACCACCTTCCTCATGCACAAAGTAGTATTTTTAGTGCATTTGCATTCGATGAGAGACCGCACCCCCATGAGAGACCGCCTCATGACCGAAGAAGTGGTGGACTCATAATTCAGGGACCACATCCGTATTTTTGGGTTGAACTTTTGCAAGATTGATATGGATAATTATGTGTTGTATATTAATTAGTGATTAAGGGAGTAGCCATAGAAAAGAGAAGTAAAAGCTCTCTAACAGAGCACCATGTCAATGGGTACATGACATGATGTTGACAATTGGTTGAGGACTCCTCTTTTGTGATATAGAAATTTATGGCAAAAATTTTGTTGCTAACATGAACATTGCTATTTTTTCATAATGTTGTAACAATTTTGCCACAATGTTGCTTACGTTACAGTATGTTATTGCTTCACGAAGTTGTGACTATCATTATGTCATTTCTACCTTACAATTCTCCCTATTTTCACCATATTTACGATAAGGGGTATAGCAACACTAAGGAAAAACCAAGAGTTCTCTATACAGCAGTGCACTATGAATTCAGTAGCCAGAGTGACTATGGGCCAACTATACTTCTACCCTCCGCAGCTCTACATTTCGTTCAACACTTTTGGATTGTCTCCCATGAATATGTGAACAGATGACACCTTCGAGGATCTAACGCATCACTCTGCATCTCTTTGGAGTCTTTAAAACAACAGGTCCCACACTCTAGAAATGGTTGCGTAAGAGAAGCAAAGCCAATGTTAGCTGGAGTACGTTCAAAATATTTCTTTATTTCAGGATATATGTTGTGGTAAAACAGCCAAAATTGTCAGCCCTGATCTATTTCATGAAGCTTTATGATAAGAATGCAATTTTAAAAAATGTCTGTGTCCAAGAGGTAAAATATCTACAGGTATTTATACCTCTGGTATACAATCAACAGCTAATGATCTCACCGTGAATAAGAAATCTGATTAGTGCAAGATCGAAGTCAGAACTTTAGACATCCATTTGAGGTTTCTAATACACGAGATTAAATGGTGGCTCCTTTAATTGTGCAGTACATTTATGTTTTAAACCCAGCCTTTTTGGCATAAATAAATCCCTTCTGTAGTGCGAAGGCTAGCCTCTCAACTCATTAAGATTTCAATGGTGTCCTTTGCTGGTGTCAGCATTGACTGATTTTGCATAGAAAACACCTTAAACTATCAAATTCTGTGACGTCATCACAGCCATTTTTGATAATTACATGAGTGGGATAAGATAATTTTATTGGCCTATTCCTGTCAACAAACAAACATTTATGAGGTAAAAATATTTGAATAAGATGCAAAATTAAATTATTCTTGCAGGATTTGTAAAATTGTGACACCATGAAATGAAATACAATAGAAATAAAGGTGGACGGAATTACCATCAATATTTTGAAAGTGGCTTGATAGGAGGTTTGTAAATCCGTCCACCCACATAAAATTAACTTTTAAAGCACTTTTATACTTTAAATAATAATAAATGGCATTCTTCTGATTACAGAAATTAGATAGGAACAGTTATTCCACTTCGGTTGGATTAAAAGGTTATGTTGAGAGGGTCAATTGAAATTATACGAAGTTAACTTAACCTCTATTATTTAATTCTTCTATTATAAGTGCAATCAGTGAATCATGATTCTAAAATCGACACAAAAACCTTTGTAAGACTTAATAAATTGCAAAACTTAAAAAAAATAAAGAGATATGATAGTTGAGAGCTGTACTATGCCCAGTGGACGGATTTACCATCCTTGCTGGACGGATTTACCAGCAAGGTGGACGGATTTAGGTGACCTGACCTTCAATCTTTGTTGCCATGGTTTCAACCAAAATTATTTGAATATTTAACTTTTTTTAGTGTTGATGATTTTTTTTTTTTTTTTTTTTTATTTTTTTTTTTTTTTTTTTTTTTTTTATTACGACAACGAAAATGTCACATCTGACACATTTGTCAAAACAGAAAATAACAATATAGTAATACAAACATACAATAAATGGTTCAAGTTTAAAAAGACATAATCAATTTATAACGGAATATACCCTTTCCAACGGACTGATTTTTATTTTTGTAACTTTTGCCATCTTCCTGGAAATATAGTTTCAGCCAAAAGTGGACGGATTTACCATCCTTGACTCTACAAGTCAACTGAAGGATAAACACTCTGTACCCTCTGCTCTATGCCAAACAACTTATAGTTTTAAAGCAACATAGTATACGCAGTATGCTGCATACGTTATCAAGATTTTTTAGTATCAGAATCTTTATGTGAATTGAATTCCTCCTCTCAGTGGTGCCTAGTATTCCGACCCCCCCCCCGACCACTGGAATGGAAATAACATTTGGCAAAATATGGAGCAACGCATCCCTCCAATGATGCCATTGTGGGCCTGTTCTTCTGAAGGTCTTTGCCTGCAAGTTTTTGAAACCTTTTTTTGGAAACCAAAAGTTTTGACCCTTGTGAGCAAAGTCCAATGTGGATGCCGTTCGAATGAAGCATTAAATGCGCGGTCTCTGGTATCAGTGTCTATGTTGAGCAAGTAGAAGATCCTTCACCAGGGGTAATGCGTAACCTATTTAGCACTCCCGCTCTATCTTCCATCTCGTCAATCAATTGGCCGTCGTGAGCACTGTATATCTATCTATCTATTAAAATAAATGTGAACCGGTGCTAAATTTCATTATGCTTTCATGTTAAATGGTTATTGCCCTTTTTGAGGTTTTTGCTTCCCAAATTTGCCAATATGATATATCACTTTCCCAAAGTTTACAAGCCATTGATTGCATGACAGTGCTTGCTCTTTTCTGAACTTCCAACACGGATTATTGATGCCCATTTTATTGATTCAATTTCAAAAGCCCATATTTGAACACTCTCATGAGTTTTCATAATAAATCGTTTTTACCCCTGGAATCCTAAACAACTGCATTGATTTTGGATGGTTTACAACAGAAATGAAATCTTCATCACCTTACGTCTCATGTATTTTAGTTTGATATATGGAAATGCATTTCAAAAACAAGTCACATTAGATTAAAAATGACATTGGAAAAGCCAGCAAAAATCAAATGCATCAAAATATATTAGTCACTTAAACTCGGGTCTGTAATCACTGAAACATTATATGTTCGAAGCCATAAATCATCCTTCAAGGTCTAAAATCGGCAAAAATATCTGATTGTTTGGAAAGCATTGTCTGAGGAGTTTTATTTCGATATGCCTGTGAATTTAATTGAGGCATTACTTTTTATAATATACTCTAATCCGAAATTCTGAAACGAAGAAATTGATTACAGTAAACAACTCCCTTTACCTTTACTTTATCTTGATATTGTATGGATTAATTGCCTGACTCTAGCATGATAGAAATCAAATATGTGAAATTTAGTGTATATAAGTTTGACAATGCGGCATGAGAAAATAATACTATGAAATAAATTGATCCTTTAAAAATACCAGAAAGGTATGTTACTACATTTAATGTAGTGCTTAGAATTTGTTGTAACTCAATGAAGTTCTTAGAATTTGTTATAAAATACCTTTATTCTAAATCGTTTGCAGATTGTTTTCTTCTATTTCCTACTTAAAAATGTACTTGTTGTCATGGTCACACAGATGCAGTAAACTGGCTGCACATATCCACTTTCCTTTAGAATTGACATCCATAAAAACTGCTGTTGTGGCCTGTTATTTTTCTTTGTCTCAGTAACCCTACAATTGGAAATCCCAGCTTGAAACCCTTTCTTCTTAATTTCATGACTGCTCCGGTCCATGTAGTGGAGCTTTGCTTCACATGAATGTTGCAACAAATCGCACCTTGGAGGAAACTGAAACATTGCTTTGTGGCTGGATGGTGTGCTGAGGTCCCAGAAAACTTTGTTTATAAATATAACACATGTGCAGATGGAACTGGTGAATCAAACGCTGACTTGAATACATAATATTAGCACTTTGCAGTTGGGTCTGGACAATTTATCAAGCTCATGAGAATCTGTAAAAATGTATAATGTTATATAATACTTAAAAATGCCTATTAACTTACATTTAGACTCATTATATTAGACGTGTGCCCCCAGTCCCTCCGTATGATCTTCAATTTGCAGAAATAAAACATCAGAATAGTGGGTGCCCCTAAAGAGATTGGTATTCCCCTCCAGGAACCCTCTCCTCAGACTCAAAACCAGTGGCACATCCAGAAGGGGTACCATTGGGCCGTACCAACCCCCCCCCCCCCTTAGGCCAGAAATTAAAATGGGGGTGAAAGGAAAAGCAGTGTGCATATTCGTTGCATGTTATGCCCCCCTCAGGCCATTTCTAGATATGTCCCTCCTCAAGACCCCCCTAGTTACGCCACTGCAAATCCCTAGGCGATAGTATGAAGTTTCTCAATTGCTTGCTACCAGTGGTGTTGACACAAAAGATGCTTGATCCATAACCAAAATGGAAAACTCCTGTCACTTTTTGGCATAATTATGCATTGGTTATCACAACCGCAGAGTTGTACTGGCAGTTGTTTCTGCTAAATTACATTCACCATCACACCGATGACAGTAACACAACACATACATTGTATATGTACATGTACAGTGCCGCCTGTAAGTAAGTGAAACGCATGATATCGTGCCATTGCATCAATGTTAAACATCCTTAACCAAAATGCTTCTGGAACGACGAATTCTCATCCGATGAGACGAAAACATTTTGGGTCATAAAGGGTGATATGTGAGGCATGTGGGATAAAAATAGCAGCCAATTTTCTTTGCTGTAATTGGAGTTAGGTATGGGTCAAAGTCTTTGATAAGTAAGTGAAACGCAGGCCCAATGTTAAAACATAGGGAAGGGTGGTTCACTTACTTATCAAAAACTTTGACCCATACCTAACTCCGACTACAGCGAAGAAAATGGGCTGCTATTTTTATCCCACTTGCCTCACACATCGGCCTTTATGACCCACTTTGTTTCACTTTCATCCGATGAGAGTTCATGCCTACATAAGCAGTTTGGCTGAGGATGTTTAGCATTGATGCAATGGCACAATGTCATGCGTTTCACTTACTTACAGGCGGCACTGTAGTCATATTAGGAATGTTCTGGAATAGTCCCCTCTCTCTACAGGAAGCTGACTTTCTGTTGTGGCAGTTGTTGTGCTGAGCTTACATATTGAGTGACAATGGTACTGGTGCGCCGCAGGACTGTTACAGGACCATCCATGGTAGGCCAACATTATTCAATATAACTTCAACTGACTTTTAACGAAGAAGTTACAGGTGCTTACAGAAATGCACTGGAATGTTCCTTGTGAGGTCACATTCTTATTCTTGTCCTCTTATTCTATATGACTCATACGTAGTTGGTGAGGTCATATCCGATGCCTGCAATACTACAATGTATAAGGACAATTTGCTGAATTAGTCACATTACTCATCTCTCAGGTTACAAGTTACTCCACTAGACTTAATTTAAGTACTCATAATCTGTTAACTGTAAATCTTTCCAAATCTGAAAATTTCTACGGTCAATGCAGCCGAGCAGGATTATGATTCATCACTGGTGTCATGCAAATTTAAGATACTTGGTTGCAAGCACTCAACGAATACATTTTGATGTGAGTAAAACATCATGTAATTTTCTTTTTCTTTGACTGCTGGTTTTTCTTTCATCTAAATTTCACGTCTTCAGTCTGTTTCCTTTATGTGGGGATGCTGTTGGGAGTCTCACCTTTCATGAATATGGAAACAAATCACAACTTTGAAGCAGCGGAAGCACAGACTGAACCTCTTTGATCTAAAAAGGTCCCGAAAAGCTTGACTGATGATTTTCCAGATACATTACTGTGTGAAAGTCTTTGAATTTTGGTCTGGGTACTTCTTTTGCATAAGGTTTCTTTAGATGGTATTTTATAATTCTAACTTATGAGAGGACCCTTATGCTGGGGTCGATTAATCTAGTTCTTCTTCTGAATTATTCTATTGCCATGTAAAACAAACAATATTTATATATTGAAATATATATGTAGGAAATGCACCAGGATTAGCTTAATCAAATAATCAAACTATAATTTAGAATATAACATTTACATACCTGTGAGCCTTTCATAAATATTGAAGCATCTATCTAGTTTGGTGTTCTTGAATCTCCTGAACTCACTGCTTTAATTTTCCTTTTATAAGTAGCTTCAATACCTATAAATAGGTTTTGATTATTGTCATACAAGGCTGACGTGTAAGTCTTATTTAATCAATATTCATTTTCTGGATCAAGGTCTCCCAGTGCATTACCACAAATATAGTTTTATTGTAACGCATACATTGTCTTTATTCAACTTTGTATTCATACCAAAACTTGTCAAAAATAAACTAATTATCTAAAATTTCAATTGTTCTTATTTCTATGTTATTTCTATGTTACATAACCCACCATAGGCGTTAGAATCAAATTGTTATAGAAACTTATACAATTTTATTCTACTGATCATTTTTCAATTGATCTTATGGTACTATAATCCTAAACTTAAGTAAATTTTATTCACTACTTTAAAATAACTCTATCTATCCACCTAAATATATATATATATGGTACATTAAAACATCCAATAAACAACATTATTCGAACAATATGTAATGAATAAGATCTGATTCACACTGGCACAATTCTCACATCCATAATAGATCACAAAACTAGTAAAAATCATAAATATAAAGTTCTTACGGTTTGTAATCCCAGGATTCTTGTTTTGCATATTAAAGTTTTAAGTGTACATTAACCTTTGCTTGAATCATGAAATCAATATTAATGAGATTTATTCCTTCATAAAATCTTTACTCCACGTGTAATCCTGTAGATTGTGGACAGCTGTTGCATATCCACGTCAATGGTTTTCGATCTGCCTGATATTCATCCGCCTTAATGTTGGCACTTTTTAATTTCTTCAATTCTTTGTTGGTGCCACTTCCAGGGTGCCCTTGCAGCTTTTCAGTTCTTTTATAATGCCTAGCACACCTTTCAACTTTCACACTTCTTTTTGATAAAGAAAGTCGCCAATGTAGAGCTCCTTAAAAGAGGACTATTTCTTTGTTGTGTAGGCTGATTGATTAGAAACACCACCTGGTCTAGCCCTATTAATAGGGTCAAACTCCACTCTGCTCTATCATTCGGCTCCGACTCTTCTTGCATGGTTGAACAACTCCAGTGGAACTTCACTTCACAATGTTTGCTGAGATGCTGGCTGATGCACTATTCACCAAAATCTTGAACTTTGGACTTGGTCCTCTTCTATTTGTCCACATGATCCAAAATTGGCCTAAATTCAGCGGTTGTTAATTTTTCCATTTGTAAAGTTATTCCTAAGTCGTTAATTATCCTAATTGTGATTGGGTCTGCTACCTTCTTGATGAGAATGTCTGTGTCGCTCTCTGGTACTGACCATACAAACTCACCCTTATCCTTGGACTGTTCCATTTTTGTCTATTCAATTCCTTTTTTATTGTATGAACTCTGATACTTTCGTTTTTCCTTGGTACCTGTAAGGTTATAATAATATAATTTTAATTTTTAATACAACAAATCATAGTCAAACAATTAGCTCACTGCAAACTTCTTTCTCAAATTTTATTTTCCTTTTTCTGCAATAATAGCTTTTTCTTTTGTTTGAATGACATTTCGATAGCGCTGTTATCATTATTTTGAAATTCCCCAATCTCAATCTCAGATGGTGTATATAATATACTATCTAATACATGAGCAATATTCTCATTGTCAATTAACAAACATGTTGCAACAAGATCTGTATTTTTGATTTCTTTTAATTTCCTGGCCATATATATACTAAGTGGAATCTTTGCAGGCAATGATACCTTTAAATTTTCAACAAGCAATGTTGACTTTTCAAATGTCCAATCTATTATTAGATAATTGGCATAACGTTTCTTTAGATGGTATTTTATAATTCTAACTTATGAGAGGACCCTTATGCTGGGGTCGATTAATCTAGTTCTTCTTCTGAATTATTCTATTGCCATGTAAAACAAACAATATTTATATATTGAAATATATATGTAGGAAATGCACCAGGATTAGCTTAATCAAATAATCAAACTATAATTTAGAATATAACATTTACATACCTGTGAGCCTTTCATAAATATTGAAGCATCTATCTAGTTTGGTGTTCTTGAATCTCCTGAACTCACTGCTTTAATTTTCCTTTTATAAGTAGCTTCAATACCTATAAATAGGTTTTGATCATCGTCATACAAGGCTGACGTGTAAGTCTTATTTAATCAATATTCATTTTCTGGATCAAGGTCTCCCAGTGCATTACCACAAATATAGTTTTATTGTAACGCATACATTGTCTTTATTCAACTTTGTATTCATACCAAAACTTGTCAAAAATAAACTAATTATCTAAAATTTCAAATGTTCTTATTTCTATGTTATTTCTATGTTACACTTCTTCTGACTCTTTAAAGACATTAAATATAACCCAGTTTTCTTTAAGTCCCCATGGAGCATCATATGGTGATATTTGTCGTCTTTCATTACATACCTTATTTGCATTTCTACTGGTACAATTGAGGTCTCAATTTTTGTTTTAGTGACTTTTTTAAATGACACTTTTTACCATAATTTTTTTTTTCTTGGCATATTTCCTGAAATTTCTCATGCCAAAAATCTGATTGAGAAATGCAAAACTGCTTTTAATAAAGTTGCTTTTGATCAGATAGCAATTCACCCTAAAAAAAAACACATATTAAGTGGATTAATTAAACAGAGAATGGCAAAGCATCTCCCAATTCACTTACTTGCAGGCAGCACTGTACGAACATGTGGTCCTTTATCATAAATTTGTGTTCCAACTTTAGAATAGCCAATTTGTTTGCCCAAGTATAGACACACAAGACAACGTTGTTTCTCTGGGAATCTCATTTTGTCATTCAGATTCAGCAGAGATGCCAAAGCAAATTGGATGTGGAATTAAGATTTCCGTTTAATTCTTGGACAGCAATTTGAGACAGCATCACATTATGTGCTTCGCGTAAAGTTAGACGAGGGACTTTAAAAGGAATTGATTGAAGGTTGGTATTTGTATCAAAGTCACTTTCCAAATAATTGTAGTTCAGGACTGCACTTCACTACCTATTTTTGGATTAATTTGTTGTGTTATGTCAGTAGCAGAAGGTCGAAAAAACTGAAAGTGAATTTTATCAAGGACATGTTTTTCTGTTGGGAAAAGTGATGTCATAAGTTTTTGCTGTTACTTTTCCCTATTTAATACATGTCTTAGAAAATTAGTTCGTATTCAGTCTCAGAAATAGTTTTAATTAAATGTGAATTTGAGAATTTTATCATTCCTATGTTTCAATTAACTTCTCCAAATATATGTGCAATGCAGCAACAGCTTACTGAACCAAAATCCTTTTTTATTCAGTGACAGCACTGAGTTACCAGACGACTTCCTTTCAATCACAGCTGCAGGCAGTCACTGGGTGCTCAATTTCCGATTCAGTCTGCTTTTGGCTAACGATGGTGTGTAATAGTTTGGCTGAATAATTATATAAACTGGACCTCCTGTTTCAAATAACACCAAAGAACCCTGCAGTATAGTCTGTTGAATGCTACTATAGACTCCAAGCATTGTCACCTACTTCAGCCTTTTTGCATTTACCAAATCACAAAATTGTACATAATATATGATATTGCTTCTGAATTGGTAGAGAGTAGGGACAGTGCAAGCAAGAGTCTTGAAGGATACTCCTAAACTGGAAGTTAGTTGAATGATCATTCAATAATGTATATTTCATACCTACCCGTATCTATGAGATAAGGCCTTCTAGTGTAAGCAGGGAAGGAGTGCAGTAAACTCATTCGTTCTCATTTTCCAGTCTGCAGTCTTGCACTATTCATATCTTTGATCACAAAAGGAAAGGAACTAAAATATACGGAACTTGGACACATTTTTGATAAGGCTGTTGTTGTGCGACTTTCACACATTTGCTCTCCTGTGGCCTCTTATATGAATGTGGCTCAGGGATCCAGCACAGAGTATATCTGTATCTGCAATACAATGATAAGCTTGTGATGATCACAACTGTGACTCCTCAAAGTGACAAAATTTCCTTGTGAAATTTGATAGGCCTCAATGTAAGATGCTATGCCAAGTTGCCAACAGTATTGAGGTGTGTCACATGTCTCTCTTCTGACAGATCCTGAAGATGCAATGTGGCAGAAACAACAGTCACTGCATTTGTGTGATCATGAAAGAGAATGCAAAAAGGCAGAAAAATGACAGAGGCAGTCACACAATATAATAAATGTGTGCAAAAATAGATCTCGCTTTTTATTCTCTCTTTCTCGTAACCTGCGCCTTTGCATTTTTAGCGTAGTAAAGTTCTGAGAGACCCAAATGGTCTAGACAAAGACAAATCCTCTAACAAGAGCTTGGAATGACTAGTCATCCATCTAGTCCTACTGCGCAGCTTGGTATACAGGACTACTTTTATCTGTAATTTGGGAATATACCTCCTTTAAATTATTGATCAGTTGTCTGCTTTCTTTCCTCTTTCTGTTTCCTGTTTTTCTCACATTCTTTAGTCCAGTAACCTTTGCAATTCTCTTTGGTTCCAATGCTTTAAAGGAGAAACTAACTAATATATCTCCAGAATAAACACAATTTTCAGTAATTGGTAAGCGATAGGTGAAGGTGATCTGGCTGTACATCCAGTATTTTAGTTGTGAACTTTTGCAAGATTGATGTCAATAAACTATTGTTTCTACCATACAAATCTCCATATTATGTGTTCCATATTAACTAGTGGTTAAGGGTGTAGCCATAGAAAAGAGAAGTATGAAAGCCGGAGGTCTCTGACAGTGCACTATCCCAATGGGCACGGCACATACCATAAACCCGATGTTGACAATTGGTGGAGGACTCCTCTTTTGTGATATAGAAATTTATGGCAGAAATAATGTCGTTAGAACATCAACAAAGCATTGAGATTTTTTCTCGATGTTATAACAATGTTGCCACTTTGTTTCTTGCTTGCGACATAATACAACATTGCTTCACAAAGTTGTTACTGTCATACGTCATTTCTACCTTATAACTCCACATATTTTCGCCATATTTACGATAAGCGCTTTAGCAATACTAAAAAAACTCCAGAGTTCTCGTCAGAGCAATGCACTATGAATTCAGAAGTAGAGTGACTATGGTTCAGCTATGCTTCCACCCTCCACAGCTCTACATCTCGTTCAGCACTTTGGGATTGTCTCCCATGAATATGTGAACAGATGACACCTTTGAGGATCTAACACATCACTCAACATCTCTTTGGACTCTCTGGACCTACAGGCCCCGCACACTAGAAATGGTTGTGTAAAAGAAACAAAGCCGATGCCAGTTGAAGTACATTCAACATAATTATTTCTTTATATATCAGGAAATATGTTGTTGTGAAACAGCCAAAATTGCCAGCCCTGATCTATTCCATGAAGCTTCACCTAAAGAAATTATAAATGACAATCTGAAAAAAAAAATGTACATGTATACTATGAGTCTGTGTTGACCACTGGCATACAAATAACAGCTAATGATCTCACCATGACACTGTGAAGACTGGATGACTGGAAAATCTAACTGATAATTTTGCATGTTAACAACCTGCTACAATTTTAGCAGCACTTGAATAAGCAATCAGATTAGTGGAAGGTTGGAGTCAGTTAGACACCCATTTGAGGTTTCTAACACACACATTGTGTCTGTTGGAACCCTCGAAATCAGTGTCTGAATATGTAATGTAATGTATTGGCTTTACAGTCTGCATCTACGTCATGGACATACTCTGCCGACTTTACAATTTCATCCTTGGCAGGCCAATACAGAGTCCTTCTCAACTCCCTGGGGAGTATTCAGCCTTGAACACGGGGTTAACTGCAGGGGCTTAAGAGCTCATTCCAGCACCATCACTGTGGTTGCCTAATTGCCAAGTACCCATTGCACCTGGGTGGGGTGAGACAGTGGTTTCAGGAGGATCTGCCCAACTCCTCCATGCCATGGCTTGGATCCAAACCCGTGGCCTTGCGCATGTGAGCCGAGCACCTTATCCACTAGGCCATGGCATCCACATAAATATGATATATAATCTAAAATAAGGAGACATCTATATATGAGGAGCTTTTCAAAATTTGCAAAATCCAATAAATCTTGCATAATACCAATCCTAACTATAAAATATCCAAAAACTCTGGGGTTAAAGGAGGCGATCAGCAGTTGGCTTACGTTATAGAAATTCAGACTGACATGACCCTCAGGAAGATGACATGACCCTCAGTAACATGCACATCCTGCCTGGTTCTTCACTTCAAAATAACTTTAAAAAAAAGGCTTGCTAAAAAGCAGAAATCCATACATAAAAAATGGATGCCTCTGTCTTTTTTCTGCCTCGTTGCATCTGTTGTCAAGATCACAGAGATGCAGTGACAGTTGTTTCTGCTACATTAAACTATCTTTGAAAGATATGTGTGAGTGTTTCACAATGTTCAGCCAGTCTGGAATTTTCTTTGTTTGTATCCATTCTTATACCATAGTTGCATGTCATCAAATATTCACAACCTGAAGATACATTTTCAATCATGCAAAGCTTAGTTTCAAATTATTTCGTCATACGCAGGTGATGGTTGTTGCCCCAAGAGCTGCAGGAATATCATAACATGTACACATATCCATTATTTACCAACAAAACTATTATATGTTAAGCATTCTGTTACAAAAAAAAAAAAAAAGGACAACAGAGTTATTATGATATCGAAACCTAGGTGCTGTAAAATGTATTCTACCACTTACTCGCTCATGAAATGTTAGTAAATACCTGATTTGACGAATGTAACAAACTTTTTAATGTTTTCCATGGCCAAATTCACGTAACGTTTTATATTGTCTCTACAAAAGATGAACTGCCTGCTTGGTGGATGTCAAAAAGTGTATAATTCTATCACTTACTCGCTCATGAAATGTTTGTAAATACCTGATTTTATGAATGTAACAAACTTGTTCCTGTTTTCCATGGCCAAATTCACATCACATTTTGATTTTGTTGCTTCAAAGGATTAACTGCCTGCTTGGTGGATGTCAAAAATTGCGTTCTACATTGTGTATTATTATTCTGATCCCACAGCACCAGGCTGTCTGAGAAGTTTTCTACACAAGATCTGTCAATGTTGACACCTCCAAAGAACACTGAAGAATTTTCAATGAGTTTTCAAACTAACCAGAAAATCTCTTTCTATAATGTGTTTAGGTTTGAACTCACTCTGAAATTGAAGGTTTCTCTTTAACAATATAAGGTTAATGATTGTTGTGAAAAAAGATACTTTTCTGGTAAAAAGTATCGATATTCCGTATGGCAATGTGATATCTTTGATAATAAATATGGAATGCATTCGTTTTTTTTCCCCATATGAAATATTACAACTAATCAACTTCTATGAGGAAATAAGTTATTATGGTCACACCCAATTTGAACTGACACCCAATAGTTCACATATAATACTAACAAATACACCGCTGATAAAAATGCATTCATTGTAAGTAATTTGTTACAAATTTAGCTTCAAATACAGCAACTGCAACATGAAAAATAGCTGTATGATTTTGGCTTTACGTCAAGTAGTTGACGGGCTAGCTAAGTTTAAGACATTCATTCATGAGAAAACTCAGCAATGTGATGAAAGATGACTAAGACAGCTGTCTAATGGTAGATCAAAGTGGCTGGTCAGAGCTACAGTGCCGCCTGTAAGTAAGTGAAATGCATGATATTGTGCCATTGCATCAATGTTAAACATCCTTAACCAAAATGCTTCTGGAAGGACGAAGTCTCATCCGATGAGAGGAAAACATTTTGGGTCATAAAGGCCGATATGTGAGGCATGTGGGATAAAAATAGCAGCCAATTTTCTTTGCTGTAGTTGCAGTTAGGTATGGGTCAAAGTCTTTGATAAATAAGTGAAACGCAGGCCCAATGTTAAAACATATAGGGAAGGGTGGTTGACTTACTTACCAAAGACTTTGACCCATACCTAACTCCAACTACAGCAAAGAAAATGGGCTGCTATTTTTATCCCACTTGCCTCACACATTGGCCTTTATGACCCACTTTGTTTCCCTTTCATCTGATGAGAATTCATGCCTCCACAAACAGTTTGGCTGAGGATGTTTAGCATTGATGCAATGGCACAATGTCATGCGTTTCACTTAGCCTACTTACAGGCGGCACTGTATGATTGAAACTGGGACCCGAGGACTCTGCAGTTGAAAGCCAAGTCTGTGGCATCGAGCGGGAAAAATTCAAATGTAAAATTCAAGATCAAACTGCAGATCAGCCATTCAAGGAGGAATTAATTTATGTGGCCTTCACTAGCAATCCCTTGTTAAAATGGTCCATGGAAGCATTCAAACTTCCTTGTACACATTTATATGCCATTATTCACATTCATTATCAAGAACGGATTAAGGTAAAGCCTGTCAGTTAAGTTACTGTAAACATTTCCTTCCTCCCATCTTTTACCAATGTCTGGCATCAATTGTTTTCCATGTACGAAATCATTTTTAACAAACACATCCATCTTCAGTGGATGCATTGTTCTTGCTTGAAACTTGATTTTGAATAACTGGAGTGATTTTCTTGTGTTCCTCTCCAGTGTCTGCAGTTTGACACAAAACAGATAAAAATACCCAAAAAAGCACTCAGGACTTCTAATGAGGTTATCCAAAGAAGCCACAGAAAGTTACAAATGATTTGGAATAGAAATTCAATCTTTTGATGCACTTTATACCCAGCGTGTTCGAGCTGTATGAATACTTTTGTCATGTTGAAATTTTACGTTTGTATGCCCCCTGAGCTTGAAAACAGAGATATGCTTAAGTTTGCAGTGCTTGACAATGACAATTGATTAGGGTAATGACTTAAAAGTGAAATTTTTCTCCTCGCACCCCTGAATCAAGAGTAAATACCAGGTATGTGCAGAATACTCAGCTGTATGAATATTTTCGTCCGCAACTGTAGCACCTTGCGCAACCCAGCTGCCTGAAATTCTCTGCTTGAAGTTCTTAGCGATCTATCAATGTTGACACCAGCAAGAGACACTCCTGAAATCTTAATAGCTGAGAGTGGCCAGGGAGCTACTGGTGGCCTTTTGTTCACAGCTCTTATCATTTTAAGAATACTGATGTTAGCTAAAGGCTTTTCTGAATGATTTTTTTTTCCTGGATTTTGTATGAATTTTACAGACCATATATTAGATTGGTTTGAAAGTACTATAGCCACATTATTCAGATACTTATATATATATTGTTTTTACATGGCTTTGACCGTATTTCCCTGATATTTCAGGTCTCAGGGAATATGGTGCCTGAGGTGAAACTATCAGGGCAATACAGGTCCAAGCCATTTCATTGCCTGTTTATCCAATGTCTTTGGATTTTAATGATTATAAAATAAGCTTCTTTTGACTGTTTACCTTAAAACTTCTTTAAACTTAAAAACCTTTTTCTGAAACAGATGATTAAATCTCGATATTTCTAGTAAATTATCATTGTAAACCCCAAGTCTGACATTTTCTGGATCTAGCTGTTTGCAGATCGGTGGTCCAAACAGTTTCAAAATTAACTTTCAACTTGGTTGTGTGATGTCACTGGCTTAAAAATGCTTTGTTTGCGTCAATTATGGTACATCAGTTGTTTCAAACCAAGAGCTCTCTCTACAGAAGTGCACCATGAATTCAGAAGCCAGAGTGACTATGGGCCAACTATACTTCTACCCTCCACAGCTCTACATTTCGTTCAACACTTTTGGATTGTCTCTCATGAATATGTGAGCAGATGAAACCTTCGAGGATCCAACACATCACTCTACATCTCTTTGGACTCTTTGGACCTACAGGTCCCACACTCAAGAAATGGTTGTGTAAAAGAAGAAAAGCCAATGTTAGCTGCAGTACATTCAAAATATTTCTTTATATCAGGCAAAATGTTGTGGTAAAACAGCCAAAATTGTCAGCCCTGATCTATTATTCCCTGAAGCTTGACATAAGAAATTATGATAAGAATGCAATCTGAAAGAAAAAGTCAGTGCCTAAGAGCCAAATATCTACATGTATACTATAAGTCTGTGTTGACCACTGGCAAACAAACAACAGCAAATGACCTCACCGTGACACTTCGACGACTGGATGACTGGAATCTAACTGACAGTTTTGCGTGTTAACACCTTGCTACAATTTTAGCAGTGAGTAAGCAATCAGATCAGTGCAAGTTCGAAGTCAGTTAGACACCCTTTTGAGGTTTCTAATACACACATTGTGTCTGTTGGAAACCTAAAAATCGGTGTCTGAATATCATATATAATCTAAAAAAATGAATCACATCTGCAAGTTTTCAGCTTTTGAAAATTGACAAAATCCAATAAATCTTGTATAATACCCATTCCTAACAATAAAATTTCCAAAAACTGTGGGATTAAAAAGGGCGATCTGCAGTTGGCGGACAGTATAAAAACGTCTGAATGACTAAACCCTCAGGAAGATGCGCATCCTTCCTGGTTTTTCTCTTCACAATAACCCATAAAAATATAAAGAAAATGGTTGGCTAAATAGCAAAATTCCATACATAGAAAATGGATGCCTCTGTCATTTTTCTGCCTCGTTGCATCTGTTGTCAAGATCACAGAGATGCAGTGACAGTTGTTTCTGCTACATTAAACTATGTATGAGACAGACGTGTGAATGATTCACAATGTTCAGCCAGCTGGCAATTTTCTTCTTTTGTATCCATTTTTATACCATAGTTGCATGTCATCAGATATTGAAGGCCAGATGATGCATTTTCAATCACGCAGAGCTTAGTTGTAAAGTATTTTATCATTAACAGGTGACTGTTGTTTGCAAAGAACTGCAGGAATATCATCACTGTGACAACAACTATTCACCAACAAAAGTATTACCATATGTTATTAGTACTCTGTTACAAAGAAAAAAAAGGACGCCAAGTTATTATGATAACGAAACCTTGGTGCTGTAAATTGTATTTTACCACTTACTCACTCATAAAATGTATTCCATAATGTAGCATCAAGAGCAAACCGCAAACGGTGTGCTTTGGATGCCAGAATTTTCAAATTTATTCTTTTCAAACGTGCCCCTTTTTGTTGCCATGAACTTCAAATATTTTTAATTCAATAAAAATTAACTTTAACAAGGAGAAAGGTTTTGCTGATTATCAAAATTGTGTTACTGAGGATGTCTAGGTACCATTTTCAGAAAAACTTAATATTCTATCATACCCAATTTGAAATGATTTAGAATTTTAAAAGTAATCTTGACTCTAGTAAGTACCTAATTTAACGAATGTAACAAACTTGTTACTGTTTTCCATGGCCAAATTCACATCACATTTTGTTTTTGTAGCTTCAAAGGATTAACTGCCTGCTTGGTTGATGTCATAAAGTGAGTTCTGTACTGTGTATTATTATTTTGATCCCACAGCACCAAGCTGTCTAAGAAGTTTTCTACACAAGATCTGTCAATTTTGACACCTGCAAGGAACACAGAAGAATTCTCAATGAGTTTGCAGACTAACCAGAAAGTCTCATTGGTGTTGTGTGTAGGTAAGAACTCACTCTGAAATTGAAGGTTTCTCTTAAACAACTTTAGGTGAATGATTGTCGTGAAAAAAAAAGATACTTTTCTGGTAACAATGCGAATAAAAAAAAGTATCAGTTTTCCATATGAGGCAATGTTTTCATAAATATAGAATGCATTCGTGTACTCTCCCCTATATGAAAAATTACAACTTGTGAACATCTATGAGGAAAAAATTTGTTAGGGTCTCTCCCAATTTTAGGCGACACCCAATAATTCTCGCAAAGATACCACAGATAAATATGCATTCGTTGCCATTAATTTATTACAGCTTTAGCTTCAAGTTATTATCAAGAATGTATGCTAACTGAAAAGCCTGTCAGTTGAGTTACGGTAAACATTTTCCTTCCTCCCATTTCTTACCAATGTCTGGCATCAATTGTTTTCCCAGTGAGAAATCATTTTTAAGAGACACATCTATCTTCAGCGGATGCATTGTTCCTGCTTGAGACTTTATTTTGAATTTCGTATGGATATCATGTAGTGCAAATGTTTGAATGTTTGAATAACTTGAGTGATTTTCTTGTGTTCCTCTTCGGTGACTGCAGTTTGAGATAAAAATGCATGTATTCTTAAATAGGCTGCAATTTCTGAGTTACAGATCTATAGGCAGGAGTAGATGTTTGAGACCTACACTCCAAAAAATGTCGCGACAAAATCGGTTTTTTAGATTCAAAATTTCAATGCAAAACCAACATGGATTTTTAAAAAGATGCAATGACAGTTGTTTCTGCTACATTAAGCTAGCTATGAGGCAGACGTTAGAATGGTTCACAATGTTCAGCCAGTCGGGAATTTTCTTCTTTTGTATCCATTTTTATACCATACAGTGCCGCCTGTAAGTAAGTGAAACGCATGATATTGTGCCATTGCATCAATGTCAAACATCCTTAACCAAAATGCTTCCGGAAGGACGAATTCTCATCCGATGAGAGGAAAACATTTTGGGTCATAAAGGCCGATATGTGAGGCATGTGGGATAAAAATTGCAGCCAATTTTCTTTCCTGTAGTTGGAGTTAGGTACGGGTCAAAGTCTTTGATAAGTAAGTGAAATGCAGGCCCAATGTTAAAACATAGGGAAGGGTGGTTCACTTACTTATCAAAGACTTTGACCCATACCTAACTCCGACTACAGCAAAGAAAATGGGCTGCTATTTTTATCCAACTTGCCACATACATCTGCCTTTATGACCCACTTTGTTTCCCTTTCATCCGATGAGAATTCATGCCTCCACAAGCAGTTTGGCTGAGGATGTTTAGCATTGATGCAATGGCACAATGTCATGCGTTTCACTTACTTACTGGCGGCACTGTAGTTGCATGTCATCAGATATTCACGAGCTGAAGATACATTTTCAATCATGCAGAGCTTAGTGGCAAAGTATTTCATCATTCACAGGTGACGGTTGTTGGCAAAGAATGATGTTACGTTATGGAATACATTTTATGACTGGGTGAGTGATAGAATGCAATTTAGAGCTGCGATGTTTCATTATCATAATAATCTTGTTGGTCTCCCTTGGTTAGGGTGTCTCAAAAAAAAAAATGTCCTCATTTTTTATGGGACACCCCCTCATTTTGTGATATAACCTATAAAAAGGACCTATGCAAAATTTTAAAGCATTGCAACATTTTTAACTGGTGCCTCAAGAGCCTTGAAGTTTGGTCATTTTTGCTCGTTTTAGACGATTTTCACAATACGCGGTTCTCCATAACTTTGCCAATTTGTATCACACAACATTCTTAATGCCATGGTTGGAAAAGTCTCAAAAAGACCTTCAATTTGCATACCAACATCAATGGTCTATGATAACTATGTAACTCTTACCAGCTCTTCAGCTGACAATCATAAGAACGAAAGTGTTTCAGAGCAATTTAACCTAAAAGAATTATTTCATTTCACTGCCAACCGTTTTTATTCTCAATCTGCTAATAACAGAATGACCATATATAACTTTTCAAATAATTTTTGTTCATGAAAATATCTGCTTTATTAGCCATGAAATTTTTATGATAAATCTCGTCAAAAGAGCTGAAAATGTCAGAGGGGGCGGTTAAATATCATTTTAAATCTTCATCAGATGTGATTCATTATACCATCAGTATACCAAGAATTGATCCTTATCAACAGAAATTTTGTTTTTCTCAAATGTTTTATCACTTATTTGGTCCTTAGGCCTATTTTGGGATGATATAATATTTTTTTTAATGATAAAACTTTTCAAAAGGGCTGAAAATAGATGGAATTGTTATATTGTTTGTTATATCTTCGCCAGAACCATTCATTTTCTGCCAGTTACTGTGATTCTCAATATGGGCAGGTTGACCATATATATAATTTGTGAAACAAGATTGGCTGATGAAAATTTTTGCTTTATGAGCCATGCAGTGTTTTTGATAAATCTTGTTAAAAGCATTAAAAATATCAGATGGGGCTGTCATATTAATTTTATCTTCATCAGATTTGATTCAGGAAACCAAGAGCGGTACCATAAATATGTATGAACAACAATTTTGTTATTTTTCATACTTTATCATGTAAGTGGTCCTGAATTCAATTCTGAGATGATGTAGATATTGATTCAGTGATAAATCTAGTCAAGCTGAAGATATGAGATTGACGTGTATATTTTGTTCTATATCTTCATCAGATCAGAATTTATTCAGTATACCACTTGGCACTTGTTGAGAGAAAATAATTATTTCACTGCCAGTTTCTGTGATTATCAATCTACAAATGGCAGGATGACCATATATATATATATATAATTATATAATTTGTTAAACAAGTGCCATTCATACAAAAGGAAAGCAATAACTGTGTGAAAGAGCTGAAATTAATATCAGATGGGGCTCTTGTATTTCAAGTCATATTTTCTCAAAATTGACATCAGGAAAACACAATGCCACCTGAAAATAACAAAGTTGTCATTCATATATATATGGTACCACTCTTGGTACCCTGAATCAATTCTGATGAAGATACAACATGAAATATAACCATTTAATCTGATATATTCAGCTCTTTTCACTAGATTTTTCTTTAAGAGCCATGGCTCATGAAGCAGGCATTTCCATGAGCAAAATTGTTTCAAAAGTTATATTTGTCCATCCTGTCATTTGTAGATTGAGAATAACAAAAATTAGCAGTGACATAATTTTTTTTTTTAGGTTAAAGCGTTCTGAAACACTTTTGTTCATAATAGTGTCAGTTGAAGAGCTGGTACGAGTTACATAATTGTTGTAGACCATTGATGTTGTATGCAAATTGAAGGTCTTTTTGAGAATTTTCTAACCATAGCATTTAGAATGTTGTATGATACAAATTGACAAAGTGACAGAGAACGGCGTATTGCGAAAATTGTCTAAAATAAGCAAAAACGACTAAACTTCAAGGCTCTTGAGGCACCAGTTAATCATGTTGAAATGCTTTAAAATTTTGCATAGGTCCTTTTTATAGGTTATATCACAAAATGAGGGGGTGTCCCATAAAAAATGAGGACAATGTTTTTTTTTTGGGACACCCTACCCTTGGTTTTTTTCCATCATACCAGAGTACAAAACATAATGATTGTTTTGTTGGTGAAAAATTGTTGTGATGATATTTTTTCACATTTATATGCCATTCTTTATATTCAATATCAAGAACATATAACTTAAAAGCCAGTGAGTTAAAGTACTGTAAACATTTTCCTTCCTCCCATCTTTTACCAATGTCTGGCATCAATCGTTTTCCATGTAAGAAATCATTTTTAACAAGCATATCTATCTTCAGCAGAAGCATTGTTCCTGCTTGAAACTTTATTTTGAATCTCGTATGGATATCATGTAGTGCAAATGTTTGAATAACTTGAGTGATCTTCTTGTGTTCCTCTCCAGTGTCTGCAGTTTGAGATGAAACTATGCATGCATTCTTAAATAGGCTGCAACTTTTTTACAGATCTACGGACAGGAGTAAATGTTTGAAAAATAACATGCTAGAACAGACAAGAATAAAACCACAAGCAATTAAGAGTTATGAAGAAAAAAATTGACACAGATATCTTTGAATTTTCATGGATTTTGACGATTTGAATCTTTCAACAATACAGTGGTCCCCGTGTTGTAAGACAACCCCTTCGGTGGTCATGAGGTGGTCTCTGTTTGGGTGCGGTCTCCCGTCGTGGTGCAAAATGCACCTAAAACACTACTAAGTGCAAGAGGAAGGCGGTTTCATTAGGCAAGTTGGTCTCACAACAGGGTGTCTTATAGTGCAGGTACCACAGTCACTGCAGTCACTGTGACTGTAATCACAAGTTATCTAATGTATTGTTTTTGTTCAGCACTTCAATTCTTTTATTCAGGAACTCTGTGTAGGAACTCACTCATTTGGCCACACATAATTGATCTTTTGCTTCTCGGATTCCTCTCAAGGCACTTTTTCTAGGGTCGGTCGGTAGGACAAAAAAAAAAGGTGAACATTTTTTTTTTTATAATGTCAAAAAAAAAAAATCTGTATTTAGTATGATGTGGGCTGAGTGGAAAAATAACTCCCCTAATTGGCTTGTTACGTATAAGTTCCACATGTGCGTAATCATTTTTAGGAAGGATGACTTGGTATGTTGGATCTTTTTCAAGTGATGTTCTTTAGAAGATTAAAATTGAAGCTTTCATTATCTTTTTCCATCGGCAGGAAATCTATTGTGTCGACGGGTCCTCGAAGCTAAGAATCAATTATGTGTGGCCTTATAATTACTAGACAGTGTCCCCCCTGGATAGCCAAAAATTAAATTCCTTGTGCATTAGCACAGACACTGGTTGCTCTTGGTAACTAAAAAGCAATCTGCAGTCACTTCAAAGGTCGTTGCAGGCAAGAAGTATGTGAAAAGTGATAGATAGTTGAGGAGTTATTGTAGCACCTTGCGCAACCCAGCTGCCTGAAATTCTCCGCTTGAAGTTCTTGGCGATCTATCAATGTTGACACCAGCAAGAGAAACTCCTGAAATCTTAGTAAGTGAGAGTGGCCAGGCAGCTACTGGTGGCCTTTTATTCACAGCTCTTATATCATTTGAAGAATACTGTGAATGTGGCTAAAGGTATTTCTCAATGATTTTTTTTTTGACTTTGTATTCATTTTACAGACTTTGTATCAGACTGAGATTAAAATTATCCAAATTATACAGATACACAAGATTATTATTATCAGAACTCGCCATGGCTTACATTGAACTTGCAAATTTTTCAGGAAGGGACAAGAATGTCTAGTCAAACCAGTTTTTAACATTGTTTTCTGAGCTTTCCAAAAACAATTATATATAGTGGAGCATTTTAGAGACAGCCCTTTTTTGTGCTAAAATAAGTCCAAAAAAGGGCTGTCTTACCTTAATTCTGACACTAAACACTAATCATCTAGCACTTCCACGAATGTCAGCAATGGCAGTTACACAAGAGCTAAATGAAACACATGTACAGTGCAGCCTGTAAGTAAGTGAAACGCATGACATTGTGCCATTGCATCAATGCTAAACATCCTCAGCCAAACTGCTTGTGGAGGCATGAATTCTCATCGGATGAAAGGGAAACAAAGTGGGTCATAAAGGCCAATGTGTGAGGCAAGTGGGATAAAAATAGCAGCCCATTTTCTTTGCTGTAGTCGGAGTTAGGTATGGGTCAAAGTCTTTGATAAGTAAGTGAACCACCCTTCCCTATGTTTTAACATTGGGCCTGCGTTTCACTTACTTACCAAAGACTTTAATGACCCATTCCTAACTCCAACTACAGCAGAGAAAATTGGCTGCTATTTTTATCCCACATGCCTCAAATATTGGCCTTTATGACCCAAAATGTTTCCCTCTCATCGGATGAGAATTCGTTCTTCCAGAAGCATTTTGGTTAAGGATGTTTAACATTGATGCAATGGCACAATATCATGCGTTTCACTTACTTATAGGCGGCACTGTATATACATGCGTGTAAGATTTTACATATGGACAAGTGCTTATGCTCTTTTCTGACTGCTCAATTTTACTCTACAAATTTGTATACATGCCAAATGTTAAAGAATATAATGCATGGATTTCCTTTAGTTCTTCTATCCTTAAACTGAGCCTATTTCCGAAACGGAATAAAAATATTCACATATGGAAAATTGTAAATGCAAATTAAACTATCCAATCACATTGGCAGGAAATAGGAACCTGTATTAATCCCCGGAAATCAAATATCCGCCAAGCTTAACTTTTCAAGGGAAAAATGTTGAAATATCACAAACTGAAAATATCATGCATTGAACATCAAACAAGCTAAGCTCAGCATGTTTATAAAATCACTTCAAAATGAGAAAAAAATTAATTTTACACCAATATAAAAACAGCTGTTTTCATTTGTTGCCTGCTCCACCAAAATAGGTTCAAAGTTGGCCCCTTGTCATATTTAGTGGAGAAAATGACTTAATTCTACTGGAAATGGGCTTTAAAATAATGGTTCATATGTTTTGAAAATTCCATTCAATCCAAAGATATGGCACTTCAAAAAATGATGATGCGAAACATCAAACTTTGCGAAAATTGCATTTGAATTTCACGCCATTGCAATGAAAGAGCTAAAATCAAGAAGAACATCCAATTCAGATAATTTAGAATCAATTTCTTGTAAAATAGTCTTAATTATTCGAAGGAAATGTATTTTGCTGAAAGGTGGTACCAACAGCTAAATAACATTGAAATGTGACCTTTTGACACATTTTGCTAATTTCTGGGAAATATAAATTGCCTACTTAGAACTCATTTTGGTGGAGCAGGTCACATTTTATATATTATAGACTGTTGATTTAAATTCTGGAATATATTATAAAATCAATGTTACTCAAATCAAATATCCTCTGTTCCTCATAAATGCACAAAATTATATTGGCATTATGAAATAAATTTATTTTGCGATGCAAAGGGATTAAATAAAGCAGCTTTAGCAGTTTTTTTTTTTTTGAGTTGATCAGATGTATAACATTGGACTACATAGCATGTGGCATACTGTCGATAGCACTCTTATCTAGTTTGCTGAAACATATTGTTAAAGATCTAACAAGCATGGCTGGTCAGAAATGGATCTGCATATTCATGTTCCTTGGTCTCCTGCTTCTCTCCTTTGAAATTCAGGATTCGGCAGCTGAAGATGAGGGGTAAGGTATTCCATACACTCAATAGCAAAATTATTGCGACACTAACACTGTTGATTTAAGTTCAGGAATACAATGTATTCTTCCCTTTTCAACATTGATTATACGGATAGATTTCAAAATTATAATTGCTCAATATATCCAATTCAACACAAAGAAAATTGGTATTTGTTTGCAGAATTGTCTCAGTCAAAGAAAGTTAAAGGTATTTACCCCCTTTTGGGGATAATGCACCAAATTTCATTTTTATTAAGTAATATGATTCCATTTCGAGAATACTGTACACTCATCGAGTTTGCCAAAATCAGTCTATTTAGACCAATTTTAAGTACAAAATCGTGGTCAGTACTGGTCACAATTTCTTGAAAAAAATAAAAAGCAATGTGTTATTGTATAGACATTTTGTACATTGTGATTTGTAGATAATGATACTTTGATTTTTTTGACGTTTTTGCCTCTGAAACCTTTCGTATGTACAGTGCTGCCTGTAAGTGAAACGCATGATGTTGTTCCATTGCATCAATGCTGAACTTCATCAACTAAACTGCTTGTGGAGGCATGAATTCTCGTCTGATGAGAGGAAAACATTGGGTCATAAAGGCTGATATGTGAGGCATGTGGGATAACAATTGCAGCCAATTTTCTATGCTGTAGTCTTAGTTAGGCACAGGTCAAAGGCTTTGATAAGTAAATGAACCACCCTTCCCTATTAAATTACATTGGGCCCGTGTTTCACTTACTTATCAAAGACTTGGACCCATAAGTCCAACTACAGCAAAGAAAATTGGCTGCAATTGTTATCCCACATGCGTCACATATCGACCTTTATGACCCAATATGTTTTCCTCTAATCGGATGAGAATTCATGCCTTCACAAGCAGTTTTGCTGAGGATGTTTAGCATTGATGCAATGGCGCCATTTCATGCGTTTCACTTACTTACAGACGGCACTGTAACTTCAGCTTTCAAATGAACAAAAAGACGTAATTCTTAAAAGCTCTCATAGCCAGTCATGGTAATTGTGTAACTTTTTTCTTATGAGGCGCTTTTGGTCAGTTCTGAGTGCCTACATTTCATGCTTTAAAATTAAGGACAGTGAGGTTAATTTTTTGTTAAGATTATATATTTTTTCGCTCGTTTTCTGTCACAAATGAAGTTTTTCAGGATAAGGGAACTAAAGTGGCTACTAAGACATGAAACACCCACTTATGAGTTACTTAGGTACTAATATCAGTAGACATGGCCCCTTAGATGGATCCTTACAGCAGATTTGGCTACTTATGACAACTGTAAGGCACCTAAGAATCCCCTTAGAGCCAAACATAGGTACTTACACCACTGTTTGCTTTTTCTGGCCAATCAGAAGGCAGGATTTCGCTCTGATATAATGCATATCACAGCTCATACACCTGACTATGATTGCATGCTTGGCTGACTACAAGTTGACAAAATTGAAGGAAACACTGTAACAAAACTGACCAACAAAGGATTAAAACTGAACAACACAGACAGAAAACAAGGAGGAAGATTGTATCAAGTGTAGCTGGTCTCAATTAAAAAGGCTGTATTCACTTTTTTTTATACCAATATCTGAAATAATGATCAAATTTAAGGTCACTTGATAAAATAGTTCATTTCTGATAGGCAAGCTGCAAAAAAAAAAAAGCGGAGCAGCAGACCAACAATTTTGGCCCCATTTGGCAAGGTCAAAGAATTATTTTTTCTTCTTAATTCGGGGCTGCTTAAATAAAGCGACTGTAATAGTCAGCCTCACCAGAGAGACCTTGACTGAGACGGCTGCACTATCGACCTACCTATCTATCTATCCGTCTATCAATCTATCTATCTATCTATCTATCTATTTATCTATCTATCTATAAAATTAATCTACGAAATTAATGTATTGTGTTATTTCTATCTATCTATCGATCTTTCTATCTATAGAAGGATTACAGAAGTGAGAAATACTGAGAATGCCTAAAGTGAAAATCCTTTGTTTGACAAACTTTGCAGATTTCCTCTCACATTGGTTCATCACGCCCACACTGAGGAAAACACACCAGTCAACTGACTTACATTGTTTTACCAACACATACATAATCTTGAAATAACTGACAAATCAAGTTGCACTGCAGCAAACCCACCACTGCACTGTTCTGTTGCGTGAATAATGTAATGGAGGATCCAGGCTTAAAACAGATTTTACTTGATTTTCAGTGTCTCTAAATCAATTAATCTTGTTCAGAATTTAATAAAATTATCAATGAGAAAAAATAAAAGGGTACTGTAAATGCTGCATGCATTCCAGAATTTATTCAAATTCTCACTGGGGGAGACTGGGGCCAAATGTAATTTTATTAACCATTGCTGATTTGTAATTAAGTCTGCAGATGATTCCCTAATTTGATACTAGTTTGAAGCTAGTGTTGGAGGTCTCAAGACCTGCCTCCATTGATGGCCATATTCTGATGGCCTGCAGGCTAGTGCAGGGCTGGTCCTTGGCTCAGTCTCAGGCGCACCTGACAAAAACGTCATTTTTAATTGTGAAAATTCAATTTTTTGATAAAAATTGACATACTACTGACCAGTGTTGAATTAGCAACATGAATGTTGCACTGCCCCATGTAACTTATAATTCAACATATGTAACTGATATGTTATCAGAATTAATCCACAAATGGGAGTAACACACAAGTTGTAATTTTAGTGCCATTTTCCCATGTCGGAATGAGTTGTGGCATGATATAATGCATTTGGATAGGCAATAAATTGCGTCAGTAATAGATACTGTGAAAAACCAGCTATATGATGCAAATATTATAATAATTAAAATGTAAGAAGAAAAAAAGGTAAAATACTACATTTTCTAAAAAAAATGGATTAACCAACTTGACAAATCCAGTTATAACCTTACACCCACACAGTGATCAGATGTGCCACCTGGAACTCTTTGTGAATGTCTGCCATGATCAAAAAATGACACAACTTACCCGAGTCTCCCCTACTTTTTCAAAGTACAATTGAAATAATACACAACTGCACATGTACGAGGCCCCGCTGACAAATGTCAGAAACGTTCATTCTACAATATTTATGTCAATGTACATGTTTGAAAAAGAGGATGCAGACACCAAATTTATGGCGTTAAAAGAAGGCCTTGGTTTAACAATGCATATTTTATGGCGTTGTATCGATTGATTAATTGTAATTTTATATGTAATTTAAAAGTTTTGCAGAAGATATTTGCTGTAATGCATGTCAATCTTGTCATATTGCCTTGCGGGTTTGCTCAAGCACAGTCTATGTTTGCACACAATCTGGTCTTTGTTTCTCTCACACATTAGGATATTAAAAATTAATCTCAATGTTATGACAATCAGAAATTTTGCAATAAAATCATATAAAACTGAGTAAAACAGTTCTGTAATCCCTCTAAGGAACCTCCACCAAGCCTAAGGATCCTACGTTCTTAGTAGCCAGTTAAGTTCCCTTATCCTGAAAAACTTCGATCTAACAAAATTTCCTCACTTAAAATACTAATAACCTCAGACATATTGGTGAACTAAAATTTCTATTTTGAAATAGAAAAGTCTAATTCACCAACTGAATTTTTTGTCAGTCAGCGAATTTATACTTACACGACAAATTTGTCACCAGAAAATTCTTGTTTATAAGGGTCAAAACTTGGAAAACCTCGAAATTTCAGCCAAAAAAATTTTAGAAAACTTTTTGCTCCAGAAATGCTTTTTTAAGTTGGCATTGTGTAGATCAAGCAATCAGCTATCACTGCACTTTCATGTTCAAGGGTACCAATGCTCTGCTGATCTGTATTGACGTGATAAATACCAGTGATCAATAGCTGATGAAGAAGCAGCATATGAACTACAACAACAACAAAGTGATAAATATAGCGGTAGTATTTTTTAATCGTCATTAACATCACGCATGTAAACTCAAAATTTTGACCGCATGGAGCTGAACAATCTATTACCAATGAAAAGGAGAGTGGCTTGCACATATTGGTCCAACTTTCAAGTCCCTAGCACTGATACTTTCTGAGATACCGCATTTTTATTAATTAAAATAGCAAATATGAGTGTCATTAACATCACACTTATAACTTGAAATCTACAACACTTACAGCTGTAAAATGTATACCAACATATGGGAAAGTTGTTATTCTGCACACATTAAGCTTTATTTCAAATCTCTATGATCAATAGTTACTGAGATGTAGTATTCTCTTGACTGTAAAATTTAGAAAACAATAAGAAAAATTATTTTTTACCAATAATTTTAATTCCTGATGACAAATATTATCCCTACTACTCCCTCCAACACCCTATGTCTTCTCTGAACAATATTTTAGAAGCCACGTAATGGTAAAATGTGATTGGGACCTCATATTTTGTCATAGGGTGTAGAGAAGCATCAAACTTAATACTGCCCATTCTAGATATAAGGAATACTAAAAAATATCAAGTAATTATTTTGTTGAAAAATTAATTCACGATATAATTCAATCACATTCAACTCCAGTAACCTCCAACAAAATTTCATTGAGGTAAAAGGAAAAAGTCATTTTCACCGTGAAGTTAATGACTGTGTGACGTTAATGACAATTTGGCTGAAATTATGCATAAATGGCGCTCTGGTGATATGTGCATGCAAAAGATTCAGGGACACCAAAGGAATGTTCCATAGTGACTTTTGTCTAAATATATAAAGTCAACATATTGCAGGAAGGGCTGGAAGGCGTTTGTTGATGACAAATTCAGATAGGACAACTGACATAGCACAATACACAATACTTTGCTTTTTTTTTTTTAGAAACTTTTCTGATGAGACGTTAATGACACAATATTGGAGACATTGACTCAGCACCTTCCTGCTCTGATACAGAAGATTATTTCAGAAATTGGAGATTCGATTTTTGAAGAGTTATGGTCAAATTTCATTGTGTCAGAGTCAGTTAAACGCAGCAAAATCGCATACTAGTTTTTGTGAGGTGATCTTTCTGAGAAAATGCTGATGGAGACAACCCATTTTAGGGGGGTTGGCTCCTTCAATGCCATTTTTATACGGGATAAAAGTAAGCTGCTATATGTTTTATATATTATAATTTTTACTAATACCCTAGTCAATGACATTTGACCTCAGAAAGTGCTGCATATATCACCATGTCAACATGATTAAATGTTAGACACTGGAGACAAGAATTTCAGCTTTAGCAAATTTTGACCCATAAACATTGAAGACAAATTGACCAACCAGAATAATTACGCAAATTGATCAAATAATTTTCTTCTGTTGAAATAATAATTTTAAAAGTTAATTTTATTTTATTTCAATTTTCCTTACACAGATTTCCTAAGCCTCGTAGAACAAAAGTAGTCATTATTCGGCGACCAAGAAGTTCTGGAGATGACGGCCCTGTGATTAGGCCTCGTCAGATGCCTAGGTTTACATCTCAGCGGATCTAGGGGCCAGCGCAGACAGGATCATCTTCAACAACACGAAGGATGAGCAAGAAGCTTCTTGAAATTATGGATGAAACACAACAAATTTTGCTTAAAAATCTTTGCATTGGTCGTTGATGGAGATTAATAAAACTGAGATAATTTTAAGACTTGAAGAATAACTGAAAATTTTTTATTTAAGTTAAGACAAAACATAGCATAAAATAAGTTTACATGCAAATGTAAAAATATCATGAAGGGACGAGAATGTCTTTAGAAATCACCAATTGTCTTTGCTTCGAAATACAGTGTAAAGTTAATTCACAATTTTTGCAAAAATGACTCTGCTGAATGCAAGATTGTCTTCCGTGGTATTATAACAGAACAACCCTAGTCAGGGTGACGGAGTAACAATATCATGAGCTGCTGTGTGACGAAGTGCCCTGACGGGTGGTTGTTTTGTTTTTATCACCTGGTTTTACCACAAATTTTAAGTTATAAAGAGAGACTATTTTCTGCCATTACAAAAATGTGACGTCACCATGGAGCAACAATGGATAAGACATCACAATCCCATTGTCTTGGCCATTGTTTGGTTTATGACGTCATTAGGCAGCTGAAATGCTGGTGATGTCATAACCATTGTTAAAAAATATCGCCCTTAAAGGGTGGTATTTTTTACAATATCATTGGCCCTGATATTTTGACTGTAAACAGTGATATTCATAGCCAACCAGGTGATAAATATACTTTGATTACTTGTGCACATCACAGTAAGTATATTTGGGGTGCGACGGAGGGTTCACTTACTGGTAGCGTGCTGGGTTTCCAATCGCTGGGTCCAGGGTTCAAATCCTGCTGTTGTTGGGTCACCTAAGCCTGTGTTGGAGGGCTGTTTCAATCGTCATTTGCCTCATTTCTGTGTCCTCAACCTGTCCTGATTAGCTTACAAAGTGCATAAATACAGGACGTGAAGCCCCAATCATCCATCCATCTATCTGTGGTATTTCATATGTGCACATCACCAGGGGTCTCACTCTTAAGTTATAAGATTAATCGGGGGTAGGATGATTTGGGCTATGTGTCCTGTATTCATGCAGATGTAAGCTTGTTACTACTATTAATAATAATAAATTCATTTTATTTTCTTTAGCATAAGGTCCATATGCATGCTCTAAAACGGTTTAGTTAGGACAGGGGGCACTGCAATTAGGTGAAGGAGTATTGAATCTGCTAACCAACATATATACATAATTACATATAAGTTCAGTTTACCTGGCAAGAGTAGTATAGGTATTCAACCCTGGCCCAATGATTGGTGCAATGCAAACTGAGTTTATCCTCTCCTTTACTGTTGTAAACAGTTTTCTTGAGAAGAATGAGAATCAATAGGAAAATGATTGTATTCAAAGCTCCTGTCTAAATTTCAAATCACGTAATGTGAATCCTTGACAAATTTGGCCTCCGGGCAATTAAGTAGGTTCTTAAATTCACATCCAATTTCCATGGGTGTCTCCTTTGACTGAAGTGGTCTGGATCAATTCCTATTCTATAAAATGGACTCATTTGAATGGCGGTTTCAGATCGATAGCCACCCTGAAATCAAATGTTACCAAGCGGACAGCTCAAACTGGAGACTTTCTATGCATTGTCCATAGATAGTGTCAGAATAATTATTTTGATCAATGTACATCTAATAAGAATTGGATAATTTAATAGCCTATAATGCATGAAGTATTGCAGGGTTTTTATGATAAAGAACATCCATTTTGATGTCATGATCAAGGCTTTTAGGCCTATCTTATCGTTCATAACTGGATGCAGTATAACAGTATAAGATTCTGATTTATAAACATGCAGGATAAAATCATCATTAATTTAAGTGCTATAGTCATACATACATCATGACCATCATCAGTCATCTCTTCACAAACAAATTGGCAAAATAATGGACATCCAATTAAACCACAATTCTAAAAGAAAATCTGATGTTGCTCAAATGTATGTGACCTCCCCACCCCCATGCAACGGTTGTCCCATGCACATATCTTATCTAACAAAGATTTCTTTTGTTGTGGACTCACAGCATTATTATTTCATCATTACATCTGCCGCTGTTTACACATATATAAAAAATTTAACTTCGGATGCATCATTAAGACATTTGAACAATGAAACAAAGAATGAATCATGACTTGTAACATTAAACATTTAGTAATATAACAAGAAACTTCATAATTCGGACATTTGTATAGGTTATATACCACGGGAGAGGAATATGTTATTTATCACCCGAGGGCTTTAGCCCGAGGTGTGGTAAACACATATTCCTGATCCCATGGTGAATAACCGGCTTATACAATGAGACTAACACTCAAACAGTCAAACACGAGAGGATAACTGGACAACAAGGAATATTTCCCTGAAATACTGGCATATGATTGGCTGACAGAGGACCTGGTGTCGAATAGTATACACTGCGTTCCCAATTATTATGCAACCATATTTTTGTCCCATTGAAATAGCATTGTAAATAGGAATGATCTGCATTAATTTCAAAATATCGTTCAAGTACGCTGGAGCTATTATATTTTCTTTGGTTTGGGGGAGAGTTCTAAACATTAGGAATTAGAGTATGAGGTTGATACTGATTACATAATTTCTCTTGCTGACAGAGAGCTTTTATCGCAAAAATATTGTCATTTCCACGCTATTTCAATGCAGGGGAATAGTATAATTTGCTTACATGTAAGAATGCCAATGTTTCAAATGATGGTTCTATTTTTTATTTGTCGGCAAGTGGTAAATTTTCATGGTATTTTAAGATCAATTTGATTGATTTTTGGTGGTAGTGGGTGCACTTTCATGAAATTGCATAATAATTGGGAACAACGCAAAACTTTATTATATGGCGTAACTCCTCATTGAGCAAACGGAATTGGACAAAATTTACAGGATATTGTCTCCATGGTACACACATCATTTTATGTAAAGGATATCCTTATAGTGTTATTTCTCTTTGAGATATCATAAAAAATAATGGTTGCATAATAATTGGGAACGTGGTGTAAATACTGAAATACACTTTTTTCCAGGACATGTTTTCCTATGGGGACAAGGGACGTCAAAATATGGTGACACCACTCCATCCTGCAGAAAAATGTTCATGTCTTAGAAAAAAGGACAGGGGCGGACTAGCCTATGTGGCAGAGTGGCAGCTGCCACGGGTCCATCCAATCAGGGTGTGAAAAAAAAAATTCAACAAAAACGAAACTTAGCTATTAGATTTATGATTTTGTGAAGAAAAAAAAATGATCTGAATGGGACAGAAGCCTCTTACATGGGGCCCCATTGTAATAACTCTCTACCAAACTTTATTATGCTTTTGCATTTTCCTTTTCTCTTTGAAATAAAGCCGACGGTAGGAACTCGGGGGGGCCCCTGGACTTATTTTGCCACAGGGCTCAAAGTGCCGCCAGTCCGCCTCTAAAAAAGGACTAGTGTCTACAAATTGAAGGTCTACTGTGCTGAAAATTGCTATAACATAGTACACTATATCCAACTGAGTGGTTATTGTTACCAAGCTGGCAGAGCCATTACCAGTTTTATCACCAGCAAATTCTGTTTTAATTAAATCCAAGACTACGCAACCGCTCAATGTGATAGGCACTGAATGATTACCCAATCGAGTAAATGTTTTGAAATCAAAATTTACATTTCATAACCATTCATTAAATGTGCTGCAAATTCATTTTCATCAAAAGCTCAAATAGATTAAAGGCTCTTATTGACTTTCTATTCTTTTAGATGTAATATGTATGAAAGAGGAATTTGTCAACCTCTCCTGGCATTCCCAGAAAAGGTTAGGCTCAGTAGGTATGCTACTCTTTACCTCATGGTTGTGATGCATTCTCCTAATAGACAAATTTCACAGATGGTTCTCCCAGTTTACACCAGGGATAAAATGGTGAATATTTGAATCCCATTGGCCAGTAGCTTTCCCGCCCTTGCCTCTGATTGACCGAGCCAAGGTGTCTCCAAGATTTTAGTTGTTTTTATGGAACTTCAAGGCTTCATAACTTGGTCATTATTTTAGATTAAATTTTGAAAGTTGTGTTTTTGGATTTAGCGTGTATAAATCTCTTGTGTGTGAAAAGCAAATTAAGAATTGTTGAATTGCAAAAAAAGGTATTTGGGATTCATGTTCAGGCCATTCAGTGAAATAGGTCTATGATTCTATATCCAAACACAATGCTTGGATACATGCACAGGGAAAAATAACTCAATTAGCATATACCCAACATCTGGTATTCTGACTAATTCTGGAACATAAGTATAGCTGAGAATGGTCTAAATAAAACAGATTTGCTGTCATTATTGTGTAGCTGTATAGCGGTTTAGACGCACACAACCTCATATGCCGTCCAACCACATTCATCTGTGGGCTTGCAACACTGGGTAAAGCAGGTCTTGGGGCTTATTTACTTTACTGCCAATTGACTGCCAACTTGTTTATGCAACAAAATTGCAAGGTTCTTAATTACATTTGATGGGCTAACACCCTCCAGCTGGCTCAGTGAGATTAGCCTCGCGACATCCTGTGAATTTTGTCAGGGTTTTACTCGGCTGGAGTACTGCTGTATATGGTATTGTATAATGAGCTGGTGCCCAGCCTATGATTTCTACTGAGAACCAGTGTACACTCTAAAAAATTTCAAACAAAATTGGTTTTTAAGATCCAAAATGGTTTTTTGAAAAACCAAATTTCAAAGCAAAAAACCAACATGGATTTTTAAAAAAAATTGTTTATTTAGATTCAAAATGGTTTTTTGAAAAACCAAATTTCAATGCAAAAAACCAACATGGAATTTTTAAAAAATCCATGTTGGTTTTGCATTGAAATTTGGTTTTTCAAAAAACCATTTTGAATCGAAAAAACCAATTTTGTCCCCACATTTTTTATAGTGTAATTGCTCTATTGTCTCAGGTTTTTTGGGGAATCTTGTGTGGACAACTTCGATCCCAGACAAAATACAGCACTAATTTTCTTCAAACTTTCCTATTGCAGTCTCCAATTTGCAGTGTCCTGTAACATATGACATTGTATGTTCATTTTAAGAGAATTGCTTTCATCGACAACTAGCTAAGCAGGCCTTTTAAATTAATTTTTGCAATGGACATATCTCATTGTTTCAATTTGTTATTTCACACTGCTGAACACTGCTTGTAGCCTTTGTCATGTCAATGCAGACATTCGAAGCAACCGGGGGGGGGGGCTGCATGTCAATACAATTGGGTCAAACAATAATGTGTGCCAGTGAAGTTGTGAAGTATGTAAATTGATTTTTTAAAGTACAGTGGTACCTGTGTTATAAGACCCCCTGTTGTAAGATCGACCTGCCTTATAAATGTGACACATGGGATCATTGAGAGACATGATGTATCAGGGCTAATAAATGGCTTCAGTGCACCTACATACTAGCATAAGACAAATCAAACGAAATGCCCCAGACATGTGCGTTTTGATATATTTTGTCACAGATTTCATCCAATTTCACAGTTGGTTGTGAAAAACGTTTTCTCAAAATTCACAGTTATTGTTGGGTGTTGTTGGTTCTATCTGTTGTAGATTCTTATCTACTTCTATCTTATGTCTAACTGCTAAATGCACAAATAGTAACAAACAATGTAAAACAGTTTATGATCACTTCTGTTGATGTATATGTTACCAAGAATTTGTCATGCGATTTTGGAATAGGCTTCCACTAGTTATGGATTTCTTCAAAATATGCAAATACTATAAACTAAAAAATTATTTGCATGCAACAACATTATCAAAATAAGTGAGATGTACAAGGTCAACTATTGCATTTGCACCATATCTGTATGTTATTTGCAAAATGACCCTGCTTCTGCAATCTCCAAATTTGGATTGCATACACTTTTAGTGTCTTATAGGGTATTATTGGTATGCATGCGCATGATGTGACAGCCTAGGAAAGATAGAATACCGCCGGCACTGAGAAGTATTTTTTAGTGCATTTTGAAGTATAACTGAAGAAGGGGCTGTGTTATAAAGCAGGAACAAAGGCACAGACGTATTCAACATTTAGAATAAGAGATAATCCCATTGTAGAGGAACATGTCTTTCGGGGACACTTGCTATTTTAAAATAAACACTGGCGCTTATCTAGTCATTGACATGTGCGGAAAGGTAAATTTAGCCTGCCGTTAGCCATCTGTTTGTAAACCAGTGTTTTCAAAAGTCAAATAAGTAATAAGTCTGTCTTCGGAACATCTTCAGAAGTGCTTGCAGGAAGTCAGTGATTTTCTATGAATGCTGAAGCAATAACATATCTACAGTCAAACCTGCTCGAGCAGCCACCTCTATTTAGCAGCCACCTGCTGTAAGCAGCCACTTCCAATTCCCCCAAACTGATTTTGCATTGTTTTACACCTGGATAAAGCTAGGCCAGTGTTTTCAACCCCAAATGGCCACCCTGACCTGTATTAAGCAGCCTGCTAAGCAACCCCTATCTTGTTACATTACTGCATGATAGCATCCAATGGATAACATGATAGGGTCAACATAGAAGCAACAGACAAAAAATAAATTTCATTGTAACCAGATTAGAATTGTGGAGTTTCAATATGCTAGTTTTTCTTTAAAGGTTTATTTAGTTCAAATCACATGTGTAAACATTAATTAATTGGTTAGTATTTTCTTATTTATTGGGTTGATCATTTTAGATAAAACCATTCATTCACAACATGTTTTCACTGTAAATGATAAATTTCAGTTGGCTCAAAAATCACACCTCCATTTAGCAGCCACCTGCCTTAAGCAGCCACTTTCCTCCATTCCCTTGACCAGCTGCTTAACACAGGTTTGACTGTATATGCCTAGTACATAGAATATTATACAATTAAAATTCCCTTCCCTCATCCATATTATGGCTGCTGAGGAGTTGTCAATTATTTCAAGGCGGTAACAATGAATAGTGTACCAATCAATCATTGTTCATCATCTCAATTGCTTTTTCTGAGCACTAATTGTGTCTTCCGTGCAGTGTATATATATATATATGTAATACAATTTATAAACGTCTAGCCTAGGTAGCCTTATATAATCATCATAATGAATGAGTTCGGTTTCAAAATGATTATGACATCAGGCATCAGAATGAATTAGGGTTCAAATTGCTCGAGGCCTCAACTTGAAGAGGCATATGATGATGATGTCATTAGAAAATTACATACAAGCAGAGGTTGAGTAGCTGTTTTCTGTAGGATTCAACTTTCAGCTAAAACATATTGTCATTCTTGACGAGGAGCAAACACAAACTATTGATTTCATTGGTAATCTTCCCTTTGCTTTACTGAGGATAATAGTTGCACTTTCCATTTGTTGGAAAATGTGTTCAGATTGATTGAAAATACTATTTAAAGAATTTGTACAATAGAATTAGAACAATTATCATATTGTATGAAGACAAACAGTCAGTTTTTACAGTGTATATTCTCTCATTTTTTCAGTCCTTGTCTTTGCTGGTTGATGTCTTCAGACAGTCTTTCGCTGCTCAAAAATCAGCCTGGAGCAGTATAGACTGTCCCTGGAGACAATAACATGGTCTGGCTGGGATGCCCAAGGCCATGGTTGTAACACTAGAGCAGCAAGCAAATGGCTCTATGTTGTTCTTTTAGGGAGAGAGGCGTCAGAAGGATTCGATGTAGTTATTTATTCAAAGATGCAATCTCCAAAAATACTTGTTACTAGATGAAACTATACCATAATTGTTTATTATTCACCAAAATTGGCCAGAAATTATATGTGCAAAGAGAATACTCCCCCCTCCCTCAGATATCGATAGTATTATGATACTACCACACTATTTGTGCCACACAATTATTGATAACTTATAATTTTGCCCTGTATTTATGCACCTGACAGGCATATTAGAACAGGAAGAGGAATTTCGTCTTATGGACCAATTTCCCGGTTCAGAATCACCAAGCCCAGGAGCGAGATGATCCACTCCAGCTGCAAGCTGGTGTAAATTTCATAGACCTATAATTGAATGTTAGAAATGATGTTTTTGCAAGTTGTGGCAACACAATTTCTACCACACATTTCTATTTGACAAAGGATGACCCCACCATAATATTGGGTTTAAGTTGTTTAACCCTTGGGATGATTTTTGCTTTTATATTATTCCATATGATGCTTCCAGCACTAAAATTTGAAAACATGTACGTATTTGAAAATATTTTAATTGATTTGAGAAATAAGTGGGAAGTGCAATACACTGTCATGCAATTAATAAAACTTGCAAAATATGTGTGATTGACCATTATTTAGCTTTTTTCAGAAATTCAGCTTTTAACTATCAAATGAAATGACACAATCCTATTAAATCGTATGCAATCAGCCATTTCTCACTCAGGGAAATAGACTCAGGCAAGACTGTAAAGAACAACATATTTTCATAATCCCTGGAAAAATTTGAAATCAACACGTTTTGATTGGATGGCCTGTAAACAGTCACAAAGAACACACTGGCTTAGGGGAAACAACTGGGCAGTCATAGAGTCTCAAAGACCACCCTCTTCTGTTTTCTAATTACCATACTCAGCAACTTCCTTGCATCTGATTAGTCTAGGAAATGGCCATTCTCTACAAATGTGATAAGGTCTTTTTCATAAGGCGCCATTTCTAAGCATTCCCAAAAATTCAACCTGGAATTTTCATATAATAACCTGCAACTTAGTTACAAATCACATACTCAGTATAACACTGTGTACTACTTCAGCCATATTAAGCCCAGACAAAATTCACTGGATGTCGCGAGGCTAATCTCATTGAGCCAGCTGTAGGGTGTGAGCCCATCTAATGTGATTAAGAACCTTGCAATTTTCTTGCTTAAACAAGTTGGCAGTCAATTGGCAGTAAACTAAATAAGCCCAGAGACCTGCCTGGACCAACATGGCAGCTTGCTGCAGGGAGGAGAAGTATAGAAACTTCCCTGAGCTTAAGTCTATTTAGTGAACCTATATTTGTACCACAGATGCATACAAAAAGTGAACCTTCATTATATAAGACCAGCCATTCTGCAGCCGTAAAGTGGATTCTTGTCAGGGTTTAGGTACTGCCAAAAAGAGCGTAGTCATCTCTCGGTCAAAGAAAAAATAAAATTCAGGCAATTTGATTGCTATTTTTTATTATTCAATACAGCTTTTTTTCCTATGGCATTTTAAACTGTTGTAAATCTCCATAATCTAAAAAATTACTTTAGCCGCCGCCAGAATTGGATGGTCACAGTTTTAAGTTGCTGCTTTGTTTCAGACAGTTTCATTTGGAAAATAGTGTAGTGTTAAAGAGTGGCATCACAGTTAGCACAATTCCATTTTATTGTTAGTTTTGACAGCTGTCATATATGAAAATGTTTGAATGTTTGCTTGTTTTACTCTGTTTTTCTTAGTGGCCAGTAATCCACTAAATGTCCATAATCGGAATTTCAGGAGATTACAGCTCAAAATTTATGAAGTGTTATACCAATGGGCACATAAATCTGTAATGCCACTACCTTGTGACAATACAACATTTTTTTTTGGAATCATGTGGACTTGTAAGGTAGAAATGACAATATCAAATCGTTTTGAAGAAACGTCAAGGATATGACATTAGCAGGGGATGTTGTGGCAATGTTTCATTATGTTATGAAAAAACCTTGAAGTATGTTCAAATTGTTACCACATAATATTTGACATACATTTCGATGTGACCAACAGAGGACCCCTCCACCAATTAGCAATGTTGTGTTTATGTTTTGAGCAATTGTACTTGTATAATGACACATTTTAAAAGACATGTACATTGTATGTACGCCGGTAGGTCAGTTCTCTCCTTATTGAGAATTGTGACACAACAATCTAAAATCATTGCCAATCTATTTCGGGTCAATTTCAAAAATGTAATAGATCCTGACAGATTGAGTCAAAAACGGCACCCTTGAAAATTGGATGTGAGGCTAATAGCCTTTTCTTTTAAGTTCTTCACGCACGTGATTTAAAATCTAAACAGAGGGTTTGAATACAAATTACCAAGGGCATTGATATTGACAAGAGGGTCTTTTAAAGAATTGCATCCTACTTCATTTTTGCTTTGTCTTCTCTCCACACAATGTTCCTCTATTAAACTTGCATGAACATTAATCATAAAAGTTTGTATTTAGCCGCCCATGGCAGTGAAGCATGAATTATGAATGATGTAAATATAGTTAGGCTCGATCTAATCAATTTATTTAGCGTCAATTTGAATAGAACCACAAATGATCCGGACAACTTAGTGTATAAACAGAGGCCCTTGCAGATTGGATGTGAAGAGCAGAGCCCTCTCTTTAATTTCTTCACTTTCCATGATTTTCAATTTAAACACGGCCTTTTGATATTAATTATCTGGGCATTGATGTTGGCCTCTTACAAATCTGTCCTTAAAAGCATTGCATCCTACTCGACTAAAGTCTTTTAGTAGATACAACTCCATTGCTCTCTTACAACTACCCCAAGCTCATTTATGTCATTCAGCTCAATATAAATGCCTTTATGCTATTATATCAGAAATTGAGCCACTCCATAATCAGTTTCTAAACAATAGATATGGATCGATCTTTTCAGTCAAAAGAGATATACTTGAAAAACTGCACAGAAGCCAAATTTGTGGAGTTCACTTATTATGTGATTTGTGATTAAGGCTAGAGCATTGAACACAATCAATAGTAATTCATAGTCCGCTGGTAGAAGTAACATGAGCATTCACAACACTATTGACAATTTCCTTGTGTCCAGGAGCAAAAGTGGTTTCTTGTGTCATGAAATGAATATAATAGTCCCTGTGTTACAAGACCGCCCCTTCTGCGGTCATAAAGAGGTCTCTAGTGGGGATGCAGTCTCTCGTCGGGGTGCAAAATACATAAAAATACTCCTTAATGCAAAAATACTTTAAACACACGTACCACCAGGGTTGCTTGATTTAACTCATTTGATTTAAAAAATTGAAAAAATTCCACACCTGAATTGACTTTAAATTCATATTATGAGAGAATTTGTGCAGCTGGAAAAAGTCAAGAATATGAACGATCTACAACATTGAATTTTAACTTGATTACATGACTTTTGGGGAATGAAATAAATTTTTCCTATACGGAAGACTTAATAATTAAGAACATTTTATCATTTATTATGTTCTTAGAAAACCACTACACTTGGAAAAATATGACAGCTTGATTTAAAAAATCTGATTAAATCAAATAAATCCAATCTTTATTATTATTTTTATTTAAATCGAATTTTTTTGAAACCATGGGTACCACTGTGTGTACATACATGGATAAAACAAAAAACAAAGGCACAATTTTTTCTTTGGAGGCTTTACAACTAGGACACATTTAAGTTAATCGTAGCACATGGCATCTTTCGCAGGCCCTTCGGATCCTGACATCCAGCTCCATTGATTCGGCATCAAATTGCAGAGACATGCTTCACAATTTGGTTTGCAGAACATGCTTTTGACATAATATAAACCACACTCAGAATTGCGTTGAGATTATTACTTGCTGAGAAGAAGGATGGGTAAAATTAGCAACCAACATGGTACTCAATCTTCGAGTCAAAAAAGGAGTAGACAGACAAAATAAAGCAACTTTGGTATGGAGTTGATGCCAGCATTTTTGTTGACAATTCAGATGACAATGTTATATGCAGAAATGATGACTTTGTTTTCAGAAAATAATGCTGTCTCAAGATTTCTGCGCACTGTTCATGTACTGGTCAACATATTCCATACATTTATTTTCCATTTCCACCATGGGTTATTATCCCTGAAAACAATGTCAGTTTTTCTTCACTAGGTCATCCATGGATTATTCAGGGAGAGATATCGCCTTCTTATTTCATCGTCCTGAAGCTATTGTTGTGGGGTACTGAGCTGGGAGCAATAAGCCTTTCAGAAATGATTGATGGAATTAATGGAACCATATTCAGTGAGTTGATTTTAGCTGAGATTACTGCCATAGGTTTTGCCAAAAATTGTCATGTATTGGATACACTATAACATAATATGATATGTTATAATATAAGCTTATGTGATATAATATAATGATTATATGATGTGATATAAATGATATGATATCGTTATAATATGATTGAATATATTACAATAGGATATAATAGAATTGGATAGAATATGATATTTTAGAATTGAATAGAATATACAAGTTTTACAACAAGGAGTCTTGTAACAACTGCACAACAGACAAACTGCATATTTACCTGGTAGAATCAGAACTGCAGCAACATCCACCATTTCTCTTATTAAGTGCAATGAATATACAGATCACACCTTTCCCAGCCTTCAGGGGAGCTTAGCCAGAAACATCCAGCGATCCATTCCACAGAGTGTCCGGAATACCAGTGGTGATTTATCAAAGGTGACACTTAACCCAGTCCTACACGTGCGTGTTATATCATCGTTTTCATAGATATGTGTTTTTTGAAAACTTCGTTTTGCAGTTAAACCATGACATCAGAGGATTCAGAGGGTATCTGTGATTGTGATTGGTCTTATCTTCAATCTGTAACATATCAGTTCAGAGTTTGACATCACAGTTAATGACAAAGGAATTTAAAACTGTCAGGTACTGTTACTATTTGTGTACAACCACAACAAACAATGCATGTCTAAGCTGAGTGTTGCACCTCATTGTTTTCCAAATAAAATGTGTTGCTGTTTTTCACAAGACACCAGTCATCACAATTTCAAACCGCTTTTTTTTTGTCAGTTATTGCAACTCTCGTTTGAGGCTAAGTAGTTTGTTTGGTTCAGTTACATTTCATTGAAGCACCTTTCAGCCAGGGCAAGCTAGACAAGTGAAACATACATCATCCATGTGTCAATGCACTTCGTCAGTTTCCTGAAATCTGTGCTTGTAATACACAAAATTATTCAACTTAATCTCTGGCATCACAGTTTTGGAATGAAGCAAATTGCAAACTTGACAAACATGTAAATATGAAAACGATAATAAATAATCTCAAAGTGAAGCACTTGCTGGTCATGGTAAATGATCTACAATATATGGGTGATTGGGGTTTTTCTTCAGGTGGCTATACATTAAGAGGTATAATTAGGACAGGGAGAATTGATGAATGGATTATTGGACTTTATGTCCTATAATTTACGATGAACATGGTAGGCTAATTGGGGCAGAAAAGGGACATACAGTACAATACAAAATAAAGTAAGAAAATTTTCTGTCAGAAGTCCTCTTTTTACCTATTTTGCCCTCTTTTCTCCTCTCCATCCCATCCTCCTATGCAGGTTGTCTTGGCAGGGTGCTCCGCCCCAAATCTCCTTACACCTCCCTTTGACTCCTTACAACAACCTTAGCCCACATTAAGAACTCTATTTAGATAGCTACCAATGTAACTGCAATTAGCAGAGGTGCAAAATATCAAGTAAATCAAACACAATAGGGTGATTGAGTTCAAATTGGTGTTGTTTAAATATGATTTTAATGTAATTTTAAAAGGTAGTTTCAAGTAGGTAAAAGTAGGAAGTGATTCAGAGGTAGTCAAAAGGTGTGAAAGGGTAAAGTAGTGGCTAATTCTTCCTTTCTGCTGGGGTAATTGTACTTCATTTTGGATTGTACTTCACGATGAGATGAAGGATGATTTTAATTACTGTCCAACATGGGTCCAAGTGACCCAGCCAGAGCTGGATTCTCATGCTGGACCCAGCAATTTGCAGCCCAAGCAGGCTGTACCAACTGCTTTGGCCAATTAATATGCATAAATTTCAGTTATACTGGGCCATTCGTTGCACATAAAGATCACAGCAACGTTTCAGCAATTAATGATTTCAGATGGTTCTTATTTCAATTCTTCCAACATTGAAATAAAGAATGCAGAACATGTTACAGACACAACATAATTCATTTTTACCTGAAAGAAACAATGAAGATCAAATATTTGAAATATCTCATCTGTAAAACCAAAAATTTAATAATAAAAATTCTACACTGTAGTAAATATTTTTGAAAACTGACATGCAGAAAATGTAGACAGCTAACTTCGAAACTTTTAGATTTGTTGATAATGAAGAGATTTTTACCAAAATGTCAGAATACTCCATCTCTTATTTTTAAAGACAATGCCAACTTGCAAATACTGCAAATGTTACAAAGCTGTTACATGTTTCAAATGTTGTTATCAAGCTACTTTTCAAATACATTTATAAAAAATACCCCTCTCAGTACAGCAGTGCCCTAGCGGTCATCCCTCGTAAAATTTATGGGAATATATAAAGGCAACTTCCAGATCAAAAACCCTGAGGTCAAGTTATCGAGGTACGTATTAGGCCTACATATATGTGTTGATCTTCAGTAACCGAATATCAAAATAATCCTCTGAAACAGCAAGTAACCTTTGATGGGAATCGAACCCAAATGTCAGCATGCTACGTGTATGACCCAGGCCTCCTTACATTTGACTACTAAGACTTCTCACCAGTAAACAGCTAAAAAAAGGTTTTTCTATTCTGGTCCTGACATATGCCGTATCTTTTCAAGGCTATTCTGAGCGAATTGCAGCGCTGACACTTTTTATTGATTCCTTTTGAAAGTCAAGGTTCATAAATATTGACTTTCTTCTACTGAAATGTTTTTCTTCTTGTTGCAATTTTTGTCCCCGATACTTGATATTCATATATTCAAGCTCAATCTTTGTTCTGACAGTTCCTTTGACCTGTCATTCACTGAATCAACAGCCATTCACGCCATAGCTTTTATTTGTGTCTGCCAATCTGAAGAAGTGTTGACTTCCCGCCCTTTTTCATATGACATGATTCGTTATATATTGACATTGGCCCGCCTTATGAAAAAAGTCTTTAAGGATAGTTGATACCAGGCTAAGTTTCTTAGCTTTGGGCCAATTTAAAAACCTTGTTTAGTCAGATGAAAGGCAGCTACAGATGAGAATATAAAGAAAAAAACTGCATGCAATGCATGCACCGTGTCCTCGAGCAATTTAATAACCCCTTATAACTCATCATTATATTGACACATCTCTATAAATTGTTAAAATTACATTCTGTCTATCTATCAATCTATCTATCAATCTGTCTATCCATCTGTCTATCTATCAGTCTATCAATCTTTCTATCTATATGCCTATCTATCTGTCTATCTATCTGTCTATCTATCTGTCTATCTTTAGTAATTGGCCTAAGCATAAATCTCAGGGCGGACGGGCCGAAGGGAAGAAGAAGATGCTTCTCAGAAATCCTCTGCTCCGCAAAGAGGAATTTTGGGGATTAAAGTTAACTATTTTGAGCAGTGAGACATAAGATTTAAGGCAGGGCATCTTTGGCCGCAGTGTAAACACTGGGCATCATAGCTTTGGGTGGTTCTTGCACCTGTGAAATGCTTTTTGATCCACACCAACTTTGACAAGACAATGCCATTGATGACGAAAAAGAGCCCAAGGCTCTCGGACACAAAAAGGAAAAGTAGCAGCATGTTCTCTATATATGATAATGCCAAAGTGGTCACCAATTGGTTTTATCTACTGAAGGAAACCAAATACTTGAACAAGCATTTAGTCTAAAAGCAGAGATTGATCATTGTGGTCACTCCAAACTCCAGAAAAATGTCATTGGCAGGAGCCTGCAGATGAGAATATAAAGGAGGCGCCAAAAAGGAAAAGTAGCAGCATGTTCTCTATACATAAATGATATGCCAAACTGGTCACCAATTGGTTTTATCTACTATAGGAAACCATATAGTTGAACAAGCATTTAGTCTAAAAGCAGAGACAGATCATTATGTGGTCTCTCTGAACTGCAGGAAAATTTCATTGGCAGGAGCCTACAGATGAGAATATAAAGGAGGCGCCAAAAAGGAAAGGTAGCAGCATGTTCTCGATATAGTTACCGTTATGACTGTCTTGGTCAATAAAGTTACAGCACTCCTCATTTTTAGTGCCAGCCACGGATTTCCCTGTGGATGAGTTATTTCAGTTTATTGACGGACCAGACTGCAGGAAAGCCCTCTGGTCAATGAGATATGATCTAAATCTGGAGGGTTCTCTTTAACATAAAAAGCATCAATACATTCCTATAAGCCCAAGAGGTCTTTAGCTGCCTCTATCTGCACTTTCCAATTGTCTTGTGGCAAATTGAGACTGGTCAGATTCTGACCAGAGATGTCAGATGTTATCCAAGACTATGAATGTCAATCATTTGCAATAATCTGCTACATCATCTCCAATGTTTGACAAATTGATGCCTTCCAGTAGAAGTTACAGCTTCAAGCATTCTTTGCCCTTCCTTCCCATTGCTGGTCTGTCAAAATAACATCAACTCTTTTCTGGGTAATTTCTTTGGTGCCACCAAGTTACATAATTCAACAAAAATCATAACCTTTCAGAATTTTGTTTTGCAAGAGAAGATCAAAGAAGAGATAAACTTGTGCATTCCTTTAGAACAAAAGATAAAACAGATTTCTAAGCATGATTCTCAGACAACTTCTTCGGATGAATGAAACTGCAAGCAAAGCATTAGTGCTATTTGTTTAATGCATTGATAATGTAGTACTCTTAGCATTGCGAGAGATTTGAAAATATTCAAAGGGATTTCCGTAAATTAAAAAAGTTTTAAAATAAATTCATTATAAAAATGTGAAAAAAATTGTCTTTTTCTTGTCCCTGTCATGGCGCTTCTGAATTATTGCAACAGGAAGCATTAAATTTGTGAACCTCAAGTTAGTTTTGACAGAAATGCCAGAATGACTGAGCATAATGGTAGCTCCCTCTTATGATCATTGAATTAACTATTTTAGCATTATTCTGCAGGTTCTTTCTAATTATATTCAATCATGAACTTATGGATGAACAAACTACGCCATTCAGACAAATGCATCTTAATGAATTTGTAGTACTTGTCATTAATAATAAGCAGGGGGAGGATAAATAGTGATAGGGCGCCAGGCTGCCGGGTCACCTGGGCCTATGTTGGACTGCTGTTTCAATCATCCTTCACCTCATTGCCGTGTTCTCCTCCAGTTCTTATTATCCCGTGCCATAATTGTATGCTGCTTACCACAAATTTTCAAACAATTTGCAACTGTATGTTTACGGGGTTGCTTCTTATCTTTGTGTTACTGAATGATTTCATATAAACACACAACAGACAAGAAAAGTGAATACGGCTTTGCTGATTGAGAGAAATAACATGAGCACGGAAAGTCGAAATACATACATTTTTCATATTACCATGAATTACAAAAAACTACAGAGCTCTGCAATATCCTTTCCAAAACCAAATGTAAACAGTATGATTCTAGCACCAACATCAATAGAAATGCAAATCACGTCTTTTTCACCCTCGGGGATACTTAGCCCGAAACAACATGCGATCTATCCCGAGGTCTGTCAGGAATACAAGTGGTCATTCATTACAAGTGACATTAACCAGGTCCCTGCAGGTGCACATTAAGGAAGAACGAAGTTTATTCACAAGCACTGATCTGCAACAAGTGAATGTGACCCTCTGATGAATAGTTAAAGGAGGTTGGATTCCAAAATGAATCTGATCAGACAAAGTGTTTGGGACAGTGAAACCAAATGGTCTCCCAGTGGTCAGATTTAGCCTAACAGCTACTGCTAAAATTGGTTTCATTGGGAGATTTTTGTTGCAAACATAGCAAAAAAAAGGTGTTACTCTACCTTTACGAAATGCTTATGGGATACAGCACACATATATAAAACTGATACACCGTTTTGGAACGGAGTTATTGTTTGACACACACTGATAATGTCTTTTGAGAGAGTCTGCCAGACAGACACTGCCAGAACTCCATTCAAAAATCAACAGGGGCGTAGATTTTTCATTTTTGTAGGGGGGGATGATTTCGGAGATCGCAAACTTCGCACATGGCCCAACGGTCCGAAAGTCGAGCAGCGGTAGATTTTGAGAGCCACTCTAGGGCCAAAAAGCCAATATATTACAGATTATCGAAGGTTAGTTTTGAGACTTTTTTTTTCCCACACAACATGCAACTGGCATCATGGAAAATTGCTAAATATGACAGATAATTGTCAACACCAAGTAGTAATAATTTGAAATTCTAGGGGGGGATAATTATATGATCATCCCCCCCAGGTTCATCCTAGGGGGGGATGCATCCCCCCATCCCCCCCCAGGATCTACGCCCCTGAAAATCAAACTGTCCAAACCTTTGACTTGCAATACCCTCTGGCACTGAGTATAAATACATCTTTGCTGGTCCTGACATACCACTTGATATTTATTCTGAGAGCATCCTTGTTCTGACAATTCAAGTCAACAGTCACAAATATTGACATTTTTCCAACTGATTTTTTTTTTTCGCTTCATTTCTTGTCCTGATGCCCTTGATATTCATGAATACATTCTGACAGAATCTTGGTTCTGACAGTTCCTTAGACCTGCCATTCATCGAGTCAATAGCCATTTACAGGGTGAACCAAAAAAATTTTTACACTTCTTTTAGTGGTCATAAGATAATCAATTTTTGCCACAGGACTTTGATTCATGGCTCATTTTGTCGGTAATCATCAACAAATTTCATTTGAAAGTCAAATACGACAGACATACCTGCAGGTGCAGCTGGGTGGCCAAGTGGTTAAGGTTCCTGCCTGCTCCGCTGAAGGTCTTTGCCTGCATGGGTTCGAACCCCGGGTGGGGAACCCAAAATTTTCAGTATACCTTCATGAGCAAAATCCCAGCTGGATGTCGTTCGGATGAGACGTTAAATTGGCGGCCCCTTGTATCAGTGTCTATGCTGGACAAGCAAAAGATCCCTCACATGGGGTAAATGTGTAACATGTTGAGGACTCCCGCTCTTTCTCCCATCTCATCAATCAACCCTCATGAGCGCCCAGAACTGGGCTTAGAGGGCTGCACTTACCATATCTATCTATCTATCTATCTATCTATCTTGCCTTGCTATGTGAGTTGTCCCTGATCTTTGCTGTGCCGAGTTGAAGAGGATGCATAAATAAGGCTGTTAAAAATGTCAATATGAGTGGTCTGAGATATAAAAAACTGCTTATATTTGTTGACTGGTAAGTAAAGAAGCTGGAAACATCAGAACCCCTAAGAATAATGTTAAAAATCTAATCTAACGAAAGGTAAGTGTGCCTGGTCTAGGAGAGATTATTTCACATTAGCAGGAAATATTTGAAAATTAAGGTAAAAAATGTTTTATGTTGAAGTTATAATAAAGTATAGAGGCCTAACATATGCCTTGTTCCTTAAGAACAAATTGCTTTATGTCTAACTCTGAAATTGTGGCACATGAAATGGAGATGTAAGGACTTGATTGGTCATTGTTTGCCAGCAATCTCTCCTTGTGTTGATAATCACTGAGGATGCTTTAATCCAAGTATTGTCATGATATAAACAGAAAATGTAGATGACATACTACACATATAATGGAATGCTGTTTAAGAACCATTTACATTGAATTAATGGAATTTGGGCAATTACTAACCTGGTGGCTGGTGGAGAGCCCTATATTTTATTATACTTAAAGGAGCTGATAAAACATATAGTCAGCCCAGATGAATAATACATCAAATCACAGCTAGAGGAGTACAGACTATGTAACTAGACATTCCGGCCAGTTTAAATTCATGTACAGGATCTCAAAAATTTTCAGTCAAGATTTTGGTAAATTTCAATCAGAAGTTATCTGTTTCCTCCAAGACTTGACTACCTGCAATATAACTAAATCACAATGGCAAGTATAGATGGCATTACCTTTAAGACAGTTAACCTATCAGCTGACTTAATTTTTTTTTATGCAATAAACAGACAAAACTTCTAAGGACATCAATTTCAGGGATAGAGGTTGTATTAAGGGTCACTGTGAGGTCAATTTTGTGACTGGAACAAAATGACTCTAGCAGTGTTTTGTCATTTGTAGGTACATCCTTGTTTGTAATGTCATTAGAAGCATTTGGTTCAAATATAAACAGCTCATTTCTGTTTTTTGTTTTTCATTATGTTCTTTGGCAGTGCCGCATGGGTTTCAAACTTTTTAAGAGAATTTTATTTTCACCGATTTCATTCCTACAGTACAAATTTCTAAAAGTGGCTTGTCATTTAAAATCTAGCCTTAGGTATCTATCCATAGCCTTTTTAAGCTAACCCTAGCTACACTTATCCATAGCTATCCGAAGCTATCCACAATTACTATTGTTTAAACAAGGGGTAAAGAGCTTTTACTGTATACAAAAGAATACAAATGGATAGCTATGGACAGATATGGATAAGATTAGTAATGAATAGCTATAGACAGATAAGTTGAGCCACATTTAGAAGTTTGTACTGTAGTGCCCTTTGGTAGACATCTAGAATGGAACCATGCCAATGAAAATGAACCCAATTTTCAAATACTTGGTGTCAGCCTTTCTTCTTTTGAAAATAATTACCTGGGATCTTGCGAAACGTGCTTCATATCAATAACAGGCTCTGAAAATTACATTAAGATGTTTTTCTCTGAAATTTTAGCTTTGTTAATTTGGCTTGTTAAAGGAAACTGGTTGTGGGATGTGTTTGTGCATCAATGCATCTAATTTGAAAAATAATGCCGAATAGAGTCTGAATCTATTTATTTATAGTCGAATGTCAACAGAATAATTCACTCAGCCAATCACATTCCTTATCCAGTCACTGTAAAAGGACATCCTGTGGAAATGTGATGCCCTGGCAGGATTACACTGCGAAATAGACTTGAGAGTTCCAACCAAATATGTCAGGTCATCTCTTCTACAAGCTAATGGTCCACCGTCATCAGCCTGAAATTAAATCAATAGAAGAGAAAGTGCACAAGAGAAATTGTTGTATTAATTTTACTAAAAAAATGACTGATCCAACCGCAACTATTATCCGTTAAAGTCGGTAAAATTAGGGTAGGGGGTGAACATTAGAGCTACCAGTGAAGGTAGACAGGGCTTTGCAGTTTTTGAAATTATAATTTCTTGTCCGATTTTAACGAAACATAAATTCTGTCCCCGCAGACTTGAAATAAACTAGAGGTCAACATGATAGGGGCATAGGAAAAGCGTACGTAACACTAATGGGTACGGGATACACTGCAGCAATTAGGTGCAGTGCCTCTTATACAAACTGCTTGCAGTGTGTGATTCACTGCAGTTATGTTACACACCTTTTTTGAAGGAGCCAATGAAGTACTGCTGCTTCTTGTCATTCAGCCTTGTATCAAGGGTAGCTTAAAATATACTAGTGTGTGTTTCAAAATTGACACACACAGCTGTGGAAGCCTAATTGATAAATTGAACTAATCTGAATGAACAAAATAATGAATCCCCCAGGAAGTGGAAATACGATCAATGGTTTATCAAGAAAAGTAATGAAGTGTGAAAAATTCAAGAGAGAATATATCTATAAGTTAATTCTTTGGTGTTTTGACTTGCATTCTTCAGTTGGTGTCACACTTTCTGTCTTTCAGTTTTACTAGCAGCATTGCCATGTTTCGATTGTGGAGGGCTAAAACTTATTTATTTATTTCACCAAAATTGAGCAAGAAATTATTTATTTCAAAGATACTCCAAGTCCAAGCGTCCCCCCCCCCCCAGTTATTAAATGATCTCCCCCTTATGTGATCAGGTAACCAACAATAAAACTTATTTCTTTTTGCAAAATATGGCTTGATACTATTAATAGTAGGATTCATGTCTTCATGGGTTTTATGCCAGTTTTTAGAATTAAAAATGTGTACTGAGAATGCAATGATTGAAAAAAAAAAAATTAAACTTGTGTTTTATTATCTATAGTGATCTACTGAAGTATATTATAGAATATATTTTATAATTTACTTAAATAAAAGGGGTCCATCTGATATATATATGTCATTGACTCAAAAGACAGATTTTTGAAAAGTATTGCTAAAATAGCCAAAATTAGTAAATTCCTAGTTTGCCATTTATTGCCACAATAGATGTAAAAACTTAGTGCCAGTTAAGTCTAAAGAAAGTAAAATGTAAAAGCTGAAAATGTAATGAAATAGATTGACATTGGAGATTTTTTTTTCAGCACAGATTTTGTCCCAAACCTGCTAACAAATTTTTCCACCAGGTGGAGTTCGGTATAAAGTCCTACTGCATGCCACCTGTGCTGATGTAAACAAAACCATGTGACAGGCTTTATGGTAATGAGCCATTTGCAGCCCTGATTGGGCAGTCCTGGAGAAGGGGCGGGCTTTATATTCATGATTGAGGTAAGAGGGGGTGTATGAAGAAGGAGGGGGCGGAATTAGGACCATGGAAGAAATGACAGTGGAGAAATATTCAGGGAAAATCACAATTATTTTACCCATTTATGGAAAAGTGAAGTTAGTGACAATGCATTTTGTAAGCCTACACATTGAAATGGGGCATCTTGGGAAACATATATTGAAAGGGGAACCTTGTAAGTGACCTTAGTGTGAAGCAGCACTGTCAAGAAATTTCCAAAGTGTGTAAGTTTTCTTTCCAAGGAAAACTATATCACTGCTTCAGCAAGCTGAACTGCAGTAATAATAATGCCTATGGGGTGGAATTCTTTCTGTTGTATAATTTGATAATCTGCAAATATTTCTCATCATCATTTACTCAAAATAAATTATGTCCTTTAGCATTTCTGGGAAAACAATAATTTCCCATCATGATAAAGACTACCCCCCCGCCCTTGCAAGAAAAAGATATCTTATGGTCGCCCTCTAAAGCCAAAGAAGATATAAAACTCACAAAACAGGTTCCAGTATATTCATCCACAACACAAACTTCTGTAAAGTTATTTACAGGACTTCCACAATCACCTGGGCTGACCACATTGGCCTGACTGTATTTCAGCACTCTGCCTGAGGGATAAACAGCTAAAACAAAATAATTGAATGAATATAAGTCAGACAGGACTCTACCTAAAGGATTACCAACTGATACAATAGAATGGAATGAGTATATATCTGCCTAAAGGCTTATACCATCTGAGAAAATAATAAATGAAGTCCACCTAAGGGATTACTAGCTGAAACAATGAGTATGAATTAGCACAGGGGACATGTATACAAAACTGTCAATGCGTATAAATTTGTGACTCGTTATTCATTAAGACCACTTTAATCTCTCATACAGAGTCATTTTCCTCAGGCTAGTATGCAATCAAACAGAGAATCATTATGAAGTTATGCCAACAGTCTCCATCCAAGCTAAATTAATATTTCTATAAAACCTTCATTTTTGAAAGATAACAGACTAGCTACCGGTAAATCCCCAGCCACAGTAGTAGCAGTTTCCTCCAACATAGTCATAGTCATCCTGAGGTGCCAGGGCAATGGTCTGGATGTAGGGATTTCCTGGAGCAACCGGCCTGCTCAGCTTCACCAGGGCAATGTAGTTGTCCCCACTTGGTTCCTAGATTTATTGGGAGAAATAATGTTAATCAGGAAGATGATATGTAAGGAATAACAAAACCATCGTATTGTTGATTACATATACCGACCCTGACAATCTGCTCAATATCATAGACCTCAGGTTGACCTCCGTTGTTAAAGTCACCAAAATCATGAAGACCAAGTACAACCTGATACGTTTCCCTGTAACAATAAGAAGAATAGTCTTAGATAATGTCTTATCCTTGATTATTTCAGATGCATAAGGATTTTATCCAGCAAAATTTGATCAATGATGACCCAGTTTGTGAGTCCTATCCATTATTTGTTTTAGTACACCTGTACAGTACATACAGATTCAATGCAGAACAGTTATGACCCAGTAAGAGTTTCCTACTAATAATTAATTTAAGGACATACGGATTTGTTCCAACATTGGGTTGATCAGTTATGACCCAGTTTGGGTCAATCAGGACTCCGCCGCAACGAAATTCACCATTGCTCCGAAACTGAATAAAAAATAAATATCAACTAGGGAGTGATGGAATGCAATAAACATTATATCTCAAAAGAGCTATTCAGTATAATCGGATTCACAGATTTGACACTTTAGCAGCTTGTGTAACCCTACCATTACACCTCAGCTATTTCATTATTAAACAGGGATGAGGCCAGGTAATAGGGGTATCAGACAAGCCATCAACCAAAGCTCCAAGTGTAACAGGAGTTGAGCTATGGCAAAATGTCATGGTGTCGGACGTATACCGGACGTATACCGTGTGATGTACATCCGTCACCATGACATTTGGCTTGTAGGTCAGCTCCTGTTACACTTGGACCTTTGGTTGGTGGCTTGTCTGATACCCTATTACCTTGCCTCATGCCTAGATAACAATGAAATAGCTGAGGTGTAATGGTAGGGCTACACAAGCTGCTAAAGTGTCAAATCTGCAAATTGGACTTTACAGAATTGCCCGAAAATGAAGTTATCGAGATTTTTTTTCACACACAAAGAGAAATAATTATTTCCCACACTGTATTGACTGCAAATTAAATTCAAAGGATTACATTGTATCTTTGAGCAAGTTAGGTAGTAAATCGCAAAGAGTAGTTATGAACCGTAAAGGACATTTGTACATAGTATCTAAAAGTTAAAGGAAAGGAGTTAGGTCCACGTTTACGTCACACATGAACAAATTAAAAGTAGATTTTTAAATTTCCTCGCATTTATTGTTTTACAACTGCTCGCTGTTAAATTTCCATATACAGTGCATTAGAACGTTCTCAGCAGATAATGCACTTTAAACATGTAATAAATTAAACAAATTAAATTATAATTAAATTTCATTTTCTTATTGACTCACTTGAATAGCAGCCATGTAAGGAAACTGTCCTGGAAAAGCATCTGTGCCATTGATGATCTTTATGCCAACATCATCAGGGATACCTTTGCCCCATCCAACTTAATAGAAAAAATGGAGAAAATCAGCTCAGTATTGATGATCTTTATGCTAACATCATCAGGGATAACTTTACCCCATCCAACTTCGAAAAAAATCAGCTAAATATTTTACATATCCTACATGTTTCAGAGTCTATCACAAAATAAACATGTAATATCTATACATTTTACCAGAAATATCCAATCGAAATGGATTGGATTGATTTAATGAGAAAAAAGGGAGAAAATAAGCTGTTCATTAATTTTATCAATTCAAAATTTTACTAAAATTGGCTGGTCAAAAAGGATGAAATTGGATATTAATTATTAGTCCATTTTGTATATTCAGGAGTGTCCTTCTATGTTGCAAATTGATAAAAATTAACATATATTAATTGTTTGCTTAACATTTACCAGTTTTGCATATGTTTGGTCAAAAATTCAGTTCGGATCCATGTTCGAGTGGAAAACAATTAGGCCTACTAATCAGAATAAGAGTAACAATGACAATAATTTTTGTATTGGAATGTAATTAATTAATAGTAGCTGATCAGCTGATACTGTGGTTAAAAAAAAACAACCTAGAGCAATAATAATGCAAACAATAACAATCAAACTTTTACAATGTCAGGGAATTAGAAGAGTGCCTGACTGAGCATAAATTTAGTGATATACCCAACCAATACACAATTATGTCCGTACCTGATGCCAGGGAGAGGAATAACAACACAGTCTTCATGGTGATTTTATAACTCTGTTACAGTCAGTTTATTACAAGCCATTTTATACTCTCCTGCCTGCTGCTCTACTTTCTATGCTATCAATATAAATGAACTTATTCTTGAGAATTCACCAAATGTCTCAGTGATTTAATTATTATGGCAACACTAATTGCTCCCACTTTCTGAACTAGGACTTCTTATGAACAGCAAAAAAAAAAGTATCAAAAACAAGGCATATGTCAGTCCAGTCCAATTTGTATTGAAAACTTTACCTAATAAGTGTGCATTGTTTTTTTAAATATTAATTTGACTATATGACAACAACATTACATGTCTTCTGACTTAATATGTTTCTATTCATGAGACCATGTAAGATTGAATTTTTCAAATATATCATATTTGTGTCAAACGTGGTGACATTAACCTTTCATTGCTGTGTGACTTGATATATATAAAGAGTTTTGAGGCCTTCAGGGATTTAAAATGAATAATTTCAAGCAAATAAATTTTGTGTTAAACGTGGTGAAATTAACCTTTCATTGCTGTGTGACTTTATATATAAAGAGTTTTGAGGCCTTCCGGGCTTTAAAATGAATAATTTCAAGCAAATAAATTCTTTCTTGATAGTCACAAAATAATTTCTGGTGGGGGTACATCTGAACAGAGAAGTTGTTTGATTCAGAAACAAATATTTGGAAAAATATTTAAAGAAAACTCAAAGCCCCCTGGAAATTTAATGGTCACTCTTACTCTTTGTCCAATCAGAAATATGCATAATTGTAAAATTGTGTGTGTCTGACTGTCTGTATGTTAATAACTGCTAAAAATGAGCCATTTTCATCATTCAATGTACAGGGTGGTCAAAAAAAAACTTTACACTTATGAATAATTTTTTGGATGACGTTCATTGTAACAAATGCTTATTTTTCAATGCAAAAACAACTTGTATAGCAAAGAATAACTCTTCTAGAGACAATTTATTCATTCGGAGGTCCTTTTGGACTGATGACTTTTCTACAGTGGGCCTAAATGATGCAGAGGTGTCAAAAATGTAACTCTGTGTCCTTTTTTCCCATACAAACGTAATGGATGCCTTTATTGGGCAACTAAGATCTGTGGTGTCTTGCAGGGATCTGTCTCTAAGTTTGCCCGTCCAGAATAATCACATTGATTGAGATCTTGTGATAACAGGGGCCATATTGTCCCGCTGAGAAACTTGACAGAGCGAACCTTGAACCAGTTCTGGGCTTTCCAAGGGAGTGTGGCTGATGTCCCGTCTTGTTTGAAGATCAAATTATCTGTGGCACTGAATGTCTTATCTGTCCAGGGCTTTAGATGCTCTTTCAAGATGTTAATATGTACTTTTCATGTCATTTCAACACCCTGATCATCCACCTTCAGACGGCTTTGTTTTAAAATCTTACAATGGCCATAGTGAAGTCTGAACTAGCTCTAGTACCTTCTGGTTTGCGCAGAATTGTGCCTCTGTCTTCTAAATTTCATTTTATGTGGTATTTATTTTGTCCTGTGAAGCTCAGTAGCTTCAAAATTGCTGATGGGCCATGAACAACCCAGAGTAGTAAAAACGCAGGAGCAGTCCCGGCTTCCAGTTTGTCTGCTATCAAAAAAGTAATGAACCGTTTTGATTATTAACCAATTTTCCAAAGATCTAACATACTTGGCTTGTATACGCAATACATACCCAGGCACTGACTCAATCATGGCAGCCTGGAAAATGAAATATCAACTGTAAAGTTTTTTTTTGACCACCCTGTAGTGCACCTTGTACTCAGATAACCAACTCTTTTTTTTTCAAGTTCATGCTGTCCTATATGTCAAGTTCACACAGTACTATATACATGTATATCGAAATCCTGGTTCCAGATCTAAGACAAATAAACAATTTTGTCCTTTTTTTCTCAGCTTCCAAGAACAGATCGTAAAATATTTAGTAACCAGCGAAAACATAGTCAAAATAACAATAGATAGAAACTAACTTTTATTGCGGAGTTGGCCCCCTAGAAGCTACCCTCTATGATTGCAAAGAAAATATATTATCGCTCTTCAACAATACTTATGAACTCTTTCGGGGTCTGCAACTCTCCATGCCGATTGTGTGAGATAAGCAGATGCAAGAAAACTGTTTCTTGATCTGCCAGCACCATTGCTTTTTTCATTCTTTGCTTATGTTGTGTGTGACAATCCACATGCATCTCAAGAAAGCATAAAGAAGGGGCTGCCCATCCAAGCAATGCTAAGTGAAGAAAGGGTGGCACTCCCAAGAAATTCTAACCAAATTGGTGGCAGTTGTTTCTTTTTTTTTCTTCTCACTCTCTGTTTCATGTATGACTTTCAAATCAATCTGGTCACTGATATCTTCTTGCATTTTCACATCCACAAGCAAACGGTTGGTTTTCAAAAGGTTGAGGGGGGGTTGCAAGTTACTGCTGCATGGAAACAGCACGGCGATACTCTCAGAATGAATGAAGGGAATGCTGCAAACCCACAATAGCATTTATCCCCGATGAAAATTAATCGGAGAAGGCAAAAAAAATAGTCAGATGATCAAATTGACTGAGTGCTGGCAGTAATATTCAATGACTCAGACTCAGACTCAGATGTAATTTATTTCGATATTATACAACATTACGCCCCTCGTACATTAAAAAACAAACAAATGTATAAAGAGAGAGGAGACCCTACCAAAGCACTATGTGCTGCTACTGGAGGGCCACCTATACATCATAATTATTTTATACTTCTACCAAGCGCATCCATGTGAGTCGTCAGGCATCCAGATCCAACATTGCCCTTCAGGTTTAATTCGTAAAAAAAGAAAGTAATTCAAGTTTTTGAATGGAATAAGATGGAATAGTATTGAATACTAACTCAGTACAGATATGTTCCTAGGAGGTATAAAGGTGCACTTCTTATGTTCTGTTGCAAATATAGCAGTCTTGAATATCACAGTCACATGAATAATTACTTATTATCTTATTTTTGGTATAATGCTTGAAACCATCAAGTGAATGAGTATATATTTTGTCTTTAATAGAACGATCTGAAATATTGTTACAGGTAATTTCATTAGTACGCGATTCTTGAGTTCTAGACCCATCAAATACATGACATTTTTAGTTGATCTGATTGGTTCAGAAACAACAGAACGTCACACATTGGAATTATCAAACGTAGTAAGTACCAGTTTAGCATTGATTCCTCACAGTCAAGTGTGAATGACAAGAATCGCATGGTAATGAAATCGCCTGTAAAGAAATGTGAAATTTTGTATCTGATGGATTGTTTTGCAAATTCATGACTAATTGTAGGTAAATGAAAACTATTTTGATTTCTGACATAATGATCATGAATATTCTGTGTTTTTTTAAATATACCTGAATGAAAGTATCCCGGCAATGACGGACTGTCACATATACAAAATTTTGAAAACTAATGAATTTGGACTACTCAAGGATGACATCATATATATATGTTATATTTCTTCATTTTAATTGAATAAAAACTAGCAGAGAGTATAAGAACCTTTTATCAGACATACAAGGAAGACAGTATGAGTGACTGAACCAAAAGGAGATTGTGCAAACTTTTTCTGAATGAATATAACACACAATGAAAAACCCCTCGTACAGCAAGAGTACTTACTGACCCCAATCTCTTCCGCCAAACAGCGTAGCTGTGAGGAGACTGGTAGAATGCAGGGTCATGCAAGAGTAAATTCAGTTCTTTTATATTTAAACTTCGCATCTTCAGGCATTTATATCAGCTTTACTACTACAGATAACAGAACATGCACGGTCAAAATAGACACTTGGATGTGTCAGTTTCATCTTTCAGGGCAGTTGTTCCAAAATTTGGGAACATATAAATTGTGGCCTGGCGGTTGCTGCATCCGATTTCTTGCAGAGTTCACTGCATCGCACCTCACTGCTGTTGATCCTTGTTAGCATGAACTCTTGTGTGCAGAGTAACATTAGTGCATGGCATAGAAGCAACAGATTGACAAGAGGTTTGTCTGAATGGAACATGTAGGAAGTAAATTGGTTGCAGAGAGGCACAAATACCTGATGTTTTTTTCTTTTTTTCTGGAAATTCAATTGGATGGGGTAAAGGCATCCCTGATAAGTTTCCTTACAAAGTCACCATGCACAAAAAAAGTAACACTCTATTAAACTACCAATGAGATTGCAGGGTTTTGCCAGAAAAAAAAAATTGTCTGAATGTTATCACTCAATTTCCTCGCTCTGTAAAGCAAGATGTATTGCAAATGCTGAGCTTGGAGCTTTCATCCAACTCAAGAAGTGTTCATAGAATCGAATTCAGGAATCTGTTTCATGTTTTCTTCAAGAGAAATACACTTGGCTCTTCTGTGATCTTCATTCTTTGGACATGTTGAATTCTGCAATTTTCTGAGAGGGAAAAACTCTTTGTAGAAATGTTGTAACAAATTTGAAAAACTTGACACTTAAATTTATTATGCTGACAAAGGAGAAATTCTGGCTTGAAAGTTTTGGAGATCCATATAGAAGTTCTGGAGAAATGATGAAAGTATCCTTTTTTTTTTCATCTATGTGATACTTTTTTTTCACCCTACAATGTAGGACGTGTGTTACTGCAATTCACATTTAATTGGTATCAGTGCTTACCTGAAAGTATGTGAAACGGGTTATGCTTTGCCTTACATTTTCAGCCGAAATCACAAGGACTGATTTGCCATCAAAGTTATGTGTCCAAAAATGTTGATTAGGATCGACACATAAAACATAGAGAATAGAATAGAATAGAGAATAGAATAGGATAGAGAATAGAATAGAATAGAAAATATATGCCAGTATGTCTTACAACAAGGGGACTCATGACAGCACGTGAACCGCAGAACAAACTTTACTAATGCTGGAATCAGAACTGTAGCAACATCCAACGGTGCTCTTATAAAGTGCAATGAATATGCAGATCACACCTTTCCCTGCCTTCAGGGATGCTTAGCCAGAAACATGCAGCGATCCATTCCACATAGTCTCCGGAATACCAGTGGTGATTTATCAAAGTTGACACTAAATCAAGTCCCACAGGTGCATGTTAAATAATCTCAAAGTGGAATCCAAGCCCTTGCTGGTCAAAGTGAATATAGCATATGCATGATATAAGGGTGATTTGGTTTTTTTCCGGTATTGATGCACTAACGAGTCGAATTCAGATAAGAAAATTTATGGATGATTGGGCTTTACATCCTGTATTCTGGGTGTGTTATTTGGGACAGAAGAAGGACCAAGTGATGAAACAAGGAGAAATTCAATCTTCTGCTTAAGCGGAGTATTAACAATTTAACATGCAAATTTTCCGTTACACTGAGCTATTCTTTGCAAAGAAGTACTACGGCAAAGTTTCAGCAATTGATGTGTTCAGACACTTCTTGTTTCCATACTTCCAACTTTGAAATCAAGTATGCAGAACATATTACAGACACAACATGATTTGTTATTCTCAGACAATAATAATGAAGATCAAATATTTGAAATATCTCACACAGGAAAATCAAATATTTGCAAATGAAAATTCAGAATTTCTTTGAATTCTGAAATGCAGAGAGCTAACGCGGAAAGTTTTAGCCGTGTGGATAATACAGACATTTGTCAAAATGTCAGGATGCTTAGCCTCCTAATGAATCTTTTTTTTTTCACATTCTCTTTCAAATTTCAATCTGCGTAACATTTTCGTGGAGGACCTTTTTGTGTTAATTGTATATAATAAATGACAGAGATCAATATTTTTGACTCAAAAGACTACCAAAAAGATTGTTCCATTCCTTCCAGATTCCAAAACTATAAACATTCTTCTGAGAGTCCAATAGTTAATGCTCTATGATGAGATGCATTTAAAACATGCTGTACAGAATGAACTCACATTTACTTCAGGCTTCGGCCTCGATGAATATCTCCGGTCAAGTAAAACCTAAACTTGACCTCAACCAAAGTCCATAATTGTTGCATACTATCTGCCAGGAAATATCTAGATATGATTAATTATTTTCTGATTCTGACACACCCAGTGTCTTTTGAGTATTATTTTGTGTAATCCGGGGCTGACTCTTCCTTATTTTCCGTTCTCCAAATCAAGAGCAGTAAATATTGACTTCTATTGAATATTCTTCCATCTTGCTGTATTTCTTACCCTGATACTTGATATTCATATATTCTGGGACAATCTTTGTTCTGACAGTTCCTTTGACCCGTCATTCACTGAGTAAACAACCATTCACCCCGTAGCTTTCATTTGTTTTTTCCATTCAGAGGGAATGTTTACGTTGTGCCCTTTTTTCATCTGATCTGAATCTGTACCATTTTTGTGTTGACCCATATTATTTTTAAAAACCCTTGTGTGGCAGGGGGAAATCGGATTAAGTTTTGTTATTTTTTGCTTGGAGCAATTAGCCAAGAAAAAAATTGCCAAAAAAGCCAAATCTTTGGCAGAATATCGGATTCTGAACATTATATCAGATATCAAAACATAGCATCCTGGCCATAATTCAACGAAGTTCTGGAATTTCGGGGAGATTAAAAAAAAGGGTAGAAAAGGCACAACATTCCTTGGTGAAATAGTAAGTTGTTCGTACAACTCATTCTAAGAATTTACTTCACATAGATAATTTTGTGTCATTCTATGCAGATTGATGACACGTAGCATAAACATTTTACGAACCATATCTTTAAAAAAAAACAAGAATGAGGAGGCAAACACAAGAAAAGTTATAATGAATATTTTTTAAAGGTGGCATAAAGCTTTTAATGCAAACTCTTCTAGATGTAAGTTATATATGAAATTTCAACAATAATATCTGAATGAAAACAATCTTTGTCAGGTCATTGGAACAACTTATCTCAATCGATGCTGATTGCACAACTTATTACAAAATGACCAAATTGCCCAAAGTACTGGAACAAAGCTGAATTACAATGCAACTGTCTAGATATATATCTTAGTTATTTTGAGCCAACAAGGCATCATCTTATTATCATTATTATATGATTGAGAAACATTAATGAGAGCGAATGATGCACAGCTGTGGATCAGTAAATAATTATCACAGTTCAAATAAAAATAAAAACAGGGGCCGATTGCCCCAAACTCATAGTTGTGTTCAAATAAGTTACAGCACTCACGTAACACCATCGATGCATTGACTTCTGTCCAACATCTCATGATGTTATTTCTCCAGTAAAGGTTTTTGCCTGCAAGGTTTCAAACCTTAGTTGGGGAGCCCAAAATTTCAGTTGACCTTCATTAGCAAAATTCCAGATGGATGTCATTCTGATGATATACTGCATTTGCAGTCCCATTAGATCAACTTCTATGCTAAGCAAGTAAAAGATCCCTTATGTGAGGTACACGTGTAAATATGTCTCTGACATCTTATCAATAAACTCTTGTTAGTATCCAGAACTGGGCCTAGAGACTAGCACTTGAAATAATCTATAGATCTATCATTGTGAGCTCGTTCTCATCTCCTGAAGATCTCATTAGAAGGAAGATAGAGATGAGAATATAAGTGAGAGACAAAGAGTGAAAGCAGCTGCATATTTTCCATAAAGTCATAGGCCAAGTGGTCAATAAAGTTACAGCACTCTCCATCTTTATTGGCAGATTTTGATTTCCCTGCGGAAAAGCTCTTTTTGCCTTATTGACTGACCAGACTTACAAGAAGGCCCTCTGGTCAAAGAGATATGATCTAAATCTGGAGGGTTCTCTGTAACATAAAAAGCATCAATACATTCCTATAACCTCTAGCTGCCCCTGTCTGCTCTTTTCAAATAGCCTTGGGGCAGATTATGACTGGTCTGTTACTGGCCAGAGACGTCAGATCTTATCCAAGTCTGCAAATGTCAATCGTTTGCAATAATCTGCTCAAATCATCTTCAATATCTGCCAAATTTATGTCTTTCAGTATCAGTAAAATATATCGACTCATTTTCATCCTCATTGCTGCTCTTTCCAAATGACAACAACTTCCAAAACAAAATAGATTATTTTACTGTTTTTGTAGAATTTTTCATTACTGTTAATTCCCTTCTGACAAGCCAACTGTTCAAGCACCTTCATTTAGATTGTTTTAGCCATCATTTGTGAAAGTTTTGTAATACTTGACATTTTAGACAGGGCAACTATTTGTACTACAAGTTCGCTTATAATATTTGCATGGCAGCTTTTTCTTGCATGTATATCATAATTTTAGTCATTGATAGCAGTAACCATGATGAGGCTGGACCACCATCTATATCCATGCAGAAGTGGTTAAATTTATTCCACATTATGGCAAGTTTTGGCTATTCACAATGGGAAAGGGAATATGTGATTAATCGCTTTGGCGCTTTAGCCCGCAGTGTGATAAACACATACTCTTGAGCCAATGGTGAAAAACCAGCTTATACCATGAGACAAACCGTCAAACAGTCTTGAAAGCATGAGATGATAAGTTGACAACAAAGAATATCGATGGTGAAAGTGCAAAACCTCGTATGTCAAAATTTTGCGATTTTTAGATTTTGGGTGGAATGACTATTTCAATATCCAATACATGTTGTAAATTGGTCACCTTGCCAGTTTGCTGTTTTTTGAAGCTGTAACACACTGGTAACAGAATGATTTCACCAAACCTTGTATGTCGATTTGTTCCAAAAAGTGAAAGTGCAAAACCTCGTAACTCAAATCAGAACTTAGAAGCTCATATTTTCGGATATTTCAACTTTTTTTGAAAAACAATGATTGCGGCACTTTTTTATGGCTCTCAGGAAATTTCCCTATTAAAAAATCTATACCTCCCTATATTTGTTTTAGTGATGTAGGCTATTGAAAAAAATTGTGCATGAAAATTTGAAAAATTGCTGTTTTTCTCATTCTTGCTATTGTAGCCACTAATTAAAACTAGCAGTTGTTATTTATTATGGTCAAATCATAATTTTTACTACATAGCTATAGATTGGAAGTACTTTTAATGCTGCAAGTTGCTTAGAAATGTGATAAATGATCGAGTTACGAGGTTTTGCACTTTCACTAACTTGCAAAAAGTGATAGTGCAAAACCTTGTAACTCGACATTTTCATTCATATCTGATGGTAGCATCAATGCAGGGGTCAATTACCTATGACAAAAAATTATGCTAAAACAGGGTCTCACTTTCTATAAATCACGTAGAGCCTAACTCGCATATAAATGAACATTACCATAAAAAATTATCTGTGATAGTTTTTTCCAATTTCTGAAAAACAGCTTTTTTTGACTTACGAGGTTTTGCACTTTCACCATCGATATGCAATTTATTGCCGTGATAATTATACAGGCTTAATTGTGATTGGTTGATAAAGGCGTCAAATGTTATAATATCCCTTACATGATTGGCTTATATTTACTTTGTAAACCCCAGCATGATATGTCAGAGGAATGTCATTAACTAACTTTCAGTGGATCATGCAAATTATTCACTTAATACAGAAGTCTTTGCTTTTCAAATAAATTCTCCAGTTCAACTTTTCAGTTCACCACACTTCGAAGTAAGAGATTTGAAGCTCGAGTTAGCTTGGGGGCTGCATTAATTAAACTTAAGTTACAAAATTCAACAAAATACAAACATTTCAGAATTTCAACATGTTCAGCAACAGAAGATCTAAGGAGTGCATTCCCTTAGAACAAAACATGAAGCAGATTTCCGAATCTGATTCTCAGGCAACTTCTTGAGGTAAATAGAAACTGCTGGTGAAGCATTATTGCTATTCTTTGAATGAATGGATGATAAACCACACTTGGGCAAATTTGTTGTTGAGCAACTTGTAGCCTTATTGATACTCAGTTGGTGACTTGTTTGGAAAGCATTGAAAGTATAGGATATGACCTCACAAATTGCTTGTGAATCATGGCGTGTAACATGGAATGGATAGCAATATGACCTCACAATTGATATTTCCGTCTAATTCTGTAAGCACTTGACATTCATCTGCTGTAAGATTTGCAAAGCAGCAAACTGTAACCTCAATGTGCTGGTGAGACAAAAACGAAAACAGTATGATTCTAGCACCAGTATCTACCAGCTCCCAGCGATGGAAATGCAGATCACGTCTTTTTCTCCCTCGTGGATATTTAGCCAGAAACAGCACGCGATCCATCCCCGGGTGCACCAGGAATACGAGTGGTCATTCATCAGGAGTGACATTAAACAGGTCCCTACAGGTGCACCTTAACTTGATTAAGGATAACCATAGTTTATTCACTTACACTGATCTGCCGCCAGGTAAGATGACCATTTGCTGAATAATGAATTGAAAAGTCAATTGTAGCAAATGCTCTCCAAATGGGAACTCTGAAATTAACCGGATCAAGAGAGGTGTTTCAGAGAACAGTGCATCTCTCTTTTAAAATTAATTATCAACCAACTTGACTAAAAAGAAGAAATTGAATCAGGTGAACTTTGTAAAAAAAAAACCTTTTCAAATGAGTTATAATCGAGAGTGAGTCAAGATTGTTGTCAATGAAATCTAGAGATATTAAGCAACCTGGATGGCAAAGCACTCATTGGAATTAAATATGAAAACTATCATAACAAAATCAAACATAATTCCAAAAATTGTCAAAAAGAACTTGCATAAAAAATATCAAAATTAATAAAATTCAATAATTTGCAACAAAACCTCACAGCAGTTTCAAGATACAAGATGCAAGATCTATACAAAGTTTTATTTAATCTCAGACTTACAAAGACCACATTAGCAATGAAAGCTATTTAGTCCGAGGCGATTAACATAACAGCACAGAAAGAAGATATATATTAAGAACATAAGCATTGTTAAATAAAACCATTTAGTCCACACAGATAATTTGGACCAGTAAAAACATAGTCTAGTGGACAAATAATAGTTATTGTGTTACCCCATCAGTATAACTGCAGTAATTACATATACAGCTGGGGCCACTCCAGTCTTTTATCAAACCTTAAAACGTTTTCATATCTGTAACACTTTAGAGACCTTTGGGAGCAAAGTTACTCTTTGAAACACAACTTATATTCATTCCGAGATTCCACTCTCTTTGCAAGACAGTTTCGGACGACCCTTCAAGACATGAGCGCTCAAAGCCATTGACTTGCATTACCCTCTGGCATAGAGTAAAGATACTTCTCTTCTGGTCATGACATACCACTTGATATTCTCAGACCGTCGTTGTTCTGACAGTTTTGCCGCAATTTATTCCTCAACTCAACAGTCACAAATATTGACTTTCTTCAACTGAATATTCACTTTTTTGCTTCATTTCTTGTCCTGATGCCCTTGACATTCATATATTCTGAGTGGATATTTGTTCTGACAGCTCCTTTGACCTCCCATTCACTGGGCCAACAGCCAGATATTCGCCCAATATTTATCAATTTCAGCTCTCTGTAAAAAAATGTTCACTTCAGTTTTTTTTTTCATCTTATCCTTTGGCAGTGTTGCATTGGTGGGAAGGGACAGGGCTTTGAAGTCCTGTATTTATTCATTGATTCACATAATAGGTCCGTCTCACATGAGTTGTATTTTCCTGAGAACTAAACCAGACTCCCATGTCTTTTGAAGGCAATGAAGAACTGACAAGGTAATTTGAATATAGCGGTTTTACTAAAAATAAGTCCTCTGTTCGAGGTTGTATTGCACTGGGATAAAAGTCTTAATGCATGAAGCTGGGCTTATTTGACTGGCACTGTGGATCAGGTTTCAGAGATTAGATGAAAGTCGAGCAGTCACAAAAGTTTTGCCACCTTTACAGCTACCCATGGTACTTTTATAGTTGGAAAAGCCATGATCTAACACATACTTATTGCCTGTTAACGTCCTGTTTGTTTGAATATAGCAAAATGTTAAAAGTCATGGTTATGGGAGCATATATGGTTTAGTATCAATTAGACACCAATTTGGAGGGGTCTAACATGCATTTTTGTCCGGAGGGATTGATCTAATTGACACAAAATGCATGTTAAACCACAGGCATCAACAATCTGTTTCATGTGTGATATGTTCCATTCCACTGCCACTTCTCTGATGCCTATCACTAATAGAAAAGGTATGACAGCTTGCTTGAACTGTTCCAGACTGAACTGGTACGTTGTCACTGCAGCAGACGACAGAGGTAACTGTAAAATCCAGTTTAAAGACAGTGGTAGCAGACCAAGTAGGTACAAAGTATGTTTTTGTCCAACCACCAACTGAGAAACAACACTCTTTTTCATGGATAAATAACTGTGTTGACTGCAAAGGCTAAATTCATGTGGGCCAAGCTGTGAATTAAAAACTATAGGATAGCTCAGTTGTAAATGAAAATTAAACTGATCATATTCATATCCATTCAAACAATGGGCAAGTGATATCTGAAATTCATTCTACCATGCACTTGAGGTGTGATTGGTTGTTTCCCTGGAGGTCATACATGAATATTGACTGGCTTTGTTCACAAGAGCAGACCGCAACATTTTGTATGAATTTGTGAGAAGCAATTGAGAGAAATGTTGATCCAGCACCGCCGCTCTCCCCAACACTATTAAAGCAATCACCACAGAAAAATACTAACTTTTCCTTTCTTTTTATCTTCATTTAATATCCAAGATTTTCAATCACTATTAATTCAATAATCATCCTCTAAAGCTGTATCTTTATCTATCTATCTATCTATCTATCTATCTATCTATCTATCTATCTATCTATCTATCTATCTATCTATCTGTCTATCTATCTATCTATCTATCTATCTATCTATCTATCTATCTATCTATCTATCTATCTATCTATCTATCTGTCTATCTATCTATCTATCGATCTATCTATCTATCTATCTATCTGTCTGTCTATCTATCTATCTATCTATCTATCTATCTATCTATCTATCTATCTATCTATCTATCTATCTATCTATCTATCTATCTATCTATCTATCTATCTATCTATCTATATATCTATCTATCTATCTATCTATCTATCTATTATATAGTATCTAATGATGGTTTATCTTGCTATCAATCTCTCCAATAGATATGTGTCTATATAGCTCAGTACAGTGTCAGTTGCCATTACTATGGCATTACAAAATGCGGTCTGGACATGTTCAATATGGACCAAAAATTAATTTCTATCAAAGAGGCTGGCCTACTCATTTAAGAAGAGCCTATCAGCACATTTGTAATAATCAAATTGCTTGACAGTGGATCACTTGAACAATGTTTGCCTTATAATTCTAGTTTTCACAGTTTGAGTTTTTCATAATTTTGTTTTGTTTTGTCAGCTTTACAACTACAAGCATACTCAATAGACTGACTTGTCAATCTGTTCTCTGGTCCGTCTGAACTGAAATTTACTGATATATCTTACTTGTCTTGACATGCATGAATGCCCTCACTTCGATTTTTATAATTCTTCTATATACTTCTACATTCATTAATTCAAGCTGAAATTTGTACACCACAATAAACTTTTTGTTCTTCACATTTTGTGGGGAATTGAGTATTTAAGATGTAGCAATTAATTTGACATATTTTTGTTATTTTTGGTGTGGCTGTCACAACAATCAAATTTCCGTCCATTTCAGTGTGGAAATGTGACTTTTGATTAATTTTTTGCTGAATTTTGTTATTTAAAAGAAATGTCAACATGTTGTAACAAATCCAATATATCAGATATATTAATATTGTCATATACTCAAATACCATATTGAAGTCATAGGCAAAGCTATGCAGAAGGGAATTATTATAGTTTAACTGATTATTGTGTAGCTCATTTTATTATTGTATAACTGATTGTGGTTTATGTAAGGCAGTAGAATTAAGTGTGATTAAGGGCTCAACTGCCAAGCAATCTGCTCTGTAAACTTTAATGTCAGATAGGACAATCCCCTTTATCTAGAGCCCACATATATGGGTGCCACAAAGGCCAGATGCCCTTTGTGAGTCAGGGAGATTGCATAAGTATGTGTACACCTGCCAGGTGTGGTGTAGGATTAATTGTAGAGCAGATTGGACCTCAAAGAAGTGTCAAGCCTAGGGAGACCACCCTAATTGCATTGGCTGCAATTAGTGCAGTCAGCCCTGATAAATATTGTATGCATAATTACTTAGCTAGGCATTGAAGTCCACTCAAGGTGGCATGTATGTAGAAGCTATTAGCACATAAGTAGCTTGGGGCTATAGAACCCTTAATTGTAGGAATGCCAATTATGCAAGGGTTACCAGGGAGAGCCAACAGTGCCACCTGTGAATGATGTATAGAAGTGTTGTGTATGCTGGTTGCCAGGCAACCAGAATGTACCCCTGTGTAATTTGCAGGAACTACAGTGTGAATTGTAGGGGCAGGCCTAAGGAGCCCCCTATTGTTAAATGTATGTATTATGTGTATCTATGCTGGGGCAAGGCCCAGCTGTCAATCAAGCATTGTATGAATGATACTGGCCTGTGATTGGTGAATGAGGTGGGGGCCTGAAGGTCAGGGGCCGGACTAAATCTGTGTAATGCTTTGTATGAATAAAGTTAGTTGATGAGAAACCTTCTGATGGAATGTACCTACTGCTTGGACTTTATTTATTAGCAGAGAACATAACTAGCTTTGAACTTAGAATCTTTGGTTAATGATCAAACTGATCAGTAGCATACTTTGGGAAGCACAGCCATGGATGCCTAAGTGCTCAGATTATGAATTAATAACTGGGAAATGACAAGCTGTTATACTGGTGGCCCTGACTTGTTTTTTGAACACATATAAATGGATTATTAACCAAGCACATCGAAGGATACAGAAATTGAACATTTCGAACTGTCATAACTCAAAAATAACACACAAAATGGCTCACGTAAGACCGCAGAACCCGCAGCCACAGGCTGTCGGACAACACCCTTTGGGCCCAGGATTACAGATACCAGCTGCAGCAGCAGCACAGCCGCTCTCGGTGCAAAACTTTGCCAGTTTCCTCGACCAAGAACGACGGCTAAGAGAAAAGGAACATGGCGAGCTCATGGCAGAAATGGTTAGAGACAGAAAGCAAAACAATGCCTTTTATCAAGAACGGATTGACCAAGAGGCACGATTGTTGGATCGCCAGCAAGAGGAAGCCGAACAACGGCTGGCTACAGACATTGCACAAACAGTGCCACGTTGCGATGGTGCCACGCCAGAATCAGTAAGAAACTGGTTAAAAGAAATTGAATTGACCACGTCATACACAGACAGAACAGTAATAGTGGCTTGCAAATCAGCCACGGGACTTTTGAAAGAGGAGATAGAGCATCACCTAGGCCCAAATGCTGACAGAAGGAGAGCTAACTGGGCCTTGCTAAAAACGCACTTGCAGCAGTCATTCTTAACCCCGGAGGAAGCAGAACGTTACAAATGTGAAATTGAAAACATGAAACAGGGTCCATATGAGACGACGAACGCTTATGGGCGCCGCTTTAGACGAACAGCTGATGCTGCGTACCCAATTTACGCGGGGGCACAAAGGAATGACACTGAGAAAAGACTACTGTGGAAACATTACGTGGCTGGTCTCAAGAACACGAAAATGGCTGATCGAATAATCAATGAGGGCAAGGATGCAGATTATGAAGTAGCTATCGGACAGGCGGTGAAATTCGAAGCCAATCAACATCGCATTAAAATGGACCGGGGGCGATCCATGGTGGAAAGCCAGCCCGAAAGAGAGGAGGAGCCCATGGATGTCAATGCCGTCACTGACCCAGCTGCGTCTTCAACAGAATTTAGAGACATGAAGAGACAAGTCTCAGGTATGGCGAATCAGATCACAAAAATGACGGCCATGATGATGCAGATGCAAATGGACCTCGCTCAGACCAGACAGCCGCCTCAACAGCAGCCGACGTACCGACCAGTGGAACCCATTCCCCCGGCCCAGGACGCCCCGCGCCATCCACCCCGGCAACAAAGACCGCGCCAACAGCCGCCCCCGCGCCAGTCCTCGGGCTCCCAGGATCAATGGCCCACGAATGACTACGCATATGCTGACAACGGAGCTCCCATATGCAGTTATTGCAACAAGATTGGGCACACTGTCAAAGTCTGCAAGATGCGCCAAAGACACAGAGCCCAACAGCAACAGCAACCCAGACAGCAACCACCATCGGGGGAATATTAGGCGCCGCAAATCCTGACGGCCTGGTGTATGTATGCCTTTATCTGTATGGCTGCCGTATTTTAGCATTAATAGATACTGGTGCATCTAGGTCGATTTTGCGGCGCAATGAATTTGAAGAACTCTGTAAAATTACTGGCAGAGCACCCATATTGAAAAAGACTGTACAACTCATTGGGGTGACAGGCCATGATCTTACAGTATTGGGCAGCACGGAGTTTTTGGAAAGTCGATTAGGCAACATTGAACTGATTGTGGTCGAGGGCATTGGGCACCCCATGATATTAGGCAGAGATGTATTGAGTGCTGATGGAGCGAATATTGACTATAACACGGGGAGTTTGTATTGGAGAGGCATGCAGCTCACCTTGCTGCCGCATGATCACGCATTACCCATCAATTCGTTGGGTAAGAACCCACCAAAAGTCAAAGACAATATAGTGGAACAATTTGTGAACAAACATCAGGATATATTTGCTGCGAAAGGAGAGAACTTAGGCTGTCACCCAGAGATTATGGTGCGAATCAACACGACAGGCGGGCCAATCAAGAGAAGGCCATACCGTATTCCTCTGACTAAGCGCCAGGCACTTGATGATCACATTGACAGCATGCTCGAGCAGGGAATTATCACTCCATCGTCGTCACCATGGGCATCACCCGTAGTATTAGTGCCTAAGAAAAATCCAGAGGACCCCCTCCCCAGCAGCATCGTGTCAAAAGGGGCCTTATCGACATCGGCGGGTCGATCTTGAACGCATTATTTGGAGTGGCCACAAACGACCAATTGAATAGATTTAAAGACGCACTGTCAGCTGTAGCTTCCAACCAGAATGAAATCTCGCATGCACATAATCATCTGGTTACCATCGTGAACAAGACAAGAACGTATGTACGACAAATTGCGCAACGTCAGCAACAAATGGACAGGCACCTGAATCAACTCAACAAGGCCATAGTGGTTATAGCCAAGCAAGTCGACCAACAAGACAAACGTATTGCCCAGCTCGAGATGGTGACCGAATTAGACAGATATATGGACACGCTCGACAACGCCATTGATGCCTACATCAACCAGATGTCCATCTATCGAAGGCAGCAATCTGAACTGGAACTAGGAAAGCTCAATCGGGACCTACTATCGGAACTCCAGCTATCACAAATCCTAGTAGAAGCCAGCAGATCTCACAAAATGGTAAGTCATCTCTCTTGGTATTATCGATATTTAAAAGTGACACCTATGTGGCATCCTGGTAATGGCCTTGTATATGAATTAGAATTGCCTCTTATTGCAGATAGCCCTTATTTGTTATACCAAATTAGTGCACATCCCACACCTGTGAACAGCTCAGACCTCACTGTGCAATTAAAATTAGCACCAGCCTATGCATTTGACACCATGACTGGTAACATTTGGGAACCAATCAGATGTATAGGATTTTTCCCAAGTTTATGTCAAGCACAAGCTCAGTACTCTGGCTTAAGTAAACAATGTGCAAGAGGCATCATTACTAATAGAACGGCACTCACCAAAAAGTGCAAAGCTGTAGTAAAACACACAGCAGGCGACACTATTATTAACTCGGTGGCAACCAACCAATATATTATTACATCATGGGGAGAGACTCTGGTCACTCGTTGTGCGCACGAACCTGAGCTCCATGTGGATCTCCCTTTGGGCACCTATAACATCACGTGCAAACGCCCATGTCAAGTCAGTGGTAGGGGCTGGTCCTTTACATGCATTGACAGACTATATTTAAATCGCCATTACACTTTGCCCCTCATTAGTATACCTGCACACTTTAATTTCACGAGTAAGCTAGACGCACAAGCGCTCCATGATGTCATGCCATTAACGGCCGACCAGTCGGCAATGCCCACACTAGAGGCAGATGTCAATTACTTATTGAACACCAATCCAATTAAGCATGACAATAAAACTTTAACATGGACCAATGTCTGGATCAATAGTGGGCTGATAGCCATACTGTGGGTGATAGTAGCATTTGCATTGCTGAAAGGCAAACACTTGTGGGCAAAATTTAAAGCTGCAATGAAACGCCAACATAAGGATGGCCCAACTAGGGCAACATCAAAGGATGTTGATATGGCAGGAGCAATAGCACTGAGACCCCTTGCGCCAGCGCTAACCCCCCCTGATCGTAGGACTGATCTCCCTGCGATTGCAGACCCCAATGCCAGAATATGGCCTCTGATGCCCAATATAGCAGATTGCATGAACCATTACCAGTGAGGCAACATGGAGGTCACATAAAAATAATACCTGAGGATGACGAACCAATATTGTGTAAATGATAGCAAACATAATAATGACTAGGCAATCCTAATGATTTATCAGAATTGCAATATAATATTATAAGGGTGGATATTGGTAGCATATTGCAGAAAAGATTGTACATTGATGAAAATTAACTTGATTGTAGCAACTAGTATATTATTAGAAATACTATATTATTAACTGTGAATTAACGGTCCAGTGGCTGCCAATACGTCGCATGTATCATCCCTGTTGAAGCAGCATTTTAATATTAGGCAGTCACTGGCCACATGTAAAGCGCACCTTCTAAGATAGTTGCTTTATGCAGCTGCGCATTATTAACACTGTAACAAGCGCACCTTCTAAGATAGTTGCTTTATGCAGCTGCGCATTATTAACACTGTAACAAGCGCACCTCCTAAGATGGATGCTCAATGCATTCGCGCACCACAGACACTTGTCGAAGCGCTCTCCAGAGATCAATGCTAAATGCATTGGCGCACCAAGCAAACGAGAAGATCAAGTACTGAGGCCGCGAAGGCCGCGAAGCTCAAGTTCGGGACCAACTCATTGTATCAATTATATTAAGAAAATATTACTCTAGTGACAATGCTAAATATATTTGAATGTGATAATCTTGCGGAATAACTTTGAAGAAATGTATTAACTTTAAAGATGTATGTTGTGAAGTGTAAATATGTAACACAACTATGAGTTCAATGAAAACTATAGTACTCAGTATTGACAAGTCAAGTAAACGGCAGGGGAGTCTAGCATAAGCAAGTGTAACAAAATTTTTTTTTTGTAAAACAAATCCTACTCTTATAAGAGGTAAAAATTTTACATTTTTGCTTGAATATGGATATGACAATGCTCATTAGCAATTATAATTACCAGGACGGGAGGCTCTGCTTATCAGGCCTTAAGCCGACTATGTTTAATCAGTGATTAGGGTGGTCAATTATAATTGTGAATAAGCACTTAATATATGATAGAAATTTGTTATCTAGAATTTACTCATAACGTGCGTCGCTAAATATAGCACTACACTACTCTGGCGGAGGGAGGAATGTAACAAATCCAATATATCAGATATATTAATATTGTCATATACTCAAATACCATATTGAAGTCATAGGCAAAGCTATGCAGAAGGGAATTATTATAGTTTAACTGATTATTGTGTAGCTCATTTTATTATTGTATAACTGATTGTGGTTTATGTAAGGCAGTAGAATTAAGTGTGATTAAGGGCTCAACTGCCAAGCAATCTGCTCTGTAAACTTTAATGTCAGATAGGACAATCCCCTTTATCTAGAGCCCACATATATGGGTGCCACAAAGGCCAGATGCCCTTTGTGAGTCAGGGAGATTGCATAAGTATGTGTACACCTGCCAGGTGTGGTGTAGGATTAATTGTAGAGCAGATTGGACCTCAAAGAAGTGTCAAGCCTAGGGAGACCACCCTAATTGCATTGGCTGCAATTAGTGCAGTCAGCCCTGATAAATATTGTATGCATAATTACTTAGCTAGGCATTGAAGTCCACTCAAGGTGGCATGTATGTAGAAGCTATTAGCACATCAGTAGCTTGGGGCTATAGAACCCTTAATTGTAGGAATGCCAATTATGCAAGGGTTACCAGGGAGAGCCAACAGTGCCACCTGTGAATGATGTATAGAAGTGTTGTGTATGCTGGTTGCCAGGCAACCAGAATGTACCCCTGTGTAATTTGCAGGAACTACAGTGTGAATTGTAGGGGCAGGCCTAAGGAGCCCCCTATTGTTAAATGTATGTATTATGTGTATCTATGCTGGGGCAAGGCCCAGCTGTCAATCAAGCATTGTATGAATGATACTGGCCTGTGATTGGTGAATGAGGTGGGGGCCTGAAGGTCAGGGGCCGGACTAAATCTGTGTAATGCTTTGTATGAATAAAGTTAGTTGATGAGAAACCTTCTGATGGAATGTACCTACTGCTTGGACTTTATTTATTAGCAGAGAACATAACTAGCTTTGAACTTAGAATCTTTGGTTAATGATCAAACTGATCAGTAGCATACTTTGGGAAGCACAGCCATGGATGCCTAAGTGCTCAGATTATGAATTAATAACTGGGAAATGACAAGCTGTTATAATGTGTTGTTGGTATCTATAAAATGCACCAAAGAAAGTTATCAAACCGACATCAGGGCTTCTGCTTTGTGAAAAGTATACATTTGAAGCCATTTTACTTCTGACTAAGTCCATATTCGTCTGCTTATATGTTCGAGCTGTCATACCTTGTTATAGATGATAAGAGAGTTGACTGAAATGGCTCAAAGCACACACGAACCATATTGTTTATGCCTGTGTTAAAACCCAACAAAGATGTGTCTAACTGACTTAGACATCATATGCTTCTTCTATTATACATTTTAACATTTAATTCTTGCAAAACAAGCAATGATCTGATCGTTTGTTTGCTGTTCTTAACAGTGTTAATCCTTAGCAGGGTGCTAACATGCAAAATTGTCATTAGTTACCAGTTTTTCCAATGGTATAAATATCTTGGTGATGTCTAAAGTTAGTTAGACACCTCTTTTCTCATTCTGACATGAATTCTACCCTGAAAATTGTTTTCCAGCCAAACACAATTGATCAGAATGAAAGTTTTAAGGTTTTAACTTCCAGTTTCCCCTTGATTAGAAAAAAGATACTCTTTTATTATTTCTTTTGGTACAAATTCTTCATTAGGTATTGATTGTATTCTTTACCCACAGTCCCACACTGAAAAAGAGGTTGGACCTTAGACCTGTTCAGAATATGCTTTTGACCAAAATTCATAGCCTACTGCTCTGATTCCCATGCTTTTATGTCTGAGAAAGCCAAAAATCACAATCATTTTCATCTGTGACCATGGGAACCTTTGCCTCAAGAGCCCTGAAGTTATGATGTTGATTTTCGTCAAAAACGCCTAAAATTGTAGGTGTGGGGTAATGGTTTTTCTTGTCTATCTCCTCAGGAAATAAAGATACAAGGATCACACTTGCACCATGTGAAAGATAATCAAATTAACTTTCAAATGGTACCAAAAATATACATTTTTATTATAAAGAAGGTACTTTTCCAGAGAAGAAAACATAAAAATTTGTGTTTCATAGGTTAAAAAATGAATGATTTAAGTGTTTTTGAACCACCTGAGTGCAGTTATCACTTCTAAAATTACAATCTAAGACACTGCAACACTTGTCTGGAACAAAACAGCATTTTATACATGAACAGCAGGAGAGTGAAAATATAGCAGCACCATAACACATGCTTAGTATCGACAATACAGGAAGTTTCGATATTTTATACATGTTTTCTACAGTCACTGGCAAGTCCAAGTGTGTGAACACTACATATTAAACAAAACAAAGCATGAAGTACACTCAAAACACAATGGAATCCAAATTTACCAGTGTTTCAACACTTATATCCTAGGTATACTGCATAACATACACAAAAAACACAGTATATTCAAAGTTGCAGATGATTTTGGTTGAAAGTGGAGTCAAAATGATGACTGACTTGGTTACAGATATAACCATACTTCAGGAGGTGAGAGATAACAATACCTCAGGAGGTGAGATATCTCACCTCAGGAGGTGAGATATTGCCATTCATCATGAATCTGTTGTTTTCTGTCAATTTTTAACTGGCTGACTCCTCCAAGCAATGTCAACATTCAGAGCATCCAATGGTATGAAGTGAGACTCTGTCCAACCAGATTGGGGAATAAGTTTCAATGAATGGCAATGTAGTTTTGCCTCTTCAAAAAATGTCTTGTTTCTCTGTTCTCATTAATCAGCAGACTATATTTTCCGTCATGAACTGTTCATATAGGCATGTCCACACCACAAAACAAATGATAATCTAAATGTAAGAATTATTTTATGAATGTTACTTTTTAAATTGCACAGGTATATATTTTATCTTATTTTGTTGTTAGACCATTAAATCTTTATCTTCCTTTTACACAGGGCAATATTGTAAAACAATAATTTTGGATTCAATGATTTACCCTGAATAAATATGTTTTATAAATAAATAAATCTCTCGGTGAAGCTAGGCATTTTTTCAAACAAGCAAACCCGTTTTTGCACTCATCGAATTCATATTGGACACTGCTCCCCGATCTAGTTGGTCCGGCGTTTTAGTACTTGATGTTCTAAATGCTGGACATCAACATACTTTGTCATTCAGTTGAAAATTGGACAGAAATGTCGTTTTCAAAGGGATTTTATACTCAGTCAAGGTAGGAAATAGTGTGGCTGAGTGTGGCATCAAACTGGTGGCCAATTTTGCAACTGTAATGACCAAAAAATCAGGACCAGCACAATCAATTGCTTCAGGTTGTTGAAACATGGAATTCGACAACTTCAAAAAATCTAGGCCGACAATCATGATTCTTGAATACATGTGTGATTATGTTCCCTCTTAATGACAGTTAATTGCAGCATAAAAACTACATGTTTGAAAAAGTTACTGCATGATGTAAAACAATATTGACTCAGTTGTGCTTGCATGTGTAGGCTTACTCTTAATACTTTTGTGTTGTGAGTAGTGTCTAGTGTGTACTTATTGTGGTTTTGCTGCACATGGATATGTCTGTCAATGTAGTTGATGCTTTGGATTGTCAATAAGTGTTGTAGGATTGGTAAATATGGACTCTGTTGTACTTGGAGATGTACTTCATGCTTTGTTTTGTATATGTAAGTTTTAGTGTTCATACACTTGGACTTGCTAGTGTTCGATTGATAAACAATATAATTCCCTGCATTGTAGATACTAAGCATGCGTTGCTATATTTTCACTATCTCGTGCTGTTGATTTAGGTGATGCTCTTATGATCCCAACAAGTGTTTCAGTGTCTTACATTGCCAATTTAAGTGCAAAAACTGCACTTGAGGGGTTCAAAAACACTTAAATTGTCCTTTTTTTCCCCCGAAACACAAATTTTTATGTTTTCTTCTCTGGAAAAGTACCTTCTTTATAATAAAAATTTATATTTTTGATGCCATTTGAAAGGCAATTTGATTATCTTTCACATGGTGCAAGTGTGATTCTTGTATCTTTATTTTCTGAGGAGTTAGACAAGAAAAACCATTACCCCACACCTACAATTTTAGGCGTTTTTGACGGAAATCAACATCATAACTTCAGGGCTCTTGAGGCAAAGGTTCCCATGGTCACAGATCAAAATGGTTGTGATTTTTGGCTTTCTCAGACCTAAAAGCATGGGAATCAGTGCAGTAGGCTATGAATTTATGTCAAAAGCATATTCTGAACAGGTCTAGAGGTTGGTGTTACAAAACAGACAAAATGAACGTCAATTGGTTTTTCATCCAAAAAGCATATATATCAGATAAGATTTTTATGTGCATGAAAAGACAAGGAAACTGTCAATCCTGATAAATTTTTTGTGTGATTTGATCAATGAAATGGATCCTCGGGAGGCAAAGTGAACCAACCCTGAATTTGGGCATTTCCATGTTTCCATGGTTTTGGGCACAAAATTGTGTCCTCTATCTGATGGTTAGGTGACCCACCTTAATTTCTAATAGCAAGGCTATTTTTATAGGGGGTTGAACCAACCTGATGTGGCCAAAACTCAGTTTAGTCGCAAGGCAAAGTGAACCAACTCACTAATTTCAAGGCAAAGTGAACCAACCCATACATTTCAAGGCAAAGTGAACCAACCCAAGTTTTGATCATTACTGCAGCAATTCCACTCCCCAGAATGAGGCTGATTAATTAATTTTCAATCAAAGACTTTAAGTACCCTCCCTGGTCGGTATTAGATAATTTTCAACCATCTTGCTGACCAGCATTGCCTTTCATTGTGTTGAGAATTCAGTATTACCGTAAAGTGAACCAACCCAAGCAACATCATTTTGCGGCAAAGTGAACCAACCCATATTTTTCACTTTCTCTGAAGAATACGCTCTCCAGAGTGAGGCTAATTAATTAATTTGCCATCCTGAAAATGTGATGGTCATGAAAGATCTTAAGTAAGTGCAATTATCTATTCAATTGGCCAATTTGACCCAAAATCATCAGCTGTTTCAAGCAAAATATGGGTTGGTTCACTTTGCCTTGTGATGGATGTTTTCATTAAAATCGCCATTTTCCATGTGGAAAAATTTAAATCATAAATCTATTTTTAAAAATAGTTAATTTCAAAAGCCCTAATCAGGTTGTTATCATTATAAAACGTGTAACTGAAATAGCTTCAAAAACATGAGCATTACAAATATGGTCAAAACTGTTTTTGGCATTTCCCGAAATTTTGAATTTCAGGATCGGTTCACTTTGCCTCCCGGAGATCCAAATGTCAAAAATGTGCCTACATTTGTCTGAATTTTGAACAGACACCAGCTAAAGTTCATTTTGTTGATTTCACACAAACCTTTTTTTCATTGCAAGAAAATTAAAAGATTCCATTTCGGCTTATTTGGTATTTTCTTCCATATTCTATCTTTCATCATAATTTCAATGACCAAGAATCAACAAGAACTGATTGTTTTGCATGTTCATGTAAATGGCAATTATCTTTACTACACTATAAAATTTGCAGAGACATAAAGTCATGAAACATTATAGTAAAGAACAGTACCAAATATTATTTTATATTCTCAGTGATTCTCAGAGTTCTGATAGAATGGAACTAATTTTCAAATATTTGGTGTCAGTCTTTCTTCTCTTGTAAATAATTCCTGGGAACATGCTTCTTATCAATGACAGGCTCTGAAAATTACATTAAGATGCATTTCTCTGAAATCTTAGCTTTGTTAATTTGCCTTGTAAACCCGGTTGTGGGATGTGTTTGTGCATTATTGCATCTAATTTGAAAGATTATGCAGAATAGAATTGTTTGTTAATTATCAAAAGGAGAAAGCCAATACCACAATTATAGTTATGCAATTCTCATAGCAGAATGAAATAAAAAGTAGATCTTAGGAGGACAGGACATGACATCAGGAAAAAATCAAGAATTGCCAAATTATTGTCAGGCAAGAAAGCACTCTAAAAAAATTCAGACAAAATTGGTTTTTTAGATGCAAAATGGTTTTTTGAAAAACCAAATTTCAATGCAAAAAACCAACATGGATTTTTTTTAAATTCCATCTTGGTTTTGCATTAAAATTTGGTTTTTCAAAAAACCATTTTGAATCTAAAAAAACATTTTTGTCCCGAAATATTTTGGAGTGAGGGATGCTATGCAAGGATTCTGTGACACTGCCTTATGTATGATCCCTTTCTCGAGTCAGTATCAGACACCTACATTCAATTGAGATTTGCCTGAATTTCTTGGCCCATCCTCTCAGGCAGTGATGGAAATGGGGGGGAGCTCGCGGGAGCTGAGCTCCCTTGACCAAAAAACAGGGGGAGCTGTACCCTGCTACAGCTCCCCCAATGATCAGTGGTGAAATTACAATTATCATGTTACTTTTGCATTCCTCAAGGTATTTTTAGCCAAAATTATGCTCTGGTGGAAGAATTATTTCCATTTTAAATATCTGGAATGGCGAGCCGCTGCCGCACTAACCAAGAGCTCCCCCGAAAAAAATTTTCCATTTCCATCACTGATCTCAGGGGCGCCCATGCAAGGTGCCAAAAAATTTAAAATCAAGAAAAAACACACAAATCGCTATCTTTTTGCCAATTCTGTGACTGCATGATGCCATTAAACTCTAGGTAAGGACCCAGATCTTTGAGGGCACGTACAGGAAAGGGCCCTTCCAGTTTGGCATAAATTGTTTAATGCTGAAAATGGGAATTTTGAGGCCCATTGATTTACTTTGTAACGATGCCCGAAATGTCGCCAGTCCGTCCCTGCACCTATGTGTGGCTCGGGGCACAGCATGCCTGCTTTGCACACATGAGGACATGGGTTCAAACCCGCTCTGGCCACGTCCATGTTCATTGCATATTAATTATTTTGGTTGTTTAATTACAGAACGATTTGAAGCTAGTGCTTGGCAGCTGCTTTTCACGTGGAGTCAGACAGACAGACAGACAATATTTGTTTATTCAGACCATAATAGAAAAACAATTAAAAAAACAACCAATTAATTATCAACGGTCTTTGGAGACCTGCATTAAGGCAAGAGCCGCTATCATGCAGGCCACCAAGGAGCAAAAAATATTTTTACAAATCTAGACATACACTCCTGGGCAAAAAAAATGGACCTTCGTAGAATTTCATATTGTTTCAATACAAAACAGCAAGACCAATTTCCTGCCGGTCAATCTGTAGTAATTTTAGCTCAGTATGGAAATGCTTTTCCTTTTGACTTTTGTTGTTAATCTAATGGTAAAGAAATTCAGTAACACAGAGGAGCCTTGGAAAGCAGTGTAATATGAATGGAAAAAATTGACATTTTGTGACAAACAAAGTTGTCAAGAAGGTTTACCAAAATACTGTGCTGCTTAAAAATTCAGAATAAAACCTAATTCTGCACTAAGATAATGTCGTTATTGATTGACTGACAGGAAATGAAGCTTTGTTGTTGTGGATTTCCAATAAAAATCAAAGCCTATTGAAATGAAGTAAATTCTACGAAGGTCCATTTTTTTTGCCCAGGAGTGTATGCATTGGCTAAATAAACAATTTTAACTGTCAGTAATGAATAAACAGTGAAGGACTTATTGATCGCTATATACAGTAATAGACATTCATTAATGAAATAAAGTACAGCACAGGTGGATCATGACATAGTTAATTGATGGTTTAGCCTAGGTATTGATGGTAGTCCTGCAGATGTAACAGTTCACTTAGTCTTCTACTTTTAAACAAAATATTCTATATTTAGTATTCAAAATATTTCCACCTATGTCATCTTTTGATGTTCATGAATTTCAGAATTTTAACAACCCTTCTGGTGAGAATTAAAAAAATCTCTACCTGGAGATGCATCAAAATGCCATTCTTAAAAGGGATTTGTCAAAATGCCACTATATGAGTATATGACAACAAAATAAGTGGTAATTAAGTAAAGGAAAGATTCTTGCAAGGAAAATTAATGTTATTTTCAGTGATCAGAAGATTAGAAAACAAGAAAAACAACTGGTCAAAACTTTCTGGATGCCCTCTTTTATCGTAAAACATGAACTAATGTATTTCTTTGAATAGAATTTATTAAAAGCCACATATCAACAGAACACTTTCTGGATGCCCTCTTTTATCGTATAACACATGAACTAATGTATTTCTTTGAATAGAATTTATTAGCAGCCATATGTCAACAGAACGAAATTTTGACTCAGCCAATCACATTCCTTATCCAGTCACTGTAAAAGGACATCCTGTGGAAATGTGATGCCCTGGCGGGGTCACACCATGAATGAGCCTTGAGTGTCCCAACTAAATACGTCTGGCTATCTCTTCTGCATGCCAAGGGTCCACCGTCATCATTCTGAATTGGATCGAAAGAAACTTTAAATCTATATAAGGCCTGGTGCAAATAAGAGCGTGACAAGATGGTGAAAAATAAAGGTGTTTATTTTGCTTGGAATCATGCTGCAATTTAAAGTACATATTTGTAGCAATAAGTAAACAAAAAAAAAGAGTCAAGTAATGATTTCCTAAATATCTACTGTGATTTTTTCAATGGAAGAAGTTACAACAAAACATAAAATTTTGGTTCGATTTGGTTCTTTAATAAGTATTGCGTTGGTCATGTCTCATCACTTTCTGAACCTGAAGGGCCATGAATGACATGCATGCAAATTTTGTTGGGACACAGGGCTGTTTAAATTGCTCCAATATTCAAAACTGCCATTTTTCAAAGATTAGCCCATTTTAAAACAAGATAAAATTGAATATTTCCCAAAAAAATGTTTACATATTTAAAACTTGATAAAGATGACGAAATGTTGCTCTGCATACAAAGCCTAGTATGCAATTTAAATTTCTAATAGATTTTTTGGAGATTCATTGGAGATATAACATGCTGATATGGCAATGAAAATTTTGTTGGAGGTGTCAGGGTCGGGACACTGGCTGACAATCACAAAAATACAGACATGAATTGCAACCAGTGGCCATGGAATTAGTCACTTTGAGCTACTTTGCTGGTCTAACATTATTCCTTACTCAATTGTAACTTTTAATAGCTTTTACATTCATCAAAGAAGGTTATTTGATAATCTTAAAGTATATTAATATTATTCTTTATTTGCCCTATTCCTTCAGGTCTAGACCATTTCTGGAGTTCTTTTTGGCATTTTTTTCCATCTCTATAAACACAGGGATGTTGTAGAGTTCATAATAGCCTAAAGCCTGCACGTTTCAGGTCACATGGAGATGAAAAACAGAAGGTGTTAGGGTCGGGACAGAGGTGTTAGGGTCAGGACATTCAATAGTTTTCAATATTAGCTAAAAATCCAGACAGGCAGATGCATCCTTTTTAGTGCTAAAAAATTAAACAACAGTAGAGAAAAAATTTTGAAGTGAAAAGGTGTATGTAGCCAGCCTGTCTTGGACTTTGAGCAACTACAAAGTTAGTGTTAGGGTCGGGACAACATTTACAAAGCAAGAACAAATTATGCAAACAAGCAGCTATGACATTTATATGTGGAAATAAGGTATAATATGCAATAGAGGGGTCCTCAAACTAAGCTGGGAGAGCTAATACTACATAGAATACCAAGAGCTGACTGGTACACAGACTTGTTTAACAGAATTTGCTAAAATTTCAATTTTTGCCTTCATTTGCCACCTCAGAGTCTCATTGACACTATTAGACAAATACACAGAGCATCAGATTGCAACTGATAGTCACAGAACCAGAACTCCCATGGCCACAGTTGGGGATACTTTTAATTGACAAGTATTTGAAATTATTTTGAAAATGAAGGGTTAAACATTGCTCAAAATATGCATGTCACGCTAAAATGCTAAAAAATTGCCATTTTCTGGATGTTCAAGACCTCAGATTTCTGGAACCAATACTCCGATTGCCCTGAAATTTGAAAGATTTACTGGCAAAATAGTATTAAACATAACAAAGTACTGTGGAATGGAACATACATATTATGTATGGTTTTGTAGCAGATAAAATGCTGGCTTCACCTGAAATACGCAAAATTTTGCAGAAAAATGATCAAACGTCAGATCTCAAGTTAAGGGTGTTGGGCTTGTAGTTTTTTAGACAATAAGTTATTGCCCAGTTTTGATGAAATAGATGAATTCTCACTCAGCATTCTTAGAATAAATAACTTCAATTCGGGGGATGTCTTGGAAATGCATTGTTTGATTTAGAAGCAACAATTTTAGACAATGAATGCCCAACGTAAGTTGGTATGACTAAAATTTGTATGAAATAAATAGTTCACATCATGGAAAAACTACCCCCCTCAACGAAAAAAAAAGAAGTTTACACAACTCACAAGACAGGTTCCTGTGTATTCATCCACAACACAAACTTCTGTAAAATTATTCACAGGACTTCCACAATCATCCGGACTGACCACATTGGCTTGACTGTACTTCAGCACTCCGCCTTTTGCGCCACCTGAAACAACATAATCAAAACAATTTAAGTCCCCCTAAGGGATTACAAGCTGAAATAATATAATGGAATAAATACAAGCCTGTCTGAGGGATTGACAGCTGAAACAATATGATGGAATGAGTACAAGTCTGCCTAAGGGATTACTAGCTCATACAATATTATTGTAATTGAATGACTATTGGTCTGCCATAAGAATTTTCGTATTAGCATACAAAACTGTCTAATATATGCACTCTTACTGACTCTTAGTCTCTACATACTCGGACTTCAGTAAGACAACTTTAGTCTTTTGTACACTGAGCATTTTTTCTTTACCCAATATGCAAACAGAGAATATCACCAAGTTATGCCAACAGTAACTCTAGCGTCCAAAGGGAAAACCTAGTAAGTCACATTTAGGACATTCTGAGAAAATTGACTTTTAAATTTCAGTCCGAACAGTAAGAGATAGACTTACTGGGATTTGCCAGTGTCATTCTGGGGTAATGGGCCAGTTCTGGAAAATCTGAACTTAATAAATATGTAGAAACATGTCTCAGAAGTCCTATTTTGACCTTTTAAACTCAATTTTGCCCAAAATGTGACTTAATAGGTTTTCCCTTTGGACGCTAGAACTTTACATGCAATACTTTCAATGTGGAATCAATCATTTTTGAAAGAATCAACTAACTTCCTGTTGGTCCCCAGCCACAGTAGTAGCAATTGGCTCCCACATAGTCATAGTCATCCTGAGGTGCCAGGGCAATGGTCTGGATGTAGGGATTTCCAGGGGCAACCGGCCTGCTCAACTTCACCAGTGCAATGTAGTTGTCCCCACTTGGTTCCTCGATTTATTTGGAAAAATCATATAAATCAGAAAGACAATATTCAATGAATAAGAAAACTATCACATGTTGAATACATATACTGACCCTGACGATTTGTTCAATGCCATACACCTCAGGTTGACCTCCATTGTTAAAGTCATCAAAATCATGAAGACCAAGTACAACTTGATAAGTTCCCCTGTAATATACAAGAAGAAATATAGTATCACAGATAAATAATTTTTCCAATCTATTTTTATTTGAAGTACATACAGAGTTAATCCATTGAAAGTTTGATCAGTTATGACCCAGTTGGGGCTTCCTATCTATAATTATCTTAAGTGTATACATATTTATTCCAACACATTAAGCTTTAAGTTTGAATGGTTCTTGCCAATTTATACCCCTCTCTATAATTACCTAAACAGAGTACCTACAGTGCATACAGATTTTATGAAACAAAAGCTAAATCTATCATGATCCAGTTCGGGTTTCACATCTACATATATATAATAAGTACATACGGATTTATCCCAACATAAGTTTGATCAGTTATGACCCAATTTGGGTCAATCAGGACTCCACCACAACGAAATTCACCATTGCTCTGAAACTGAATAAGAAATAAATCTCGAATAGGGAGTGATGAAATGCAATGTATACACATTACATCCAAAACAGGAAGTGATTGAGATATTTTTTTTACAAACAAAGAGCAATAATTATTTCCCACACTTCCTGGAACTAAATAAAAATGAATGTTAGAAAAGGGAGTGACAGCACTAAATACAAATTAGATCTTAAAAAGAAAAGGTATTTTTTTCATACAGTGCTTTAACATCAACGTTAGCAGTGTTATACTGTATATCCAATCAAAATAAGTAGTTGATAACAAAGAATAGTTATCAGCAGTAAAGATCTAGGCAAGCTCCAAAATCGTGAAGGAGTTAAATAACCATATTTAGGTTGACATCACACATGACCAAATTGCGAACATGTTTTACAAAAGACATATGCATATGCTATTTACAGTGAAATACAATTAATTCTGTAAAATTCACTCACTCGAATAGCAGCCGTATAAGGAAACTGTCCTGGAAAAGCCACGGTGCCATTGAAAATCTTTATTCCAACCTCAACAGGGATGCCTTTAGCCAATCCAACTGAATTTAGAAAAAATCAGCCTGATGATTCTTAGCCACTTTTTTTTTCATTTAAAGTTCAACACAAAATGCACTTGCGATATCTGTAGACCATTTTTAAAAAGTCTATTTATGAATTAAACTTACATTTAACGTTTATCCAATAAAAAAAAAGTTATTATTACCTAGTAAGTACCAGTTTGTTTTATATGTTTTATGTATCATAGGAAACCCTAGCTATGTTGAAAAGGAATTGGTATTCAACTTAAGATTTTAGATGAATTGTCTTGTTTTGTTTGTTTTTGTTTTTGTGTTCTACGCCTCTACAGCACCTTTGTGTGCTATATCGAGGCAGGCGATCATCATATGATGATGAGATGAGAAGACTGTGAGTCTAGCACATACCCTATTAATTCAGGGATGCCCAGGGTCTTTCAGTTGCCCCAGCATAGAATACTAGATACAACCCGCCTCCATTTAATGTCCCATGGGCTCGGACTAAAATGAGTTCCCGGGGTGAGATTTGAACCCACGCCCTCAAAGCCAGGAATTGTTTTGTTCAAAAGTTCACAAGCAAGAATTGAATTCTTTGTCGAAATTACAAAATAAGTTGCACAAAAATATGTCATATTTGATTTGAAATGTATATTCAATATTGTTGTAAAATATATATTAAAAATATGTCAAGTGTTATACAAATTGACCAATAATATAATATCAAAATAATATCTAAAGTGTTATCAAACTTGATCAACGATGAAGCCAATGCACTTTTGAATAGAGAAGTTGGAGAATAATAGATACCTGCAACCAGGGAGAGGAATAACAACACAGTCTTCATTGTGATCATGTCTGTGACACTCAGTGGATTATAAGCCCTTTTATACTAAACTGACCACTGCTTTGCTTCACTCCTTTTATCAAAATAAATGTGCTTATTCTTGAGAATTCAACAACTGTTACTGCGAATCACATATTATAGCAACATTAATTGTAAAGACATTTTGACCAAGGATTTTTTAATGTTGTTCATGTGTATATATGGGTAAAACATTGTTAAGGTATGTAATTTAATTGAGATAATACTGTAGTAAAAAATGTCAGAAGAACAGCCCAATGAGCCCATGCAGTCTTATTAAACAGAGGGGGACCTAGGGTGCCGGAAGGAAACGAGGGCTGCAGGGGCGGTTGGTCGTGAAAGGGCAAATTTAATTTGCGCTACGAATATTTAATGTAGCTGCAATAATAATTTTGAATATACTTGAAAATGTTTCCTTAAATTCACTTGAAATTAAGGCTTAATTATGTGTTTTTCTTTGAGATTAAAAGGGCAACAGTGCCCCTCCTGCCTCTCCTGGCCAAGGGCAGGAGGGGCAATTGCCCCCCTGCCCCCCCTGTTCTGGCACCCTTGAGGGGGATATGTGGATGTTTTTTTTTAAAGGTAGTAAGTCCGCTGATTCTATGTAAAATTAAAGTCTTATGTATAGTCCATAAACTTATAGATTTTAAGTATAGTATGCACTTCCACTCAACAGAGTTGCATGTTTTCCATAATAATTAATGAGTTTAATTGATTATATTACCTAAGGAGAGCCCGGCATTGCTTGATTTGTAAACAATGCAGGACTTTTTCACGGCATGAAAAACTATTTAACATTTTTCAAGGAAATAAACTTTATATACTGCTATTAAAATTGCAATGAGGTAAATTTTTCAACTGGAATGTGTTAAATATGACTGAAATCTATCCATAGACAGTCAATTAAATATGCGGACATACTACCTTTAAACATACTCTACAGCTGCAAGTGATTTTCAATTCTTTGACTTATCTAAGGCATGTCATTTCATAAATCAATGTTTTGAAGTTTTGATTTAGCAGAAACTGACGCCACCAAATTACCCTAATAAAAATTTATTACAAAAAAGCCTGAATCAAGTAGCTTACGGCTTTAACTAACCACCACAATTAATTTTCTATGAAGAAATGTTTTATTGTGAGCATGTAACATTCCCCGTATTTTTTCTGAGGATCAACGTTTTTTCAATTCACACTAATATATTCTCTAAGTTATCAGTCACAAATATTGGCATCCTTCGCCTGAATATTCTTTCCTCTATATCTTAATTTCTTGTCCTGATAAGCTTTATAATTATTGAGGTATATATTTTTCATTATTTGGCATGTAGACGAATTTGTTAACTTGTAAAACGAACATATACGCGACCAGGGCATTTGTGTACATGTCAAATATTGCTTTTCACGAATTTGTGTATGTGTGATCACGAACACTGCAATCAGAAAATTGGCTAAAAACTACTCTAACCGTAATTTTAACACTAAACCCTAATGATATAACACTTCCACGAATGTTATTGTCAGCAGATACATGAATGAATAATAAAGCACATACACGATTTTTAGCATTTACATGTACATGAGCACCTATGCTTGAGGTTTCATGTCCACGAATTTGTACATGCCCGTTTTTACACCTCCACAAATTTGTGAACATGCCAAATAATGAAATATATATACATGGAATATTGTAATTCATGAATTTGTGTAGGTGCAATAACGAACATTGAAACCTTAAACTTATCTAAAACTAACTCTAAAACCTAATTTTGACCCTAAAGCTGAAAGATATAACACCTCTATGAGTGCTAGTGATGGCAGGTACACAAATGAAAAAATAAAGTACATGTATTGTATACTCGAGTGCTAGTTATTACACATACACGAGCACCGATGCTAGTTTTTCATGTCCAAAAATTCGTGCATGCTCGTTTTTAAACCTCCACAAATTCGTGTACATGTCAAATAATAAAAAAATATATACATGTACATGAATTACTAGGGCATTGACAACCAGATTATACTACAAGCTGGGGGAGGTAGAAAAAATGTCTGTTCAACACATGAAAATAAAAGTTAGTCTCTACCTGTTGTTATTTTGACTATATGTTATCTCCGCTTGCTGAATATTTGACAATCTTAATGTTTTCTTGGAAGCTGAGAAAAAACAGGACAAAATAGTTTATTTGTCTGAGATCTGGAACCAGGATTGGATGTATAGGACTGTATGAACTTGACATATAGGACAGCGTGAACTTGAAAAAAAAGGAGTTGGTTATATGAGTACAAGGTGCACCACATTGACTGATGAAAATGGCCCATTTTTTAGCACTTATCAACGTACATGTGATGTTTTAAAAGCAAGAACAATTACAGAAACATATGCATATATCTGATTGGACAAAGTGCAAGAGTGACCATTAAATTTCCAGGGGGCTTGGAGTTTTCTTTAAGGGAAATAATTCATTTCGGGATAAAGAAAAAAAACAGTAATTAATACTTCAAGTTTATGATGTCTCCAAATATCTGTTTCTGAATCAAGCATGCAACCCCCCTTTTCAGAAGTACCTCCACTAGAAATTATTTTGTGACTATAAAGAATTTATTTGCTTGAAATTATTCATTTAAAGCCTGTAGGCCTCAAAACTCTTTTTATATAAAGTCACACAGCAATGAAAGGTTAATTTCACCACGTTTGACACAAATATGATATTGTGATCTAAGTAAGGACGTATTTGAAAAATACACTCATACAGGGTTTCATGAATAGTAACATTTTGAGTCGAAAGATATCTAATAATAATGTTGACATTTACTCAAATTAATATTTTAAAAAGCCATGTGCTTATCGGAGACAGTTTTCCAGATAAAGTAGACTGGACTGATTTTGATTATTTTTTGCTGTTCCTAAGAAGCCATAATAATTAAATCACTGAAACATTTTGTGAATTCTCAGGAATTTGTGAATTTCTTTTGATAGCATAGAAAGTAGAGGAGTGGTCAGGACAGTACAAAAGGGCTTGTAATAAACTGACTGTCACAGAGTTAATCACAATGAAGACTGTTTTGTTATTCCTCTCCCTTGCATCGGGTAAGAACATAATTCTGCATTGGTTGTGTATGTCACTAAATATATGCTCAGTCAGGCATTCTTGTATTTTCACATTGTAAAAGTGTTGTTGTTACTGTTTGTTTTTAGATTGCTCTTGGTTGTTTTTAACTGGAGTATCAGCTACTGTGAACTGTAATTTTTTTAGATTAGCATAAATAAGGCTATTGTGATTAACGTCATACTTATTATCATTCTCAAAATTATTTTTTCTCCACTTAAACATGGATTTATGTCTAACTCCACATTTTTCAATTTGCATTACACTAAATTGGATATATGGTACATTTGCAAACATTTAATTACAACAGTATAAATGGGCCTATAATAAACTACTGTCACAGAGTTGATCACAATGAAGACTGTGTTGTTATTCCTCTCCCTGGCATCAGGTATGAACATAATTGTGTATTGGCTGTGTATATCACCAAATGTATGCACCCTCAGGCATTCTTCTAATTCAATATTGTAAAGGTTTCATTGTTATTGTTTGTTTTGAATTGCTGCAAATGTTTTTTAAACTGAAATATCAACTGATCAGCTACAATAAAATTATATTTGAGATGAAAAAAAAAAAAGTAATAAGTAATTGTTATCCGCTTTAACATGGATGCTAGGGTGGTCCTTATTTATAAACTATTAAAATCTCATGGTCTGACCCTCCTAAAATCCTCCAATTGGCTAAAAAATGAGGTCTGTGAAGTTTCATCAAAATATATTAATATTTAGAGGTAGCTCAACGGCCTTGAAAATTGCTTATTTGAAGCAATTTAGGCGTTAATAGCCAGAATGTGTCAGTTTCTCCTTACATCTCTATCCACCATACATGGCGTTAGTCAAGGCAATTTAGTCACATATTATTGTCTTCCTGTTCCAGAGTATACAATCAAAACTAATATTGACTGTGATGAAATAAATTTCGAAGAAGTTGATGGTGGAGCAGTGATTTGTAATAGTGGTACCATCAGTGAGCTCACGATTGGTGAATCAAATCATCAGCGAATTGTCTCTGTCACAAACCTCATACAGATGGCAGTTATTCACTGTTTCTGTGCCCAAAAGGACCTCAAAAACAAGAAAATGGTTTTGCTGTCAACACAGTATTATATTTGTGGTGCGAAGTTACTTGAAATAGCAAGTTTTAGGTTGCTTTCTCTACCGTCACCTTAAATGCAAGGAACTTGTCAGGTAAGAAGCAACTCCTGCTGTAAAGAAAATTGAATAGTTTAGAACAGAGCAAGAATATAGACAAGATACAGTCTAGATGTTATCAACAAGGCTGAAAAACTTAAATATGAAGAGTGGCAAACCTAAAGAAAAATGCCAAACCAAGATCGCAAAAGCAAATTTCAAAAGAGGATGATTTCAAAGCTGCTGGCTGACCTTATTGGTTCCTAGAAAGTTGATTGTCTTCCAGATTTAGACTCGAGGTAAAGCCTTTATCAAATGCTCACAGTTCCAATGCTTTGCACAGGAACAGGCGTTGCTCAAGCTAATGCTGTGTCTGATACACTGTTGCACTAGGGAATAGAAAACAAGTTTGTGGTACTATGTGCTCTGAAACAACAAGCTCAAATACAATGTACAGTTGTCTGGTTTGTCTGACAGGAGTCTGCCTTGTCTTATAGCAGATACTTGGTCGTGAACTTCTGTAAGCTGGTTCTGCCTTGCAAAATGCATGGAACCTTCATCAGGCCCTCAGATTCCGCTCTTCAAGAGATTCAATCCCTATGGAACAACCTTGACCCAAATGAATATCATCAAGGAAAAAGTCACCCATTTCCAAAGCTGCTCATTGAAGGTTTCAGGCAAGATTTAATCATGTTTGTGAATGAATAGCTTGCCAAAAACCCACCATCGGATAACTATCGTCAGCCCTGGACCTGGGTGTATGTAGCAGTTCTTCATCACTATCATCAGGATAGGTCAAAAGTTCAATGCTCTTGGGGTGATGCATCACACTCATTGGATGAGTTTAGTCATTTATTGTTTCAAAGTGTGGATATTACGGAGACAATTCCATCTCTCCGCATGTGAGAGAAAGAGTCAGCGAGATCTTTGTCTCTTCGAAGATCTATGTCAAGACCTGCTTCTTGTATCCTCTTGATGTGTGTGCACCATAAATTAATTTTTATCTTCTCCAATATGTTAAGAACTAAGCTGTAACCAAATAAGCAATTTGTAAGTGACAAAGCCAGAATATGGGAAATCACTTCTGGTATCTGCCTGAAATGCAATGTCCTGACGCTCTTCGTTAAAGATTAATCATAGGACACCAAGTCCCAAATATAATGGTTGAATATATGAAAGAAACTTCAAATGAGAAAGGGCCTCTGAAAAAAGCTCTTAGTAACATCAATGCAGTGAATGTGCAGGTCATATTAATAAGTGCCACTATATCTGTCATTGTCACAAAAGTCATTCTGAATGTTAGATTCTCATTGCATCTAATTGATGTCCTTGATATAATGTACATGATCATTGTTAGCCTTAAATGCGTTCTTTTTTTCTGTCAAATATAACAGTTACATATCTAAAGACTAATTCAAGAAAAAATGCATGTGACTAGTGCTGCAGAGGTGTCACTTTTTAATTGCAGTATTTTTGGCATTTGGCGCTGATTTGGTTACTGAAAGCCAAAATGAGACAAACTTCAAAGCCTTTGAGCTACCTCTAGATATGCATCGATTTTTGTGAAACTTTACAAATCTCATTTTTTTAGTAAAAGGAAGATATCGGGGGGGGGGGGGGTCAGAGCAAGACATTTTAAAGCTTTATTTTTTTCCATTGTATAAGGACCACCCTAATGGATGCGAACTGAATTTTTGACCAAACTTCACATTTTCACATTGCATTATTTAATATGTGCAAAACTGGTAAATGTTAAGCAAACAATTAGTTTATGTACATTTTGTTCAATTTGCAACATAGAAGGACACTCCTGAATAATATCTAAAATGAATAATTAATATCCAATTCCATCCTTTTTGAACGGGCAATGTTAGCAAGATTTTGAATTAATGAATTTTAAAAAAGCTGATATTCTCCAGTTTTTCTCATTGAATTAAGTTGATCCATTCTGACTGGATACGTATTTCTGATGAAATGTATAGATGTTGCATGTTTATTTTGTGATAGACTCGGACATAAGTAGGATATATGTAAAATATTGACCTGATATTCTCCATTTTTTCTGTTAAGTTGATGGGGTAAAGGTATCCCTGATGATGTTGGCATAAATGGCATCAATATTGAGCTGATATAGTCCTTTTTTTTTTATTAAGTTGGACGGGGAAAAGGTATCCCTGATGATGTTGCCATAAAGATCATCAATGGCACAGATGCTTTTCCAGGACAGTTTCCTTTCATGGCTGCTATTCAAGTGAGTGAACATAAGAATATGAAATTCATTTTTGATTCATTCATGTGTGACGTAAACATGGACCTAACTCCTTTCCTTTAACTTTTAGATACTGTGTATACATGTCCTTTACGGTTCATAACTACTCTTGGTGATTTACTACTAAACTTTGATAGCAACAAGGTTAAATTCCATGTTGAATGGCCGAAAAACGGACAAAATTGCATGTCCAATGACTGAGTGCTTTCATATAAATTGTTCCTGTAAGGCTGTAACACTATTTCTTCAGGTATGGATTTCTCAAGTACATGGAAATTTGCCTAACAATAATGGCCTTTGTGTAGAAAAATTTAGATTTCGTTTTGAAATGTATAAATACTTTTTTTTATTACGTTACCAAGGCTCAAGACCCTATAAACAATGTTAATATATATGCAAATTGTCACAACTAAGAACTTGATAATCAAGTTTGAAAATTCTTTTTCTACCCCAATTTACCGCTTTCAAAATTATTGAAAACTCTTTCTACAAGTAGCCAAGGATGGTAAAAAATTGATTTTGTCGTTTTTGGGTCCTTAAGTTCTGAGATGATCTGGTAAATTTCATGAATTTGTGATAACGACTTTTGCTCTGAGAAGGTAAATGTGTGCAAATTTGTGTAAATTTGTTCTGAACAGTGTAAATTACATCGCCATCTCTGAATTTAGCTAGCAAAATTACATTGAAAATGTTGAAAAATAAAAATAAAGATTAGTGAAAGATATTCCAGAAACTATACCGTTTGATAGCGTATAAGAGATATTGGGCAACATTTTCCATTTCCATGATGGTCACTTTTTCACTTTTTTCATTATCACAATTTGCCCAATTAATTGGGATTGGGTGCGCATCTTTTAGAACAAATCTATATGTACTGTACTAACTTAAACAAATTAGGGATAGGAAACACTAACTGGGTCATAACTGATCAAATTTTGCTGGATAAATCCTTATGCATTTGATTAACATTTGTTGCGGACTTGCGGTTGAATATAAAACTTGAATATGTAGATTGAAGAAGTATCTTTATTTACACCATCACAGATAGGTAAATCTACAAATAAGAAATAAATCAAGTATAAATATAATGCACAAATAAATTATAAAATCAAGAGTAAATATATCAAATAAGCGTCTAAGTAATAAAGAACATTACATTTTAAGCTAAAGTTTTCAAAATAAACATTTAAACTTTTGTTTTATTATTTTTGTCCATTAATTATGAAAATTCATTTTTTGACCATTATAACAGTGGATATCTAAACTTATAGTTAAAAGAATCAAATACAAGAATGATTCAGAAATATTTAACATAAAAAATCAGTTGAGTTGAGTTTATGTTTTACACCACCTCAGCACCAGAGTGGGCCACTTAGAGGCATAAAAAATTCAGTTGAAACCATCTGCAATAATTGCGTTATGTAATATAAACAATCAACTTACAAGCATATGCGACTTCTGAATTTTTAACCACAAATTCCACAATTCGACAATCACATGGTCAGTAGGACATCTGGAATTTTCAATACACATTTTATACTGACTTGCTACAAGCAATACTGTATTTTTACAAATTCCACTAGAAACCATAATTATACTTATAGATTTGTAATTTGTCACCATAATATAAAACACAAACTAGTATGAAAGCATTCCAAATTTGAACAACTTTTTTTTGTGTGGAAAATTCCACTGAAAAATTTTGTGTGGAAAATTCCACTGAATATTTTGGTTTGGAAATCTCCACTAAAATAAATAACTCATGAAGATAGAAACCGCTACAAATGCATTCAAACATAGAATAATGAATTGCCCTCACCTTATAAAATCTGCCAAGGCATAAAATTTGTATCAGCCAGTTTAGCTGAATACATTGTGACACCAATACACAAAAATGTAGTTGACTCCTCCAAGTGCCACTGCAGAGTGAATGGAAAATTTTCTGCTACTCAAATTTTGCACAATCACCTCTGCACATGCTCAGAACAACTAGGTCAGTGAGACCCAATTAATGGCCCAGCTGATCAGCTGTTGGGCTCACTGAAGAGTGACCAAATAAACAAAGAAACACATGTGGTGACCACAACACTGAAGCATCACAAATTGGAAACAGAGCACATGGAATCGGCCATGCGCAACACACCCCACCTTGAATCAATTTGATTCAACACTAAAAAGTCTAATTCTACTCTAAATACAAAAATTATGGAAATATCTACAATGACTCTAAATCGAACCTTCAAGAAGTACTAATTTAGTAACTGGTCTCGTCAGACAAGATGATTTTGTACGAACACTAGCAGAACGAACATTTCCGTCATCACTCTCATAAACTTCCTCAACAACACCCATGGGCCACAGACCCCGTGGAGTGTTCTCTCCGACAACTAAGACTAGATCTCCAGCTTTGAGATTGGCTTTGGTTTGATGCCATTTTGCTCGCACCTGCAACTCTGGCAAATATTTCCTCAGCCAGCGTCTCCAAAAAGTATTGGCGAGATGCTGAACTTGTCTCCACCTGCGTCGATACAAATCATTCTCAATGAAAACACCTGGAGGCAATGAGACACCCTCGGACAACATAAGCAAGTGATTTGGAGCCAAAGGAGGAGCATCAAGCACACTATCACTGACCTTGGTTATAGGCCTGCCATTCACGATGAACTCAACCTCACAGAAAAGAGTTTCCAAACCCTCATCCGAGAGGCGGCAATCCTTGCCAAGCAATCCTAACAGAACTTTGCGAACAGTGCGAATTAAACGCTCCCATGCTCCGCCCATGTGCGAAGCTGTAGGAGGATTGAAATGCCATTGCAAATCCAAACGTAGCCCAAATTCATGAAGAACCTGTTGATTGACTTCCTTCAAATTTCTAAGAATTTCCGCACAACCACCAGTAAAATTGGTACCATTATCGGACCAGACCTTCTTTGGTACACCTCTCCTAGACACAAATCTTCTGAAAGCATTCAAGAAACTGTCTGTCTCTAACGTATTCAACTTCTCAATATGCACTGCTCGAGTATTCATGCATGTGAAGAGACAACCATATCTCTTAACTTCAGCTCGACCCTGTTTCACCAAAAATGGCCCAAAACAGTCCATTCCAGTATACGTGAATGGTCGGTTACCGTCCTCCACTCTTTCTGGAGGTAAATCAGCCATCTTTTGTGAACAAGGTTGAGCAAACATCTTTTTGCAGAACATGCAACCATGAGAAACTGACTTGACAATTCTGCGAGCACTAGTAATCCAATCCCTTTTTCTAGTCTCACTAAGAACCCATTCCATGCCACAATGAGCAACATTATGGAAATCGGCCACAATGAGCTTGGCAATAGAATGATCATGAGAAACTAAGTAAGGACACCTACTATTTTCAACCATTCTTGCATGTTTCAACCTGCCGCCAATCCTCACTATGCCATCATTATCCAAAACTGGATCTAAAGAACACAATGCACTAGATTTGGACACACTCTGACCCTTAGATAACAACTTGATGTCACTCTGATAATGACAACTCTGTGCATGTCTAAAAATTGAAATCTCAGCATCTCGAAGCAATTCTACATTCAAACCCTGCTGGATCTTATTTCTACCATTTCTGAGGTAAGACTTGAACTTCAAAAGCCAAGCAACAGCCCGTTTCAAGGAATACCAACTAGAATGATGCGCAACGAGTTTATCCATTGGATCACTGTCATCGCTTGTCAAGAGACAAGTGTCTGTACGGACTTCTGGATCCTCCGAATTCAAGGGAACAAAGGAAGCGTCAACCTGCTTTGACTTCCAATCGGCCTTGTAACAATGAAGAAACTGTGGACCTATTAACCACCTACTGCTTTGAAGACTTTCTGGAGATTCTCCCCTTGTCAAGAGATCAGCAGGATTTGCCACTGATCGGGCTGCGAATGCTGCTGAATTACACTAATCCTGTTACCAACAAATACATGGAAACGACGTGACTCATTTACTATGTACCTCAAGACAATCTCACTATCTGTCCAAAAATGTGAGGGACCAAGATCAAGATCTAATTCCCTTCGCAATGTGGCATCCATCTTCGCGGCTAATATCCCAGCCTGCAGCTCCAATCGAGGAATTGTCAGAGACTTGATAGGAGCCACTTTAGACTTGCTGATGATAAGAGCCACACAAATTTGGCCGTCTTTGTTAATACTCCTCAAATAACTAGAACAGCCATATGCCACCTGACTGGCATCTGAGAAATGATGCAACTCTAAAGCTGCGTCATTAAACATGAAGGGTTTGATATATCTAGGAATACCAAATCCTTCCAGACCACTGAGAGATTGACACCACTGCAACCACTTTCCAAGTAAGTCATCTGGGATCCTCTCATCCCATGACAACTTCCGAGTAGTTGCTTCTTGTAACAGCAACTTCCCGTAAATAATGACAGGACTCACCAATCCAAGTGGATCATAAATCGATGCCAACATACTCAACATCTTCCGTCGAGTCAATGCAACTTCACAACCTGGATCAAGATTGACCTGAAAACAGAACTCGTCGCTTTCGACATTCCAACCTATGCCCAGAACTTTGCCCTTCAAATCCTTGAGAAATTCAACATCACTAGCTCGCTCACTAATAGGAATTGAATTCAATAACTCCTCATCATTGATCACAAATTTTGTGAGATGAAAACCTCCCTGAGAAAGGACATCAATTGTACCACGTACAACATCTAGAACTTGCTCCCGACAAGGAAGGGATTTCAAGCAGTCATCTACATAAAAACTCCTCCTAATAACATCAGAGACCAAAGGATCTACATTTTCATTGTCAAACAACACACGTCGCAAAGCGTACGTGGAACTAGAAGAACACCATATACCGCCAAAGACATGGCGTGTCATCCTGTAACATACGAGTTCACCTGAATCATCAAACCACAGGAAACGCAAAGCATCCCTATCCTCCTTTGGAATCACAACCTGGTAGTACATAGCTTCAACATCGGCAACCATAGCATACGAATGCTCTCTGAAACACGCAAAAGAACATTCAACAAACTGTTACTAAGATTTGGCCCTTGAAAACATTTCTCATTCAAAGATTCACCATTAAACTTGGCCGCACAATCAAAGACAATGCGTATCTTGCCGGGCTTTTTGTCCGAAACTACTGCTTGATGTGGCAAATACCAAACTCTTGACTCAGACAGGTCATCATCAACAACTCTTTCTGCATAACCCTTGGATATCAACTTCTGCATCTCACCATCATATTGCGCATAGAGACTACGCTTCACCAGACTTCTCTTGGTTGCCTTCAGTCTAGACAATGCCATGATGTAATTGTTAGGAACCTGAACTCCTGACTTCCACAGGATAGGAATTTGATACCGACCATCCACTAATCTACACTCAGAATCCCACAACTTACTTTCTTGTCCTCAATGGACCAGGAAGTATCGTCAGTGATGCCTTCATTTTCAACATTCCACAACACATTGATATCGGAATCGACAGAAGCTCTTGCACTAACGAAATGCGAAATAACGTTACACCCCACCGGATTGACAACACAATTTGGGCCATTCAAGGTCCAGCCCAACATGCTTCGCACGGCAAACGGCTCACTTTTGTTGCCCCTTCTTACCTCCAACGGAACTAAAGCTTCAGCATGATCTTGACCAATGAGAATTTGGACGTTCCCACCTGTACAAGGAATGGCCAAGCCTTTCAGATGCTGGAATGAAGAAATATTTACGGAAGGCAAACTCACTGGAATCCTATCTACAACTAGCACATTCACAAGATCGATGGTTTCCCTGCCATCAAAGGAAGAAACACTGATATTGACAACTCCAGACTTCATAACTTCATTGGACTTATTCAAAGTGTTGAGGGTATATTTCATAACCTCACCACTAATTCCTAACGTCTAGACCAAATCACGAGAGCAAAAAGTACTGCTAGAGGCAGTGTCCAACAGAGCACTAGTTTTGTAACCCGTATTGACCTGAACAGATACAACTGGCATGAACACCTGCGGCTTACCACTGATATCTATGTTTGCATTTGTAACCTTCCTGGCTTCACCACCTTTTTGTACATGATTAGATTGAGAAACATGCAGAAATTTGGAATGTTTCTTACCACATCCAGTGACATTACAAACATAAGTACTTCTGCAATTTTCAGTAACATGATTTGCATACAAACAAATTTCACATAGACCCTTGTTTTTCACAAATTTCACCCTTTCTGATGACATCATACCTTTAAATTGTTCACAGTGAATCAACTTGTGCTCCTGAGAGCACATAACACAGGGCGGACGAACAAAAGTTCCAGTTGCAAATGAGGATGAGGCGACTGAAGTCTTCTTTTGGCCAAACTTTTCTTCACGACCTTTGACCCGGAAGTTTCCATACACTGGGTCTGTAGCAACCTCTACCTCTCGTTCAATGAATTTCACCATATCATTGAGACCCGAATAATCACCCGCGTCTATCTTGGCCCCAACTGCCCGCTTCCTCCATCTATCGCGGATGAAGGAAGGAAATCTGCCGACAATCTCGGAAATCAAATTTTGGCAATCAAAATCCTTTAGCTTCCCAAGCTGGTCAACGATCATCAAAGTACTTGACAATTGATCTGACAATGCACGCATTTCTTCAGCCGTACGAACTTCCTTACCATGACGTAATCGGTTGAGAACACTCTGAACAACCAAATGCTGATTTCCGAAACGTTTCTGAAGTATGGATCTGGCCTCACGATAGCCACCCTCTTTCATTAAGATGCAAGGCTGTATGGCATCGTAAGCGGTACCTTTTGTCAATTCCAATAACTTGGTCAGTCGTAATTTGTCATCAGACGTTACCTTCTCAACTGACTGTTCAAAAGTTGCGATAAATGTGTGATGTTTAAGGGGATCTCCCTTGAAAGGTTCAACTTTTACTTTTGAAAAAGTCATCCCACCCATCATTTCAGAGTGGAGCGACGGTGATAGTTTAACATCTGAATCTTCAATTTTAGATTTCGAATCTGCTTGTGTATTAGAACCAAGCGTATTGTCTAACCAATCTTGAACTTTGATAAGTGAATCTGCATAGTCTTTTTCTACAGCGAAAAAATATTTATCCTCATCCTCACTTACGTCAATATCATCGATGAGAGATACATAGGACTCGTGTGTCTCTTCGAATTTCCTGAATGATGCACTCATCTTAGTGGCAAATTCTTTGACTTGTTCCACATCTTTCTCGGCCATCAGTCTCGTCAACTTGTTCATAAACTTGGTTATAGCTGCCTTGTATTGTCGACGAGACAATTTCAATTTATCTTGTTCTTCTTGTTCTACCATGGTTCGGGTCAGAGATGATCTTCAATGCGATGCTTATTTACTGTTGCGGACTTGCGGTTGAATATAAAACTTGAATATGTAGATTGTAGAAGTATCTTTATTTACACCATCACAGATAGGTAAATCTACAAATAAGAAATAAATCAAGTATAAATATAATGCACAAATAAATTATAAAATCAAGAGTAAATATATCAAATAAGCGTCTAAGTAATAAAGAACATTACATTTTAAGATAAAGTTTTTAAAATAAACATTTAAACTTTTGTTTTTGTATTTTTGTCCATTAATTATGGAAATTCATTTTTTGACCATTATAACAGTGGATATCTAAACTAATAGTTAAAAGAATCAAATACAAGAATGATTCAGAAATATTTAACATAAAAAATCAGTTGAGTTGAGTTTATGTTTTACACCACCTCAGCACCAGAGTGGGCCATTTAGAGGCATAAAAAATTCAGTTGAAACCATCTGCAATAATTGCGTTATGTAATATAAACAATCAACTTACAAGCATATGCGACTTCTGAATTTTTAACCACAAATTCCACAATTCGACAATCACATGGTCAGTAGGACATCTGGAATTTTCAATACACATTTTATACTGACTTGCTACAAGCAATACTGTATTTTTACAAATTCCACTAGAAACCATAATTATACTTATAGATTTGTAATTTGTCACCATAATATAAAACACAAACTAGTATGAAAGCATTCCAAATTTGAACAACTTTTTTTTGTGTGGAAAATTCCACTGAATATTTTGGTTTGGAAATCTCCACTAAAATAAATAACTCATGAAGATAGAAACCGCTACAAATGCATTCAAACATAGAATAATGAATTGCCCTCACCTTATACAATCTGCCAAGGCATAAAATTTGTATCAGCCAGTTTAGCTGAATACATTGTGACACCAATACACAAAAATGTAGTTGACTCCTCCAAGTGCCACTGCAGAGTGAATGGAAAATTTTCTGCTACTCAAATTTTGCACAATCACCTCTGCACATGCTCAGAACAACTAGGTCAGTGAGACCCAATTAATGGCCCAGCTGATCAGCTGTTGGGCTCACTGAAGAGTGACCAAATAAACAAAGAAACACATGTGGTGACCACAACACTGTTCAAAGCATCACAAATTGGAAACAGAGCACATGGAATCGGCCATGCGCAACAACATTATTTCTCCCAAAAATCTAGGAACTAAGAGGTGATAGTTACATTGCACTACTGAAGCTGAGCAGGCCGGTTGCCCCTGGAAATCCCTACATCCAGACCATTGCCCTGGCTCCTCAAGATGACTATGACTATGTGGGAGGCAACTGCTACTTCAGTGGCTGGGGACTTACCAGAAGTTAGTATAGTTTTGTGGAAATCAATTTTGCATCTATAGGGAATCTAGGTATAACTTCATAATAATTTTCTGTTTGATTGGATATTGGCAAGAGGAAACTGACTCAGAATGAGGGATAAAAGTTGTCTTAATGAAGTCCAAAGTAGAAATAAATGTATGGTTGTAATTTTCACAGTTTTGTGCAGGCCTGCATGTCCCTTATGCTAATTCCTTCTCAACTTTTGAGCTAGTAATCCCTTAGCTGGTCTCCTTTTATTATTTTGTCAATTGGTATAATCCTTTTGACGGATGTATACTCATTCTTTTCTATTGCATCAGTTGTTAACCCTTTAGGCAGAGTCCTGGTAGACTTATATTCATTCCATTATGCTGTTTCAGTTGTTTTTCCCTTTGGCGGAGTGCTGAAATACAGCCAGTCAAATGTTGTCAGCCCAGATGATTGTGGAAGTCCTGTGAATGACTTTACGGAAGTTTGTGTTGTCAATGAATACACAGGAACATGTTTTGTTAGTTTTTTATCTTCTTTGTTTTTATAGGGCGACCATGAGATATCTGTATTTGGGGGGGGGGGAATAGTCTTTCCCATGATGGGAAATTATTGTTTTCCCGCAAATGCTAAAGAAAATAATTTATTTTAGTAAATGATGACCAGAGCTGGTAGATGATCGTGCTAGAATCGTGTGGTTTACTTTTGCATCTCACCGGCACATTGAGGTTATAGTTTGCTTTGGAAATCTTACAGAAATCCATGTGCACGGAATGATGCTAAGTAGCAGTTTTTTGCTCTGTAAGTCTTAATTTAATCACTTTCAGTGCCAAGTATTAATTTCTGTGTGTCTTACACTTAAAAGAAAAATTTAAGCAGTCAAAATCACCAACTCCTGAAGTTTAAACTAAGAGTATCCCAGCAATCAGGGGTCCGTTTCCAGCGTGACAGAATGATTCTTACCATCATTCTGTCACACTAGATATGGACACCTGAATACTGAGGCACCTTGAGTTTGAAAATTGAGCAATTGGTTATTTTTGCTATTTGAATCGTTGTCTTCACTGTCAAATAAACATAAACCAACATCTGGTACTAAGAATGATTAAATTGAGACCTGAGTATCAATAAGGTTACTAGTTGCTCAATGACAAATTTGCCACAGAGTGCTTCATCATCCATATGATCAATGAACAGCAATAATGCTTCACTGGCAATTTCTATTCATATCAAGAAGTTGCCTGAGAATCAGATTCGGAAATCTGTTTCATGTTTTCTTCTAACGGAATGCACTTCTTTGATCTTCTCTTGCAGAACATGTTGAAATTCTGAAACGTTTGTATTATTGTTGAATTTTGTAACTTAATGCAGAACCCAAGCTAAGAACGAGTTTCAAGAAAACTCTTACTTTGAAGTGTGGTGAACTGGAAAGTGAAACTGGAAATTGATTTAAAAAGGAAAGACTTCTGCACTTAGTGAATACACTCTAAAAAATTTTGGATATTAGTGGTATTGTGCAAAACCAGTGTGTACAATAAAAAACCAGTTTGGTATTTTTCAACTTTATTTGGTATTCTTCAGAGCAAGTTTTATTTTTCATGAAAATTGGTTTTGGCCATGGGGAATTTTGGTTTTTATAAAAACCAAACTTCTGCCTAAGCACCTTTATTATGATCCATTTTTAATATACTTGTGGAGCAATGGTTTGAGATGTTTTAAATGTTGATGTTGTGGTTTGTGCTTTCAAACTTCATGCATGTTACTTTATTAAGAAGTTTTAAGAGAGAGGACCAACTATGCTGTTTATCAGGAATGGCTACTGAAATATCCGATTTGGTATTTTACTAATCTCTCAAGGCTCACTCAGTGTTTGACCTCATCTCAAAACACAAAGCTGTTAACATGTTGCCTGACAAGAAAAGCTGTTTGTTTATTAATCAAGAATTAAGAATGCTTAAGGCAGAGTTTATCAGACTCAACACTGCACTTGAAGAGTGTACATGTCAGTGTGCAGAAGATTTAGAAGAACTTGGTAAGTTTGTTTTAATTCCTCTATTTAACTCCTCAGTAATATGCATTCTGAATTCAATTGTGTTTGTTAGGGCAAGGTGTACACAATGTCAATCTTTGTATATTTCATTATACATAAATCAAACAAGTGGATAGTGTTGATTAAAATACTGCGAATATTGCATTATACTTGTAAAAGGATTCATAATAATTTCATAATTTTCACCCATCTTCTGCTGCAGGGGAGACTGGGGTAATGCTATGGGTACTTTGTGCCACCAATTGAATTAAAATTATGTTTATCTTTGTGTATGTAATTTGGCATTTAATGTGGTGGATATTCACAAAAAAAAGTATTTTGTGCAAGTTGTGCATTGGTAAGTTGTGCCAATGGTATGATATGGGCTTCTTCTTTGAAATATTTTGCTTGTTTCAGACAGAATCCTGAAAAGTCTGTGAAGAAATTAAGGCTAAGATGAACTTATTATTACAGACATGTTCCAAAAAGCATGTATACTTTTAAAGTTTTTGTTTTAAGTGGGCCATCAATGTTTGTTTGTTTGTAAATTTATTAATAGTTCAGTGATAACTTTCATTTTACATATCAGAGCATCAGACAATCGGCCATAATTATGTCATATGCATGACACATATTTAATTTTTGAAGAAATTGGTGAAATTTGTGGTCTCACCAGATACACTGAGCTATACAACTTGCCCCGTTATGTGGTGCAACTTGCCAACTAATGGGAACCAGTTTTATATATTTTTACCCCACCTCTCATACTGAAAAATGATTGGCATTTTGTTGATTCGTATCGTGTTTGTAATGTGATTTTCTATTCTTGTGAATTATTCAAATTACATACTTTTACTGATATTTCTAAAAACTTAGAATGAAAAAAACTCTCTTAAATGTCTATTTCAGATGAATAATGGTATGTTCCTACTTAGGCTTTTAATGGAAAAAATTACCATCGAAAGAAGTTTGCACTATAAAGAAAGTTGGGACAAAATATACACAATGCTTTTCAAGGTATGTAAGTTGAATAACAGCTCTTCCTTATCTTTTTTTTTTTCAATTTTCAAATACTTCTTGTATATTATTCTGATAGTTTCTAATGTAAAAATAGCTGGTTTTGACCAATCTTCAGTCAAATAATGAGTGAACAGAGGATGTTACATAACTGAGGCATTGATTTTATCGAATAAGGTTATTTTATGTATTTTGGCACTATCCTCCTTGCAAAAACTTAAGGATTTATCTACCTGCTATTTCAGATTTCACCAGGAAATGGTTGCCTTGCCTCACTTGGAATACCAAAGGAAAATGTCTACTTCCTCTTTGCAATATTGAGGTGAGTGTGAACAGTATGAGATCTTTTGCTGGTAAAACACACAGTGAGAAGACAAGACAAATTATTTAGACTTCATATTCTGCCAGTTTGCAGGGAAACTATGAAATAATCGATGTTAGTCAGTAATGAAATGTGGAGTATAGACATGAAAAGGTCCAGGGAAAGTTTTGCAGATAAAGTAATTTTTTGTGTAAATAATAACTGCCTTGACTGATTGTTTTTTTTTTGCATAAAAGTGATATTTTGGATACCAATGCTTGTCTCCAATTTCAAGATCCCAAAGATATACACTGCATGGTTCAATTCCAGAACATTCGTTCACCTTCCATCCATCCGAATTGGCCTAGAAGTGCATAATAGTGATACGAGAAGGAAAACTTCAACCAACAATAATTCCATCCCAATGCTGTGTGTATTAAAAATGTATCCTATTCGCTGCTCGCTGTTGGTCTAGAGGTCGTGCGCCAGCTCTTGCCTGATCACCTTGACCAATGTTGGACTGCCTGTTCAATCGTCCTTCAACTCATTGCTTTGTCCTCCTTCCGTGCTAATCTGCGTACCATGTGCATAAATACAGGATGTAAAGCTCCAATCATCCGTCAATCCATCCATCCTCTTGGCTACTGAAGACTTTTGACACAAACTAATGATGGTGACATTTTGGTTGGCATTGCCACCCTGACTTGCCCCTATTGGAAATATAGATAGATAGATAGATATGGTAAGTGCAGCCCTCTAAGCCCAGTTCTGGGCGCTCACGAGGGTTGATTGATGAGATGTACAATTCAATATTTTTCACATAACATAATTGTAATGTGTCTTTATTTTTACCATTTCATCTTCTTGTTAATCTTTGCTTTCCTGTCTTGTGATTATCGCTGACTGCTGAGATGTTTTTATTTCCAGAGCAAAACTGTGATAAATGAGTGTCAATATTTTGGTTTTTCAAAAATCCAGTAATATGAACATTTACTGTTATTACAAATTTGTCTGAATGTGTATATGTAAAAATAAACGTTGAAATTATATCCATGAAATCGTTTTTTAATTCACTTTCAACTACATTTTAAAATAAAAATGGAAAAAAAATTGCGTATTAATTAATACTAATGTTGAAATACTGGTAAACCTGATGATTCAGCATTTTAAAAAATTCGGATCACAATAGGTCAAATTTGGTATTTTCCATAATGATCTGCCTCCATGTGGGATGGTTAAAATAACCTGATGTATCATATTTGATTCATTCCAGTACCTCGAATAGCACCAGTTGAATCAAACCAGGAACTTTGAAATACCATTTTCCTTGCAGTCTACAATTCATATAGGTATTAAGAAATTTCTATGAAATGATATCAAAAAACCTGCAATTGGGTACCAGTATGACCATTATTCATACCCCAAAATTCTAGGAAAGGTCTTATGAAATACCTACGGAGGCATAATAGGAGAATCAATTTTGATATTTGTAGTAATGTGCTGGTTGTTGTAAGTATAGATGGATTTCAAAGTAGGAATTACAGTATCTGCATTTTGAAACATGAATATCCACTACTGACTTTCTGCAAATAAAACAAAAAACCAATACTGATATTTTCTTGTACAAATGCAACTGGTTTTTGAAAATACCAATTATTTATGGTTTTTTAACAAATCAAAAGGTGTTCAAAATACGGGACAAGCTTATTACCAATTTTGGTATCTTATTAGAACTTTAGTTTTTAGAGTGTAATTTGCATGATCCATTGACAGTTAGTTAGTGACATTCCTCTGACATATCATGCTGGGGTTTACAAAGTAAAAAGACACCATTCATCTTAAGGATATTATACCATTCGGCACCTCTGTCAGCAAATCACAAGCCTACATGTATATGAAGGTAATAATTCAATATTCTTTGTTGTCAACTTATCTTCTTACGTTTGACTGTTTGAGTGTCTGTCTCATGTTGTAAGCTGGTTATTCTCCATGGGATTGAAATTTTATTGTGTTTGTCACACCTCGGGTGATAAATCACATATTCACTCTCCCATGGTGAATAAACGAAACCTATGGTAATTGTGGAATACATTTGACTGCTTCTGCAGAGATGAGGAGAAACAGTATAAAAATAAGTCAATACTTTTTACTGACACAAATGACTTACAATTGGCAGATATTGCAGATGATTTGGGCAGTTTATTGAGAGTGATTGACATTTTCTGACTTGGATAGAGTCTGACATCTCTGGCAAGCAACGGACCAGTCTCAATTTGCCCCAAGCCAATTGGAAAAGATCAGATAGAGGCAGAAAAAGATGTCTTGACAGAAGTTACAGGAATGTAATGATGCTTTTTATGTTTAAGAGAGCCCTCCAGATTTAGATCATACGTATCTTCAACCAGAGGGCTTTCTTTTTAGTCGTGTCAGTCAATAAGCCAAAAAGAGCTTTTCCTCCTGGGAAATCTCAGTCTGCCAATAAAATGGTGAGTGCTGTAACTTTATTGACCACTTGGCCTATGACTTCATGGAGAATATGCAGCTGCTTTCACTCTTTGCCTCTCACTTAAGCTTCCTGCCGATGAGATCTTCTTGAGTTCAGAGTGAGCATATAATAATAGACAGATAGATAGATAGATAGATAGATAGATAGATAGATAGATAGATAGATAGATAGATAGATAGATAGATAGATAGGTAGATAGATAGGTAGATAGATAGATAGATAGATAGATAGATAGATAGGTAGATAGGTAGATTATGTCAAGTGCAAGTCTCTAAGCCCAGTTCTTAGTGCTCACAAGAGTTTATCGATGAGATGGCAGAGACATATTTACACATATACCTCACATAAGGGATCCTTCACTTGGTAGGCACAGACACTGGTACATGGGACTGCAAATTCAGTATATCATCCGAACAACATCCAGCCGGAATTTTCCTCATGAAGATTCACCTGAAATTTAGGCTCCCCAACTGAGGTTCGAAACCATGCAGGCAAAACCCTTTTGGTGGAGAAAGCTCTGAACCACTCAGTCACTCAGCTGTCCTTGCTTTTAGACGGTGCAACCCTCTGAGGCTTTGTTCAAATATTTGGTTTCCTACAGTAGATAAAACCAGTCCGTGACCACTCGGGTCCAAGAAAATTTGAAAATAACATCATGAGATGTTTGAACAGAGATCCATGTTTATGTTGTGTGTCAGCCATGTGCATTAAAATTACACAAAATTTGATCTATGTGAAGTAATGGGTGAAGAAATGAATTTGGGCAGAACAACCTGGCTGTCAACCGAGGCAAGTTGTGCCACTTGACTTTCTTTTTTATTTACTTAGGGATCGTTCAGAATTTATGACTGGGGGGGGTGGGAGTTTTGCTGGAACTTCACGTCAAAAATTGATACCCCCCCTAGAGTTTCATGCGGATTTTTAGTACCCCACCCTTAGGTTTCATGCATTTTTTTAGTACCCCCCCCTCGACATACAAGGCTTACACACATATATATACTGTTATACATGGCCAAGCGTACAGATTCGCGTCATTTCGCGGACTTTTGCGCGTAAATAAGTCCAAATCTGATGAATTTATGCGTGTTTTTTATTATTTCTTTTTTGTTAAAATTTCTTACCCCCTCCCTTGGAAGTGTTGTCAAAAATTAATGCCCCCCCCTTGAAACACGTGTGAAAAGTTAGTACCCCCTCGGCCAAAACTCCCACCCCCCCCGTCATAAATTCTAAACGGTCCCTTACCATCATCTCCTCCATGGTCCAAAACCTTACAGTGACTATTTATAGCAAATCGCTCCGAGTGAAAAATGGCACAACTTCAACCAAGTGTTCCCTACCACACAAGGGCTTTTTCAATAAGGCACGTCAACACAAAAATGATAAGGATTCAGATTAGATGAAAAAAGAGCAGAAAGTTAACATTTCCTGTGAATGGCAGACACAAATAACTTATCGGGTATCGATATCGGTATCGGTATCGGCGGTATCGGCAGCCCAAGTATCGGTATCGGGTTATCGGTTTTTCATGGGGCCGATTCCAATACAATAAGCAGACACCCCTGTAATGCAGCGCCACCATGCGTCATGCAGTGATGCATATCAGTCACGCTTGGCTGGAGCCAGCAGAAGGCCGAGCGCTCGTGTACGCTATCAATTGAATGCATCATTGAACAGCTAAGCCCTTAATTATGCTGATTGCACAGCTTGTCTTGTCAGCGCCACATAGCTTGTACTATAGCCTATCTTTTAAACCATTATCTTTAAATCTTGAATTAACAAAATAGTTCATTTCAACCCTTTCTGATTCCACTTCTTTTTAAAACAACATCAATGTAAGCTTAATGTAGACAAGTGGACTTTTAATTGACACTCTTGTATTTAAATAATAACATGCACAGACTACTTGCATGCATATGAAGTAGCATTCAAAAGACTCTAAACGATGAAGAAAAAAAAACTAGTTCGAAAATGCCAAGAATTAATCAGTTGTTTGCTTTGACAAATACAAATTAGCCATTGCATCATCGCAGGCCTGCTATAATAATAATATTGAAAGAAACGTATTAACAATAAACTATTATGCTCACTGATATTGTCAATATCACGCATTAGAACATAGGCCTACTTGCTACAAGTTAACAGTTATATATCAATTGAAGCTTCATATCGGTGAACACTTTATCTATTTGAAATATTTAAATGTGTTTTTGATAACTTTGACATCAAATCCATAGAACATTGAAATATTATACCACTGTTTTCTGTTTTAGCTTACTGAAATGTGGGTCTATCACAAGGTGGTGTAGCAATTTTGGTAGGTGCTCATGTCAGTTATCAAGAAAGGGAAGATCTAAATGTTTTTGATGAAGGGAAGTTTGAATCGGTTTTTATTGAGGTGCCTAGAACAAACAAGCCTAACTATGTCATTGGAGAAATTTACAGGGTTCCTGGGACTAACGAAAATGATTTCTTGGATAATTATTCTGGTATCATAACCAAAATTAAAGATGAACACAAAAAGATTATAGTGGGCACTGATCAAAATTTAGACTTCTTAAAAATAAATTCTCATGGTAACACTAAGAAACTGTTTGAGTTTAACTTATTAAATCAAATAATACCGACTATTACCAAGCCAACACGTATCACACATAGCACTGCAACTTTGATTGACAACATATATGTTGATATTGAATCTTTTACAACTGTTCAGTCATTCATCATAAAAACAGACATTTCTGATCATTTCATGTGTCTAGTAGAAATTCAACAGTGTTCATTCAATACTAATAAACAAGCTGGTTTTACATTTCGAAAAGTTGACGACAGTTCTCTTCGTAACATTAGGGGTGCCTTATATAATATAAACTGGAGTTACATGGAGAATATGTCTGTGAATGATTGCAGTTCTGCCCTAAACAGTGAAATCACAAAAGCCTTAGATTTTTATGCTCCAATCAAAACTGTAAAATGTAGAAAAAACAAAAATATTAGGGAATCTTGGTTTAGTTCAGGTTTGAAAACGTCATCAATTAAGTGCTTCAAATTATACAAAGAAGTTTGCCATCTTCAACGTGATAACGCAGAATTCAAAAAGTATAAGGAGTACAGAAAACTGTATAATAAATTACGAAGGCAAGCCAAGTACAACTATTACAATGAATTAATTGCTAACAATCGAAACAACTCAAAAAAGTTATGGAGTGTACTGAATAGGATCACTGGCAAACTGAATAACAAACAGGATATCAGCGAGGAAATAATAGTTAATGGTATTAAGGAAACAAATAAACAAAAAATAAGTAATGCTTTCGGGAAATATTACAGTGAGGTTGGGAAAGAGATAGCGGAAAAGATAAGAAATAATGATCAAAGGGATAGAGATGATGTCGATATTGCACCATCCAGAATAAATGAAAGTTGCTTCTTATATCCCACCACTCAGCAGGAAATAGTTAAAATAATATTTAGGTTGAAGTCCAAAAACAGTAAGGGTCATGATGGGTTGACAAACAACATGCTCAAAGAAATTTATCCAAGTATATTACCAGCACTAGAAATCATGTTCAACAAATCTTTGTCAAATGGGGAATTCCCTGATGACATGAAGTTAGCCATAGTAAAACCATTATATAAGGCAAAAACCAAATCTGAGATTTGTAATTATAGGCCCATATCACTGCTGCCTGTTGTTTCCAAAATTCTTGAAAAGTTGGTTCACGTTCGTTTGATGAAATTCCTTGATCAACATAAGGTATTATATGAAGGACAGTATGGCTTTAGAAAAAATAGAAATACCTCTGATGCAATCTTAGATTTAACGGGAAATATTTTGGATGGTTTCAATAAAGGCATGTACACACTAGGACTGTTTTTGGACATGACAAAAGCATTTGACTGCATTGATCATCAAATACTTTTCCATAAGTTAGAATTATATGGAGTAAGAGGTGTGGCACTAAAATGGATTAAGAGCTATTTAACAAATAGAACACTCAAAGTTGCCATAAATGATGTGTTATCTGATGACTTCTCTGTTTCATTCGGAACACCACAGGGTTCTGTGTTAGGCCCCTTGCTTTATATCATATTTGCAAATGATATGCCAAAATGTCTGAAATTTACAAGTAGTATTATGTTTGCAGACGACACCACCATATTCATATCAGGTAAAAATCTGAAATTTCTATTTAGAAAAATGAATGATGATCTGAAAAGGCTTCATAAATGGTTTTCCAAAAATTCTCTTTCCCTGAATATTGACAAGTCGTATCTGGTATTGTTCAAAACAAAGAAGAAACTTGTAAACTATAAAGGTAATATTGAAATGGGAGGGGTTAATGTGAAGCAAGTAAACAGTGTTAAATTTCTTGGTGTGCATCTAGATCAACATTTAGATTGGGATACCCATTGTCAATACCTATTGTCAAAATTAACCATGGGTGCTTATAGTTTATTCATGACAAAGAACATGTTACCAGCATTTTCTAAAAAGATTATTTACATGACCAATGTAGAAAGTCATCTTCTGTACGGAATAACTGCCTGGGGTCCGATGATAACTGGAAGTAATTTAAGGAAGCTAGTAGTGAAACAAAACCATGCAGTAAGAGCAATATCAAATATTAAGCGTCGGGTTCGAATTCTGCCATACTATAAAAGAGACAGACTTTTGAAACTTGAAGACTTAATTGAAAATGCATTACAAAAATTATCTTATAGATATATTAATGACATATTACCATCAAGAATAGTGAATATTTTTGAATTCAACAATCACCGTTATAACACTAGAAATAACAATAATCCTAGAACACCCCATCATAGCCTAGAAATCTACAACAAAAGTTTTTTGGCCAGAGCACCTCATTTATGGCAACATATACCCCAATATATTAAAGATAGGAGAACCATAAAGTCATTTGCTAAATGTATTACGAGCATGAAACTGGAAAATTATTAGTTTTTTAACCACATGTGTACTATGTATTTGTGATAGATGATTGTCCTAACTATTCCAACTCTGCTGTTCAACTTTGAACCAGACGAGGGATAGTGCAGGGAGCTTTTTTCACTTTTTTACGTTAATGTATAGTGTATATAATGATATAATGGTATAATATTCATATACCTACATACAGTAAAGGCCTGGGTTGTCCTGGCTATTCCAACTCTGCTGTTCAACATTGAACCAGACGAGGGATAGTCCTGGATACTTTTGCATTAGTGTGTAAGGTATACAGTAATTTCATTTCATACTGTTATACTATTATCTCTGTTTGTATAATGTATTAGAAAGTGTATACACATATATAGCTATTTTTGTATATTCATATAATTAGAACAATTACCTGATATATTGTATTTATTTACATATCATTGTTTATCTTGGGTACATCTAAAAGGGGGAGGGGGTGCACCTACCCTTTGGGTTACAGCAGTTTTCTGCTCAGGTGCCCTCCTGTACAACATTTTACTTTAGTTATATATATATTTATGTATGTTCATTTTTCATTATATTGTAAGTGCCTACGTTGTGCAAATAAAGTATCCTATCCTATCCTATCCTATCCTATCCTATCCTATCCTATCCTATCCTATCCTATCCTATCCACATTTAGTGCATGTTTAATACAGGCTGTCACATGCAATTACACAATTAGCACAATTAACTATGCAGGTATTATATGGCATAATATGGCGGTACCATCCCTATTACTTTAAACTGTTAAATACTGGGGCTATAGGCCTAAAGGCCTAATTCTGACAACTTAAAAAAAAAAATCTAATCTCACCAATAACCTCTCAGAAGGAGAGACATTGCAACAGGCAGACAAATGGGAAGACAGCGAGATCGATAAACACATGGACATGAAGAATCATAATGGATTAATATACATTTTTAAGTTTCTTTTGTTTTTTTTTGACATGACAAAAAACATTTCAACAGGCTATTTAATACGTTTAACAAGAAGTATCATTGGCCAATGCATACACTGTATGTGGCTTTAATTAAAAACAAACTCTTAAAATATAGAGGAATAAATGGAGACCGGGGGTATAGGTGTCCAGGGACTGGTAGGCACCTGGATGGCACCGGCACTTAAATGGCCGTGGGAGGTCACTGGGAGGACCCTTGTAAACATTTCTGGGCCTTGCTTCAATAGTCTTGTCAATCAGGGCCTTAAGCATGGGTATTTAATAGACAATTCATAACAATTTCGTTATATACAAAAGGCCTAAGGTATGCATTGAAATACCAAGACTACATATATATAATACAATTACTCTACACAGGTCCAATTTATAAAATTATACTCACAATAAAGATGGACTCATGTTATTTAACTTATAGTCCTATGTCTGAAACATTAAAAGTTCCTTTGATGGTCTGATTTCTTAATTGATTGAGAATGACTTAATGTTGCTACAGGTTTGAATAAAGTGGAATCTGGAATAAACCCACTAATGCTAGGTCATACAGATTATGTAAATATTACTTTACTTAAATATAATTTGGTAAATATATATACTGATATTTAGAGTTTCGGCAGTTAGAAATTTGATTTTGATTAAAGTTGATAACATAATCTACAATGTATACCATGGAATAACTCTTTTCAAGTTAGATAACATGCATGTACAGTGATGCGTGATCCTATGCGGGTGTAGTAGGGACGGGGTCGGTAAGGGGGGCACACAAGATCGAGGAAGTTTGCATGGCAGTACATAGTCTGCCACCTGGAGGACTTACTGGCAATTAAGTATCGGTATCGGTATCGGAATCGGCCGATACTAATAGGGAAGAATCGGTATCGGCAAGAATCGGTAAATTTCAGGATCGGTACACCTCTACAAATAAGAGCTATGGGGTGAGTGGATGTTTACTCTGTGAATGACAGGTCAAAGGAACTGTCAGAACAAATATTGTCCTGGAATATATGAATATCAAAAATGTAGGAAATCAAATCAAATCAAATCAAATCATTTTATTTATCGTCGGATTGAAAGGGTACAAAGTAGGACAACCAGCAACAGGAAAAATACAGCAACAGGAAAAATATTTAGTCGAAGAAAGTCAATATTGGCTGCTCTTGACTTGGCGAATGGATAAATGAGGAAATGTCAGCCCTATAATTCTCTTACAGGTAGATACTAATTTGTCTACCTACGTTGTACATGCCAGAGCCCCACCAGTTAAGTTATTAAAGAGGCCAAGAGCAGCAAAACATAGGCCTACATATTGTGTGCTCTATTATATAATGGAACGACAATGACTTTGGAAATCTTTACAATGCAGCTTTTGTAATATTCACTTTCTCTTCAAGTTGAAAGAGCCTTTGAAATGAAAGACATTATTAGAGGCTGAGTATTCTGACATTTTGACAAATTTCTGTATTATCCACAGAGCTAAAGCTTTCCAAGTTGGCTGTCTGCATTTTCCAAAAATTCAGAATTCCAAGAAATTCTACTACAGTGTAAACTTTTCATTATTAAATATTTGGTTCTCCTTACGAGATTTTGCAAATATTTGATCTTGATTAATTTTCTTCCATGGAAACACAAGTCGTGTCATGTCTGTAAAATGTTTTGCATACTTCATTTCAATGCTTGAAATATTGAACAAGAAGTGTCTGAAAACTTTAATTGCTGAAACCTTGCCATGATACCTTTGTGCAAAGAATGGCCAAGTACAACTGAAAATTATGTATGTTTTAAAAATTGTCAATGCTCTGATTATTTGCGAAAATCAGTTGGTAGCTGCCAATCGCTGGGTCCAGGGTTCGAATCTAGCTCTGGCCGGGTCACCTGGACCCATGTGGACAACAAATAAAATCATCCTCCTTCCCACTTTGCCTACAAAGATCACAAATACATGATGTAAATCTCAATCATTAGTCCATCCATCCTCCCTTCCAGTGGCGTATTTAGGGGCCCAATGCTCCCCCCCCCCCTCAGGCCAAAAATTAACATGGAAGATATAGGAAAAACCGCGGAGCACCTCGGTATTCACCCCATATATTTCCCCCCCTTAGGCCATTTATAAATACGCCCCTGCTCCCTTCCTAATTAGCCCTTTACTGCATAGATAAAGGACGTAAAGCTCCATCATCCAGCTATCATGGGTTGTCCATATTGACCGGCAAGTGCTTGAACTTCACTTCGAGATTATTTAACACGCACCTGTGGGACTTGGTTTAGTGTCACCTTTGATAAATCACCACTGGTATTCCGGACACTCTGTGGAATGGATTGCTGGATGTTTCTGGCTAGGCATCCCCGAAAGGCAGGGAAAGGTGTGATCTGCATATTCATTGCACTTAATAAGGAAACTGGTGGATGTTGCTTCAGTTCTGATTCCAGCATTAATAAAGTTTGATCTGTGGTCCATGTGCTGTTACGAGTCTCTTTGTTGTAAGCTAAACCGGCATATCTTTTCTATTCTATTCTATTCTCTTTTCTATTCTCTATTTTCCTGTCTTGATCCTAAAAACAAAATGTTTTCACCCATAACTTTGAAGGCTAATCAGTCTTCGGCTGTAAATGTATAGCAAAGCGTAGCCAGTTTCACATACTTTCATGCAGCATGGTAACTAATACCAATTATATGTGAATTGCAGTAAAACGCGTCCTACATTGTAGAGTGAAAAATCACATCACCTACATAAAAAAAAGGATGCCTTCATCATTTCTCCAGAACTTCTGTATGGATCTCCAAAACTTTCAAGTCAGAATTTCTCCTTTGTCAGCATAATAAATTTAAGTGTCAAGTTTTTTCAAATTTGTTACAAAATTTCAACAAAGAGTTTTTCCTTCTCAGAAAATTAGAGAATTCGACATTTCCAAAGAAATAAGATCACAGAAGAGCCAAGTGTATTTCTTTTGAAGAAAACATGAAACAGATTCCTGAATTCGATTCTACGAACACTTCTTGAGTTGGATGACAGCTCCTAGCTCTGCATTTGCAATATTTCTTGAAATTGAGTGATTCCTTTTAGACAATTCAACAGATTTTTTTTTGGGCAAAATCCTGCAATCTCATTGGTAATTTAACAGGAGTGTTACTTTTTTGTGAATTGTGACTTTGAAGAAAAAATCTATATATATGTCAATGGCTGGCTCTGCAATGACACTGATAACAGGCACTGTCAGAACAAGCATGGTCTCAGAATATACAAAAATCAAGTATCAGGGCAAGAAATACAGCAAATAATATTCAATTTAAGAAAGTCAATATTTGCGAATGTTACAGAGAATGTGTAAATACAGGAAATGGCAGTCTCTCAATTCACTCAGAGTAATGCCTAAAAGATATATATACACTACCCTCCAAAAGTTTGAATACACCAGAAAAGGTGCTATTTCTTTCAAAAATACCTCATCTTCAACACAAATTTTGTTTGATACTTACATCAAACAATATGGAAATTCACATTCAGGCCAAAAGGTGTCAATATTTCATGGTTTTAGATCATTTTGGTATAAATTTATTTAAATTTCTCTATATCACATTTTTTCATTTTTTATAAACAGCTATAAAAGCACTGTTATCTTCCATATTTATGAAACTTATACTTTTTTCCACATTTCCACTGGTTTGTGACGATTTTACAAGTAGTTTCAGACCAGAAAATGGCCGTTGAAAATTGGACAAAAATACTGATTTTGGCTATTTTTGGGTCAAAACAATGCTGAAACAGCTTAAATAAAATAATTTTCATTAGAGAAGATACATTTTATGATTATACTTCATAGTGACCCAAAATTATCTAAATTTTGTATTTTTGAGTGGTCAATGTAAGATTTTTAAACAGTCTTTTCAGGGTCTAAAATAACTGTTACGATCATGTTACAACTCTGGAAACACTTAAATATGATTAAATTTCATAAACCTAGAAGATAACTTGGCTGTGTCAATTTTCTAAAAAATTCCAAAATTTGGGATTTCGAGAGAGGCCATAAATTTCAACCAAAATGACCTCAAATGACAAAATAAAGACAACTTCTGACTTCAATGTGACTTGCTTTATTGTTTGACATAAATATTAAACAAAAATTCCATTCAAAATCAATTATTTTTAGAAGAAACTGCACTTATCCAGGTGTATTCAAACATTTGGAGGGCAGTATATATATATATATATATATATAGAATTTTATTGACATAAATAGCATCAAACAGATACATAATATTATGTCATCCAAAAAGAAAAAGGAAAAATAAAAATAAAAACCGAACAACTACAAAATATATATATAGAGGATCAGATACGAACAAATATATTTATTTATGCACCACATTGAGTTTTTTAAGTCAAAAGTATTGAGCACTGGTGTGTCCTCTATAAATGTGTTTGAATAAGGGTGTGATAACAACCTTGGAGGTCTTTGGCAGCTTTCTCTCTCTTTGCAAGTAGGCATTGTCTTTATAACTGAGAGATGGAGTACTCTGACAATTTGGTTAAAATCTCTTTATTATCCACAGAGCTAAAACTTTCCACTTCGCTATCTACATTTTTCACATATCAGAATGCAAGGAAATTCTACTACAGATATTTTTTGGAGACTGTTTCTGACATTTTGACAAATTACTGAATTATCCAAAGAACTAAAACTTTCTGTGTTAGATATCTGCATTGTCTAGAAGTTCCCAATTCAAAGAAATTCTACTGCAGCGTAAAATTTTCATTATCAAATATTTGGCTTTCCTTCTGAGATTTCTCAAATATTTGATCTTGATTATTTCAGGAATAACAAATCATGTTGTGTCTGTAACATGTTCTGCATACTTCATTTCAATGTGGGAAGATTTGAAATGAAATGTGTCTGAATACATTAATTTCTGAAAACAGACCATGATACATTCAGACAAGAATAGACTAACTGAAAAATATTTGTGTTAAATTGTTAATACTCTGCTAAGTTCTAATCATACAATATCAGTTAGTAGTGCTCTGAATGGACTTCGAATTTTTGGACCCATTTTGGACAGGAGTTTCATACATCTGATCTAATCACTGTGTCCTTAAATTTGCAGGCCCTAATTATGCTGTCAACTTGTCAAGTTCATAAATACAGGGCTAAAGCCCATTTATCCATTAGAGGAAGTAGACCAAAATTATCAACCCTTCATAGACTGTTCACCTTGACCAATTTGGCAAAATACCATGTTATATATTTTTATTTAAAAGTATGCGACTATGCGTATTAAGAATTAAGGAAAAAACCAGGATGAGTGAGGTGGGAGATTTTTCAAGATTTGGTTGATTTGACATGGAATGGCCCCACTGACATTATGAATGGAATTTCAGAGAAATTTATTCTCTATTTTCCTGTCTTGATCTAAAACACAATTTTTGCACTCATAACTTTGAAGGCAAAATCAGTCCTTGTGACTTTGGCTGTTACAGTAAATGTATAGCACAGCAGAACCTGTTTCACATACTTTCAGGCAGCATCGCAACCAATACCAATTAAATGCGAATTGCAGTAAAACACGTCCTACATTGCAAGGTGAAAAATCGTATCACCTAGATAAAAAAAAATAACGTGCAAGCACTTTAACAGCTGCTTGTAGATAGACTATCTACCTATCTGGCCATCTATCTATCTATCTATCTATCAAAATTTGTCTATATATCTCCCTTCCTTTCATGCTTCCTTCTTTCCTTCCTTCTTTCCTTCATTCCTTCCTTCTTTCCTTCCTTTCTTCCTTCTTTCCTTCCTTCCTTCCTTACTTCATTCCTTCCCTCCTTCTTTCATTCCTTTCTCCTTCTCTTCTTTTATTGGTTTAAGCTTTTTAGTGAATTTGTAAACAATCCCTCTGGCTGGCACTTGGCAGCTGCCATCACTGCAGCAGAACATTTGAAATTCGCGGGAAAAATGTTCATTTTAGTTTAGAAAATAAAAATTTATTGTCACAGAAGTTTACCAAAAGTTGATGGAAGCAAGATAATATTCTATTCAGACTGCATGCCAAGTTTTAATGACATAGGTGAAACAGCACGAACAGGGCAGTTGTCATAAGTTTTCCTGAAACTCCTCTCGTAATACAGGCTGCAAGCAGCTGTAAAAAGGATGCTTTCATCATTTCTCCAGAACTTCTGTATGGATCTCCAAAACTTTCAAGCCAGAATTTCTCCTTTGTCAGCGTAATAAATTTAAGTGTCAAGTTTTTTCAAATTTGTTACAAAATTTCAACAAAGAGTTTTTCCCTCTCAGAAAATTAGAGAATTCGACATGTCCAAAGAAATAAGATCACAGAAGAAACAAGTGTATTTCTTTTGAAGAAAACATGAAACAGATTCCTGAATTCGATTCTACGAACAGCTCTTGAGTTGAATGAAAGCTCCAAGCTCAGCATTTGCAATACTTCTTGCTTTACAGAATGAGGAAATTGAGAGATAACATTCAGACAATTTAACAGTTTTTTTTTTTTGGCAAAATCCTGCAATCTCATTGGTAATTTAACAGGAGTGTAACTTTTTTATGAATGGTGATTTTGATGAAAAAATCTATATATAAACTGAACCAAATAAAAAACGCAAAACTATTCCCAGGGCTTTATTTTTCTAAATATATTTCATATGGGCTGTTGAGTGTATTCATCTGTGTAATCAGGTGTCAAAGGACATGTTTGTGACCAAGTTTATCACATTGGTGTATGGTGAGTGGAAAGGGGTATTAGGCACCCCGTAGGGCAAATCTAATGATTTCATGTTAAAGCTTGAGGAAAATGATGCAAAAGGCCATACAATTCACTTCATTTACTGCCACCTGACTTGCAAAAAAAATTTATTTTTGAGAAGTCAGGTGAAAGTTTTCCACACACAATGATATTCCAATTGAACAATGCAACTACGGTAACAAGTCCTCAAACAGGTCAGACAATAGCTGCAGATGAAAAATGGCTTAAGATCTTTCAGAAAGGCTTCACACAACCTGTGTATCAGCTGCAGAGTTAAACATCAGCACTTTCTGTGCCCTCGTTTCGCTATTCTCCCAACCACACATCTGCCGTCGTAAGAAAAGCATAAAGAAAGCCCGCATGGTGCTGATGTTTGTCCTACGGCTGCTATTCACTGTCAGAACAAGCATGGTCTCAGAATATACAAAAATCAAGTATCAGGGCAAGAAATACAGCAAATAATATTCAGTTTAAGAAAGTCAATATTTTGGAGGTATTTTCTCTTTGCAAGTTGGCAATGTGTTAACTTAGAGACGGAGTATTCTGACAATTTGGCTAGAATCTCTTTGTTATCCACAGAGCTAAAATTTTCCACGTTCGCTATCAACATTTTTCGCATATCAGATTCCAAAAAAATTCTATTTCAGATATTTTTGGAGGCAGAGTATTTTGACATTTCGACAAATTTCTGAATTATCCAAAGAACTAAAACTTTCCGTGTTAGATATCTGCATTGTCAAGAAGTTCCCAATTCAACGAAATTCTACTACAGCGTAAAATTTTCATTATCAAATATTTGGCTTTCCTTCTGAGATTTCTCAAATATTTGATCTTGATTATTTCAGGAATAACAAATCATGTTGTGTCTGTAACATTTTCTGCATATTTCATTTCAATACTTCCCAAATTGAAATGCGTCTGAATACATTAATTGCCGAAAACAGACCATGATACATTCAGACAAGAATAGACTAACTGAAAAATATTTGTGTTAAATTGTTAATACTCTGCTAAGTTCTAATCATACAATATCAGTTAGTAGTGCTCTGAATGGACTTCGAATTTTTGGACCCATTTTGGACAGGAGTTTCATACATCTGATCTAATCACTGTGTCCTTAAATTTGCAGGCCCTAATTATGCTGTCAACTTGTCAAGTTCATAAATACAGGGCTAAAGCCCATTTATCCATTAGAGGAAGTAGACCAAAATTATCAACCCTTCATAGACTGTTCACCTTGACCAATTTGGCAAAATACCATGTTATATATTTTTATTTAAAAGTATGCGACTATGCGTATTAAGAATTAAGGAAAAAACCAGGATGGGTGAGGTGGGAGATTTTTCAAGATTTGGTTGATTTGACATGGAATGGCCCCACTGACATTATGAATGGAATTTCAGAGAAATAATCTCTATGTATAGTATGAAACAGCAATGACAGCTTAGTGAAGTTTGGTGAATATCTAAACTGCATGAATGTTCTCTGCACACCATTCATATGCGAGCTTAACAAAATTAGGTTTGATAAATGATGCCGTTTAATCTCAATGCGCACTCATCCGTCCAGGAAATTCTGATGTAGGGGAGACCGGGGCTGGTTGTCACAGGGGCAGGTTGTCACAGTGTGCAAAACGTAAACATGCTATAGTTCTATTTAAAGCATGCAGGACCACTGCCATGCTATATGAATGGCAAAAGGGGAGTGACTTAAACTTATCTGGTGAATATATACCTATATCATTCGAAATCTCGATGTCCTATTGAATTTTTTTAAAATTCAGCACTCGGGGCAGGTTGTCACATTTTCAGGGCAGGTTGTCACACTCTCGGGGCAGGTTGTCACACATTTGGTTAAGAGCTTGGATGCAGGAAGTAGGACTCTGCAAGGCAGATCTTGACTAAGACAAGTTATTTTGGACATATGAGGAATCCTTTACTTGCAAAGTAAAGACCTTTTAACAGACACTCTACTGTGTACAAGGGTGCTACAAATGAAGGCTTACCAAGCAGCAGGAAAGCATTCAGGTCAGGAGGAGGATTTTTAAGATATTTTTGCTAATTTTTTAAAATAAATTTGAAATTGATTTATTTAAACATAATGCAACATCTGCACACATATTTAATCACCAATAGCATGTATAAAGCACAAATTTATATTTGTGTTAGTTTTTTGGTTTAAAAGCTTGGTCCTAATAGGTAGCAACCCGCTCCAAAAAGTGTGACAGCCTGCCCCGTCTTTTTGTGACAACCTGCCCCGATTGACGAAAATTCCAAAAACGGGTGACCAAGGCCGTTGTTATCAAAATTTTCACTATTTGTTCATATGATGATTTAAAGAAATATTTTCAAGGTAAGTGTATTAACTGTACCTTTTTCAACAACTGTTTGATAAAGAGTAGGATAACATGAAAGTTGCACGTAAAAATTTACTTTTTGTGACCGGAAATTTTTAATAGACCATGTGCATACCAGCCTCCCTTCCAGGGGTCAAGACTTATCAAAAAGACTCCAGTGGCTTATAAAAGCAGTAAACAATGATTAATTAGTTGAGCTGCGTTACTCTCCAGTTTGGTGCAATAGAAAGTGTGACTACCTGCCCCTGTGACAACCAGCCCCGGTCTCCCCTATGTTAGACCACAGGAATAAGAATATCTGGGACGTCAGAACCAATACCAAAATATTCTTTCCGTCTTTGGTAGGCCCATTTTCTAACGGTGCCATAAAGTTACCAAATAACAAATTGACACTCCATTTCAATGTATTTGATAGGGCTTGTTGCTAGGGCAGTAATGGCCATTTGCAGCTGAATATTTGCTAATATTTTAGCAAACATCTCTTTATACCCACAGAACTAAAAGTTTCCAAGTTGGCTGTCTACATTTTTAGTAAAAGCAAAATTCAAAGAAATTCTACTACAGCGTAGAATTTTCATTATGACATATTTAGTTATCATGATGAGATTTTTCAAATATTTGATCTTCATTGTTTCTTTCAGAGGAAACAAATCGTGTTATGTCCGTAACATGACCATTCATCATTGTAATGTTTTAAGCATTGCAGCATAAAACGTCTGAATATATTAATTGCTGAAACTTTGCGATGATTCCTTTATAAAAGAATAGACAAATGCGAAAGGAAATCATGCATGTTTTAAAAATTGTCAAATTATTAAAATGCTCTGCTAAGTTGCCTTAATGAAAATCAGTCGGTAGTGATCCACACGGGCTACCAATCGCTGGGTCCTAACTTCTACGCAATCTTAAGTTGGGTCAAGTGGACCATGATGGACAGCAGTTTGAATCATCATTAGCCTCATTGCTGTGTCCTTCTCCTGTCTCAGTTAGCCTATCAAGTGCCTAAATATAGGAGATACTTCTAAATCACACATCAATCCTTTCTCCTGTCCGAATTAACCTCCATGTGAATAAATTAAGGACATATTAAAGCTCAATCATCCATCCATTATATCCTATTTTTCTTGACCTGCAGGTGCTTCAACATCAATTTGAGATTATTTAACATGCACCTGTGGGACTCGGATTAGTGTCACCTTTGATAAATGACCACTGGTATTCCGGACACTCTGTGGAATGGATCGCTGGATGCTTCTGGCTAAGCATCCCTGAAGGCAGGGAAAGGTGTGATCTGCATATTCATTGCACTTAATAAGGGAACTGGTATGTTGCTACAGTTCTGATTCCGCTATTTATAAGTTTTTACTGCGGGCCATGTGTTACTAGATGCCTTGCCTTAGAGTCCATGCTGTTAGATAAACTTGCGTATATTCTATCCGTTTCTCTTCTATTATGTAACATGTTATATGTGACCTGCTCCACCAAAATGAGTTCAAAGTAGGCATTCTAAATTCCTCAGAAATGAGCAAAATGTGTCAAAAGGTCACAGTTTGATGTTTTTTAGCTGTTGGTACCACGTTTTAGCCAAAGTAATTTTCTTTAAATAATTAAGACCATTTTACCAAAAATCGATTTTAAATTATCTAAATTGAGTATCCCTCTTAATTTTCTTAGTTCTTTAATTGCAATGGCGGGAATTTCAAATGCCATTTTCTCAAAGTTCGATGTTTCATATCATCAATGTTTGAGGTGCCATATCTTTTGATTGGATGGAGATATCAAAACATACTAAACATCCTTTTAAAGCTCAATCCAAGGAGAATAAAGTCATTTTCATAACTAAATATGATAGGAGGCCGACTTTGAACCCATTTTGGTGGAGCAGGTCACATATATTATATTATAATTATTTTATTATCATATTACATCATATTGTTACAAATACAACATTAATTTTTGCTTAAATGTAACACAGTAATCACAGTTACAGTGGCAGATACAGGGGGGGCTAGGGGGCCCGGGCCCCCCCCAGACCAAGATTAATAATAGGATTTTGAAGAAAAATTGCGATAACACGGGCCCACGAATGGTGAAACACATCCAGCCCCCCCCCCCTAGATTATCGTGTCTGGATCCACCACTGACTTAGAACCAACTCACTGAATATGGTTCCATTAATTCCATCATTCATTTCTGAAAGGCTTATTGCTCCCAGCTCAGTACCCCACAACAACATTCTCAGGACGATGAAAAATGAAGGCGATATCTCTCCCTGAATAATACATGGATGACCTAGTGAAGAAAAACTGAGATTGTTTTCAGGGATAATAACCCATGGTGGAATAAGTTAGACAAACATATTAAGGCAGTCTGGTGAAAATGAGAACTGCATGCTGCTGCCACCTGGCACAAAAGTTTATTTTGTATGCTACAGCGTTGATGTCAGCAGTATTTTTATTGATTTTTTTGTTAGTATATGGCTATATGCCTACCTGAGTACAAAGTCACGATATCCAAGAAAACAAATGTCTTAATTAGTGATTTTTCAAAAAATTAGCCTTTAAATATAAGTGCGCCATGGCCCAGTTATTTTAAATTGCATGTTTTTGGTTATTTAAGGTGTTATGGCCAAGTCCACGGTTCAGGAAAAGACACAAAATTGCAAGAATTTAATCCTGACAATTTCTGCTTATATTTTCTACGGGTTATGCATTACTGGAAGTTATTATTGAGAAGCTACAGTCATTATAGCATAATTGGCAATTTATTAGATTTTCTGCGGTTTTCTAACAAAAAATAGCTGTAAGCTTGAAATACCAGGGCAAATTGGCCAAAAATCAACGAATATCATCTTAGGTCCTTTTATTTGTCACAATGGGACATTTTAGGAAAAATTTCCAGGAATGATTTTTTGGGCTTATAGCCCCTTTAAGGCCAAAAGCTTTATGCCTATGTCATTAACTGGATAATAAAGAATTATGTATGTTTCCGAGAACCCTTTTCTGTGCCATTGTGAAGCTTTTCCAATGCTGCAGCCTGCATTCATAATAGTGTCTTCATCTTTCAAGCCCTTTCTCTAATTATTTCCGCTCTTACACCTTGCCTATGAATGATCTCATACAATGTAATGGGAGATATTTCAGGGATTATAAAAGAGTTTCATAAGCCCATTTGCAGTAGGCCAGATTGTATAGTCAATGTGATAGTAACAATATTCCTCATAATGCAGTTTTTTTACAGCACAGAAACAGCTTGCACTCTGAAACAGCAACATGGCTCTGTCTTCAGATGTAACTGACATACAAGATGTGTTCACAACAGATGATTATATGCCCGTGACAGAAATTTGGTCAGCCTCACAAGGAAATGAACAGCTAAAGTTACTGCGGATCATAATAATCTCAAGAATATTGCTGCTTTGTTCTGGCATAACAGTCTTTGTCATGAACTTTCTGGTCATTTTGGTGATCAAGAAGTGGACGGCCGTCAAGAGCTCCATGCGGGCACTCTTCACTCATTTGGCAGTTGGTCACATGCTTTTTGGAGCGGCTGCTGTCCTCAAGGTTGCCACGGATTTTCTAAGATTTAACTCTTCGTTGGCATGTCGACTTCTCCTTGGTCTTGTCTCCTGGTCGGGACGTTGTTCTAGTTCCATCAACCTTCTACTGGCCCTCCATGTCACATGGTCAGCTAGGAACATTCTAAACGTCAACAATAGAGAAATCTCAACATTCGGCATTCACATCGTGGCCTTGGTCGCCTGGTTCAGCTGGGGCTGCATCTTTGCCTGGGGAGTGATTGATGACCAGGATGGTTCACAACAGCACCACTGCTTCTTTGCTGCAGGCTATTACAAGACGTCCTACCATATTGTCGTCAGCGTCGTCTTGCTCATCCATGCCTCATTTGTCCTCATTTGTCATTCCGCCACGTTTCTGATCACCTGGCGTCAAACGAGACAACTCGAGACAAGGGTTGCTCCCCGGGGCGAAGGACAAGAAGCACAAACCGGACAAGACATGGCAGCTACTCACATGTCATGTGTCACGAAGTTAAGGGTACTACGGAAGATGTACAAAATTACTATGTTGGTAAGCTTCATGCATTTGATTACTACAGTACCCTACCTGATTGTCGTGCTAATTGACCTCATTTCCACTTCTGTCGAGATTGATCCAACGTTCCTCATGTTTCTGGTTCTACTCACCTTCGTCTACCCCAACGCAAACATCTTCATCTATTCTGCACGCAGCACGTCCTTCAGAAAACATTTGGTCAACATGCTTCGATGCAGGTCCCTGGTGCATCCGGATGAAAATATAAACTGACGTTCCACATTATTATTATTTATTATTTACAGCCTTTATATAGTGCCATATTCACAGAGACTCTGTGCTCAACGCCACTTTACAATGTATATTATGTACAATCCATAGTGCAAAGCTCAGCATTAAATCCTCACTGACTCAGGAATCTGGTCCAGTTGCCATCCATTCATATTTGGAGCTCCTACGCTGTCCATGCATTCTTGCGGAGTCTGGCTGGAGGTGTTGCTGCTCACACCTGACAGGAGGGTAACCCCTGCCTACACAAGTGGCCACCCTCCCCAGCCACAGTCACAACCAACTTACTCCAATTGATTTCCAGAACCGGGATTCGAACCCGCATCCTCAATTGCCAGTGGATTTGCAGTCAAGCGCTCTAACCATCCGGCTATGGGAACTCTATTATGCACTGCGCAAGTACAGGTAAAATGTGTTCATCCTCAAACTTGTTATTTACTTGTAAAATAATAATTCTATGAATTGTATTAGGTATTTGACTTCTTTTCTTTTTTTAATGACAAATTTAATACTACAATATATTTAAGAATTGTCACACATATTTATTCTTTATATCATTACTTCATCAATCCATGCCCATATTATTACGTCTTACCTGGGGTGCCCAAAACACATGCTCTAGAGTTTCTCTGAGCATCCCTCCAACGTCATATTATCTTGCATTTCAATTGATAGATTTTTATACGGGATGTTGGAAAAATAAATGATCTATCTATTAGGGTGATGCAGATTTCACACAAAAAATAAACTTTTGAATGTTCAATGGGGCACCCCCCAAATATGTTCCAATATATGAAAAAAAATTCAGTAAAAATTTAAGCCAAATCGGACAAATTTTAGAGGGTGCTACCGTGTTTGAAATATTACATTGTATTGCAATGGGCGAAATCCCAGTTTTATGGGGGGGATGGGTGAAGGAAGTTGTCCAACCACTAGACTGATCGTAATTTTTTCTTATTGAAGCTTTTCACTATTCTCATCACAAATCCATTCATATTTTGCCAATATCGGGTCATTTCAGGCCCCAGGGCACTCCTAAATCAGCAAATTTTGCCCGATTTTTACAGCATTAAGGTTAAACGCGGTGTTGAATAACATTACCCGGAAAATAGGTACACAAATTTAAGGTACACCATCTTATAAAGCAGGAAAAAATGTTTAATTTGAATACCAACATTACTATGTGGCAATATTCTACAGTATTTCAGCAGTGCTTTGGATATTGGGAATTTCGCGAATAATTGTTAATGACAATTAAGCCTAATTCAGCGGGGTCAGATGGTCAGAGTATAGCAGTGTTGGTAATTAAATTAAAGCTCTTTTCATGCTCCATCTATTAAAGTAACTTTCATTCCTGTGACATTGCAACTGGTAATGTTATAAAATAGCACGAATTTGGTAAATTTTGACCATTTTATCTTTGTTAGTCAGGTGGTAGCAGCATGGAGAAGTCAAAAATAATCCAAATTTGCTTTGATCCGCTGTTCTGACAACCAGATCCAAAAATTATGACCACGCCGCATTGGTTTGGTGCACCATGCAGGTATAGTTGAACTCATTGCATGCCAAATAATTAGATATTTTTGCATTGAATACTAATGCTAATTTTCATGATGCGGTAGCACCGTCTAATTTTTGTCCGATTGAGCTGACATTTTTATTGAATTTTTTTTTTATATATTGGAACAACTTCAGGGGGTGCCCCATTAACATTTCAAAACTTCACTTTTTTGCATCACCCTACTACCTACATGTATCTATGTATTAATAACACTGTGAATGGTATAACCCGATGCTACCTTTTAGAGCTAGTATAGCCCTATGCTCCTGTCCTTAACCTTTGAATGGAGAACTGTAATCTTCTCATGAAAAAAAATAAAAATAAAAAATCCTCACCGTGCTTAAAATTTGTAAACATAAACATAAAAGTTATTTTTTCAAAGACTGAACATTTTCAGTAAATGTTGTTAGTAATCATTTATTAGATCACATTATTGTGCATGGTAACTATTGAGCTTTGTTTACATATGTCATGTCTTTGTTAATTAATATGTATATATATAAGTATATATATGGATTGTGAAAAGAAAGTCAGTGAAAGTGATTAATAAAGTATATATTGTAGCATATCATATCACGAGTATTATTATTGCTATTACTGATAATTATATAAATTGCAGTTGTTGTGGATTGAGACTTCAATTCAATGAATTTTCCAACTAGTATAGATTCTATGCAGCATTGATCATCTCCCATGAAAAAAAAAAAAGTTGCAACAGTGAGGACTTTCTGAGAGTGTGAACCTGTGAAGGATTACTGACATTGATTAGTTCAAGATACACTGTAAATATACAAACTGGGGTCGTCCAAAACTACATTCTGCAGGTGCATATTTCACTTAGGGTTACACTGTAAATTTTGAATTTTGAGTTAGCTTAATTGATTGGGATGGTTGCACAATTCCTTTGAGCAAAGATAGCTTGTTGTTTGCAAGTTATAACAACACAAAGATTATCATAACTCAAAACGGCAAGCTATCATGGCTCAAACAAATTGTGCAACCATCTCACTCAATCATTTGAGCTAACTCAAAATTTCAAATTTTACAGTGTACTATGACTTGTCATCAAATAAGCTGGCATCATAAACACCATTAGTAAGTTGCATAATTTTGTCTGTCTACTGTTTTTCACTTGAAGACTAAATACCATGTTGGTTGCTTCTTTTACCCTTCCTTCTTCTCTGCAAGAAATAATCTCAACCTATTCTCATTGTGATTCGTATTATGTCAAAGGCATGTTCTGCAAACCAAATTGTGAAGCATGTCTCTGTAATTTGATTCCGAATCAATAGAGCTCGATGTCAGGCTAACAGCGTGCCTACGAACGATGCCATGTGCAGTGCCTAAATTGAATATGTTCTAGTATTAAACCCCTCTCCCTTACCATGATGTTAATCATTCTGTTCTTTCTTTTCAATTTTGTATGCGTAGCCTATAGGTAATTCATAAGAAATCATTTTTGCTCCTGGAAAATGTAATTGTCAAGGATCTTCTCACTTCTCACCTATAGAATATGAAAATCATCTTCCACATGGTAAATCAAATTGTTTGATCAACCTCAAGTATATCCTGGCCAATAGCTAAATGTCATTATCAATATAAGATATTCTGTAACAGCAAACCGTCATAAATATGTAAAGTCAGCTCCCTGATTCCTACTGCAACCCAGCTTCTTATCAGCTTCCAGTAAAGTGAACCAGGCAACTCGATTCCAGCTTCTTTCCAGCTTCTCATGAAAGTGAACCAAGCTACAACTGCTCGGGAGCTGACCTCACATAACAGAGATTGACAATGTAATAAAGCTCATGAATTTGTTGTTATCAGATAAATTCAAAATTCTAAAAATTTCATATCTATAGACACTGAGCCTGAACATAAGAATTTTTCTATTTTTCTAGGACATGTTATTCTATGTGGCAGAGTGATGTCATCAGTTTTCTTAAGTCACATTTCCCTATATTATGTCCGAGAAAAAAATATGCTTTCAGCCTTCGATCCAAGTTAAATTTAAGTATTTTTGCACCATGTCTGAAATCAATGGTTCTTCTGATCAGCTCTAATCTCTAAAGCATCCAAAAACACATTTATCACAATCACATGCGTTGCGCTTGCAGGTTTGAATAGAAACTTGATTGCCATGTTTGTATGGATGTCATGTAATGTAAATGTTTGTATAATTCTTAAATGTTTGCAGTTCTTGAATGGTTCGCCGGTTTTCATCGCTGGTGTCTGGAATTGGAAAGTAATAAAAAGGTGCATCCTTGAAACAACTAACTTTCTTACAAAGTTAAGGATTGCAATGTCTCCGTCCAAAAATTGAACAGTGCACTGATATTTTATTATTATTATCTTTATTCGCACCTCATTGGTACAATGAAAATGTAAGAAATTGGTTATTGAATTCTAGTTTTAATTACAGGATAAAAAATTAATTAAGTCTACAGTGTCCTGTTTATCAAGGCAGCTAGAAAATTGTCCTTCTTTAATTTGAGAAAGTTCTCTAATGACTCCCGCAGCTGCCAGGTCTTCTACTGTATAGCAGCTTCTGGAGCATGCTTCAACTGTCATCTTCAGCAATTCTCCGTCCAATGAGATCAGATTATCCCATGACTGTCCAAGGCTTCCTAGGCAATAGAGCAAGTTGGACTTGAAGAGCGAGGATTGGAGCTTCATGGCATTTCTAAAGACGTACTGAACCACGGGGGCACTGTGATTCATGACCAGAATGGCAAACTTCAGAAAGCGCTTTATGCACATGTGAACTGAGCACAAAGCACCTGTAATTCCAGGAATCAGACAGCAATGAGTTCGAAAGGGCAAGTTCCACAAACCACGCACCGCTCTCCGGTATGCAGAGTGGAGTTTATTCATCCTTTTCAAGTCGCATATCTGTCTCTTGGTTAATAATTGTACTAATGATTGACAAAATAATAGAATGATTGACAAAATAATAGAATAACCAAATATGTACATGACCACACCAACTTATTCTTCAGTTCCTCCAAAGGTCATTGTGTGTCTCAAGTATGTGAAAAGCTATAGATAGTTGGGGAGTTATTGTAGCACCTTGCGCAACCCAGCTGCCTGAAATTCTCTGCTTGAAGTTCAAGGTGATCTGTCAATGTTGACACCAGCAAGAGACATGAGTTCCTGAAATCTTAATAGCATAGGACTGCCTAGGTACACTATAACCCTTGGTGGTCTTCATCTGTTGTATTCAACAATATTTTTTTGAGAATTTTCTGATGTTGACGAGATATTTCTTTTGAATATTTTACACAAAAGATTTTGTGCAATTTTCTATTTTTGACAGCCACTTCAGAAGTCATTACTCAGAGATCTTCCACAATTTAAAACAATAAAAAGCTGCTAAATCTAAAATTACTTTTCTGAAGAGTGGTTCAAAAAGAAATGACATACATCTTCAATCTCTCCTGCCATGCAGTTATGATGAGAAATCCACTAAAATTGTTTTGATTCTACATGCTGACTATGGATATATAATCACGACTGTCCCTACTTTTGTAAAGGGCTGGCAGATGATTTTCTTGGAGGAAGAGCAATGGAAATGAAAAGCGATTTTATTCAAAGCTGCTGTCTAAATTTCAAATCACGTAATATAAAGCCTTGACAAATTTGCGCTCCAATTAAGTAAAGTAAGAACTTTAATTCATATGACTGGAACAGCATGAATAAACTTCGATGCCTTGGAAACTTATGAAGGACAAGTGTGTAGCTTATATTAATGTTCTGTTAAATTTCCAGAATTTAGAGTCGCTGGGACCACTTGTAATCTAGTATTTCAGGTCAAAGCTGGTCAGCCGAATCTATAGATGTGAAAATCAGCTTGTAGTTACAGATCATAAACTGATAGATTTTAAGTACACTCTAAAAAATGTTGGGACAAAATTGGTTTTTTAGATTCAAAATGGTTTTTTGAAAAACCAAATTTCAATGCAAAACCAACATGGATTTTTAAAAAAAACCCATGATGGTTTTTTTTTTCAATGCAAAATAAAAATACATGTTGGTTTTTTGCATTGAAATTTGGTTTTTCAAAAAAACATTTTGAATCTAAAAAACCAATGTTTTCTGAAATTTTTTAGAGTGTATAGTATACAGTTCCAGGCAAAAGAATAGCAATCTTACGGTAATGAAGTGAATTTTATTGGTTCTATAATCGTAAATTACTTTAAATTCTTGATTTATAAACAAAACAAGGGTCTTCCACGGCATGAAAAAGTATTTTTTTACATTTTAGAAAGATTTATTGTCTTGTATTGAGCTTATAATGATGTTTAACCAACTTTGACAGATGGAATAGCTTTTATGTGACTCTAATCATTCTTTGGACATAATTTCAATTTGACGACATACTAGCTTTAAACTGATTGGTTCATGCAATTTTTATCAGCCAATGAAAAGTAGAGCAGGAGCAGGAAGTCAGGAAGCTCTACAAATGCCGCATGGCAAGTGTCCCATTACAGTCTGTCATTTTGATATAGAAAAAATGAGGACCAGTACACTGTGAAAAATGCACTTTGTGATTCATGATAGCAGATGAAGTGTCATCTTCTCTACTTTCAACATGGGAAACATAGAGGCTGTTTGATTAGTCATGATCAAGAGAAAGCTATTCGACTTATCATAACTTATTTAAGAGTTAAAATCAGATGCATAATCCTTTCGTTTGGCTGTCACCAACAAGCGGGATAAGTCTCCTTAAATCGAATTAACATTGAAAGTACTGGGTATGATCATGTCAAATCATCAGCATGCTGACACATGAAGTGTCATTTTCACATTGCAACAGTCCACTCTTTTTCTATATCGAAGTGACAGACTGTTACTCATGAATGCTGTTGAAACTGATATGATAGAAACACAGCCATTATTGGACAACAAGACAAAATTGTAAAACAATGAAGGAACTGTTGAGAATGCCTCTTTTTAAGAAATCACTTAAGTTAAGAAGAATGCATATCCTAAAGAGATCGATTCTTACAAGAAGCTAACATCAATGCCTGCATAATAAGTGTTCAAAGCTCCTGTCTAAATTTCAAATCATGTAAAGTGAAGAAATTAAAGAGAGGGCCTTCAGCTCAACTTCAAATTTTCAAGGGTGTTTCTTTTGACTCAATGTCCCTGGATCAATTCTGATTCTTTTTAATATTCACTCGAAATAGATCGAGAACGGTTTTAGATTGTAATATTACAATCCAACAAAAAGATTAGAGCACCAGCTTTATAGAAATTCAAAAAACAGTGCACATGGAATGATATCAAAATACAGTGGTCCCTGCATTATAAGACCGCCCCTTCTGCGGTCATGAAGGGGTCTCTCGTGGGGGTGCAGTCTCTTGTCGGGGTGTAAAATGCACTAAAAATACTACTTAGTGCGGGAGAAAGGCGGTCTCATTCAGGGCAAGTCGGTCTTAGAACAGGGGGCCTTATAATGTAGGCACCAGTGTAGAAGTCGAATTAACTTCAAGTATTTTTTTTTATGACATACACACTTATCTGTTTCAAAAGAGCCATAAGCTGGAAGTAGCTCAAAACTCACCATGCCTAATATACACTCTTTGTCCTAAACATAGCAAATATTACACCACCACAAGAAAAAGCGTTCCAAGAAGATCGACCAACAAACACTTGTACTAAAATACCAAATCCGATACAAACAAGTATAGTGGGTTTTTTATGGTCCTACAGATGGGGTAAAAAACCGGTTTTTCTCTCAATTCTGTATCAGAAATTTGTGAATTTTATAAGAATATTGGCCTGTTTCAATTATCTATTGCTGGCCTACGGCATTGATCTGACTTATGTTTCTTTGTCATTTTGTTATGAGTAAGATTAATCTATCCTGTGCTCTAATATGGGTTTTTAAATTGAAAGGAAGACACTTAAGCTCCTGTATCTTTGATGTCATGTTTTTAGAACACAGCTGTCCGACTCAAAGATACCCTATCCAATTTTTTATTTCAGAAATTTAACCACTAATTTAGTTCGTCTGCTGTCCCAATTGTCATTTTCCTGTTAGATTTAGTAAAAATCTTTAATTTGAGGCCCTGGTTGACTATCAGTAACCCATAGGCCAAGCAATATATAAAATTTTAAAAATGCACAGAATATAAGTGTCCGACTCAAAGAACACTACCCTAGTGTATATAATTTATACTGACATTTTTTCCGTCCACAAACATTCTATTTCACATTTTTCCGTCCACTTGCGCACATACTATTAAACTTTTCAACAGCAGTGATCTGAACATTTCTTAACATGAGACCAATACATGACTGCAAAAGCGGCAGTCTGTATGATAATTCTATTATAAAGAAACAGCTGTATGAGGATCGGTGGTACAAACTTTTGTAAGTTCACCAAATAGCCTCAAGCTCAGCGAAGTTCCCTATTCCTAGTCCCTGCATTATGTTTCCACACTGGGCAAAGCAGGTCTCTGGGCTTATTTACTTTACTGCCAATTGACTGCCAACTTGTTTAAGCAACAAAATTGCAAGGGTCTTAATTACATTAGATGGACTCACACCCTCCAGCTGGCTCTGTGAGATTAGCCTCGCGACACCAAGTGAATTCTGTCTGGGCTTAATACAGGTGAAGTAGAACACAGTGTGATTTAGAACTGAGTAGTAGAGTCCCACTCTATCTGAAAGATTCGGGAACAATATTAGGAGAACGGTCCATGCTTCCTAATGGCCAAACATTGATGTATACCAGAGTCAGACTCGGCAATCATATTCTCTAAGAAAGTAGACAAAGCCATCAGCACACTAAGAAACAGCCCCGGTTCCTTCCAGACAAAATTGTGTGAGTTCCTCAGACTGGAATGATGTGGACCGCTTGCAGGATCTCGCGGAATAGCACACTAGACACTAGGTGGCAACACATGACAGCATACAGTGCACCAAAAAAGTTATGGGAAAAAAGCAGTGATCCCCCTTTTTGCCTTCAATTTTGTAGAATGGCATTTCCTGTGATAATTATTGATGTTTTATCCTTTCAATACACTTCTCCCGAACAGGTCTGGATAATAATTTCATGGTTTTATGCTATTATATGGATATGCCAGTGAATCTTGGTGCGAGCACCATTTTATGCCTTCAAAAAAGCTATGGGAATTTTTCATGAAAAGGTCAAATACTGAAATATAAGTATGAATTATTGCTTTGCGGTTATCATGTTAGTTTCTATAAGTAGAGAATTGACTGTGGGCCCATTTTGATGGAGATCCTGTGGTTACATTTTCAAGAAATATGTATTTTTAATGATATAAAGTATGTTATTACAAATAATTCTCAAATTGATATATTGCCCATCGAAATGCCAATTTAATTGCGGAAATCTGTTGACACAGCATTTATTTCAACATTTATTGGTAGGGGCTTCTGTTTTCATTTACAAAAATGCATTTTTTTAAGCCAGGACAGAAGTTAATTCAAAGTTTATGTCAACAGATATGTTGGTGCTGATATTCAGCGTCAGGAATTTTCAGCAATATAGTATTGTTTGTGGTGAAACTGCACTAAAATGTTACTTTTGTAAGTGAAGAGGTTGTCCAGGTAGTTTGAATGACAAAAATCACAGCACCTACCACTTTATACACGCCCAAATTATTCACACTCCCATGCTGCAAAAGTGGTCAAATGCTTCCAATGCATTTTACCATATCCATGGTCATATCACGCACAAATCACAAGTTCACAAGGTTCAAAGATAAATTTCACTCACCATCCATCAAATTGTATCAATTGGAATGATACAGAAAAATTTACATTGGCTTTTATAGCATGTTGATTGTTTGTCCCATATTCCACTAGTTTGCAACAGATACCTCAATCATTCATTTTTACTACCTCATCCTTTTGGAAGCTTTTGAAACATTATATAAAGGCACTGAGGCGTGATGACAACCAATTAAGATGCTATACCAAGTAAAATAAGGTAAATGAAGATCATTTATAAAGCCTACATTATCCCGTTAGCTATTATCTTGCCTCAAGATGTTCATCATTCAGGGGACTGCTCATCTTCACTTTACAGACACAACTTATACACGCTCAATAATCATTTGGCTAACATATTTTATTTCAACAATACCAGAGCATTGAGTAGGCTACAGGATATATTTTTTAGAACATACTTAATTTAAATGGTATTTCATTTCAAAATAATTAATATCCATTAAAAATGACTAGAAACCATTGTTATTAACATCTTTCAAGTTTAAACAATGCTCAATTTGACCAATATAGTCTGATAACATATTACTGATGTCACCTGTATAAGAGAAATCATTTTTAAGTTGTTATTTCTGAAGAAATCAAATTTTTCCCATAACTTTTTTGAGGTCGAAATTTGCAGTTGCAACCAAGAATCACCTGGCATACCCGGTTTGCAGATTAAAACAAAAAAGTAACCAGGTAGATCTGTTCATGAGATGTCTATTGAAAGGGTAGATGTGCAATAATTGCCTTCGGAATTTGATTATTGAGAAATTAGGGACAAAAACAGACCCATTCCAATTTTTCCCATAACTTTTTTGGTGCACTGTATACGTTTGATCTGCCGAGGCTGGAAAAAGAAGTGGCAATGTAACAGCTGTCCACTTGTGGACAGATATTAAGGTGTGTCAGCCAGTACATTCATGAAAACAGAAAGCAAAAATCTTAAGACGGCATCGATTTCTGAAAACAGAGTAAAAATCTCTGCAACATTGTCTTCTGACTTATCATCAAACACACTGGCATCATAAACTACATTAGTTAGTTGCATTCTTTGTCTGCCTTCTGCTTTTCGCTTGAAAACAGAATACCATCGTGGTTGCTAATTTTACCCATCCTTCTTCTCAGTGAGAAATAATCTCAACCCTCTTCTCATTGTGATGCGTATCATGTCAGAGGCATGTTCTGCAAACCAAATTGTGAAGCATGTCTCCGGAATTTGATGCTGAATCAATAGAGCTGAATGTTAGGTTAACAGCGTGCCTGTGAAGGATGCAGTGCCTAACTTGAACTTGTCTAGTATTAAACCCCCCTGCCTGACGAGTGACGACCATGATATTATTCCTTCTGTTCTTTCTTTGCAATCTTTTAAGCGTAGCCTTTAGGTAATTCAAAAGAAATAATTTTTGCTCCTTGACAATGTAATTGCTGAGGTTCTTTTCACTTCTAACCTACAGAATATGCAAATCATCTTCCACATTGTAAATCAAATTGTTTGATGTACCTCAAGAATATCCTGATCAATAGCTAACTCTCATTGTCTATATAACCAGTACTTCAATTACGTACGTTGTGGTCTTAAACTGTCAACAATTTCGTGCAGAACAGATCATCATTGTTCATGAATCTTTCGTAGCATCTACTGTTAGACTGTTAAACAGTAATTATTTCGATATCATCAATTCTACTTACCACTTTTGAGTTGTAGGGGGAACGGGGGCACATTGGGACGCTTTTAAAGTCTACTAATTTTGCTCAATGCTGAAAGCACTGAAGGACCCAGAAGTTTGCATGAATATCACCAATACTATTGAGCTTAAATGCAAGGCATAATAAACTAGACTGCACCTACCCTTTTGCAGCCAGAGAGTCGTAAAAATGACTGTCCCAATGTGCCCCGGCAAACACAGCTGGGGCACATTGGGACATCAATTAAAAAAAAATTTTAACACTCAATGTGCAATAAATATCACATATAAGTAGTGCGTAAGACGATATAAAGTGCATTAACACCTTGTAGTGCCAATAGTTCATAACTTTAAACAGTTTTAAACATTTAACATAAACTGTCCTGGGTGCGGACATCTATGTAAGTAACACACAGAGCTTTGCGACAAATTTGTTCACAGAGCATGGTAATCCACCATACCTCTATTCACTGTGGCCTGAATACCTGTTGTGTGCTGTCCCAGGTCATTCAGTTGCCTTGGACACTAAAATTCTGCCATATTAAGTGCGTGCCAATGTGCCCCGAATTCACTGTCCCAATGAGCCCCAATATGACTTTTACACCAAAATGCTAATTTCTCGGACACCAGTGAGTGTGTTTATCACGATAGCAATTCATAACTGTTCTTTACGATATATAAAATTCATACAAGCACTGAGAAAGCCTCATTGTTCATGGTTTGTCCACAGAATGGTTCGAATTGAACCCGTCCATATTTACTTTTGTGGTAGGAAAACAAACTTTTGCTCACCATAGTTCTGCATGTGGCTGTAATTTGTCTATAAAACCATGGAAACATCAGGATGTGAAATTACAAGATATGATGGTACTACCATTTCATATACCTTGCCAGGATCCAAGAAAACCCCACCATTCCACAGTGCCCCGCGTCCCAATGTGCCCCCGTTCCCCCTACCTATTCAGTTTTGTGTTCCATTCATACGTCATGTTTTATGTTAAATTTGTATGTATATATATATGGATATGTCAAAACAAGGTTCACACAAGTGATTAATATAGTATATTGCATTGTATCGTATTGTACGTATAAGATATTCTGTAACAGCAAACCGTCATAGATATGTGAAGTCAGCTCCCTGATTCCAGCTTCTTATTAGCTTCCATTCAAGCAAATCAAGCTACTAGATAGCAACTTTGTTCCAGTTTCTTGGGAAGTGAATCCAGCTACTCTTGCCCAGGAGCTGACTTCACATATGTAATAGAGATTGCCATCATGAAAAAGCTCATGCATTTATTGTTATTATATAAATTCAAGAGTCTTATACATACACTGTATAGATACAGAGCCTGAAAGTCAACATTTTGTCTATTTTTCAAGGACATGTTATTCTGTCGGGCAAAGTGATATCATCAATTTTCTGATTTCACTTTTCCCTATAGAATATATGCCCTAGAAAACAAAATTGTTTTCAACCTTCGGTCCTAGTTAAATTTAAGTATTTTTGCACCATGTCTGAAATCAATGGTTCTCCGAATAAGCACTAACTTTGAAAGCATCCATAAACACATCTATTGCAATCGCATTCGTTGCGCTTGCAAGTTTGAATAGAAACTTGATTGCCAGTGTTGTATGGACGTCATGTAATGCAAATGTTTGTGTAATTCTTAAATGTTTGCAGTTCTTGAATGGTTTGCCTGTTTTCATCGCTGGTGTTTGGAATTGGAAAGTAATAAAAAGGTGCATCCTTAAAAGGACTGAATTTCTTACATTTGAAGTATTAAAAGAATTGCAATGTCTGTGTCCAAAATAATGAACAATGCACTGAGCATACATTTCCTTTGGCTAATAATTGTACTTATGAGTGACAAAATAATAGAATAACCAAATGTGTACATGAAGTGAGTCTTCTGACTACACCAAATTATTCTTCAGTTCCTCCAAAGGTCATTGTGTGTCTCAAGTATGTGTAACGCGATTGATAGTAGGGAAGTTATTGTAGCACCTTGCGCAACCCAGCTGCCTGAAATTCTCTGCTTGAAGTTCAGGGTGATCTATCAATGTTGACACTGTACTGTAAATACTGTACAAACTGTATATAGTGTATATAATTTATACTGACATTTTTTCCGTCCACAAACATTCTATTTGACATTTTTCCGTCCACCTGCGCAAGTACTATTAAACTTTTCAACAGCAGTGATCTGAACATAGAGGTCAACAACCTGCGATCAACTTATTTCTTAACAAGAGACCAATACATGACTGCAAAAACTGCTGTCTGTATGATAATTCTATCATAAAGAAACAACTGAGGATCTGTGGTACAAACTAAGTTCACTAAATAGCCTCAAGCTCAGCGAAGTTCCCTATTCCTAATCCCTGCAATACATTACCAAACTGGGCAAAGCAGGTCTCTGGGCTTATTTACTTTACTGCCAATTGACTGCCAACTTGTTTAAGCAAACAAAATTGCAAGGGTCTTAATTACATTAGATGGACTCACACCCTCCAGCTGGCTCAGTGAGATTAGCCTCACGACACCAAGTGAATATTGTCTGGGCTTAATACAGGTGAAGTAGAACACAGTGTGATTTAGAACTGAGTAGTAGAGTCCCACTCTATCTGAAAGATTCGGGAACAATTTTAGGAGAACGGTCCATGCTTCCTAATGGCCAAACATTGATGTATACCAGAGTCAGACTCGGCAATCATATTCTCTAAGAAAGTGGACAAGGCCGTCAGCACACTAAGAAACAGCCCCGGGGTTCTTCCAGACAAAATTGTGTGAGTTCCTCAGACTGAAATGATGTGGACCGCTTGCAGGATCTCGGGGAATAGCACACTAGACACTAGGTGGCAACACATGACAGCATATACGTTTGATCTGCCAAGGCTGGAAAAAGAAGTGGCAATGTAACAGCGGTCCACTTGTAGACAGATATTAAGGTGTGTCAACCAGTACATTCATGAACAGAAAGCAAAAATCTAAAGACAGCATCGATTTCTGAAAACAGAGTAAACATCTCTGCAACATCGTCTTCTGACTTATCATCAAACACACTGGCATCATAAACTACATTAGTTAGTTGCATTCTTTGTCTGCCTTCTGCTTTTCGCTTGAAAACAGAATACCATCGTGGTTGCTAATTTTACCCATCCTTCTTCTCAGTGAGAAATAATCTCAACCCTCTTCTCATTGTGATGCGTATTATGTCAGAGGCATTTTCTGCAAACCAAATTGTGAAGCATGTCTCCGGAATTTGATGCTGAATCAATAGAGCTGAATGTTAGGTTAACAGCGTGCCGGTGAAGGATGCCATGTGCAGTGCCTAACTTGAACTTGTTCTAGTATTAAACCCCCCTGCCTGACGAGTGACAACCATGATATTATTCCTTCTGTTCTTTCTTTGCAATCTTTTAAGCGTAGCCTTTAGGTATTTCAAAAGAAATAATTTTTGCTCCTTGACAATGTAATTGCTAAGGTTCTTTTCTCTTCTAACCTACAGAATACGGAAATCATCTTCCACATTGTAAATCAAATTGTTTGATGTACCTCAAGAATATCCTGGTCAGTAGCTAACTCTCATTGTCAATATAACCATTACTTCAATTACTTACGTTGTGGTCTTAGACTTTCAACAATTTCGTGCAGAACAAATTGTCATTGTACATGAATCCTTTGTACCATCTGCTGTTAGACAGTTAAACAGTAATTAATTCGATATCATCAATGCTACTTACCACTTTTGAGTTGTACCTATTCAGTTTTGTGTTCTATTCATATGACATGTCTTTTGTTAATTATGTGTATATACATGGATTGTCAAAACAAGGTTCACGCAAGTGATTAATATAGTATATTGCATTGTATCGTATTGTACATATAAGATATTCTGTAACAGCAAACCGTCATAGATATGTGAAGTCAGCTCCCTGCTTCCAGTTTCTTTCCAGCTTCTTATTAGCTTCCATTCAAGCAAATCAAGCTACTAGATTCCAACTTTGTTCCAGTTTCTTGGGAAGTGAATCCAGCTACACTTGCCCAGGAGCTGACTTCACATTGGGGAAGCTTGGGAGAGTTGGGCCACTTTTTGCATTCTTGCACATGCAGCTGACCATAATGATCATACAAACATGTTTGACGCATTTATTGCATCTGGAAATATATAAGAATATATCTGTAGGAGGGCATTGATATATGTGCAAGAACATATGAGCTACAGCCATATGAAAATTTTAAAAATTTTGGCCGAACTTTCCCATCAAGTGGGAGACTTGGGCCAGTCACAGTTAGACTGGGCCATTGAAATATGTCTGAATTGGTAAAGCTGTAGTTGAGGGTCATAATCTCTTTAACCTAAAGTATAGTGGTCATTGAAGTCATTAATCCAGAATTGAGGCCTCTTGCAACTCCAGAATGGCTGTCTGATTGAAGCCTCTGCGTGATGGCCCAACTCTCCTCATCCATTTTTCATCAAAATTTGAATTTTCTTCTTTCTCACGATTGTGACAAGCAAATTAGCCAAGTGTGTTACATCCATTGAAAGACTTTTATTTCTTTTAAACTCTGGTGGCTGCAGCTTCCTCAAACATTTTTTAGTTTCCGTGAAAATCAGGGTGACCCAATCCTCCCTGCGGCCCAACTCTCCCAAGCTTCCCCTATGTAATAGAGATTGCCATCATAATGAAGCTCACGAATTTATTGTTATTATATAAATTCAAAAGTCTTGTATATACACTGTTTAGATACAGAACATGAAAGTCAACATTTTGTCTATTTTTCAAGGACATGTTATTCTGTCGGGCAAAGTGATATCATCAATTTTCTGATTTCACTTTTCCCTATAGAATATATGCCCTAGAAAACAAAGTTGTTTTCAACCTTTGGTCCTAGTTAAATTTAAGTATTTTTGCACCATGTCTGAAATCAATGGTTTTCCGAATAAGCACTAACTTTTAAAGCATCCATAAACACATTTATTGCAATCGCATTCGTTGCGCTTGCAGGTTTGAATAGAAACTTGATTGCCAGTATTGTATAGACGTCATGTAACGCAAATGTTTGTATAATTCTTAAATATTTGCAGTTCTTGAATGGTTCGCCTGTTTTCATCGCTGGTGTCTGAAATTGAAATGTAATAAAAAGAAAATTTAAAAAATTAAAACGACTGAATTTCTTACAAGGTTAAGGATTGCAATGTCTTTGGCCAACAGAATGAACAATGCAATCAACATACATGTCTCTTGGCTAATAAATGTACTAATGAGTGACAAAATAATAGAATAACCAAATATGTACACGAAGTCACTCTGCTGACCACATCAAATTACTCTTCAGTTCCTCCAAAGATCATTGTGTGTCACAAGTATTTGTGAAAAGCGATAGATAGTTGGGGAGTTATTGTAGCACCTTGCGCAACCCAGCTGCCTGAAATTCTCTGCTTGAATTTCAGGGTGATCTATCAATGTTGACACCAGCAAGAGACACTCCTGAAATCTTAATAACCTAAGACTGCCTAGGTACATTACAAACCTTGGTGGCCTTCATCTATAGTATTCAACAATATTTTTTTGAGAATTTTCTGATGTTGGCGAGATATTTCTTTTGATTATTTTACCCAAAAGATTTTGTGCAATTTTCTATTTTTGACAGCCACTTCAGAAGTCATTACTAAGAGATCTTCCACAATTTAAAACAATGAACAAGCTGCCATTTCTTGAATTACTTTTTAAAGAGTGTTTAATTAAAAAGGAAATACATCATAAATCTCTTCTGCCAGTCATGATTAGAAATCGACTTAAATTGTTTTTAATTAAATATGCTGACTAGAGACACATAATCAAGACTCTGCCTACTTTTGTAAAGGGCTGGCAGATGACTTTAAACTGATTGGTTTAATTGTTATTAGCCAATAAAAAGAAGCAAAATTTCACACAGCTGGAGTCCCATTAACCAGTGCTGTAGAAACTGATATAGGACTAATAGAAACACAAGCAATATTGGACAACACAACAAAATTGTAAAAAGATGAAAGGACTGCAGAGAATTCCTGTAAAGAAATAACTTTTGTTAAGAAGGATGCAATGCTTGAAGGGATCTATTCTTTCAAGAAGCCAACATCAATGCCTGCATCATTATTATTCAAAGCTCCTCTTTAAATTTCAAATCATGTAAAATGGAGAAATTAAAGAGAGGGCTGTCAGCTCCACTTCAAATTTTAAGGGCGTTTCTTTTGACACAAGGTCCCTGGATCAATTCTGATTCTTTGTAATATTCACTCGAAAAAGATCGAGAATGATTTTAGATTGTAATATCACAATTCCAAAAAAAAAAAGAAAAATTAGAGTACTGGCCAACATGTGATATGTTTAGGATAGTTTTATAGCAACCGTGCATATGGAATGATATCAAAATAAAGATGACAAATTACCTTCAAGTACAGTACAATCCAAAATAAAGTATGATTACCCCAACAAGAAGGAAGAATCAGCCACAACTTTACCCTTTCACACCTTTTGACTACCTCTGAATCACTTCCTACTTTTACCTACTTGAAACTACCTTTTAAAATTACATTAAAATCACATTTAAACAACACCAATTTGACCTCAATCACCCCCATTGTGTTTGATTTACTTGATATTTTGCACCTCTGCTAATTGCAGTTCTTAATGTAGGCTAAGGTTGTTGTAACGAGTCAAAGGGAGTTGTAAGGAGATTTGGGGTGGAGAGGAGAAAAGAGGGCAAAATAGGTAAACAGAGGACTTCTGACAGAAAATTTTCTTACTCTATTTTGGGTTGTACTGTACTATTTCAATGGAGCAAACACGTATCTGTTTTAAAAGAGCCATAAGCTGGAAGTTGCTCAATGCTCATCGTGCCTAATATACACTCTTTGTCCTAAAAATTGTGAATTTTACACCACCACAAGAAAAAGCGTTCCAAGAGGAGACCAATACATGACTGCAAAAGTCTGAATGATAATTCTATTATAAAGAAACAACTGTGAGGATCTGTGGTACAAACTTTTGTAAATTCGCTAAATAGCCTCAAGCTCAGCGAAGTTCCCTATTCCTAATCCCTGCACTACATTACCAAACTGGGCAAAGCAGGTCTCGGGCTTATTTACTTTACTGCCAATTGACTGCCAACTTGTTTTTGAGCAACAAAATTAGAAGGTTCGTAATTACATTACATCACCTCATACACTCAAGCTGGCTCAGTGAGATTAGCCTCGCGACACCCAGTGAATTCTGTCTGGACTTAATACAGCTGAAGTAGGACACAGTGTGATTTAGAACTGAGTAGTAGTCCTAATTTATCTGAAAGTTTCAGGAAGAATTTTAGGAGAAAAGTCCATGCTTCCTGATAGCCAAAACCACAAAATATCTCGAGTTAGTCAACTAGAATTAGTTCCAGTCTGTTATTCAACAGGCAATCAGGAAGTACCGCTTCCTGCAATCTGATTAGCTCAGAAAACAATTGAGATTACGTGACTGATTCAGAAAACATTGAAATGACTCTCAGTAGGTGCCTAAGGTCATAAATGACCATGGAGCCCAGGTTGGTTAGTTAATGCCCTTTTTGAGTGCCGCAGTGCTATGCCTTCAAATGCTGCTCTATTTAAGATAGTTATACCTTTTCATCCAAAATCTATAGAGTATTCTTCTATTTGAAAAAAACTTCTGTTAAGCAGGATGCAATGTCTTAAAAAAATAACAGAGTATTGAGAAATCTACGATATCGAAAGTTTTCACTTTAAGACTGCAAAGAAAAAATTCACATCACCTGGGTAAGAAATAACAGAGGACATCCGCATGAGTAAGCACTTGACGACTTCAGAAAGGGTCACCAGGCTGCTATTGCAGAAGCGACATTACTGTATCAATAGTACTGTATACATGTATGGATCTGTGGCACAACTCTAATTTCACAATAATTACAGAATCAATTTCAGCAGAGTTTCTTTATTCCTCCTCCATGCACTTAGCTACCATGCTGGTCCTGGCAAGTCTCAGGGCTTATTTACTTAACTGCCAATTGACTGCCAACTTGTTTTTAAAAGCAAGAAAATTGCAAGGTTCTTAATTACATTAGATGGACTCACACCCTCCATCTGGCTCAGTGAGATTAGCCTCGCAACATTCAGTGAATTTTGTCTAGGCTTAATACAGCTAGAGCAGTGCACGGTGTTATACCGAGTATTTCCTAAATGTAAATCTAATGCAATTTTAAAAGGTATTTCAAGTAAGTGAAGAGGGCCGGGAAGAGACTGAATTCTAAAGGGAAAGGTGACATCCAAAAATTTGTGACATCACTTTTCCCCATAGAATCACATGTCCTAAAAAAATTCTCATTCAGTCTCATTGTTTTCAATTATGAAATCATCTGTAAGTCAAAAATTAATTTGTTATATCTATGTTAGCCAAAACCTTGTCTGGACATTGTACAACAGCCACAATATTGTGGGTGCAAATAAAACATGATACATGAACAGTGATGTACAATGAGCTTTTATGATAATCAATTTGCATCCTAACTCATTTGATATATAAATGTTAGCCAAAAAATAGTCTAGACTTTGTACAACAGCCACAATTAGTGAAAAGAAAACATGATAAAGATGATGAACAATGATTGATGGTACACTATTCATTGTTACCGTCCTGAAATAATTGACAACTTCTCAGCAGCCTCAATATTGATGAGGGAGGGAAAATTCTCATTGTATAATATTCTATGTAGCCTACTATGCACAAATTGCACATAGATGTATTACCACTTTAGCGGTTCTTAGGAAATCCCGGGCTCTCTGCATGCACTCCTGCGAATAGTTCTGGTCCAAAATTATTACCCATTGGAATTTAATATATAGTGGTTTCCTATTCGTATAGGTCAGTAACTATATTTGAGTGAGGGTCTGATACTTAAATGGTACATCTTCAGACTTTATGAAGGTTGAATTTTTCTCTGAGGGCATTCTGACTTCATCTATACCATGCAGATTGTATCAACGTTTGACACAGGTTATCCTGAAGTGGTTAACTCCAATAACTTGCATTTTAACAGGGTTAGGCCCTGCTGGGAAAAAGACTTAACCATGTTCTAAGCTGACCTCATGTTATGTAATGACTTAATTATTTTCTCAGGAACCCTTTTGAAAGATAAGTCATATGAGTTGACCACTTTAGGATAACCTATGTTAAGCATTGATACCAGCCAGTACTGATGTCATGCAGGATAACCTATGTGACGTCACACTGGCCATCCTTGATGTTAAAATAGATCAAATTTACATTGGGATTTTTTTACAACATTGCCACAATTTTGCAAGCTAACGTCGAACCCTTGACATTGTCCCACAATGTTGTAAAAACATCACCACAACAGCCCCTACTAACGTCATAATGTCGTCATATCTTTGATGTTGCTTCACAACGTTGTGACAACATAATTTCTACCGTACAATTCTACGACAAAGAGGGTATTTGACGAAGAGTGTGATGTTGTTGCAATGTTGCTACAACGTTGGTGTGCCCATAGGGAAGAGCGATTCTCTTCAAAGGATATAAGATGTCATACGGTACAGGATAAATTGGAGGCCGTAACAGGAAAGAAAGCAGACTGTAGCTATACAAATCAATAATTCATAGACATGTCTGTTGTCTTAAGTATATTGATAAAATTACTTTAGGAGATAAAGGAGCAAATTATTCATATGGGACTGTTTTGTCTCATGTCCTGAGCTAAGGGCATAACAAATTTCGAGAAAATGAAAGACAATAGAAAAGGAACTAAGGGACCGTTCAGAATTTATGAGTGGGGGGCAGTTGGGAATTTTTCTGGAACTTCCAGTCCAAAATGTATACCCCCCCCTTGAGTTTCATGCGGATTTAGCACCCCATCCTTAGGTTTCATGAATATTTTTAGTACCCCCCCTCGACATACAAAGCAATACACACATACATACTGTCATACATGAACACGCATACAGATTTGCGCCATTTTGCGGACTTTTGATTGTAAAAATGTGCTCATAAAGTGAGTGTATGCCTCATATGAAAGATTTTCTTTGTTCAAATTTCTTACCTCCCCTTGGAAATTTTGTCAAAAATTATTACCCCCCCCCCTTGAAGCACATGTGAAAAGTTAGTACCCCCTAGGGCAAAACTCTCACCCCCCCCCCAGTCATAAATTCTGAACGGTCCCTAAATGAAGAAAGATATAGACTCAAGACTCGAGATATTTTATTTCTTTCTGAAACGTTATGTTACAGTAAAGAGGGAGGACATCTCTAAGACAAGTACTTATCGCTGGCGAGATGCCCCCCCCCCCCCTAAAAAAATTTAAAAGATCATGTCATCATCTCAGAGAGATCCATTAAAGAAATAAAATAAACAATAGCGTACAGAAAATCAAAGTAACAATGGTACAATGCGTGCATATTGGGTGAAGAACCAAATATATATTATGATGAATATATATTATGATGAATATGATGAGAACAAAAGTATGAGGACATAAGGATAAGCGCGATATTTCAAAAAAAGTAATTGCACATTTGGCGGAGTATGTAAGTCCAAAGAATCTGAGAATATTTCATAAATACGATGAGAATCACATGTCAACAGATTCTGAACTTATTTTTTATATATACGTAACTTATTCTAAATCCACACTGGATGCAAAACTGTTCTGTCTCATGATGTGAGCCTAGGGAGTAAAAAAAAAAAAAAAAAAAGGTGAAAGGAACAGAGAGAACTATAAAAGGGGAAGGATATAACTTTTTCTACTTCCACACTGGTAATCTGCAGGTGAAGCCTAGTTACAAAGATACTGATGTGCAGGTATCTGCTGGTCTATTAAATTCTGAGTGTGCAGGATAAAAACAACCTCTGCAGGGCTGTCCTGTATCTTTGCACTGATAGTTCTTGGATTGCTTCAGTTTGAGCTTGTTCCAGTCGACATCGGTTGAGGTTGTCAAATGTGCAATAAATTATTGGAAAATGTCTTGTAGTTGCCAATGTCCTTTGAATATTTTTCGGGAGGTTGATGGCAGCTTCTCGTTACAGCTCATTCATGATTATCCAGTGTATTTATGACGTGGTTACATACATATATATATTGTAATATATACATATATATATATAAATGTGTAGGAAATTAAAGTGAATTATGAATCAGCTTCTTATTGCATCAATGGACAACAACTGCAAATTGTAATCGCACATACCTACCAATTATCACTGTAAGTTCGAATTTTGATTGCAGAAAAAAGATTTGTCGCAAAGATGATGACAAAGTTACAAAATTTCCACCTAAAATCACAGCAAAATTTTAAAAAATCATTTATAAAGGACATTAATTTTCTTCTGAAGAAATTTTATTTCTTTACCATTCTTAACAAGATGCAATAGGATACTGATACCAGCTGTTCTTTCTTTTCAGGGAAAAAGACAAAATAAAAAGTACAGAAGTTTTCCAAAGATATCACATCGTGCCACTCATTATACACTGTGATAGACCGCAGTACTCCAGATCGAGTAAAACCCAGAAAATATTCACTGGATGTCACAAGGCTTATCTCACTGAGCCAGCTGGAGGGTGTTAGCCCATCAAATGTAATTAAGAACCTTGCAATTTTGTTGTATAAACAAGTTGGCAGTCAATTGGCAGTAAAGTAAATAAGCCTCGAGACCTACTTCAACCTGGCTCTGCAAGCGCACAGATGAGTGTGGTTGGAAGGAATATAATGTTGTGTGTGACTCTGTACTGCTACAGCCACACACTTTCGACAAACAGTCTGTTTTATTTTAGCCATACTCAAGACCATGAGATATAGCTCAAGAATTAGTGAGAATGTCAGAGACCGGGTAGGATGATTGGGGCATTATACCCTGTATTTATGCACTGGTTTTTTTTTCATTATTAGGGCAGGACGACAATAATGAAACAAAGAGCAATTTACCAACTGAACTTACAGAGTCTCTGAGTAATAGGCTCCATCTTCAAAATCTCAGTGTGCTCCTACATGTTTTTCAACACTCAGTTTCAGTCCAGGGGCCTTGGTGGCCTTTTGAGAGGATCAAGAATCAATTTGAAAACGGATAGTTCTCAAATCTTATGTATTTCCTAATGCCAAATAAAGTAAGAAACTTAACAAATTTGATCTGTCTTGATTAACTTTTAGACAGTCTGGACACATGTCATGGTATTTGCCCCATACAAAGGAATATGCTGGGTAAAATTGATTCGTGAAAACAATGTTCATAGCATAATTATAGATCCCTTTAAAACATAATGTTTTTCGGCAAGATATCTGGAAAGCCTCAGAACAGTTTACCTATTTGAGCTTTTGATGATAATGACTCCGCAGCACTTTAAATGAATGGTTAGGAAATGTTAATTTTGATTTGAAAGCATTTACTTGATTGGGTAATCATTCACTGCTTATCACATTTAGCGGGTGAGTAGTCTAGAATTTAATTAAAACAGAACTAGCTCTATATTTCAAAGATGGCAATAAAACTGGCAATGGCTCTAGCAACTTGGTAACAATAACCATTCTGATCGGTAGGGTATAATATGGACCTATTGTATTTCTGATGTTATAGCCATTTTCATAACTGCTCAGACTTTCAGTTTATGTACATCATAGAAATACAGAGAACGGACATGAGGTTGTATGATGCCACCTCAAGATGAGCTCACCAAATCCGCCATATTGGAACTGCCCTGAGATATGTCGTCATTGTGACGTCACAGCAGGAGCAACAAGATGTTGCGTCTGGCTGATTGTGACGTGACCTGATGCCATTGTTACTAGTGACGTCACTATTATTGGTGACATCACGGTTACCAAATGCCAGGCTGCCAGGCAGTTCCAATATGGTGGATTTGGTTGCTTCATCTGCTAGAGCCTCATGTCTGTTCTATGTATTTCTATGATGTACACACACACTTTTTTCTTAATCATGTCATTCTAAAGGACAGAGTGATACCACAATTTTCTATGTCCCTTTTCCCAACAGAACAACATGTCCTAGAAAAAATTGCATTTCAGTATGAATGTTTAATATATGAAATTGAACATAAGTAAGCTTTGGATGAACTCCAGTTTTTACAAGACTGCTTCGTTCCTACCCCTCTCAGATATTTTTGGGTGGCCATTTATCTGAAACTGCCATTCAAATGGGTCCATTTTAATAGAATAGGAATTGATCCGGACCATTTCAGTCAATGGAGACACCCATGGAAATTGGATATGAAGTCAAGGACCTACTTAATTGCTTTGAGGCCAAATTTGTCAAGGATTCACACTACGTGATTTGAAATTTAGACAGGGGCTTTGAATACCATGGATATTCCTATTGATTAAAACTACATGGAAGAAGATAAACTCAGTTTTCCTTGCACCAATCATTATGCCAGGGTTCAGTATCTGCTCTGACCAGCTACCTGAACTTCTATATATCGGTGAGCAGTTTCACCTCATTGCAGTACCCCCATCCTAATTAGCTTACCAAGTGCATAAATGAGGATACAAAGCCCAATCATCCTGTAAAGTCTTTGGTTTCAGAGTGCCAGCCACTCTATAGACACTCGCTCTACTGCGTGTTTAGGGAACTTTTGATTTCTGGGTGGCTATGGATCTGAAACGGCCATTCAAAAGAGTCCATCTTAATAGAATAGGAATTGATCCAGACCATCTGAGTCAAAGGAGACACCCTTTGAAATTGGATGTGAAGTTAAGGACCTACTTAATTGCTTTGAGCCAAATTTGTCCCATTACGTGATTTGAAATTTAGACAGCAGCTTTGAATACCATTGATTTTCCTATTGATTCTCATTCTTCTCAAGAAAACTGTTTGAAACTAAATGGAAGAAGATAAACTCAGTTGGAAGTGCGCCAATCATTGGGCCAGGGTTCGATACCAACTCTGGCCCAGTCACCAGAAATTATATGTTGCATTATGTATGTTGGTGAGCAGTTTCAATAATCCTTCACCTCATCGCAGTTTCCCCTGGATGTCCTAATATAATTAGCTTAAGTGCATAAATAAGGATATAAGGCGCAATCATTCTGTAAAGTCTTTGGTTTCAGACTGCCGGCAGCTCTATAGACTCTCGCTCGACTGCATGTTTAGGGAACTTTTGATTTTTGGGTGGCTATTGATCTGGAACTACCATTCAAATGAGTCCATTTTAACAGAATAGGAATTGATCCAGACCATTTCAGTCAAAGGAGACACCCTTGGAAATTGGATGTGAATTTAAGGACCTACTTTATTGCTTTGAGGCCAAATTTGTCAAGGATTCACATTTCGTGATTTGAAATTTAGACTGGAGCTTTGAATACAATTGATCTTCATATCGATTTCCATTCCTTCCAAGAAAACCATCTACAGTTGCAAAAGACACCAAGTGGAGTATTGTGAAATAATCCAGACAGATAGAAATGAAAATAAAACAGATATGTAGATATGTAGATAGATAAATAGATAGATAGATAGATAGATATTGTGATTAAAAGTTGCTATGATTCAATCTTCTGACCACCACACCCAAAAATTACGACCGTGCCACTATTTTGATGCGATGGATATCATTAGATTGACACACAGTGTACTTTATACAAATTGAATGTTCTAAAACATGCATCTCAGGTGCTTACAACTCAACTGAAATGTTCATGAACACTCTAAAAAATTTCAGACAAAATTGGTTTTTTAGATTCAAAATGGTTTTTTGAAAAACCAAATTTCAATGCAAAAAACCAACATGGATTTTTTATCAGCACAGATATTTAGAGGACGTTTTATGGCCTATTGACCAATCAGACAAGCTGAAAATGCCACGTAGAAGCAGAGAAAACCTCCCAGAGAAACTCATACTTAATGAATCTGCAGTAATGGAATGTAAGAACATGAACATTTTCCAACATTATGGCAGTACAGCTATTGGGTGTACCTCCCTAATTGCTTCTTATGTCCTGGGACAATGCTTGAATCAAGGAAAACATTTGGAAGTACTGTGTAAATGTAACACCGGGATACATGTAGCATAAATGTTTCCGTCAAATATAACTCAATCCTGACCATATGGCTATTTCCTTTAGCTATTTCCTGGGAATCGGTCAGAAGATTCCCAGAAAGATCTTTTTCGGCCTGATGCAAATGAAAAAATTTGTATTATTGCTTGACAGTGCATTGCAGCTATATGTCTTCTGGGTACCTTAACTAAAACATAATATTATATATTCATGGTAATGAGTCAGTGGAGTCCCTATGGGGTGGGGGGGGGCACAGGAAGGCATGTGCTCTCATATTGGACTTGTGCCCCCTCCAGGTACTCCCCATAGGAACTTTCCAACTCTGGCTAAAATATGCAATTATAGTAGAGTGGGTGCCCCTCCAGAGAATTGTGTGCCAGCCACCAAATTTAGCCGGACAACTTGCTTAGGAATGGAACCCAGCTCACTTGGGTTAGAGGCCTCTTACCTATGCTGAAACACTGTGCCCAATAATGTCGAAGAAGCCGCATATTCTCCACAAGGTTATAGCTGCAGTGGTCAATAGCATTACAGCTACAAAGTTCCCTTCAGAAAGTTTCTTTGGGCATATTGACTAACCGACTTGCAAGAAAGCCCTCTGGTCGAATAGATAGGATCTAAATCTGGGACAAAACCTTTACATAAAAGGTATTGATCAACGTTGCCATAAGCTCTGTCAAATCATTTCTTGTCATCTCCAGCTGATTTATCCAATTGTCTTGGAGCAAATTCTGACATTTCAGACTGACACTCATCAGAGATGAAGGAAATTCAAGCTTTCGACTCATTTTCTATCCAGTCCTTTTGAGCGGTACCAATACTTTTGTCAAGCTGACATTTTACATTTGTGTTCCCCCTGAGCTTGACATAGAGATATGCTGAAGGTTGTAGTGTTTGAGAATGATAGTCAATTAGAGGAATACCTAAACAGTGACATGTTTAAGTTTTAGAACTCATAAGAAACAACTTTGAATTCAATCATAAATTGTAACTTTTACTATATTCTGAAGTCGACAGATCTGATAACCTTCAATACAAAAAACTATCCAGTTTTTTTGCATTGAAGGATTTAATCATTCTTCGTCACAGATGATAAAAAACTTCCACATGGGAATAGAGGGGAAGTCCCCTAAGCTAGATCAGCAAACAGAAAATGTTTACCTCCTCCAGGACATCTAAGTAAACACAAATTTAATTGATTTCATGACTGGGAATATTTGGTGTACATTGCCTGACAGGTTGAGAAAATTTGAGTGTGCCTTATATCCCTACTATACCAGCTGGAAGCTTGCAACTAAACTTATAGCGGAGGAATAGTTTCTGCTCAATTACACAGTTTGAATTTAAACTGGGTCTGTTTTAAAATATGTTTTGTCAGATATTTTGTGCTCAACTCTCCCCTACTCTGTTGTGTCACTCGTTCGGACTAGAAAGGATAAGAGATTGCTATCGATCAACTCTATTACATTATCTCAGATTTGGGATGGACTAAGTTAGTTCATGTAGCCCATTATCTGATTTACACTAAGTCTGTGGCTGAGGAGTTGGCTTTTTAGAAGGTGTGCAGAGCAGGCGTGGGTGTGTTCTCACAATTATATATCGATCATGAGAGACATTTTACAACAATAAATTATGTGAAAAGAGTTTTAAACTATCTTTACAGTAATATAGTTGGTATGTGTTGCATTTAATGAGGATAAAAAAGAAAACAACAACATGTGTCTTTGTTGTTGGAGTCCATTGCATGCAAGATTAAGTTGAAATGTGATGATTTGTTATCAGGCCCACAATCTTCAGATTAGGGCCGCTTGTACGAGATATTCCACTTCCTGTGATTTAGCAGTTCAGTAGGCGCCTCACAAATTTGCCAATTCCTGTGCTAACAAGATCAGGAAATCTGATTTCACAGTGAGTGCAGCTTAAGGTGTTGTGGAATACCTCAGGATATTGTCTGGAATTTGGTGTAGCGTGATGCATAAGAAAAGTCCCTTGGAACAAAATTTTACATAAATACTTCATAATTCCATCAGATTGTCAGTAACAGTGCATATAACACTTAAAAATTAGAACAATCCTTACCATGCAGTTTCTATTCTCCATTTAGATAACTTTCAATAAATTAAAATTGGTGTGACGTTTCATTTGTGGTGAAGTTACATATTGCTCTAAATTATTGGTTTAATAAATGTCAGATCCCTTTGTCTTTACTATATTTCACTCATGATTTTTTCTATAGAACAATGTTTCTGCCAGCAGGGCAGTTTTATGTATAGAAGGAATTATTCATATATGAAAATGACAGAGTGCTGCTCAATTGTATTGTCGTTAAATATGCCTATTGACAGAATGGCTTCATACATTCTCTTTCATACAAAGTACTGGGAAACTTTTCACATTTACCATAGTCAGTCACTCTACCCTAATGCACAAAATGTGTTTTGCAGAATACGAGACAATGAAATCTTACACAATTCATTTTGGCATTTTGGTTTTCATGATATAATATTGATCATATTACCATAATTCTATGGAGTCCAAATTTTTCAAATGCGCTTTTAAAATAGACTTTAGCACTATGTGAGAGCCAGCCTGTCATCCCAATGAAAAATTATTGTAAATTGTCGTGAGCAAGCTAAACAGTGCTAAAGTCACTAAAAAAATAAAATAAATATAAAAGTGAATTTAATTAAGATGTTGACAATTTTACATTGAATTTGTATAAACATTTCAGAGTAGCCTGAACTATAGATGAGAGCTGCTGATCGGTCAATTTTTACTATTATCTCTAGCCCAAGTTGAACTGAGTTGGTATACGCAACACTTTTGTGGGATTTACGCTTTTTGTGTTGGCTTACAGCTTTGACGGCTATTTTGAAAAGGCTTTGTGGTCTCTGTGTTATAAGACTGCCATCTCTGCGTTCATGAAGCGGTCTCTCGTGGGGTAGTGGTCTCTCGTCGGGGTGCAAAATTTACTAAAATTACTACTTAGTACGGAAGGAAGGCGGTCACATAAGGCAAACGCTGTCTTACAACAGGGGTCCTACAATGCAGGGACCACTGTACTGTTTAAATAATCTTATGTAGTAAATTTTAAAACTCGAATATGATTTTTCGAAGTCTGTTCCCTCTTTTTTTTACTTTGTATCTTTGCGAATTATAATTAGAATATAATATAAAAAAGGCACTCCTTCAAGTGGTGTCCAGCAGACCACACTTGGCTTTTATCATATAGCGACAAATGAAATTTCCTGATGGATATCATTGCGCAGCAAAACTGTCAGCTACAACTTTCATACACAATCAAGCTGTAGGCTGCAATATGCTAAACTATTGACAGCAGTACATCATACATATGGAGGGAGTGTTGTAGGAGGCAAATGGCAAGAAGTCAATCGATGTCTGGAATGTACAATCAGGACTGATTCCACTTCCCAATGCATCGGCAGCCAGTCACTGTTAAACACAGATTGTGTATCATATATCATTGATATTAATGCAAGAAAGTCTTTGCTCCATACTTGACGCAAAGGCTGCCTGCTAATTGACCACCTATTTATTGCCAGTGCTTTTTCCAGCCTTGGCAGAACATATCAATCTAGTTCCGGTCTGTATATCAACAGACAAGCAGGGAGTACCGCTTTCTGTGCTCTGATTGGCCGAGAAAACAATCAAAGTGGTGTCAACGATTGTGAAATGTTTTGTTACGTAAAGCAGTAGGTGCCTAAGGCCATAATATGCCGTGGAAACCAGATTGGAACATATCAGCCATTCGTTGCCACCTAGTGGCTAGTGTGCACTTCCGCCAGCTCCAGTGAGTGGTCCACTGAAACAGAGTATGAGGAACTTACACAAAGTTTGTCTGGAGGAAACCAGGGCTGTTTCTGTGTGTGCTGATGGCCTTGTCAACATCCTTAGAGCAATGTGATTGCCGAGTCTGATTCGGGTTCACCACAATGTTGAATTAAAACTTTGTGAATATGCAAAGAAAGTTGAACTATTTCTTGGAACAGCAATGCTCCAGCATACAAAAGTAACTTTGTATCAGGTGGCAGTAGCATGCAGTTCTCACCCGAATGACGCAGAGGCTTGATAATATCAAATGTAGTGAATATCGCTTCCCCATCATGCTGGTCTTTCTCCAATGACTGGGAATGCTCTGATCCTGAAGCTAAGTTTGTTTTTCTTACTTCACAATATTAAATCAGGCATGCTTCAGGTCTCCAGGTTTGTCAAACAATTAATTAGATTTTCTATATATTCCAAATCAGTGCAAAAGACACTTTGCCATTGCTCATGTTCTATTGCCATTGGAAGATCATAAGCAATGATACATAATTTCAAAGTCTGACATTGTGTGGTTAGACAATTTGCCATGTTATTACTTTTTTGGGTGAAGAGTGTAATTCATGCTTCAGTCTGAAAGGTTTTCAATCTGGCCAAGGGCCATTTTATTGAAAAGTTTCCAAACCAGGTTTCAACCTGCGACAACTGGACTAATGCTTTGCAGCCACTGTATGACATTTAACACTAAAATACTTCTTGTTAACTTAACCAATGTTCAGGATTCTGCCAAAAAGCAACATTAAATGCCCATATACATTGAAAAGGCTGAAACCAACCTCTGAATTTTCTCAGTGAAGTAGGAAGGGAATCTCTCTTAAGTTACAAAATGTTCAATGATGCTGAGCAGGCTGTTTTCATCCAACAAGAATTGTTCGGAGAATCTGATTCAGAAATCTGTTTCATGCTTTGTGCTGAAGGAGCATACTTGTATTTTCTTCTGATCTTTTTTCTTTGAACATGTTTGAATTCTGTAGGATTCTTTAGAACAGAGAGGATACCCAAGTGTAAATTTTGTATTGACAAACAATTAATGCTGACAAAGGGAGAAGAAATTCTTGCCAAAAATGTTTGAGGAGCTCAATATGAAAGTTCTGGAGAAATGACAAGTTGACAAGAGAGTACTTTTTTGAAACAGTTGATTTTACACTTTTATGATGTAAAAGATTTTGACTGCAACACACCATTCGTCTATCTTTCCATATTTCTATCTAACCAATCAATGCCCTCAAATCCAACTCACTCTACAAGTTAATCACTTTAAATTACCTCAAATTTTGAAATTAAATCTTGTACTTATTTCAAAATTTTATGTCATTGCAGTGTTAAAATTCAAGTAATTTTGAAAATACACTTAAACTCAAGAACAGAAATATAATTTTTGCGTTTTGCTGTTAGGTTACTGGAAGAAATTGAGGGCTGGGGAGTGCAATAGCAGAAAGTGTTTGAGTATGCAAGTGTGAATATTAATGTTGCTTGGGAAAAAATGTTTAGGAATGTACTGTAAGAGATGCTTTGACAGACTTTATACACTGAAATTCACTAATGGGGATCAATTCATGTCTCCCAGATCTCCAGGACCAGAGTATGCTTCAATTTAGTTTGCAATTGCCCCATCATGTTAAGTTCTTTGTAATTTTACCAGCAAAAAAAAATCTGGAGGCTGTGTGTGGATTAAGGTTAGATGATTTCACATCAATCATCAAAAATGATACATACGTTACCGTCTCCAACCCTGAATTAAGACACACATCTTTGTCACCTGGATTGGCAACTTTATGGAGTTGCATTATTTTATTTTACCTGATTCCATATCATGACAGCCCCCAAATATTCTAAGGATACTTGATTATTGCAAATTTCTTACTGATGACAGCCAAAGGAACCTTTGTCTCCCACATCCTGATACATACGTTACCACAAAGTTCACTAGCCTGTCACAGTTTCCTGAACTGAAATTTCGTATGCTCAGGCTTTGAAATCAATCATATATTTTGCTATTACTTGAAAGCAAAAAAGGTTTTTTTCTTAAGTTTTGATCCGCAGGTTTAATTGATGATGAAATGGTTAAAAGTCAGCAGTTATATTTCTGTTGATACATACGTTACCATACATATAGGACTTTAGACTTAGACTTTTTATTTGCTTTTCCCAGTACAGATGAAACAATGTGTAAGGGAGGGAGGGATCTTTAAGACAGATTTCTGTCGCTGTCAAGATCCCCCCCTTATGTGTCTCAGAGAGAACCATGCCAGTCATTCTGGTATGCTGTGCATTTGGACCAAAACTGATGAGTGAGAAGTATGAGATGAAGGGAAAGAGAGGATGGAGAATGAAATGAAAGAAAGATTTATGACTGAGTAAATTAAGAACATATGAAACAATTTTCTATGTCACATTCTGTGACATATTTGTCAATAAGGAAATTCTTGGCATATCTACTGAAACCATTCAGACTATGGGTGTTAACTTTCTCTTTTATGGGAGGAGGAATTGAGTTATAGATTTGGGGAATCACAAATCTAATACTTCTATCAACTAAGCTATGTCTTCCCAGAGGTACCCTAAGATTAGTAGCATTTCTAGTATCATAACTGTGCATGTCATTGTTGCGTATAAACATTTGGTTGATAAAGTACGTAGGAAGAGTTTTGTTCTCTAATTTATAGATGAATTTATACAATTGTAACAGGTATATATCACCAATTTTAAGGAGGTTCAGGGACTTAAAAAGAGGGTTAGTGTGAGCATTATATTTGGAACGACTTATCAGTCTAACAGACTTTTTTTGCAGCTTAGCCAGTCTCTCAGCTGATCCACCCCAGACAACAACCCCAAAGCTTAAGTAAGGCAAAATTAACGAACTGTATATCATTTGAAGTATGTTTTGTGGCAGAAAACGTCTTAATCGAGATAGTATTCCATTAGTTTTGGCTATTTTCTTTGTTAACTGGGTTATGTGAGGTTTCCAAGATAGGTGACAATCTAAGGTTATACCTAAGTACTTAAAGTCTTTCACAAATTCTATCAATTTACCATTTATATTGATTTCCATATCAATTGGCTTCTTTTGTACTGGATGAAACAGCATAGCTTTAGTTTTATCCCCATTTAAAGACAGTTTATTTACTTTAAACCAAATGTTTACCTTTTCTAATTCAGTATTTATATCTGTTATTAAATTCTGTTGATGATTCAAGGAAGATTCCAGGGCAGTGAAAAGAGCAGTGTCATCTGCATATATTATTGGATGAAAGAGAGAACATGCAGAGGATATGTCATTTAAGTATATAATAGGGTGGAGTGAAAAATGAAAAATGTCAAAAATTTAAAAAACAGCAGGTCTAGATGCTTGTCAATTGGTCCAAAACTCACATTTTCAGTGATTTTTGGGAGCTGCAGTAAAAATTGACGGTGCACTTCAAGATTAAAGAAAGCACTGAAAATGTCTTTTTGCCAAAGTCGCGGTTACGTATATCTTAGTGGATATGGAATACACAACAAAATAGGTTGCATATTTGGAATCAGTGAAAAATTCCCCACAAAATGAGTACCAACATGATTTACTTATCTTCAGTTTCAGGCTAATCCAAACCACTCAAATTAACCTGAAATCGTCATAAATTGTTACCACTCATTAAATGACTCAAAATTCAACTTCTCTACCACAAAATACCATTACCCATTGCCAGATACTCCCTTTTGTTGTTTTCACTAGTGCTAATAGTAACAAAATATGTAAAACTTATTTCCATTGCCACTTGTTCTTTTTATACATGTATTAGTTTATAATATAAACGTACATATACATGTAGTTAAAACTCATTCTGGTTAGGGTCCATGATGACATTTGTATTATAGTTCATGCTTTTATTTTACCATTGTGTATTTTTATATGATTATGTGCTTTTAGAAAATGGATCCCATAGTGTTAATACAGCACAGTATTCTTAACAAAGGTGACAAATGAATTTGCAGATCATATCTGTAAAGTACTCAGTCGGAATATCTTTAAATGTACAACTTCTGAAGTCACACAGATTTAACAAAAACAGGTTAAGAACAGGTAGTTTTAAATGGTCACTTCAATGGGTATTTAACCAAAAAGAGAATAATTAAAAATGCTATTCTCTTTTACCCTCATGGGGATTATACACAAAATTGTCTCAATTGCATGGCCAATTTGAACATTCCATGTTCACTGCTGGACAATAGAGCAGTATCCATTTTCTCACCAATTTATATGTGTGACTGTGTCTAACAATAACAATAACAATAACATTTATTTAAAGTCATGACTTGTAAAAACAATTAACATTAGCCAAATGGCTATTACATGACAGGAAAAAACACAGCAACAAAAAGGTGGTCCAAAATGGACAGATCATTTGTTACAACAAAATATCATATCATTCCTCTTATCAGGCATGTACAATCTTTCCAAGATTTAAGCTTGGCTTTAAAGTCTTTAATATCAATGGCTTCTTTAACATTTTTTGGAAGATTATTCCAAATCTTGGCTCCCAAATATTTAAAGGAGTGATAACCATATTTCACAGACTCAAATCTTTGTAGAACTATCTTATTACAATTTCTCATATTATATCTTTGATCATGTTTAACAAATAAATCTTGTAAGTAATCTGGGGCTATACCATTAATACATCTATATACTTCGATAGCTATAGTATGCATTAGATGAACAGACATAGATAAATGATTTCCCTTAAGTAACAAATCTTCATAACTGGAACTAAAATCATTGTATACAAATTTAAGAGCTCGATGTTGTAATTTTGATAATTTCTTTAAGTTACTTTCACTTGTTATTAACCATACGACAGGGCAGTAGTTGAAATTTGAATGAATGAAAGACTTATAAATTGTTTCTTTTACTTCAGCATCAAGTACATTGTTAAATCTCATAATTACATTAATTTGTCTTCATGCCTTAATACATATATTTTGAACTTACTTATTGAAGGATAATGATGAATCTATATCTAAACCTAAAAGTTTTACATTTGGTTGAAAATTTATAGTATTACCTTTGATAGTTATATTTGTAGGCACATCTTTTTTATTACCAAACATAATAACCTGATACTTTTCAGGATTAGCCTTCATTCCATTTGATTCAAACCAGTTTGTCATTTTTTCACCACATCTTTCAATTTGACATTTCAGATCTGTGGGCGATTGGCTGTAACATGACACAGTATTATCATCTGCGTACGTAATTATATAAAGCATAGTCTTTCATTTCAAAGAAAATATCATTTAAAAATATATTGAAAAGAGTTGGTCCCAGGACCGAGCCCTGGGGGACACCCTTTTTCATGACTTTCCATTCACTTCTAGCATTTAAAATTTTGACTCTTTGTTTTCGATTTGAAATGTAACTAAGAATAAGTTTAACCATTGAATTTTCATAACCATAAGCTCTTAATTTAGCTATCAAAAGATTGTGAGGGATCACATCGAAGGCCTTGCTCAAGTCCATGAGCAAGGCTCCTACATAATAACCTTGATCTAAAAAGGTTCGCCAATCCACCACAGCTCTAATAAGTACACTTTGAGTACTATAATGTTTCCTATATGCAGATAAATGTCCAGCAACATTCTTGTAGAAATGATTACTCAACTGCAAATCAATTACCCTTTCAAAAATCATAGATACACATGGAAGTATGCTTACAGGTCGATACTTAGTTTTGTCTAGAGCGTTTTCTTTTTTAAAAATAGGAGATATCTCCGCACATTTCAGATCATTTGGAAATTGACCTCTATCAATTGCATAATTTATCATACAACTCATTGAGTTTGCTAATTCCTTGCTGGCAACATGTAACATTTTGGGCGGAAAATTGTCATACCCTGTCGATTTTTTACAGTTTACATCCTTGAGAATCTTAAACATTTGAGCCTCACTCACATATGTTAACCTAAAATTGTTTACAAAGTTATTAGTAGTCACATAGTCTACAATTTGTTTAACACTGTAATGATTTTTGTATCTATCAACAATTTCATCAATCTCAAGAGAGTCCTCATTAGAACTTATACCAACATTTTCAATAGCAGTAATAAAATATTCATTAAAAATGTGTGTAATATGTGCACTATCTGTTATTATATCACTTCCTTCTTTCAACATCACATTATTATCCATAGAATTCTTATTTGTCAGGTAAGGCTTCACAACGTTCCAAAAATGTTTACTTTTGGCACCATCTTTACAATGTTCCTTGAAATAATTTCTTCGAGATATGCGATTTACTTTAACAAATTCATTTCTAGCTTTTCTATATTCCTCCCACTTAACTCTATCTCCCTTATATTTCCAGCTTTTATTTTGTGTCATTCTTTTTTTGTACATAACTTTCTTCAATGCACTACTCATGTGAGGAGAATTTCCTTTCTTTATGAATTTCGTCTTAAGAGGGGCATGTTCAGTAACCACATCTGATATCATTTTGTTATAAGCCCAATACTTATCGTCAATATCATTGAAGATATCGGTTACATGAAAGGGGATTCTACTCACATCCTCATTAAACTTTTCTTCAGAAAATGTCTTATAACTCCTGTAGTGAATGACCTTTGGGTTACATTTGGGTAAATTAACCTTGGTACTACAAGCAATCAAATTATGATAATCACTTAATCCACATGTGTAATTTAACCAATCACAGAACCTACGGGGGTTTGATACAAAAACAACGTCAATCAATGTTGGATTTTCACCCTTAAAGCAAGTAGGGGTCTTAATAACATTTTTTAAGTTAAACATGTCAAGTACATCCTTCATGTGATGAGATCTACTACCATCAAGAAGCATATTGATATTAATATCACCCGTAATAATAATCATCTTACTTTCCAAAAACATCTTATCAAGCAGTTTGGTTAAATGTTCAGTGAATATTTTTACATCAGCATTTGGTAAACGATACACAGACAAAATTAACCATTTTTCCTTTAGAACATTAATTTCTACACTTAAAGTCTGTATATTAACATCATTAATATCAAGGTCCTACCTTCTACAGTTTCATTTCTCAACCATGTTACAATACCACCACTTGTAGCTGTGCAGTCCTGTCTGAACATATTAAAACCTTTGATATAAAATTGTGCATCGGTGAAAGTATCATCTAGTTTACTTTCTATGATGCTAAAACAGTCAATAAAAACATTTTCTAGTATGAATTTTACACATTGAAATTTATATCTTAAACTATTAATGTTCAGCGAACCAAAAATGATTTGCTTTGGATGATTTGCACGGAAAAGTCTTAAACCACTCCAAGGATCATCTTCAGCGTCACTTTCAATATTGGAGATATCAGTTCTTTCATCTTGATCTTCTTCAGGTGGTATTATTGAATTTCTAGTCTCTGAGAGTTCAACGGCAAATTATACGTCGATGCGGCCATCGATTCTTGGCCTCCTCCCTAGTGGAATGCCGATTGAACATGATGTTTCGACTTGTGACCTGGCGTTCTACAGGTCCGACAAACGACAGGGCCCCAGTTCTGGTGTCGACACTCCGCAGCATTATGCCCTCGCTCGTTGCACAGGACACATCCGTTGTAGTTGAATCGAACTCCTGGTATGTTACGATTCTGTCTATAGCTTGACCTTTCCGATGGCTGTTGTGAATTTTCATTAGGACGTCAAACATTCTGAAACTGTCTTGTTACATCTTTCACATCTGGCTTCGTCTTGAGTTTCAGGTTTTTGGCTGCCTTGTTTAATCCAGCTTTTGTTAAATGTGGACCAACCCCATCGACAAGGTATCCATCATTCACCGAGCGGTCTGCTAGTGTGAATGTTTGGGTATGGTCCACAAAGTCACAACCTTTTCTTGCACATAAATCTTCTAAACGTGTGTTTAGTGAGGCTACTAAATCCCCACACGTATCTAATCTCGGGCATACACTTGATATCACCATCCTGATATCTCTTACTACATCAAAGCTTTACTGATTCATCAATTTATTGATTGGTTGTTGCATGAAATAGATTTGAAACAAGTAAATATGACGGCAATTTCTTTAATGGGACTTATCACTTCCGCTATTGTACAATGTAATGATATGACTTCAGTTCCTCCATCATTGCAGCCAAAATCTTGTCACAATCTCAAAATTTGAATTAGTTAAATTAAAGTTAAATAATTGTTGAAGGAGAGTCTTGAAACTGACACGGCAAAGGCTAGTGAATAATGGTTTGTCAGAGAATACAATGTATATTTTTACTTTCCGATATGTACAAATTGTACATACTGTGTTGCTCATTAAAGCGTTACATAATTAACCTAATTTTCAATATACTCCAAATCTATCTACACTTTGACATCTTACTAATTATTTGAACAACATGATATCACTCATCTGATTGAATTACAAAATTTAGGGTAGATGACATAATTGAGTGAAATCTCTGTTTTTGATATATCATATTATTGAAACAAGAGGTCAATATGACTGTGCCTCTCTCCCCAAATGATTACTTTGAGGTCAAACTTGAAAGTTTTTGCACATCTAGAATTGAAGTTTAGAGTCTATAGAAGCTATCTTGAAAGTTTCAAGCTTTTGTCTTTAAATGGAAAATCCTTTTGGCTGTTTGTCCGAGCGGAGCATTTTTATGCAGTTCTTACAGCACTTGCTGACCACTGCTAATATAAGTAGGTATGGCATGTTGGTACTAATTTTAAAGGAAATTTTATTCTGAATTCAAATATGTAACTTTCATGGCTGTATCTTCAACCTAGGCCAAAATACAGCTAACCGCGGATTTACCGAAACCCACTTTTATGGCATATCTTTGATCCTGAAGTGCACCGTCAATTTTCACTACAGCTCGAAAATAAAAATGGAATAGCCAATTTGGTGCCAATTGCCAAGTATCTAGACCTGCTGTTTTTTAAATTTCAATTTTCACTCCACCCTAGTATATAATAAAGAGCAGGGGCCCCAAAATTGAACCTTGTGGGACACCAGTCTTAATAATCAATTCCTCAGATGTTGCACTGTTATAGCTAACAATTTGAGGTCTTTCTGACAGATATGTTTGAAAAAGTTTAAGTGCATTCCCCTTTATTCCATAATGCTTTAATTTCTCTATGAGTATAGAATGGTCCAGCGTGTCAAAGGCCTTTGAGAGAGCCAAAGAAGTGCACACAACATCTAAAGTAAGTCACACATAAAATGCTTATTGTCACTTGACTTGATGCATAGCATACATATAACTGCAACATCAAAGTCAATTGTGGTTATATGTCAAAATATATCCTTGACGATACATACGTTACCGATACATACGTTACCAAAAATTAAGGGCTCATGCTGTCCAGCAGAAACTGATGAAGATAGAGCTAGGAAATTTTACACAGGCATCAAGGGTACAAAAGTAGGACCCCTGCTGAAATTTTAAGTTACTATGGTTACGGTTGCCATGGTAACACATAATTTAGCATTTTCGGAAGTATTTGGCCTCACACTACATTCATCTCAAGACTAATGGCTAGTTCTCACGGAGACGTAACAGAGGGTTTAAGTGACGGCGTTTCTTATATTTCCAGGAAAGGGCAAAGATTTGAGCATGTTCGCCGTCAATTTTGGCTTTACGGCGCAACAGGAACAGCATGCGTCGCTTTAAGAGGTCTTTCTACGCAATTCCTAGAAATTTGACGATGCAGGAAAAAAAGATTCAACCGGTTGAATCTTTGCGAGGAAAGAAGTGGTGAAGCAAGAAGAAGCGTAAAAAGAAATCAGTGCGCGCCGCAGATTTTTAAAGTTGCGACGCACAAAGAAGAGCTTCGACGCAGAAACAGCAGTGTAGCAGAAAGCTCTTGCTTCATGTCACATGTTTCAGACACGCGTCGTGGAAAGACACATGTTCGACGCACGTGAGAGGGTGCGCGCCGCGTCTTTTGGACCCCCAATGCAGCAGACAGAGTGGCGCCTGAGTGCATGCGTTGTTCTATTTTTAGCATCAACCCTTTGTCTGCGTGTCACCCTCTTTTTGCGCAGCGGCTGGGGCAGCAGCAGCGAAGCAGGGGGGGCGAAGGAGGGGGAAAGAGGCGGTCCGCACCCTGCATATATATAGAGGAGGCCAGTTTAGAGCACCATACCCACTCAGACCTTCGACCAGAACACACCTAGAATCCACGACACTATTATCAACTGCTACATTTGCTGCTACTTTTGTTGCTACAATTGTACTTCAAATTGCTGCTACAACATGGGACCAAAGAGGAGAAAGGGCACCGTCGTCACCAGGGCACCAACCAAGCTCAGCACCAGGTCAACACTCCACACTCCTGGGAGCACTCCAGTGACAACTCCAGCTACAACTCCAGCTGCAACTCCTCTCCATGAACCTTCAGATGCTGCAGTGACTGCCTTCTTCACTACAGCCATGGCAGACCTCTCTCTACCTGGGCTCTACACCTCCACTACAGCTGGCAGCCAGACGAAGACCACCACTTCAACCACCAAAGCCACTGTCGTCAGCGAGACCATCTTCGAGGGCCGGCCAGAAGACAGCACAGACGAAGATTCTTCAGTTGAACTCTTTGAAACTGATGAAGGAGACAAGCCTGCTGCCAAGTCTGCTGACAAGCCTGCTGCCAAGTCTGCTGACAAGCCTGCTGCCAAGCCTGCTGCCAAGCCTGCTGCCAAGCCTGCTGCCAAGTCTTCCACGGGTCTTCCAGAGCCTACTGCCAAGTCTACTCCAAAGAAGACTCCAAAGAAGCAGACTCCAAAGAAGCAGACTCCAAAGAAGCAGACTCCAAAGAAGCAGACTCCGAAGAAGCAGACTCCCAAGAAAACAGCAGAGAGCCAGCCTGTTCTTGCTCTAGACAGAGTGGCCATCCATGAGGACACCTTCGAGGAGGAAGAAGACTCTGCTGATGACACCCCTGCAGCTGCTGAAGCCAAGTCCAAGGGCAAGAAGGGCAAAGGGAAGGCCCCCAAGAAAAACATCAGGAACAACCTGGGCATCACAGCTGAACAAGAAGATGACCTCATCAACTGGTACAAGGAGCATCCTGTGCTGTACATGAAGGGGACCAGAGGCTACAAGGGGAACGAGAAGCTGCTGCTGGACTCAGAAAAAGCAAAGGAGCTGGGCCCCAAGTACACCTCCCAGGACATCTTCAACTGGAGGAAGACAGTGCGCACTCACTTCTCCAGACTCGTCAGGCCTGAAGCTTCAGGAGCCGCCAGGAAGGAGACGCTCACAGAGAGGGACGAGTACATCCTGAACAACTGTCGGTTCCTGAAGGACTCCATCGTCCACAAGCCAGGGAAGGAGCTGTCCGCCATCTCTCAACTGTCTGCCAACCGGCCAGCCTCAGACTCCGATGATGAAAGCTACAACCCTGAGGATTCCCTGCCAGCTTCCTATGACATGCCGGACCTGCCACCTGAACAGCCAGCACAGGACAGACCTGACAGCCAGCAGTCCCAAGTCTTCCCTGGAGCACCAAAGCCTGGAGCCGCTGCCAAGGGAACCAAGAGGAAGGCCCCAGGAGATGAAGCCATGCACTCCGCCATGCACGTCATCGCAGGCAGCATGCAAGCCATGTCCTCCGCCAAGAAAATCCTGAAAGGCTCTGGCTGCAAGATGTGCCCCGACCACCAGGAGTTGACACCCGAGCAGGAGTACTGGAGGATGAAGTGCCAGGACCTGTACCACGTGGGAGTGCACGCCAGCCCTGAAGTCCGAAGGAAAATGGTCAGGACCATTGCAGAGGCCGCCCTCTTCTGGGACAGGGAGAGTGAGATGGATCATGCCAGCCGCCAGTCAGGTCATCATCAGGAGCAGACCTTCCAGCCTCCTCATCCTCCTCAGCGCCTGCAGATGCCACCTCCTCCTCCTCCTTCTTCGACGTATGTGCCATCCCACCACCAGCACCATCCCCAGGCTTCCAGCAGCAGCCATCACTACCAGCAGCACCAGCCCAGGGAAGGAGGATCCTCCAGGCAGACTCCCAGCTACACCCCGATGCAGCCCAGCCACTCCACCATGACACTGATGATGGATGCTCAGGAGAGCCCCGAGAAGTACGGCTACCCCCCTGGACCCAGCTTTGGTCAACCGACCGTCCATCACCAGCACCAGCCTTCCCCTTCGCCCAGTTGGACTTCAAGTCTCCTTTCTCCACGAAAGTAGAAGACCAGATGCAGCAAAGACAACAAAAAACCTTGGCCCTTTTAAGGGCCACCAAATCCTCCCAAAAGGGCAGGCCACGTACACATCTTATGTTGACAAAAAAACAGAGCTTGTGTTGACCGAAAAGAGCCAAAAAAGAGCAAAAAAAACGTTGACAATCCCCAAAAAAAAAGTTCCCCAAAAAAAAAGTCCCCCAAAACAAAAGTCCGGTCCTGGCCTTCATTAAAAGTAATCACCTTCATAAAAGCAAGGTGCTAGTTCCCCCTTTCTTTGCCCCAAAACATACCAAGTGCAGCACTAGTACAAGTGCTGCATTCTTTGGTATAAACATATTTTTATTGCACTAGTACAAGTGCATGAATTTCTTAATTAAAATGTAATGCACTAGTACAAGTGCTTTGCTTTTAAAAATTGTGTTGGTTGGTTGCACTAGTACAAGTGCATCACTTTGTAATTTCACTTGTCTAGGGCAAGTGGCAGGTAGATAGCTAGATAGCTAGCTAGATAGATAGATAGATAGATAGCTAGATAGATAGCTAGATAGATAGCTAGATAGATAGCTTGATAGATAGCTAGATAGATAGATAGATAGATAGATAGATAGATAGCTTGATAGATGGAACACAATGCTCGTTACATATATACACTGCAGCAAAAGAAAAGCAGTTGTCGTCACTTTGCAGGGATTGGACTTGGATAGATAGATAGATAGCTTGATAAATAGCTAGATAGATAGATAGATAGATAGATAGATAGATAGATAGATAGATAGATAGATAGATAGATAGATAGATGGAGGGATTGATTGATTGATTGATTTTTGGGCTTGTTTTGTCAACATAGGATGTGTACATGGCCAGCTCAATTGGGAGGATTTGGTGGCCCTTAAAAGGGCCTGGGGTTTGTTGTTTTGAATAGATAGTCTGCATCTTCTTCAGATTTTCTCCAACTGCCAAGGGACACTTCCTGCCGGACTGTTGACCCAGTCACGTAGGTAGTCTCGAGCAGCCTTGGCATCTCTGGAGGCATTTACGTGTCGAAGTGGTTCTCCTAGGTCATGCAATTGACGGTCTCCCCTCCAAACTCCTTCAGCGACGTCATGTGTCTGTGGATCTTCTCTGTCCATCACTTCATTGTCACGGGCATGGTGGACGCCTACTCTGTCTCGCAGAATGTTGTGTAGAACACAAGCAGCCATTGTGATGTATGTCACTCTTGTAGGTCGTTGGGGCATGGTGGTCAGGAAGCATCTGAACCTGTGTGACAGCAGACCGAAGGCATTCTCCACCACTCTCCTGGCTCTTGAAATCCTGTAATTGTACACTCTGGAAGCAATGTCAAGGTTCTTTCTTGGCACTGGTTTGAGCAGCCATGTCTTCAGGGGAAATGCCTCGTCACCCACGATGTAATATGGGAAAGGATTGTCTTCTGTGCCAGGTAGAGGTTCTGGAGGTGGTAGGCCTAGATCTTCCTCATCCAGGAGTTGTCGAAGTACTGTGTCCCTGAAGACGCCGCCATCAGATGCACTTCCTTGACAGCCAGCCTGCACATAGATGAACTTGTAGTCGGCATCAACGAGGGCCATCAGGACAATGGAGTGAAATCCCTTGTAGTTGTAGAACAAGGAGCCTGCAGCCTTGGGACATCGGATTGCGACGTGCTTGCCATCCAGAGCTCCAATGCAGTTGGGCAAGTTCCATTTCGTCTCAAAAGCCTTGGCTATCTCCTTCCATCTTTCAGGCTGTGTGGGTAGTGCCAGCTGTCTTTCGAAGGCATGAACGATGGCAAGGCAGACCTCAGGGATGAAGTTGCAGATGGTGTTGGGTGCCACACGGAAAGCATAAGCTAGGGACTTGTAGCTGTTTCCTGTTGCCATGTACCGCAGGGTGATAGCCAACTTCAGACCAGGTTCCAAAGCCCTCCTCATGTTGGTGTCTTGCTTAGCGATGAGTGGTCCAACAGCTTCCAGGATTTCAGCAAAGATGGCAGGGGGCATTCTAGTGTAGTTGTAGTAGCCGGACACGTCACGCACTTGCAGTTCAGGCAGCAGTTGATGGAAGTGACCATGTTGTTCCCTCTGCAGCAACCAGTTGCGAATCCACCACCTTTTCTGTCTCCTGGCCCTCCTCCTCCTCTGTCTCAAATAGACAGCTCCGATAGCAACAGCAGCAGCACCAGCCACAACAATAATTTCTTCTTCATTCATCATGCATATGTTCAGTAGGCAGTCGTTGTGTTCTCATTGAAGGGCAATCAGCAAATGAAGCAAGGAGGTCCTCTGTGTCCCTTTTTATAATGACCAAAAGTGACTCCTGCAGCAGCCAAACACACTTTGCCGCAGCGCTGCAACAACAGACGTTCGTCGATGCTTAAGAGACCTTCGTCGCTGCTTAAGGCAAGGACGACGAAGAAGGTCAGCATCGACGCGCCTGTAATGTCCTCGGCGCTTTATGAATGCATGTGCGACGATGAACCATCAAGTTACGCAGTAACAAGTCCCTAAATGCGGCGTTGCATCCTTACAGTCTTCGGAGAGGCTGTCATTTTCAGCGACGCATCTTACCTCGGGTGTACGCCGAAGGTTTCCTGATGCGTCGCAGGTCGCCAATTTCAGACGTAGCTGCCTCACAACCATCAGCGGCGTAAGAGGAAACAACATTGGGCGAAGTAAAAGCAGCCTCGCCGAATTCCAAAACAAAGTGCGACGCGTCTGTTTGGAACTGCGCTGAGGAAAGAGAGGCGGAACGCGGCGAAGAAAGCTTAAGCAGCGCCGCGGACACCTCAAGACTCACCGCGGCTACTAACTTTAAGCGTCGCACATGACACTAATTGATTACGTAATGTGCCAAAACCAACGTTCTACGCCACAACCTTCCAAGAAATGACTTCTCTTGATGCGTCGCTCTCAAATCGCCGTCGTGAGAACTAGGCATAAGCAATCGGAATAACCAGAAGTAATCTATTTTCATTAATTGTCATGCTTGCTTCCACAAAAAGGCTATTTCAGATAGAAGGTATATGTTTCTTCTGTGTTTTTCAAGGTTCAGACTATGGAGCTCGTTTGCAATTTTTAGGGTGCTTTCATCATAGAGCTCCCGGTGGCATATTGGCATATTTAGTTGGGGGGGGTGGTATTTGGCCATGGCCTCAACCCTCAGGCCCAAAATTAACATGGAGAAGATAGGAAAAGCTTCAATTAGGTAAAACCATAGTTTGTATTTTATCATCTGTCTTATTCAGAATTGAACTGCTATCTTACGGACAAAAATCAATGAGAGTACTGAAAATGGCCTTTTAGCAGACACAACTGTGTAGGTGAGCAGTATGCAAGATTTCATTAGAATATAATCTAAGGTTGTCAGTGATCCTTCCATCAATAAATCATGCAAATCAACAAAATAATTCCCCCAAAATGCTTATTATTATAAATTCTTTTGATGCATGGTATGACTCAAGTGTATCACCTAACTCAGTTCTGGATATAAGTCATGAAATATCCTTAAAATACATTATGTACATACGTTACTAACAATTGGAACCAGGCCTAAAATTTTGCATGTTTACACAGAAATGTCCCCAAAAACTCTCCGTGAGACATAAAATATTTACTTTTGATATACTGAGTTGTATTTAAAACATAACTAGGAGTCTAAAATTGAATTTAAGCCACTAAGTTTTTTGTTTAGAGTTGTCTAAAGATCGGTTATTTCCCTAAGGTTAAAGAAAAACTTCAAAGAAGTTCAAAAGCAAAGTGAATCATTGAGGCTGTGGATTGCATGTATCATTATAATTCCCTTGATTTTTATGAGACCTGTCTTAGCATACCAATAAAACACCAAATCAGCAATTTCAACTACATGATAAATTTTAGAAACAAGCAGTGTTTTTAGAAATACTGTACGTCAATTGGTAAAATATGTATGGATACCTACGTTACCTCAATTAAAGTTCTTTTTCCTTTCCTGTTTAGGCTAATATCACAAGCATAAAGGCACAATGCAGATTTAGAATATCAAAGGTGAAAGTTGACTAACACTAATGAAAGAGCAGAGACATTGAGACAAACTTACAGAGCTAGGTCCTAGCAGCTATGTTGTCAGTCAGGTTAGAAAAGAAAATTAACAACTTTTAAAACAATTACCCGAAAGTTAATAAACAGAATGAACCCACTAAGGTTGTTGATCAACCGCAAATAAATATTTTCACAGTGTTGTCAATGCAACTTGCAACTTTGTAGTTGGAGCCTCTTTTGGTCACTGTAGTGTCTGATAATTCCTGGCACATGGGAAAAGGTTTAACATATTTAGCACATATAGGCGGCAATAGGCCTGCATGGGTATAGGCCTAACTATGGAGAGAATTTTATCAAGTTCAATTTCATGACATTGAAAAAAGCCATTGGATTTGTAAGCCAGATCGTTAATTATGGATCCGTCAAATGTCTTGTGAAAACTTACTACCCAAAGCAGGTACAGGTCCATGAAAAATCATGGGCAAAATGAGAAGTTTTGAGTTGTGACAGGGACATTAGAGCCACATGCCAATGCTTTCCTTCAGCACACACTTATAATTCCGATTTTGGTAGATTCTGGAGGACACACAATGACAGACGCATATATGTAGTAAATTACATGTTCCAAAACCAGAGTTGAAGGGCTGATAATAGTGATTTCTATTCAATCTTTTTCGAGCCATAGTTTTATAACACAGAGAAACATTTCTGATAGCTTGCTCTTTCGTGAAAAATGCAGGACTTTTAATTATATCGTTGATACATACGGTACCATTCACTGGATTGTTCTCAGGATAACAGCAGTCTTGATAAGAAACAAATAAACACAAATTTTTCATAATCATAATTATTTGTGTCTATCTCCCACTTTGAAACGCTTTTAATGACTATTCAGGTTATTACTTCCACAAGTAACTTCTGTCTAAACATGCTAAAAAAGTCGATTTCTGATGAAAATTTCTTCAAGGTAGATATTTGTCATCTTAAAGGTTATGTGGCAATAATCACTCACGGAATAATCTTTGAAGGGAAAAAATCAAAACATATTATATATGGCATCCCATTTATGGCATTGTAGACATAAAATTAATTTTCACTTGGAGAGGAAAACCTTCAGAAGTAGGTAACGTATGTATCAAAAGTAAAAAATGAGCGTTTCAACAACCAAAATTTCAATTGCTGTATCTTGAAAACCGATCGACTGGTGCAGTTGAAATTACAGCTACACACACATCATATACACATGATTATTTGGTTTACTTTTCATCATCATTGTAGAACTTTTATTTTTGGTCACCTTACAACCCTCAATTGATCCCCATTAGTGAATTTCAGTGTATAGCTATGTAGGTATTGATGCCTTTTACGGGAAAAAGCTTGTGGCAGATTTAGATCATATCTCCTTGACCAAAAGGCTTTCTTGTCAGTCGAGCCAGTCGATAAGCCAAAGAATCTGTCTGCAGGGAAATCTGTGGCTGCCAATAAAAATGGAGAGTGCTGTAACTTTATTGACCGCTCTGGGTATTACTTTGTGAAGAAGATGCAGCTTTTCCGACTTTTCTGGGCACTGTGTTTCACTTTTTCATCTGTTGGGTTCGGTGACAGCTCAAGCACAGGAGAAGGACACATCAATGAGGCATAGGATGATTGAAACTGCTGTCCCACTGAAGTGGGGGTGACCTGGCCAGAGGGAGAATCGACCCCGGGACCCAGCGATTGGCAGCCCAGTCCTCTGTCGACCGGGTTAAGCGTCCTCCCAATCGTAAGCAATTAGCTGTGGCAATCCTCCATTCCTTTTTGAGGAAATAGTCACCTTTTCAAAACATTTCACTAGCTCCAGATCAGTGCAGGTGCCTTAAGATTGGTCTTCCTTAATCTGCACCTGTGGGGACCTGTTTAATGTCACTCCTGATGAATGACCACTTGTATTCCTGACGCACCTCGGGATAGATTGCATGCTGTTTCTGGCTGAGTATCCCAGAGGGAGAAAAAGGTGTGATCTGCATTTCTATTGCTGAAGCTGGTAGATGCTGTTGTTAGAATGGTATGTTTTTGTGACTACAGACTGGTGAAATTGGGCCCAGCACTTGACTTTTGGCACTCCCTCCAGAAATGTCAATCCGCAAGATTAAACCAAAAAGTTCAATCTCCATTATTCGCAAAATTAATATCAATATCTTTTAGTGATATTGGGCAGAATAACAACATACAAATGCTGGTATTTATTACTCAAATTTTTCCTGATACAACATAATGGAAGAGCATTAATTCGGATAAACAATGAATACTATAAATGAAAAGAAAATTAGACCTATTAAGGCAAGCAGCTTGAACATCATAAATTCAGCAGTTGATTAATGTGCAGGTTGGTTTAGAAATGCATCTATAAGTAACGTGTGTTGCAAACAAAACATCAGCTGAGCTGCAATGTCATAATCTATCTTCTGAATACTGAGCTTTTTTTTTAATTTAGAAGTTCATATATGAAATGGTATACATAGAAAAGGAATGGGAAGATTAATTTTTTTGCACTTTCCTCTTCCTCTGATACAGGCTTTTTGCATTAAAATTCAAGCCCTTATGCATGTAAGTAGATAAAGACGGTATTATGGATTATACAATGATGAGTTGATCCTGCGTCAACTGGTGTGAACTATCGAGGTGATATGTCGCCCTGCTTCTTTTTGTCTTTTGATTCCTATATTTATGACAGTACAGTTCTGTAGTCACTTTAAGCAAGTAGTCAAGACAAGCTCACAATATATGAGCCAGTTGCGATGTCCAGAAGATGTATTGCTGCAATGCACTGTCAAGCAATAACATTCATTTTTTATTGGCATCAGGCTGAAGAAATCTTTCAGAGAATCTTCTGACCGATTCCCAGGAAGTCCCAGTGTTTCCCAATGAATGCAGCAGCTTTTCTGGTGTTTCATACATCCCTTCCTTATGTCTTTTTCTGATTCAGGAAGCCTTAGACGAGGAACACACGATAACTGCACTGCTCTTGTTGGAAAAATGTGTGTTTCTTAAGTCTGTTAAATGCAAGACTAATACTGATCTTGAATTCTGATGCACGATAATCTTATTTTCCTTTTATCATAAATTCGTAATTAGCCAGCCAGAGTGTTTTAAAGAGCTGGAAATAAATAAATTGTAATCATGTTGATTGTTGATGCGGAAGTAATGTTCTCTTCATTTGCAGCTAGTTGTTTCTAAGTTAAAAGGCTGCTCCTTTCTTTATTCATGCGGCAGTCCCTTCTGGGAATATGTGTCCCTTGGGGCTGAAAAATATAATAGACATATATTATTCACCCAATGTGCATGTAAAAACAGGGTGTCTGAACATGCAGGAATCATTGTAATTCAACAACTTAGACACAACAACTTTTCTCTGTAAATGTCAATTCTATGATACACAATCTGTGTTTTGCCACTGACTGGCTGTCGTTGCATTGGAAAGTGGAATCAGTCCTGATTGTATATTCCAGACATCGATTGACTTCTTGCCATTTGGCACCTACAATGCTCCCTCCATATGTATGATGTACTGCCGTCAATAGTTTAGCATACTGCAGCTTTCAGCAAAGATTGTCATTCATTTTGTATGGATGTTGTTGCAGACAGTTGTATGGGGAAATGTTGTCCATCAAGAAATATCATTAATGACTAGATGATAAAAGCCAAGTGTGGATGCCCTTTGAAGCAGTCCCTTTATATATTCTTATAATAACTTGGTTGCATCACAACCTTTCCTCAACATAGCCATCAGAGCTGTAAGCTACACTACACATAAGATGTAAATCAGATAAAAGGGTTGCACATCACAGCTTGATCCATCCTGGACAAGAGATAATTATATTATTAGACAGAGTTGATCGATGAGCAGCTCTTATCTTTCGTCCAGGCTACTCTGCAGTGCTGATTCGTGTACTATTTAAAATTGTTAATGTGTTATAAGCCACTTTGTTCTGAAAGGGTCCTCTTATAATAAATATTTGATCTGCTTATGCAATTGGCAACGATTTTTATACTGTTCATTGATTGGGATGAGAGGCTGGCACTAACATAATGTTGAAATGAATACGTATCCTTGAATTATCTCATATTCTGTGAAACACATGTTGTTCATGAAGACAGAATGACTGACTATAGGCTGAAATGAAAGTTTCCCCACAGTTTGCATTCAAGGCAAAGTTGATATTTCACATAGTCACAATTCCCTCCATGTCTGTTGTCCCACTGTCAATACAATATATTGCAGTACTCTGCATTCTGCCAGGATCGACGGGACTTGTCTCATGAATCATGGCACACCAAGCTGCCAATGATAACGTGATGCATTCCACAACATCTTAAGCTTTACTAACTGTGAAATCAAATTTCCTGATCTTGTTAGCACAGGAATTGGCAAATTTGTGAGGTGCCTACTGAACTGCTAAATCATAGGAAGTGGAATGTCTTGTACAAGTGACCTTAAAGGGAAATGATACAGTTCATAAGCAGTTGGTGAGATCATATCCTATACTTGCAATGCTAAAAGGAAAAGTAATTTAACTCATACCATTCATCAGTGAGATCTCCAGTTGCCCAATGACAAATTGACTGTTTATTTCAATGCTCAGAGGCCATTGATGTCCACAGACAAGTGAATGTAAGTACTCGTCATTCGTCAACTGTAACTGACGTCAGAATTCTGCCAAAAACACAAGAATGTAAAACCAAATATTCATGTCAAAGGCCAACATGAACCACTGCATTTTCTCATTGTAAATTACAAATGTATGAAGCCAGAAGTGTCTCCTCAGTTGCTCAATTTGCAATGATGCTGAGCTGGCAGTTTTTATCCAACAAGAAGTGTTCATAGAATCTGATTCAGAAATATGTTTTCTGCTTTGTGCTGAAGGAGCACACTTGTCTGTCCTTCTGATCTCTTTTTCTGTGAACATGTTTGAATTCTGTAGGATTCTTTAGAGCAGAGACGATACTGAAGTCAAAATTGTGTAATGACAAAAAATCAATGCTGAAAAAGGGAGAAGAAATTCGGGCAAAAAATGTTTGAGGAGCTTAATATGAAAATTCTGGAGAAACGTAGAAAGTTTTTAAGTACAACAGACAATTAATTGATAATAAGAGATAAACTCTTACTCATGTTCACCGTGGAAATTGCACTAATCTCTGATGGACCTTCAATTGGAAGGGTAAAACACTTTCTGTTGAGAGACAAACATTGGCAGATATTGGAAATGATTTTGTTCTCTTTTTGCGCAAGACTGGAATTTGCAGATATGGATAAAGTTCAGGCATCTCTAAGCAGAATCAGTCTCACCTGTCTCAGTTTCCCCTGGACATTTGAGCGAAGTAGCTGCAGTACAATCAAAATATATCCCAAAATCTCACAATTTTTTGGGTTAAACTGTAAGAGATGTTGGACAGAGGCTAAAACTGTGCATTGATGCCTGTTATGTTGAAGGCTTTCTTCAGATTTGGATCATATCACCTTGATCCGAGGGCTGTCTTGTTAGTTTGCTATCATAAGCCAAAATAATCTTTCCACAGTTAAACCTATTGCTACCAATAAGAATGGAGAGTGCTGTAATTTTATTGACCACTGGGGCAGCTCTTTCGACATTTTCGGACGCAGTTTTTCACTTATTTTCTCATCATTCTGTTTCTTGCAGAGATATTTTCATTCTGAGGACTGAAGAAGTATACATCAATGAGGCAAACGGATGAGTGAAACTGCTGTCAAAAGTAAATCAAAGTGACGTTGCTAAAGGTCGGAATTGAACGTACGTCCGAAAGATTCGCAGCCCAGTGCACTACCAACTAAGCAAACAATTTTCCTCCTCCCATTAGCCACAATCCAATTAATTTTTTATGAAATAGTCAACTTGAAACACTACACTTTCTTCAGATTTGCACAGTTGCCCTGACCTGCTGGTATCTGTGTGATTCTGGATGAATGACCACTCGTATTTCTTACGCACCTTTGGATAGACTGCATGCTGTTTCTGGCTAAGTATCCGTAAAGGAGAAAAAGATGCAATCTGCATTTCTATTGCTAAAGTTGGTGGATGCTGCTGTAAGAATGGTATCTTTTGTGAATACAGGCTGGTAAATTGGGCACATGATTTGACTTTTCGCACACCTGCCACAAATGTCAATCTGCTATATCAAACGAAAAAGTTGCAACAATGCTGCCATCTCAATTATCCGAAAATTGTCCATATATCATTATGTGATTTTGGGCAAAATAACATTATATATATATATGCTAGTTCTTAATTTTCAAAGCTATTCTATCCAACATAAAGGAAGGGAATATCAAAAGAAATTAAAGTTTAATTGCTAATGGCATTTTATATAAATTGTAATTTCAGCAGCTGAACAATGCAGGGGTATGGATATGCATATCAGGTGTATTGTGATGTCCTAATCTATGCTGAGCTCTTTTCATAATCCTGAAAACACAAGTCCATATTCCAATTAATCTATATAATAGATGTATGAAATGAATGGGAAGATTAAATTTCCTGGCATTATTCTCTTCCTCTGATACATGCTTTTTGCATCAAGATTTAAGTCCTCATTCATGTAAATAGACACAGAGGGAATTATGGTTTATGCTTCATTTGAGTTGATCTAGCACCATTGTGAATTATTCAGCTGATATGTCACCCTGCTTCTTTCTGTCCTTTGATTCCTAAATTTATGAGAGTACAGCACTCTGGTTACTTAAATCAAGTCATCCAGACAACCTCACAGTATATGAGCCAGTTGTGTTGTCCATAAGATGTATTGCTGCAATGCACTGTCAAACAATAACACTCCCTTTTTTATTGGCATCAGGCCGAAAAAAATCTTTCAGAGAATCTTCTGACCAATTCCCAGGAAGTCCCAGTGGCCAAGGGAAATCGCTACAAAGTCAGAACAGGATTGAGTTATATATATACCTGCCTGTACAGGACAATTTATGCCATTCTGGCAGTCTGGTGAATATGGGAGCTGCATGCTGCTGCCACCTGGCACAAAAGTTGATTTTGTTTCCTACAGCATTGCTGTTCCAAGAAATAGTTCCAATTTCATTGCACATTCACAAAATTTCTGTTCAACATCGATATATACCAGAGTCAGACTCAGCAATCACATTCTCTAAGGAAGTAGACAAGACCATCAGCACACTCAGAAACAGTCCCGGTTTCTTCCAGACAAAAACTGAACATATACCCTTGTAAAATATTTTCCAAATAAAAAAATAAACAAGCAGCTGAAGTGTCAAATCTGTGAATCAAGATAACTATACTTCCTCATGTAGCGTTCTCTTCTAGGGTTGTGTCTCCTTGGTGTGCCAAGTGTACTGAAAATGTGTCTGTCACACATGTACGGTATATGTAAATTACAATGGGTCTAATCATGGAGGGATCATTGTAATTCGACAACTAAGAAAAAACAACTTTTCTATATCAATGTCAATTCTATGATACAAAATCTGTGTTTCGCCGCAGACAAGCTGATGTGCATCAGAAAGTGGTATTAGTCCTGATTGTATATTCCAGACATCGATTGACTTCTTGCCATTTGCCACCTACAATGCTCCCTCCATATGTATGATGTACTGCCGTCAATAGTTTAGCATATTGCAGCTTTCACCAAAGATTGCGTATGGAAGTTGTAGCTGACAGTTGTGCTGCGTAGTATATACATCAGGAAATTTCTGGGGACCAGTTTCTTAAATGAAAATGACAAATGTGGATGCCCTTTGAAACAGTGCTATTTTATCTTATATTCTGATAAAAACAATGCAATTTGGTGGGGGGAAGGGGGGGGGGGGGTTTGGACATTTTGACCCTAGGGGACATAATATGAAATGCCCTCCCCTCCACTTTTTTGTGAGAAAACAAAATATGCTGTAGTATTGTCCCATGGTAGAGAGCAGGAAAAATCATGTTTTCTGCAAATAACTTGGAACTGTTAGGTTTAGGCCCATATCTGTGTGAAACATGAATATAAACTTGAGTATTGTGGATATTTTGACACCATTCCCATGTCCCAATAGCTTTTTGTTCTCGAGATATGGCATATTTAAATATATCAAAGTTTGTGAAATATCTGTAAAACCGACCAAAAAAGTTACAGTCCTTGTCATACTTAAGTCGAATCTCAAGTTTTTTTTCTATGCTGTAGAACTGTGATGTCGAGATGACTCTATTCTAGCATTGCAATATATGTAAATTAACTACAAGATGTGACGTCATTTCAAACTGGGTCAGATTCCCCAGCTTTTAACCAATACCAATCCACCAAACTGAGCATCACAGTTTCAACTCAGTGTCAGAGTTAATTGGGTCTGGGAAAACCCATGCAAGTTTGACATCACAGCTTCTCAGCCAATGGGCTGCCACAACGAATGTACATAACATAAGCATTGTGTTTACAAACAAAATATCAAAGCCTTCCATCAAAGTTTAAAGTTGTAAGTTAGCAAGTTTGTAGATTTATCAAACAACTCTTTGGGGATTATAACAGTTGTCTGCTGTGAATGCTCACAAAGCTGCCATTTGGTAGGATTAGACTGGTGATTGCTGTGATAAATCATTGGGATCAGAAATGTTATGCTTCCTTCAGTATATCAATGTTTGAACTGTGATGACGTAGTTTACGGTCAGCCCATTGGCTATCAAGCTGTGATGACGTAGTTGGGCAGTTTTACGGTATTTGCACTCGACCGATTTTTCGTCTTTAAGCAATTACTCTGAGAAAAGTATGACAGGTACACAGAAATTTGTCTTGGTGTCAGTCTTGTACTACATTGAAGTATATGTTTACCAAATTTTACCTTGCTACGATACTTAGTTTTGATACAGCAGGCGATTTATGACCAATATTTGCACTTTTTTGTGTCTCACGGGCAGTTTTGCATATTTTTATGGCAACACAGAAAAGCAAATGGAGGCAGTTGTGATTCATGTTAATGATGCCTGTCTGGACTTATGTCTTGGGCATAAAATACAACAAGTTTCATGTGAATAAGTTATATACGAAAGGAGCTGTCTCCCGCAATGTAGAAAATGGCATGTGTCAAAAAGTTTGTCTTCGATGGACCATTTATTACTGCATATGCTGTTATGAATCAGTATCAAAGACTGTATCTACCGTTTGTGTCAATTTTGTTGCTGGAGACATGTCTCAAGGTAAATCAAAAAGTTTCATTCCAGAATCTATACCTTGTTTTCTGAATTTGAGGCTTGAATATGATGTCAAAAAAAAAAGTGTCCTATCCAGTACGAGGAAAAAACACTCAGGATTCGGAAGGAAAAAACAAGCTATTTATGTTTTCTTTTCTCGATTGTGTGCCTCTACATCAATGTGACAAATGCAAGTTGAAAAGATATCCAGGCAATGCACATACATTTTCTCAGAAATTAGAATTCATTATTTCACAAAATGTCCTCTCCAGTACATCATAAGTTTCGCTCTGATTCAAGTCTTTTAACACTGGATTCATCAAAGAAAAGAACATGGCTAAAATAAATAATTTAACCAGGATGCCTAAAAAGGGTATTTATAAATATAGAAAATAAAGATATATGTTTTTAGATTATTAAACTGCATTATTATGAGAAAATCAAACTTGAGAGTAAAAGGCACTTATTTTATGTGATATATCATTATAACTGCAATTTTTCGCAAATAACAGAGTGACTAAACAAGATAATGTGTAAATATCTTGTTTATGGAGCAATTCAAGCTGATTTTTTTTCTGGGCCTTAATTTTGGGTCATTTTCGGTGATTTTTCTCTCTAGAACATGGTCTTCCACTCAAAGGAAACACTATGAATTCAAATCATACAGCAACAAAACTTGACTTTGAGTTAGTATGATGCCTAAGCATTATTTATCTTGGCAATCATGTGTCTATTGAGACTAAAACCTTACTAAACACTCTAAAACATAAACTTTGAGAGTAAGGAATATTTAATTTCTTTAATTTCGTCATAAAAATCGTTGGAAATAAAGTTCTGCCATATTTCATCGAAATTTAAGTTTTGCATTGCTTTTGGGGGTTCTATGCACCAAGATGGCTGGATTTCCATTGCAAAAATGGTTAAATTAGTATTCACATGGACATTTTTTCTGATAAACATTTTTTTCAAAAATTCAAACCTTGCCTACTTTATGGAGTGGCAATTTGGTGATAAACCAACAAATCACATGTGTTCTTGTTGATTAATGAATCTTTAATATGTTCATTTAATGATAGCATGAAGGAAATTCTCATTTACAAACCTTTATTTTGACCCCCCATGAGACACTTTGAGTGCAGATACTGTAAAACTGCCCAGTTGTAGGGGCTATCCCTGATAAAACTCTTACTCTGACCACTGTGTTGAAACTGTGACGCTCAGTTCAGGAGGATCAACATTGGCTAGAAGCTGGGGAATCTGACCCAGTTTGAAATGACATCACAGCTTGTAGTTAATTTACATATATTGCAATGCTAGAATAGAGTCATCTCTGACATCACAGTTCAACAGCATAGAAAAAAAACTTGAGTTTCCACGTAAGTTTGACAAGGACTGTAATTATTGGTCATGTTTCAAAATGTTTAATGTATGATTTTTGTCTTACCAATTGAGGATGTGAAAGGGACACCCTGTGGACTATTTCACATTTCAATCATGTCCTTTCCTCAATTCTATCCTCCACTGTGACAAACTTCGTGAGAAAAAGTCAAACTCTTCACTTACTGAATGTCCACAGATATTACCAAACTAAGAACAGTTTACTATAATATACAGGATGTGCATGTATTTCAGCAGAAGAGCTCATAACAACGGAACAATTTGTGAAGAATTGACTGAATTGTGAGGCAGAAAAAATCAATTGCTTTTAAGAAACATACGGATATCAGCTCTTCATTGTAAAGGCACCATAAGTCCCTCTCAATCTGCCTACATTCATCAGGCCTTGATGCTTAATGCACAAAGCCTGTATCACAGGAAAGGGGATAATGCAGGGATATTCACTACTTCGAAATGATTTTTAGCTAAATGAATTGTTATTTGATTTTTGTGTGTTAGAGATAGAGAGAGTCTTATAATATAAAGATTTTTTGGTGGTTGATTGCAGGCCTCTTGTAATTCAATTGTATAACAATTTTTAAAACCACTCTGATTAAGATTACATTTTGAGTACATTTATTAGAGTTTGTATACCATGTCATTTATTTTTTTGTTTGTAGTTCATGGTCATTATTTCATGTACACAATAACCTGTTTGTAGAATAGTAACCACGATGTATGTAGAACAGTAACCACGATGTTTAGTTTCTACAATTTTGTGATGGCTGAGATTAACTTTTCATGCAGATTTCATCTCACTGATAAAATAGATAGGAATTAGAAGGTGTCCCCTAAGCCAGATCAGCAAACATTAAATGATTACCTCTTCCAGGACATCAGGGTACACACAAATTTAATTGATTTCATGACTGGGAATATTTTGTGTACTTTGCCTGACAGTTTGAGCCAAAATTGATGTGTGTCAACATCCCTATCTCAGCAGTAGACTTACAACACAACATATAGGAGCGGTAGTTTACTGCTCCACCATACCTACGACTTTGTTTGATATGATTTGTCGGATATTTCATGCCCGACTTTCCCTTACCTTGTTTTGTCAATCAGTCCCACTACAAAGGATATAAGATTACAATCAATCAACTCTATCACAACTCTATCACATTATCTCAGATGCGGAATGAACTAAGTTAGTGCTTGAAGCACATATATCTTATTTACAACAACTATGTCAAGCTGTGGCTTTTAAGGCACAGCTGGTGAGGTTTTGAATGCAATGCCATATTGTAAAATGTGGAGAGACATTTTACAGCAACGAACTTTGAGAAAAAAGCCTAAAACTATTTTCATGATTGTTGTGCATTTTCTGGGCATTGTTGACTTCGAAATCAAAAGTGAAACTAACAGTTGATATTACAGATCTTTATATACTAGACTGAACGACAGGAGGAGGTGTATTTTCTTTATTTGTGTCTATTGTATCTACAATTCTACACACATCATCTCATGATATACAAAAACAAAAACCCAACAAAATCCACATTTTATGTTGTCCATTGCATTTGGAATTAATATGAATTGTGACCATTCAATCCCCAGATTAAAACTACTTGTATTAGAGACTTCCCATACATTTCCTGCAATTCAGCAATTGGATTGGCACCTCGCAAATTTGCCAATTCCCGGACTAACAAGATCAGGAAATTTGATTTCACAGCGAGTGCAGCTTAAGATGTTGTAGATGCCTCAGGACATTTGGTTGGTATTGAGTGATGCATGAGAATAGTCCTGTTTACACGGCAGGCAATGCAGCACTCACCGGGATTAATAATTCAGCAAATATCGAAACTTTGTTGACTGCAAGTGTACCTACACTTAAAATGTTTATCAGTTCATGGCATTTTAACCGCAATTTAGTTTTAACATAAAATGGCCAACCGAAGTGGTAGTAAGCGCACATTTAAGCGCAGCCGGGCAGGCCCTATCTATCGTAACGTCACCATTGCAGCAGGCTCTGCTGAGACTGCTTCATCATCTTTTTTCAATTTTGAGAATTCTGTGCGTCGGCCGCTTCGTTTGCAAATTGCGCCACGTCTATTGGGGTTAGAGACTTCCCGTTTGGAGCACTAGATGCGCTATGATGAGTACTACAAACAGCCGGAGTTTCAGCTTGATACTCGGAATATACCATTTGTACAGGCGATTTTCCTCAAGCAGGTCTAATTTCTCAAAAATGACCTGGTAATGAAAACAAAATTGTATATCAATTTCAAGTGTGGTAGGAAGGGTTGTCTGTATTATCATACTATTCCCCACTATTTTTGGAAGTAAATGTCAAAGAATTTGAAAATTCCTGTCTAGTCAATTTTTTTTAGCACTATGGTTTATAAAAAAGGTTAAAATTGTCAAAATCAAAACTTTTATTCCGAGACCGTTGGAAAGTCCTTTAAACTAAATATATCTCTTTGAAATTGCAATCAGCTTTTCCCTTCAAGTGTCTTCTTTAATTTCATGCTTCATTGCATAATATGGGATGCATGACCACAGTATAGCAGGGAAAACTTCACAGTAAAACTTTTAATTTAAAAATTCAGTTTTTCAGGTTTGGGTGAACTGACTTTCTTGTGCATAATCTCAAATATTTTTTTTTAAAGGCTGGTAACGACCACTTTTGTTTGCGTATCTTTGCTATAAACTATATTTTGGATCATTCTTAACTATTTTTGGGAAATCCTATCTCGGAAAGTTTCATGAGTATCGAGCCACCTTAAAGGGAATTATTGATGTCTGGAAATGATATGTCATCATAACAGAGGACTGCCACATTGTATTGATGTTATATGCCTAGTGACAGAAGAGCCTCAGACATATGGAGGGAATTGTGATTTGGTGAAATGTCAACCTCTGCCCCTCTGCCTTGAATACAAAGTACGGGGAAACTTTTCACTTCGGTGTATAGTCAGCCACTCTCTCCTAATGCGCAAAATGTGTTTGGCAGAATATGATATAATGCAAGGATATCCACTTTAGTCACTTTGTTTATGCAATTCATTTAAATTATGTGTTTTCATGATATGATAATGATTGGCTGTCATGATTCAATGGACTTCTTTTATATTGATCTGACCAAAATATGGGAAGGCATAATTATGCACTTAAAAGCTTTTTTCTTTTTCAACACAATGTGAGTGCCAGCCTATCGTCCCGATGAGCAATGTATCAATTAAATTGTAAATCGTCATGACTAGACTTAACATTATTGAATCGGGAGACATTCTGAACATCTGAAGTGTCATCTATTTTTATTTTATATCAGCACTACAGAGTAGCTCAAACCTTATATAAGAGCTGCCAATCAATCAACTCCATTCAATTATCTCAGGCCCTGGATTGACCAAGTTAGTGTGCAACCCTTTTACCGGATTTGCTCCTTTTGTGCGTGCTTACAGCCTAACAGCCTTCACAGCTATGTTCAGGAAACACTTATGTGTGTAAATCACAGTATAAATAGATAGGTTATTCCAGTATTCACCCTTGGAAATAAAAACATAGGCTACGCAGCAGCAAACCTTCAGCAAATAACACCTTTAAAGATTACCGAAATACCATTAAATCAGAGTTTTTGCCTAAGGGGCCGACCAGATGATCTTTGGGGGGGGGCTATGGATATTTGGTGAAAAAAAAAGATTGTTTCCAACTTGACACTGAAAAAAAAAGTTTGTTCAGGACATGGAAATAAAAAAAAAGTTTGTTTCCACCTGTAGCTAGGGTACCGTGATGTTAAAATTCCGATAAAAAAGTTTGTCGTGAGTGCGCATGCGAAAAAATTGTTTGTCGACGCGCCGCGAACGAAAAAAAAAGTTCGTCCCGGGGGTAAAGTCCATAGCCCCCCCCCAACTATCGTCTGGTCGGCCCCTAATTGCATATTGATATGCATTACAATGTGGTGGTAGATTCATGCATGTACAAAGTATAGTTATGAGCTATCATTTGGAAACCAAAAAAATATAACCCTGTTGTATTTTTCTCATTGTGTTGGTGATAGAAAATGAAATACAATTGCTGTATATACAACAGTGGGAAAGTTTAGGCTCCAATTTGAAAAAAAAAAATATCTTGAACATTTTTTCTCAATATCACAAAAAGTGTAGAATATCTATCAGTCAGACCATGATAAGGCACAACTAGACCATAAGCCATATGTGTACCAAACTTTATCCATGTACATGCAATAGCGACCGAGTCTTTGGCCAGAAACAAAAAATGAATTATTTTACTGTATGAGCTTGAATATCTATATATACATTCAAACTAAATATGCTAATGACATGCAAATGAGGTCATCCCAGGTCATAGGATAGTTGTCCAAGGAAAGCTACCTCCACAGCCCTGTCCTTCCCCTACGGCCTACACCCTTCACCTACCCTTCTTCAACCCTTTTCTTCTTCTGATGACATCATTAATTGCTGTTTTCTTTGCTGTTTAATGCACTTTCTGACATCAAACATACTTGGCTCTGTCTCCACCACAGCTCCGCTTATGCAAATCACCTGCTGGGTCACAAATGTTTCGCCCCACAAATGTTATGCCAGATGGCAGCACTGTCACAATGTAGGAGCATGATCTTTTGTGGGCCAATAACTCCCTGTTTACAAAGTCTACCGATCGCTTCAATGTCACTGTCTCATTTCTAATGTAATGCCCTCTTAATCTAATAGAAATACTGTACTTCACTAACAACTTTTCATCAACATCCCGTCAAAATGTCCATTCACCTGTTTATTCCTTATCAGTTTCAGTGCTTTCAATGGGCTTTACTAGTACATTACAATGTAATATAAATTGTCCACAATCACACAGTATAGGGAGCAATTCACAGGGATTATGTCTGAACCTTTCTGCAGAGTATGTAAATCAGATAAATGTGATACATCTGAGATAATGTGATAGAGGCGACTGATGGTAATCTTTTATCCTATCTAATGCCACTGAGTGACAGAGTAGTGTATCAGAAATTTGTAGCATGAAATATCTCCCAAATCATATTCTAATGCAGACACACTTTGAATTCAGACTTCCATTCCAGGGTCTTGTGTGGGAGGAGATGGAAGGTTGGACGTCCTTAAAGGCCTTAACATCACGTGTGAGTCCTAAGTCTCACACCTCCTTACACCTGACTCTGGTTTGTTTTGGGATAATTCCCTGCCATTTGCCAAGTCGGTTCTGGGATCTCAACACTTTGTAATTCACCAGACAATTTGTTACGTTTTTTCTCTTGTAATTTCATATGTTATATAGGAGCAGAAACTATTCTTATGCCACATGTTTAGTTGTAGGCTTCAGGCTGGTATAGTGGCATAAGGCAGACATCAATTTTTGCTCAAACTATCAGGCAATGTACACACAAAATATTCCCAGTCAGGAAATCAATTTAATTTCTGTGTATCCAAATGTCCTTGGGGATATAAACATTTATTGCTTGCCAATCTGGCTTGAGGGGGACTTCCCCTAATTACTATCTGAAATTTCCTTTTTATCAGTGTGAAGAAATCGGAATGAAAAGTAGGTTTCAAATTTCACAATATTGTAAAAAATGGACGTTGTCTTAACTATTCTGCATACAGAAATGCCGTTGTGAAATAATCAAGAACAACATAAAAATTAATGACATGGTATACAAACTATAAATAATTGAATCAAAATGTAACGTCTCATCAAAATGACATAAAGGGTAAAATTTTGAATTACAAGATGCTGTCTACATACAATCTGCAGCAAGAAAGACAATATTCTTCAAATTATTGTGTGATGCATTTGTCTTGGGTGCCAAGCTTTTTATTTAGACTCTCTCTCTCTCTCTCTCACACACAATTCACAAAATGGATGATCAAACCAAAAATCATATCAAAGTAGTGAATATATCCCTACATTATCCCTTTTCCTGTGATACAGGCTTTGTGCATTAAGCATCAAGCCGTGATGAATGTAAGCAGATTGGGAGGGACTTATGGTGCATTGGCAATGAAGAGCTGATCCTTATGTTTCTTAAAAGCAATTGATTTTTTCTGCCTCACACTGCATCCCTTCTGTGCAGTGCACAGCAGTCATTCTTCATAAAGTGTTCCGTTGTTGTGGGTTCTTCTGCTGAAATACAAGCACATGTACATGTACATATATAGTAGATTTAATCAGTCTGGTTGTATCTGTGGAAAATGAAGAGCTTGCCTTTTTCTCGCTACGTTTGTCACAGTGGACACGGTGGAGGATAGAATTGAGGAAGGTCATGATTGAAATGTGAAATTGTTCACAGGGTGTCCCTTTCACATCATAAATGGGCAAGACAAAAATCATACATTAAATATTTTGAAACATGACCAATAATTAACTTTTTTTGCCTGATTTTTGAGATAGTTTGCAAAATTTGATATATAAACAGTTCCAATATCTAGGTATGATATTTTCAAAATTGATAGTGAAATATCTGAAAAAGGTTCTGTTAAAAATTTCATTCAGCTGTTTCAAAAAAAAAACTTGGTCAGAACTTTCTGAATGCACCTCGTATATACATTGTATAAATCCTGCCTCAGCCAGATCCTTGCTCCGACTTACGGCATTGTTTGGCATCAGCGCAATATTCATTGCTTGGGCAGCTGCTCATTGCATTATCTTTTGTAGCTTAAATGGCCTACACGAAAGCCTAAAGACAAACAATATAAATTTTGATTGCAAAAAACTGAACAATAAACATTTTAGAGCACACAAACTTCATGATGAAGGATGGACTATCAAATCTGTTATCCTCTGCTTGAGGCAATCAAATTTTTTGCATTTTGTCCTCACTAAGAGCGTTCACTTTTTACCGCAAAGAGCGAACAATGGCAGTCAATATTTCAGCGTCTTGGAGGCATTGTCACGTAGTATAATGGTTGGTGCAATATTCCTGCACTTGAGATTGATGGACTGAACACAATGACTGGATGGTCTCATATAATGCTGAAGAATGGATTACTGTTGTACACAACACTTGATCTATAGAGCCTTAGACAAGTTTTTTTTTCTGGTAACTTTCCCAGCCCTTACATCCTATTTGTGAGCCTGGCTACATTCATGTAATCAATTAACTGACTACTGCTTGTACGTGATGAAGTACATGAATTCAGTGAAATTGCCATAGAACTGATTCATTTTAAGTGTACTATACAATTCCATTTTTAAAACAAAGTCGCGATATTTGCTGAATTACTGATCCCGGAGTGCCCTGCATAGCTTGCTACATTTAAACAGGACTATTCTCATGCATCACTCGATACCAACCAAATATCCTGAGGCATCTACAATATCTTAAGCTGCACTCACTGTGAAATCAAATTTCCTGATCTTGTTAGCCCAGGAATTGGCAAATTTGCAAGGTGCCAATCCAACTGCTGAATTGCAGGAAAATGTTTTGGAAGTCTCTCATACAAGTAGTCTTAATCTAGGGAGTGTCTGTCTTGTAATGAATGATGACATTTCAACCTGATTTCAAATGCAATGGACAACAACAAAATATGGCTGTTGTTAGGGTTTTTGTTTTTATGAGACCATGACATAGTTGTTGTAAATAATATAAATGTGCTACAGGCACTAACATATTCCATCCCATATCCAAGATAATGTGATAGAGTTGTGTTAGGGTTGATCAATCGTAATATCTTATCCTATCTAGAGCCACTGAGTAACAAAACTGGGTAGGGTAAAGTTGAGCACGAAATATATGACAAAGCATATTCTAAAGCAGACACACTTTAAATTCAACTAAAGTATTGGTACCAGTGGAGCAGAAACTATTCTACTATTGTAGGTTGTGTTCAAAGTCTCCTGCTGAGAAGGGATGTATGACACACATCAATTTTGGCGCAAACTGTCAGGCAATGTACACAAAATATTCCCAGTCATGAAATCAATTAAATTTGTGTCTACTTAGATGTCCTGGAGAAGCTAAACATTTACTGTTTGCTGAACTGGCTTAGGGGACACCTTCTAATTCCTATATAGTTTATCAGTGTGATGAAATCCGCAAGAAAAGTTAATCTCATGCAGTAATCACAACATTGCAGAAACTAAACAACGTGGTTGCTATTCTACATACAGAAATGATATTGTGTACATGAAAGAATCAAGAATAACATACAAAAAAAAATGACATGGTATACAAACTGTAGAAAATGTACTCAAATTGTTAAACATGTTAAAAGGCTAAATTGTTATGCATTTGAATTACAAGATGCATGCAATCAACCTCCAAAAAAAAAATCTTTATTTTATTAGACTCTTTCTGTCTCTCTCTCTCACACAAATCAAATAACAATGGATCTAGCAAAAATAATTTCTAAGAAGTGAATATCCCTGCATTATCCCCTTTCCTGTGATACAGGCTTTGTGCATTAAGCATCAAGCCCTGATGAATGTAAGCAGATTGAGAGGGACTTATGGTGCATTGACAATGAAGAGCTGATCCTTATGTTTCTTAAAAGCAATTGATTTTTTCTGCCTCACACTGCATCCATTCTGTGCAGTGCACAGCAGTCATTCATCATAAAGTGTTCCGTTGTTGTGGGCTCTTCTGCTGAGTAAATACAAGCACATACATGTTCATATAGTAATTTTTTCTTAGTTTGGTAATATCTGTAGACATACAGTAAATGAAGAGTTCATTTCGTATGGAAGTTGCAGCAGACAGTTGTATGGGAAAATGATGTCCATCAGGAAATTTCATTAGTGACCAGATGATAAAAAACAAGTGTGAACGTAACTTCATAAAGTTGTAGCAGAAAGCTTCCTTAACATAGCCATCAACACAAAGCTGTAAGCTGACACGAAATGTGTAAATCAGATAAAAGGGTTGCACATCCAACTTGGTTCGAGTTGGCCGACTGATTGCCTAATTAGATAGAGTTGGTCGATCGGCAGCTCTTACGTGTAGTGCTGAGAAGAATATACTATTTTGAATTTGTTCGTGTTTTGTTAAGTTGTTTCATTCCTAGATAAGACCTATTTAATTTTGATTCCCTATATCATAAAGGTAATATGATAAAACTTAATGGGAGTGTGGTTCACAGCAATGAACCTCATGAATGTCAGGCCGCGTAAGAATACAACACGAGTCTAAAGGACGAGTGTTTATCCTGCAGCAGACCTGACATGAGTGAGGTTCATTGCTGTGAACCACACTCCCATTAAGTTTTATTTATATCCCACAATAAAATAAACCACCAGTAAAAAAAATAGAGTGATTTCATATGGCACTATTTTTTTTGAATGGCGCCAAAAATATCCCTAGCAACCACACGGACCAATCAGAGCCTCAAAACATTGTGACGTCATCACTTTATTGTCCATTGTTTTGCTTAGCAACGTCAGGACTTCTTTCATGTGGTTCACAACGATGAATCACATGGTTTGAATCACATGGTTTTTTGCCAGAACTACACTGCCTATTGTGGGGTATATCTACATATACGTACACCAAATAATATTTAATCTATGAAGAGTGTATGCAAGCAAAAATAGATAGCACTTAGTTATGAAAGTGTCCTCTTTTAATAAATGTTGTGTCTGGTTTTGACAATTTACACTAATTGATATATTGTTCATTTGGGCGATAGGCAGGCACTCACATTTCATTGAAAAAGAAAAAAAATTTTAAGTGCATAGTTATGCCAACTCATATTTTGGTCAGATCAATATACAAGAAGTCCATTGAATCACCACAGCCGATCATTATCATATAATGAAAACACATTATTTGAATGAATTTTGTAAACAAAGGGACTAGAGTGGATATCCTTGCATTATATCATATTCTGTGAAACACACTTTGTGCATTAGGAGAGATTGGCTGATTATGGGCAGAAGTGAAAAGTTTCCCCATACCTTGTATTCAAGGCAGAGTGGCCGAGGTTGACATTTCTCCGAATCACAATTCCCTCCATATGCTTGACGCCCTTCTGTCACCAGGCATATAACATCAATACAATGTGGCAGTCCTTTGTTATGATGACATATCATTTCCAGACATAAATAATTTCCTTTTAAATTCAATATAGTAAAAGAACTGTTTGGTCATCCGATTTTGTGCGAAATCGAATTTGCGGTTAAAATGCCATGAACTGACACATTTTAAGTGTAGTAAACACAGTTTCATTATTTGCAAAATTATTAATCCCAAAAAGTGCAGCATTGCAGGACTTTTTTTATGCATCACTCGTTACCAACCAAATATCTGAGGCATCTACATGTCTGATAATGAATGATCACATTTAAACTTGATTTCAAATTAAATGGACAACAGCAAATATGGCTGTTGTTGGGTTTTTTTTGTTTTTTTTCATGAGAGAATGTGCGCAGATTTGTAGGCAAGCAACAATAACGAAGACATCTTTTTGTACATTATATTTAGTTTCTCATTGATCTACAACAGTACATAGCTCTCAGTTATGATAGCATCTGAATTTCAACTTTTGAGTTCACTGTTAACATGCCCAGAAAATGCATGACAATCATTCCCATGAAAATAGTTTTAGGCTTTTTTCTCAAACTTCATTTCTGTAAAATGGCTCTCCACATATTACACGCTGTCATTGAATGCAAATCCTCACCAGCTATGCCTAAAAAGCCACAGCCTAACAAAGTTGTTGTAATTAAGATAAATTATCTAAAGTCGCTAATTCAGTTCACCCCACATCTGAGATAATTTGATAGAGTTCAGTAGCGGATCCAGACACGGGTAATTTAGGCGTGTCTCGACATTCTCGAGCAGGCGCCGCAGCGTATTTTCTTCAAAATACTATTACTAATCTCGGTGGTCTGAGGGGGGGGGGGGTCTCTAGGCCCCTCCCTGAATCAACCACTGGAGTTGTGATAGAGTTGATCAATCGTGATATCTTATCCTTTCTAGAGCCACTGAGTTATAAAACGGGGTACAGGAAAGTCAGGCACAGAATATCTTACAAAGAATATTCTAAAGCAGACACACTTTAAATTCAAAGAAAGTAGTAGCACCAGTGGAGCAGAAACTATTCTACGGCTGAAAGTTGTGTTGCAACTCTCCTGCTGAGACAGGGATGTATGACACACATCAATTTTGGCTCAAATTGTCAGGCAATGTACACAAAATATCCCCAGTCATGAAATCAATTAAATGTGTACCCTGACGTCCTGGAGGAGCTAAACATTTACTTTTTTGCTGATCCTTATATATTAACAAGACTTAGCTGTTGACAAGCTGTTTAATGACTGACTTATATACATAGAAAGTGTCTGTCTTAGAATGAGGCTGAGTTACATGATACCAGAATGAGGCTGTAGCACGGCACCAGAATGAGGCTGTAACATGACGTCATATCAATCTTCCCTCACAAATAAAATTTTAAATGTAAATGATAAATTCTGTGATGATAAATATCGAAATAAATATAGAATATCAAATGTAGTGAAAATCAATTGCCAAATTTTGAAAACAAATATATATATATATTAAGATAAATATTATAATTTATAATATTCTAAGTATTTCGGAGGTTGCTTCTTTCTGTTTGATCTTCTTGGCAAAATGACATCAGCTTCAGAATGTGTGTCAACCTCGGCTTCATTTGGAGAAGGTGATTCAGAATCTTGGAATGCTTCTACTTCAGATGATGTTGGAGTTTCTGGTATATCAGCAACAGCAACTTCAGGAATAGCATCTGCTTGAATGGGTACCTCTTTCATTGTCTGCCTTCTGTTCATGATTAAATCAAAATTGATGTCTGTGTCAGCTGAGTAGGCTGGCTCCTCCAGAAGCTGACCATCAAGACTTCTTAGCTGATCGATATGTCTTTTCCATATCAAGTCTCCCACTTGTATAGTATAAGTACATGGACTGAGCTTCCTAGTAATAACACCGCTGATCCAGGTCTCTTTCTTCTGACGATAATCACGTGCCAGGACCGGTTCTCCAACTTCAATAATACGACAAGACTTCTTTGGAGAAGATTGTCGCTCAATACGAAGACCAATATTAGGATGAACTGCATCTAATCTGGTACGAATATTCCTTCCAAACATAAGTTCTGCTGGTGTTCTTCTTGTCATGGTGTGTGGAGTGGTTCTGTATGTAAGCAGGAACTCTGTAATCTTCAAATTCCTTGAAAGTTTGAGGTTTCTTCTGGCTTTCATTGCCTTCTTGAAAGTTTGAACAAAACGTTCAGCTTCCCCATTTGTACTTGGATGAAAAGGTGCAGCTTTCAAGTGCTTGATATTATTCAACTTCAGGAATTCCTCAAAAACATCAGATGTGAATTGGGGTCCTTTGTCAGACACCAATTCCAGTGGTACTCCATGTTGTGCAAACACCCATCTCAAAGTTTCTATAGTCTTTTCCGTTGTAATGGACTTCATGAAGTTACCTCTGGCCATTTTGAATGAGCATCAACGACAATCAGAAAATTTTCACCCTGGTAATGTGCGAAGTCTGCATGAATTCGATGCCAGGGATGTGTTGGCCACTTCCAAGGATTTGCTTCTGCTTGTGGTGCCCTTGGTTGCAATTCCTGACATATTTGACATCCTCTAACAGTCTTCTCAATGTCTTTGTCAATTGAAGGCCACCATACATGCATCCGAGCCAGGGCTTTCATACGGACTATGCCTGGATGACTCGTATGTAATTCTTGAAGAATATAATCATGCCATTTCTTGGGAATTATGGTTCTGGTTCCCAACAACAAACATCCTTCTTCTACAGACAATTCCAACCGTCGATTGAAGTAAGGCTGCAATTCAAGACTGAGATCCAAGTGTTCCGGCCAACCAGTCTGTGTGAGGTAAAGTACCTTAGCCAGAGTAGCATCCTTTCCAATTTCTTTGCTAATAGCTTTCGCCGTAATGGGCAAACGACCTACTTGTTCTTGGACAATCTTCGTAGCTTCTTCAGTCCAGTTAATTAAACCATCTGGCTGCTCCATGCTGTTGAGAGGTAATCTTGAAAATGCGTCAGCATGGCAATTTTTTTTCGCAGGTTTATGCTTCAATTCATAATCATATGCAGATAATTCAATAGCCCATCTTTGGATTCTAGCTGCAGCAAGGACTGGAATTCCTTTTTTGGGACTAAAAATCAAGCTCAATGGTTTGTTGTCTGTAACTAAGATAAATTTTCTGCCAAACAAATATTGGTGAAAACGCTTCAGTCCAAAAATAATGGCTAAACCTTCTCTTTCCAGTTGGGCATAGTTTCTTTCACTGGTAGTTAAGGTGCGTGATGCATATGCAACAGGTTGTTCCCCCTTTTCTGTCACTTGAGATATTACCGCTCCAAGCCCGACTGGAGATGCATCCACAGCTAGAGTCACTTGTTTAGTGGGATCATAATGTACCAATACTGTGGCTTTGGAAGTAAGTTTTCTTTTTAGGCAGTTGAAAGCTTCTTCTGTCTCAGATTTCCATTTCCACTTCTGATCTTTCCGAAGTAACAAATTCAGTGGATGGCATAAAGTTGACATATTGGGAATATGTTTCCGGTAGTGGTTCACTAAACCAAGAAATGACTGTAATTCTGCACGATTCTTTGGTTGGGGAGCACAGCGCACTGCTTCAGTTCCTCTTGAATCCATTTTAATGCCTTCTTTGTCAATGACAAAACCTAAGTAGGTCACAGTTGGGGCCATAAATTCACATTTGTCATACCGAAGACTCACATTAGCCTGTCGTAGTCTTGATAGAACCTTTTCTAAATTCTCAAGATGTTCAGTATCATTTCTTCCAGTGACTATGATATCATCCAGATAACATCCCACATTCAGCCCTTGAAGGATCTTATCCATCGTAGCTTGAAACAAAGCTGGGGCTGAAGAAATACCAAATGGCATTCGGGTATATGTAAATAGCCCTAAATGTGTATTAATTGCAACATATTTCTTGGAATCTTCATTCAGTTCAACTTGTTGGTATGCATTTGACAAATCCAATTTTGAGAACTTTTCACCACCATTCAACGTTTGAAATAGTTCCTCGGGTCTTGGCATGGGATGTTCAGGTATTTTCAACACCTGATTAATTGTCACTTTATAATCACCACATATCCTTATGTCACCATTGGGTTTGGGTACAGGGACAATTGGAGCTGCCCAATCACTGTACTTAATCTTCTCAATAATTCCTGCCTTTTGAAGTCGGTCAAGTTCCATTGCAATGCCTTCTTTCATAGCAAATGGAACAGGTCTGGGTTTGAAAAACTTGGGAACTGCATCAGATTTTATCACTAGTTTAGCTTCAACATCTTTGATTTTGCCCAGAGCTTCTTTGAAAATCTCTCTGTACTTGTGAATGATATCTTGCAGTTTACTGTTTTTTGTTTGTGGCTTTGTATCAGTTTTCAAAGCACAAATATTCTCCCAATCAAGACGAATATGGGACATCCAACTTCTTCCAAATAAAGCTCGGCCCTTGGTATCAACGATGTAAAGTCTTAAATTCGGGATTGTTTGTCGTCCATATGTAACATCTACCTTACTTTTTCCCAGGACCGCTACTTTTTCACCTGTAACGGTCTTTAGTAAGATATCTGATGGCTTTACTTTCAAGTGAGGGAGCACTTCATCTTTCATGCATTTTGGAATCAATGTAACTGATGCTCCAGTGTCAAGTTCCATGGTAATAGGCTTACCATTTAGCTTTAAATTGACAGTTATCTCAGGAGTCTTACTTGAAATTTTTCGAACATTTGAAAGACTTAATACCTTTTTTTCTGTTTCCTCATCAGAGTCAGAAAAAGAATTTGAACTGTCTTCACTGTCAAGTACACTTTTCACTTTGGAAGACTTTTTATCATACGATTTCTTTCCATATTTGTGCGGCTTTGATGGTCTTGGTTTGCTATCTCTTTCTTTAACATTCCTTCTTTTGGGGCATTTTGAAGCAAGGTGTCCAGTACCATCACAGGCATAACACTTGGAGTTGCGGTGAATGCAACTGTCAGGACTGTGATTCTTCTTCCCACATCGAAAACATGCCTGCCTGTCCACTCTTCGAACAGCTTCATTTTTACCATGCATAGTATCCATATGATGGTTGGATAATTCGTAACTTAGAGCAGTTTCTTATGCCACTTTTATAGTCAGTTTCGACTCCCCAAGCAATTTCTTTTGTGCTGTGTGATCACATAGACCAATAACGAACATATCACGAAGCACTTCATTTAGGAAATCCTTAAAATCACAAGTTTCAGACATTTTCCGTAACTCTGTTAAAAATTTCGTGACTGATTCTCCACTTTTCTGTTTACGGTGGTAAAACTTGAATCGTTCTGCTATAACAATCGGTTTCGGAGAAACGTGCTGTTCCATCAACTCACATATTTCCTTGTATGTTTTCGTGGAAGGTTTTGATGGGGCAAGAAGGGCCTTCAACACACTGTAAGACTGGCTCCCCATGACGCTTAGGAGAAAAGCTTTCTTCTTTTCCACTGTATCACTGTCGGCGATATCATTGGCAATACAGAATTGATCAAACCTGTCGATGTAGTCATTCCAGTCATCACCCTCAGTGAATTCACCGATGGACCCAAGTCGAGACGCCATTATAAATGAAAGTAAAAATTTCCTTTTCTAAATTCTCAAGATGTTCAGTATCATTTCTTCCAGTGACTATGATATCATCCAGATAACATCCCATCCTCGTCGCCATTTGTTATATATTAACAAGACTTAGCTGTTGAAAGCTGTTTAATGACTGACTTATATACATAGAAAGTGTCTGTCTTAGAATGAGGCTGAGTTACATGATACCAGAATGAGGCTGTAGCACGGCACCAGAATGAGGCTGTAACATGACGTCATATCAGGGGACACCTTCTAATTCATATATAATTTATCAGTGTGACGAAATCTGCATGAAAAGTTAATCACAACATTGTAGAAACTAAACATCATGGTTACTATTCTATATACAGAATTTTTATTGTGTACGTGAAAGAATCAAGAACATCATACAAAAAAGTAAATGACATGGTAAACAAACTCTTGGTAAATGTACTCGAAATGTAATCTTTAATCAAAATGGTTAAATTGTTGTACATTTGAATTACCAGATGCATGCAATCAACCGCAAAAAAAAATCTTTATATTATTAGACTCTCTTTGTCTCTCTCTCTCACACACAAATCAAATAACAATTGATCTAGCTAAAAATCATTTCAAAGAAGGGAATATCCCTGCATTATCCCCTTTCCTGTGATACAGGCTTTGTGCATTAAGCGTCAAGCCCTGATGAATGTAAGCAGATTGAGAGGGACTTATGGTGCATTGACAATGAAGAGCTGATCCTTATGTTTCTTGAAAGCAATTGATTTTTTCTGCCTCACACTGCATCCATTCTGTGCAATGCACAGCAGTCACCCTGTCAGCATGCCTCGGCAGTCCAACGTCGGCCCAGCTTCAGTCCGATGTCAGTTTTTCTGTACATTACGTAGAAATTTTTCTTAGTTTGGTCATCTTTGGACAAACAGTAAATGACGAGTTTGACTTTTTCTCGAAAAGTTTGGCGTAATATTACTGTGAAATGACGCTCATGCTTGCAATAATTTATAATTATTATGAAATATAGCTTTTTTTTCCACAGCGTCACAAAGTGCACAATGCACATCCATGCCTTTGCTAGTTGAAAAGTCAAATATAGGCTCACAAAGTTTGTGTAAATAAGTCAAGATAAATGTTCTACATTACTAAATTAGTCCATGCTGGATCTGAGATAATGTGATAGAGTTGATCGATAGCAATCTCTTATCCTTTCTTGTGACATGACTATGTGTGGAAGCTTTGGCCCGAGTAACAAGGTGGAGGAACAAATTGTAGGGCATGGCAGACTTGACAAAAAAAAAATTAGGTTTGCTGTGACCTATCCAGGGAAACCCCCCCCCCCCAGATTACTGAGGTGGTAATGAGATTTTGAAGAAAATATGGAGCAATGCAGGCCTGCATATGCCAAAACAATGCCGTATAAATGCCGAGACAACGCCCGGGCCAACCCCCTGCACTAGGCCTACCCTGTCTGGATCCACCATTGGTTTGCAAAAGACAAATAAGTTTAGATAATGCATGGTTGGAACATCTATATTCTGTGCTGTACATCAGGAATAATCGTAGTGTTAAAAAATCCATTTTCACTTATCCCGTCTTTCTGTTTATTCCAACATTTATTGTTTCTGATCTGGTGAGGGGAAACGTCCATTATGTGACCAGCTTAAACTATACACTAGCCAGTCACAGTGTCTGGAAGACTTCATGGTACATATGAACTTTTTGAACTCTTGCCATTTCTACTGGTAGCCCAGTGGAATTATTCTCTATCACATTATCTCATATATACAATACAGACTTAGTCAGTATGTGTAGCTTCATCGAATTTACACTAACTCTGCCACACTTTACTGCTGTAAGCCATGCTGATATAAGTGTTATGAAAGAATAACACTGGGACTGAAACTCAGACAGTTTTAATTTTGCCTTGAGCTGTGAGTCAATGTACACAAAATACTTTCATTTATGAAATCAATTAAAGTTTTGTGTACTCTGTTCTGGCGCATGTACACAAACATTGTTAGCTGATCTGCTTTGAGGGAACATCCCGTAAAATTGGATATTATCATGGGATAGGAACTAAACCCCATGCTTTGACAGATGGGAAGTTCGCCCCACATCTGATATAATGTGATAGAGTTCAGAGGCGGATCGAGACAGGGTCATCTAGGGGGGGGGGCAGGAGTGTTTGACCAATTGTTGACAAAACTTTAATGCTTGTCAAGCTTCACTTGGAAGTTTTATTTTCGAGGACCAATCAGGGGCCAAAAAGTGATTGATTGCCATCTTTTATAATGCACTTTGCATCACCAGATTTTCAATAACATTTATAGAGCGGTAAGCGAGAGCAATTTGTAAATCAACTAAATATTGTATAAACATGATAAAGTAGGCATTACATTAGATCAGCAGAGAGCAAACTTATAGCAATACAACAGTGTTGTAGGCCATCCAGACCTATTTACCGCTCTCTCCTGCTTTGGCAGATTACATATAATTCTAGGCCTAATCAAGGAAACAATTATTATATCATGGCAATTTGTGTATAAAAATGCTTGGACTGCTGACAACTAGTACACGGTGGTGTTTGCTTTCAATACCTCATTTCCTTTTCTTCCCACTCTAGAGGGACTTGTCATCCCAGATAAATACACAAAGATCCTTGAAACATTGGGTCATTAATGGGTCAACAGAGCAGATGTTCAAAGAGCATGCAAACATCTGTAAGGTATAAAGCAACCCTTTGTATCACAGTGGCTGTATATAAAGGTAATAAAGTAATTCTAATTAACGAGAAACTGAACAACAAATGTTTTAGAGCAGACAAACTTTAAGATGAAGGATGGACCATTAGTATAGGTTATTCACCTAGGGAGAGGCAATATGTGATTTATCCAGCGAGGGCGTTAGCCCGAGCTGTGATAAACACATATTGCCTCTCCCTAGGTGAATAACTGGCTTATACCATAAGACGAAGCTGAAACTTGTCATTTGTTGCTGTTGTTTTTTCACAGCTTCACTTATTATTCTCCCATGGGAGGATAACTGGACAACACAGAATATGGGTTTTATTGCAGTGAAATACTGGCTCATGATTGGCTGACAGAGGTGTCGAATGGTATAAAATCTGTTATTCACACTTCAGCAGAGCCTTCTGTGATTAAGTCAGACACACCCCCAATGTTTACCAATCAACATGGATTCAAGCATGTTATGCAAATGAGGACGGTTACGTCTATTCACACATTCACGTCTGTCGTACAGACATGATTCCAACTGCAACAGATAGATCTCTCTGAGACCTTTAAAATGATAGGTCTTAGGTCTCTGAGGACCTAATAGTCTCGGCGTAAATCGCCGGTAAACATTTGAACTGGAGAGAAATCCTGCACGCAGATTGGCTGTGACGCTCTGACGCAAAACTTAATGATAATATGCGACGATTGAGGGATTCGTCTAGGGTAGATTCTCTGGGTGGTTATTCACTGCTTAAAGCAATCAATTTTTTTCCGTTTATCCTCACTAATAGAGTTCACTCCTTAGGGACCGTTCCGAAATTATGACTGGGGATGTGGGGGTTTTGGCCGAGGGGGTACTAACTTTTCACACGTGTTTCAAGGGGGGGTATTAATTTTTGACAACAGTTCGAAGGGGGGGTAAGAAATTTTAACAAAGAAAAATTGTTATAAAACACGCATAAACTCACTTTATCTAGACCTTTCGCCGTAACCCTGTATAACAGTTGCTTGTGACACTGTCTCTACTGTCATTGTGTCTAAGATCAAAAAGTGCTTTTCAAAAGACCAAATAGCACTTTGAGGATATTTGAAAAGGTCAAATATCCCCAAAGATGCTATTTGGATATTTCATGAGACCCTATTTCATCAGATGATATTCCATCTTAAGCTTTGGCTGACTGTATGGAGCTTTGGCAGACCGTATGGAGCTTTGGCAGCTGCCAATTATTCTCCGGGTCCTATTTTTGGTTCCAAAATATCCACCAGAGGGGGCTTCAACTGCAGAGGCCTGGATACATGCTGCACTTCATTTACATTGAAGTGCCCTCTTATGTTGTAGAAGAGATGGCAATGCATGACAGCCCAAAGTTCTAACAAATAGTGTCCAAATAGTTCCTAACCGTGAGACACTATTTGGTCACTATTTGATGTAGAAGAGATGGCTGTCAATATACTATGACAAAGTTTCTAACATAGCACATTAGAATTTTCGGAAAAGTTCAGTAGGAAATGTGGCTTGGTTGCACTTTTTGGATATTTCGTGAGGGATATTGGCAAAGCATGGTGAGGGGAGTAGATATTGTGACAAAGACCTATTTTAGTGTCTGGCATGCAAAAAGCAGCCCGATTTGCAAATCGGGCATGTAGACCTTTCGGCTGTAACAACAGTATATATATATATATGTGTATTGCTTTGTATGTCGAGGGGGGAGAGGTACTGAAAATAGGCATGAAACCTAAGGGTGAGGTACTAAAAATCCGCATGAAACTCAAGGGGGGGTATCAATTTTTGATGGGAAGTTCCAGCAAAACTCCCACTCCCCCCCCAGTCATAAATTCTGAACGGTCCCTTACTACAAATAGCGAACAATGGTAGTCAATATTTCTGTGTCTTAGGGCTTTGCACGTGGTACAAAGGTTGGATGCAATATTCCATACACTTGAGATTGATGGACGGAACATAATAACTGGATGGTCTCGTATAACGTCAAAGAAAGGGCCATGAATGCTCACAATGTTGAAAGGTTTGTAAGAAACATCATATTATTTACAATGATCAAATTCTGTGGGTATGTTATACCATTGAAAATAATGACCGGGCTTGCTGCTCTGATATAGTGATACTTCGCATTTCCAGAAAGGTGATCGGAGCAGTAAAAGTATTATGGTAAGGTCTAACATGCAAGTCTGAGGGGGAAGTCAATAAACCAACATGTCTTATAATAATTGGTGCCGCAACAACTAGACCGGCAGCCCAGGGGCTCTAGCCTAGTCGAACGAGGTACCACTAACGGAGCATATGGGTATAAAGGGAATAATAAGGCGCACCAGTAAACCCATTTCTGGCGCGGCGTATCGGTCGCGTTTACCCCTGGCGGCCATTTTCCAAGATGGCCGCCAGAAAAATAAGTGCATGCAGTTTTTGGTCTAGATCTTTAATGGCTTATCCGATTTTGATAATTTTTGGGTAAAAATATATGTATTTCAATATTCCCAATGCAATGATGTCATAAAAATTTCAATATTGTAAGCGATTCATGCTGTTTTTAAGGATCAAATGCAAAAAAAGTGGAAAATTTGAAAAAAATCAAGGTTCTCTGGCAAAATAAAGCACCATAGTCAATGAATTGTTGGTTTTAGGGCAAAAATAACATCATAAAAAACTTCCTGACATACAGAAATACCAGAAACCATGTCTTATTTGTTGCTGTGTGACATTTAGTGTTGAAGATATTCCCATTTACATGACTGGTCACGTCAAGTGAGAATTGTGACGTGACGACGTCACGTTTCAGCAGTGGTGCATCTTATGTGTCTGATTTAGCATAACTCTCCAACGGCTTATCAGATTTTTATAATTTTTGTGTCAAAATATATATTTTTCAATATGCCCAATCCAATGGTCATGCAAAAAATAGGAAATCACAAGTATTTTATATTCTTTCTAATGATCATTTGTAAAAAAAAATTTTAAAATTTAGGAAAAATTCAGGATTTCCAGGCAAAACAAGGCATCTTATGACTTGTATTATTGACTTTAGAGTAAAAATACCACCTTTAATCAATTCCAAATGTTCTAAAATATCAGCAGGTACGCCTATTTTGTTGCTATGTCATTTTTGGTCTTGATAATATTTACATTTATGTGAGAGACCAGGTCAAGTAAAATTGTGGCGTTGTGACGTTATATTTCCGCAGTGATGCATACGTTTGTCTACTTGGATTTAAATCTTAAACATATTATCAAGGTTTTGGATCTGCATATTAGCATGGTGCATTTTCTGCTATTATGCAGTTTTGTCAATAATAAGTATTAAATTTATGCTTTTTTCATGGTCAAATACAAAAATGTGAAAAAACACATAAATCGCACATAATTATCATTGGCATTGTTGTTAATTGCCATATTGGTTGAACTGAAAACTTAAGCCATAAAAAAATCTCACCTATTCCATTCTATTCCTAAAACCAACCATGCAATGATTGCATACAATCCCCCATCTCTTCTTTATCAATGAATGGTTCACCTGCAACACCTGGGAATGGTCCTAAGCTATTGATAATTCGACATGTTCCTTGTAAGGAACACGTCGAATTATCAAGATTGGTCCAACACAGATAGTTTACACTTGGCAGCAAAATTATTCAACCCCTTTGATTTCTTCCCAATAGTAAACAGGTTTTGTAAAATGAGTGTGATGACATCAGAATGTGTCAAATCACAAAAAGTATGATAGCATCACATACCAGACAACATATGCTAAATCAGCTGTGGAGAATAACTAAATCTAGTTGGCAGGACTGGTTCCATTTCACAAATGGGTCAAAATGTTTGAACAACTATTTAACCCTGTGCTCCAATGCTAATCCAATGGCGGCAACGGGATAGAAACATTTTTGACATTGTTGACCCCTATGCAAAATACAAACCACCTACCAGGTTCTGGTGCCCTTCCTAACAGTTTGGCATTATGTTGTCTGATACAAATTGGTGTTATCCTTTTCATGATTTGATATATATGCTGATGTCACCACACTCATTTTGCATTTGTCAGCCATTGAATTCAATGGAAAAACATCAAGGGGTTGAATTATTTTGTTGACAACTGTAGAGAGTATTTGCCTGGACTATATTCAATACATACTAGTAAGTTGCCCGCAGCTTGGAGGGCACAAAATAGAACACAATAGAAAATATAGGATTGTGATAAATTTAGAAGGATAGATAGATAGGCCCAGATTGATTTATTGATTGATTTATTGATTGAAAGGGCCGAGATAGGCCGAGATAATCTGATAACAGACAGATGGGGATTTTTATGAGAGTATCGTTTCACAATCAATAGTTAGAGTACCCATAGATTGGAAGGAACATAATAGAAGCGATTGGTAAACTTTTAAAATATAATTTGATTTGAAAATATAATTTGATTTGATAGTGCCCAGATAGACTGACAGAGTAAGATTAGAAAAAGATGGGCCTGGTATCTGCAAGTGTGGGCTGCTGTGGGTCAGAGATTTATCACACGGGGCGGGCTGGGGCAGGCCGGGATTTTTTTTTTCGCTGTTTCACATTTTTAGTGGAGGTGAGTACCCATCTCCATTTATGCAGTCACAATGAGAGAATGGAAGTTGTGGTGGGAAATTTGAAATTTGAGCATTTTCAGAATGTCTTTTGGGCCCTGACTTGGCCATTTTGTTCGGAGATGTTTGGAGTCAAGAAATAAGTATAACTTGATTATAGAGCATGACTCTGGCATAGTTATGAATTGCAGGCATGTTGTAATTTGGACAAGACTTCCCCTGCTTTGAATCTTGATTTGATGCACCGCAAAAAAATTATGTGAATTGTGTTTGTGTATGCAAATCAACTGTCCACCATTTTGTAAATCATGTGTGTTGTGTTCTGTGGATGAAATGAGCTGACCTGGAACTATGTCATGGTGACATTTGGATGTTTATTGCTCAGTTTACTGACCTTGGAATTTATGTTATCATAAAACTAGGTCACAGGAGATGAGATTTCAATAGTTATACAAATTTCCAAGTATTTCAGTTAAATATAATGTAGGATGTATTGATGGATAGAAGAATTATCGACAGATTGCTAGCTGGATAAATACTGCTAGATATATAGCATGGCTGGAAAAGTAGGGAATTTGGGCATGTCATTGCCTGGAAATCTCTAAATCTCACTTAAATTTTTGAAAAAAGGTCCAAATTGCTGACTTGGAAATATGGAGGCTTGATTCGCGAGAATTCATGGGCAATGTTATCGTATTTCATCAAATTGCCTTGAAATTCATATTTTTTCTAGCCCTGGACAGATAGAATGGATGGATTTTATGAATTAGATAGATTGCACCTCCCGGAGAATCTATCCTAGACAAATAGGTTTGGTATGTCAAATTATCATAAATTGACATAATGCTTTCAGATTCAACAATGTCTAGAGACTCTAGTTTGATTCACATCTTCACAGCCAATTTTGACCTTAATTTTGAGGTATCACACTCAATCTTTACATCAATCAGCATGATATCCATGCAGATCTGGATCGATCCAGAAGTGATAACTTTCTGGGCCTTACGGTTGAGCTTCAGCAGTCATTTTCCTAAAAGTCTGGAAGTTAAACATGAATTAATCACATGAAGTTGTGCTGATCGGTTCAGTCTCGGGAGTGGTTTGCTGTATTTAGCAGAGGCTGTGCTGGAGTGGATTGCATGAATTAGATGGATAGATTATACAGATGAAATAGGCTGCTTACACTGATTACAATAGTTAGATAGATAGATTACAGATTTATCAAAAGGGTTTGGTAAGCGAGAGCAATAGGATGCAATTTGGTATTTGTTATGTGTTATAATTTGTGACATGGTCCAACATGTCCAGGAGGAGTTAGGGTCAGTTCAGTTTGTAATGCACTGGTTTGCCAATCACTGGGCCCTGAAATTTTGATGGAAAGGAATTTCAATCGTCCTTTGCGCTTAATTGCTGTGTCCTCCCCTGTAATTACCCCACATAAATACAGGACTTAAAGCTCAAATGATCCATCCATCGATCCAAAATATTATCCATGCCAATCAGACATGGGATTTGTACTCTTTGCAAAGTCTAGATTGATAAACTGAGATGGTCATTTTGGCACTCTTCAAGTTAGCTGGCAATGGTACACTAATTTACAGGTGTATAGACCAGCATAATTAGTGATAGATAGATTGATGGAGAGATATGATAGGTACAGCCCTCCAAGTGCAGCTCTGGGCTCTCACTAGAGTTGATTGATGAGATGGGAGACAGCAGAAGTCCTCACATGCTTCACATTCACGCTATGTGAGAGATCCTTTAATTGCCCTACAGACACTGAAACAAGCGATTGCCAATTTAATGTCAGATGCGAACTAGAGTTTCCAGCCAGTTAACTGTTTGAAATAGCATTGAAATGACATTTGAGTCAACTGAACAGTTAACTGTTAATCTAACAGTTAACTGTTTTATCATAGTGACAGTTTTAAGGCTATTTAACATTTTTGACTAAAGATGAATTACGCACTTAATATTATGTCAAAACTTATAAATGGCACACACAAGAATGTTAAAATTGCGACGATCAAGTCAATATTGTTCATATTTATCATTGGAAAAGCATGATCATAGTCTTGTTAACGACCTGTTGTTATTTGTTTATGCAGTGAAAAGTGAATCATCTGTAGTGTTTGCATTTTTTCCCATCCAAAAATATAGTTAAACAAGCAGAAGAGGTCAAAGCTAGTTATTAGCTCATATTTGCTATCTTGAGGCATTAAATTAGTCAATCCCACCAAACCTATAACTCGCATAACAGTTAACTGGCAGTTTACTGTTAACTGTTAAGAAATGAACAGTTATACTGTTTGGCAAGTAAACAGTTAAATTGGAAACTCTAATGCGAACAACATCCAGCTGGAATTTTGCTCATGAAAGTCTGCTGAGTTTTTCTGGTTCCCTACACGGGGTTTCGATGCGAGTTAAAACCTTCAACGGAGAAGGCAGGAATCATAACCTCTCTGCCACCTAGCTGCCCCAATGAGAAAGTAAGATCTTTATTGACATGGTTATATGGAACTAAGCAGGTCTTAGGATATAATATGACAGCTGGGTGGCCAAGTGTTTTCAGTCCTGAGCGTCTTTTTGCCTGGGTTCGAATCTTGGGCAGACAATTTAGAATATTTTCAATGTACTCTCAAGATCAAAGTCCCAGGTGGATGTCATTCAGATGAGATGTTAAATCATTGGCCCTTTCAATCTTTTTCAAATGGAGTAAACGTGTAACGTGCAGGCCTAGAGGACATTTGCTCTATCTGCCATCTCATTGATCATTCTAAGGACCCACTCCTCTTAAATGGCTGCACATGTGCATACCATATTTATCTATCTGATATTTATCTATCTATATCTATCTATTTAGATCTATATCTATGTGATATATATCTATCTAATATCTATCTGTCTAATATCTATCTATCTATTTATCAATGTCTTCAGAACCATATCTATCTGAATAGTTAACCTTATAGCAGTGCTGGACAAAATTATCTGCTGGATTCAGAGGATTTGAACTAAGACAACACGCCACCTCCATTTAGCAACCCGTAGATTCTTGTTGGATTTTACCATGGAAAAAGATACAGCATAAACTACTTAAAATTGACAAATTGTCCTAAAACTATTAAATATGGCATGCATAAATATACGTATTTCAATTGAAAATTATAAAAATCTGATATGTTTTAATGATTCACACCTGATAAGACAAATGTATGCATACTGCGGAAATATCATGTCACAGCGTCACAATTTTACTCGACCTGGTTGCTCACAAAAATGCAAATATCTTCATCTCCGAAAGTGACAAAGCAACAAATCAGACATACTTGCTGATATTTTGGAACATGTGAAATTGATGAAAGGTGGCATATTTTTACTCTAAAATTAACATTACAATCATCAAGTGGCCAACCAGCAGCAACAATATTTTTTGGTCTTTGGTGGGTCTCCTCATCATCTGTATTTACAACTCATCTCATGTCGTTATCATACTCTATACCTTTTTATAATAATGCAATGTTATTCAAATGATGATGATGAAATAAAATAATTTTTCTGTCTGCCTGTGTGTCAAAGTCAATAATGCAAGTCATAAGCCTTGCTTTGCCTAGAAATCCCAAATTTTTCACATTTTTGACAAATGATCATAAGAAACAATATCAAATACTCATAATTTCTTCTTTTTGGCATCACCATTGGATTGGGCATATTGAAAAATATATGATTTGACACAAAAATTATAAATATCTGATAAGCTGTAGGAGAGTTATGCCAAATTAGACACATTTATTCGTGAATGCTGATAAGTGATGTTGTGACGTCACAATTCTCACTTGACGTGACCAGTCATATAAATGGGAATCTCTTCATCACTAAATGTCACACAGCAACAAATAAGACATGGTTTCTGGTATTTCTGTATGTCAGGAAGTTTTTTATGATGTTATTTTTACCCTAAAACCAACCATTCATCGACTATGGTGCCTTATTTTGCCAGAGAATCTTGATTTTTTTCCAAATTTTCCACTTTTTTTGCATTTGATCCCTAAAAACAGCATGAATCGCTTACAATATTGAAATTTTTATGACATCATTGCATTGGGAATATTGAAATACATATATTTTGACCCAAAAATTATCAAAATCGGATAAGCCATTAAAGATCTAGACCAAAAACTGCATGCACTTATTTTTCTGGCGGCCATCTTGGAAAATGGCCGCCAGGGGTAAACGCGACCGATACGCCGCGCCAGAAATGGGTTTTCTGGTGCGCCTTATTATTCCCTTTATACCCATATGCTCCGTTAGTGGTACCTCGTTCGACTAGGCTAGAGCCCCTGGGCTGCCGGTCTAAACAGATAAGAAAATACATATGTTTTACTGTATGAGCTTATGGAATATAAATTTTCCACAATCACTCAGTATAGGGAGGCATTCACGGCGATTATGTCTGAACCTTCCTCCTGATAATGTATATCAGATAAATGTACCACAAGCACTGACCTGGTTTTTTAAGATTTTATTTTATTTATGCAGTAAGAGCTTATAAATACACCCTCACCATGGATTTCACAGAAAAGCTACTAAGGTTATTTCCACTGTGGTCCATTTGGTGAACATGGCGAGCTTCAAAAAATGTGCACTACAAGGGAGTGTGCATAGTCAGAAATTGTGTAGTAACATATACAGGTGCAGCGACAATTATAGTTACTAGTTCATCCCACATCTAAGATAATGTGATAGAGGTGATAGACGGTAATCTCTTATCCTTTCTAATGCCACTGAGTGACAAAGTGGTGTATCAGAAAGTCGCGCATTAAATATCTGACAAAGCATATTCTAAAGCAGACACACTTTAAATTCAAACAAAGTAGTGATACCGTAGGAGCAGAAACTACTCTTATGCTATATGTTTAGTTGTAAGCTTCAAACTGGTATAGTGGCATAAAGCAGACATCAATTTTTGCTCAAACTGTCAGGCAATGTACACAAAAAATCAGAAAATCAATTTAATTTCTGTGTACCCAAATGTCCGGGGGATCTAATCATTTATTGCTTGCTGATCTGGCTTGAGGGGGACTTCCTCTAATTACTATCTGAAATTGCCTTTTTGTCAGTGTGAAGAAATCAGAAAGAAAAGTAAATTTCAAATTTCACAATACTGTAGAAAATAAACATTGTGGTAATCGAGTAACTATGCTACATACAGAAACACTATTGTGTATGAGAAAGAATCAAGAACAACATAAAAAAAAATTACATGGTATACAAACTCTAAATAATTTAATCAAAATGGCATGAAGGGTAAAATTTTGAATTACAAGATGCTGTCTACATACAATCTACAGCAAGAAAGACAATTCTAAAAATGATTGTGTGATGCATTTGTCTTGGGTAGTGGGTACCAAACCTTTTAGTTGAACCCTCTCTCTCACACAAATCACCAAATGAATGATCAAGCCAAAAATTATGTATCAAAGCAGTGAATATCCCTACATTATCCCTTTTCCTGTGATACAGGCTTTGCGTATTAAGCGTCAGGCCCTGGTGAATGTAAGCAGATTGAGAGGGACTTATGGTGCATTGACAATGAAGAGCTGATCCTTATGTTTCTTGAAAGCAATTGATTTTTTCTGCCTCACAATGCATCCCTTCTGTGCAATGCACAGCAGTCAATTCTTCGTAAAGTGGTCCATTGTTGTAGGCTATTCTGCTGAAATACAAGCACAATTTTTTTGAATCTATGTATACATGTACATAATTGTAAATTTTTCTTAGTTTGGTAATATCTGTGAACAAACAGTAAATGAAGAGTTTGACTTTTTTTCGCAAAGTTTGTCTCAATATTACGGTAAAATGATGCTCATAATTACAATAATTAATATAAAATATAGCTTTTTTTTTCCACAGTGTCACAAAGTGCACATCCATAGCTTTGCTAGTTGAAAAGCCAAACATAGGCTCACAGAGTTTGTGTAAATAAGTCAAGGTAAATGTGCTACATTACTAAATTAGTTCATGCTGGATCTGAGGTAATGTGATGGAGTTGATCAATAGCAATCTCTTATCCTTCCTTGTGAGATGACTACGTGTATTTATTGGAATGGAGGACGAAGTCAGTTGATACGCATCATTCTTTATTTCGTAATATTCAAACGATGAACAAATGAATGTATGGTTCCCTAAAAATGGAAACAAACAGAAAATATAAGAACCAACATATAAGTCACAACTAAAATGAAATGACAAATAGTATAAAATAATAAACTAATTAATTCAATTATTAACAACTTACAATTGTGACCAGATGTACTATTGGTCCTCCCCAACAACCAGATAAGTTCAGATAAGTTTGGTTTCAGGTTCAGGTTCCCTAAAATAATTACAAGTAAGTCTTACAAATATGCTAACTCATAATATAATTAATATAGATAAACTGAAATTATCACATAGTTGTGCAACAAAGTTGAAACAATCTGAGTTGAAACAATCTAGTATTACAAGTGATTCATACCAGAAAATAATCGAAGTAAATTCTATACAAGAAATAAATTATAAATAAATTCACTTACATTGCTAAAATCCAGTATCACAGTTCAGATAAAATCCAGTTAAATCAGTGTTACTTCATATCAGATATCAGTAGATGTGCAGCATAAATGCTAAAAGCAGTTGACACTCTGGCTTTCAGATGAAGAGTGACTGAGCTTCACAATTTTGGAGGGAACTGAGCATTACTGCCACAAGGTGGAGCTTTTACAATAAAAATCTAATTTACTGCCACCTGGTGTCAATGCAAGAAATAAACCACTGAATAGCAAAAAGAGCATACATTCCAACACACCGGAGGGACGCATGTTGCTGCAATTACAATTGTCAGCAATTTACTTTACATAACATTCACAATTTTTATGAATTGAAATTTGACATGCACACACAATAAATAAAGTAAACAGTATACAATATCAATGAATTATATCTCATATGAACAATACAGAAATAGCTTTCTTTTTTTTTTTTCCTTTTTTACAAAGTTTTTATCACAGAACAATAATTTTAAAAGTAGAATTAAAATGAACACATATCGGATGATCACACAAATAAATAAATAAATAACATTCAGTTTTGTTGATCAACCGGAACCAATAAAGCTAATTTATGTACACTGCGAGAAACCTCAGTATCTGGCGCACCAGTATACTTGTCAAACTTTTCACCAACTTTGAAGTTTTTGTAGATTACTGTGACCTTTCGAACTTTGCCATCTTTGCCAGGGAACACTTGGTTGACTTTTGCAACCCTATATTGACCTCTGAAAACATTTTTATCTGCCACAATAACTACATCTCCAGTTTTTAGATTTCGATTTGTTGTGTGCCACTTACTCTGAATGACAAGAGCAGGCGCACACAACTCACACCATTTTTCCCAGAAAAGATTGGAGATGTTCTGCACAAGACTAAATTGGTTTAAATGCTGAGTGTTGGGTTGCCAACCCCCAGGATTTTGTGCAGTTGCCCTTCCCATAAGCAGACAGTTTGGTGTGAGCACACTGATTTCTGCATCTAAACTTGGCAAGGAGCCAATTGGTCTCTCATTCAAGACATTGGCGATTTCATAGCACACACTCAAGAATTCTGAAGATGAAAACCTTTTACCATGAAATGCAAATGTGAAGGCTCGCTTGACAGACTTGATTAAAGATTCCACAGCACCTTGGTACCATGGAGCATCAGCAGGTCCAAATACCCACTGTAGACCATTTTCAGCACCATCCTTTGAGAGACGAGTACGATCCAACTTTGACCAAGCATCCCTCAGCTCTTTATCTACACTGACCAACTGGGAGCCCGTGTCACTGTACACTTTTTCAGGCCAACCTCTAACAGAAACAAAGCGACTGAAAGCCAACAAAAACGAGTCTGTGTCATACCCAAAGATTCCTTCAATATGAACTGCCCTCATGGTCATATCTGTAAATATGACACCATATCCTTTGCCAGAGGTACGTTTCTGAACCTCACCACGGATTTTGAATGGCCCAAAAAGATCTAGCATCACATAAGTGAAGGGGGGTGCTGGTTTGGCTCTCGACTCGGGCAAATTACCCATTTCCTGCTCCAAGAGTCTAACCTCCCTCAACTTACACAACTGACAAGCATTTCTAATAGACCAAGCTACCTTACTACCATGTGGGGTCCAGTACTTGCCCCGGAACCTTGCAAGGGTAGCATCTCGACCTCTATGAAAGCTAGCTACATGAGCATCTCTCATTAGCAGCCGCGTGACAACATGACCAGTTGGTAATAGAGCTTGTGCATCGCCTTCAGGAGTCATAGGATTTTTCTGGCCCAAACGTTTACCAATGATCCAAACACCAGATGAGTCCAAGACTGGATTCAAAGCTTTGAAGCTTCCATTCTTCTTACTCAACTCTTCTACAAGAGATTTTTGAGCATCCTTGACAATCAGCTTATCAGCATCATACAACAATTTGGGAGTAACAAAGGAACTGCGACCACCTTTGAAAGATTTTGACTTTGCGATACCCAAAAGCCTCGCTACCAGCCAACGTACTTTGCGATAATCACTGAACCTTTCATAATCAACGAGCCTCTCACTTGAACAAGCAACCGACACAACAGCAATTCTCTTTTCTCCAGGCAGACTTTTATTATCCTGTTGTGAACCAAATTTGATACCCCAGTCATCGATCTCCTCATACAAAACACTCGGACCTCGAAACCAATCTGAGGATGCCACTAGTTCACTCGGATCTTTACCACGAGTCAGCCAATCAGCAGTGTTTTTCTTGCCTGCCAACCATGCCCAATCTGACATATCACCATTTGTTGAAGCTTGTATCTCTCCGACGCGAACTCCTTCAAAGACCTTGAACCTCGTGCTAGTCTTATGTAACATGTTGAGAACAGTTTCTGAATCTACCAGATGCAAGACTCTCTCGAACTCAAATCTAGATTCCTTCTCAATGACCTTTCGACCTCGAGCAGACAGCACTGCCGCATTTAACTCCATCTGAGGAGTACTCAGTTTTCTCATTGGAGCAATCCTACTTTTAGCCACCATAAGTCTACACCAGTACTTGCCAGGGTTCAATTGCCAACGGACATATGCAGCAAAACCATAGGCAAGGTCACTAGCATCTGACAGCAGAATGAGCCATGGCTTTCCCACAGCCTCTTCAGGATGAAGTTTCCTGTCGAACACAATGCTACTCAATTCGAACAACTTCTTAAAGAAAGAAACCCACTTCCTGTACATTTCAGAAGGAAAGGGGTCATCCCAACCAAGCTTTAGGGCCCAACTTTCTCTTAGGTACAACTTTGCAACCAGCGTAAATGGACTCAGCAAACCCAGTGGATCGAATATGGACATGACTTGTTCTAAGACAGAGCGACGAGTGAAAGTCGGAGGTAATGACTCAGGGATTTCCTCCACAGTCAGATTAACACCAGTTCTATTCCCTCGCCTTTTTGGGGAAAAGTTTACAACCGGTTTGAAAACGATTGTATCTCTCTCAGAATCCCAATCAACTCCTAAGACTCTAGTGCTCGTTCCATCACTTTTCAACTCAGAACTCACCTCACTTTCACCACTGAAGAGCCAACATTTAATTCGAAAGCCACCACAACTAAGAATATGCTCAGCCTTCTCAACAATACTTCTGGCAGTTTCCCGATCAGAAAAAGAATCAACAACATCATCCACATAAGTTGACTTGAGAATCATGCGAGCCGCTTCCGGAGAACTGTCACCAAACATCTCTGCAGTTTTGTAGAGAGCCTCTGTACAAATGGCTGGAGCAGGCGTATCCCCCACATTTACACGAAGCATTATGTACACATCTGGAATACGTGAACCATCTAAATCTCTCCACAAAAACCGATGACAATGTTGTTCAAGCAACTCTAACTTGACCGAATGGAACATTTTCTTAATATCACCAACAACCGCTACAGGTTCCTCTCTCCACCGCAACAAAAGTCCCAGAAGATTATTCATGTAGCCATCTGGTCCCTTTGCCAATGCACTGTTGAGCGAGACACCATGACAAACCTGGCTAGAATTAAACACTATCCGAACAGGAGTGGAAAGGGACTTTGGATTGCTGATAGCTAAATGACTTATGAAAAACTTGGGCCCCTCCCAAGATTTCACCTCCTCAAGGGAAAGTTTCCGAGCAACACCTCTCTGCAACATATCCTCTATTTGATCTTTGTACTTCTGCGCCCATTGAGGATCTTTTGCAAGAGTTCTTTCAGTGTTTCTCAGAGTAGCAAGAGCAACATCATAATTATCAGGTAACTGATTTGGATCTACAAGCCACGGATAACCAGTGAACCAACATGTTTCCTCAGCACAATATCTCAGATTGTCCCTAATCAATTTGAGCTCTTGTTCTTCACGAAACGAAAAAGTATGGCCGACAGATGGACACTTGCCACACTTACAACCACCACATTTTGGATCTGCTCCAGTAGCTAATTCCTCACCTTCAATGAAAGAATGAACACTATCGAAGACCTTCCTGGAAAGGAAATTAACATCACAACTTTGCTTAGGCACAAAGGGCTCACTGAAATTTGGCTGCATCAACTGTTTCTGCAAGACAAAGTTTGCATCAACCTTGACTCTTTGCTCGTGAACAACTTTCACCATATTGCAACTCAATTCAGTGCCCTCCTTCAGATCCGGATGACTACCAACCAAACAGACACCTAGCTCTCCTTGCATGATACTGAGATTACCTACTCTATGAACCTCCCTCTTGGGATGAAGAGCAAAATAATCACATCCAAGTAGCATATCAACACTAGCAGATCTACGTTGAAGGACAGAAACATCTCTATCAGGAAATATCTTTGACAAACAGGACACATCAAGAGAAGAAACAGGACCAGTTATATTGTCTATTCCGAAAGCTAGGACCTTTTGGACCTCACCACTGACAGTTCTAACGGCGACTTCATATAGCCTAGTATCATACTCCCGGCTAACATTTCCCATTGTTGTGATATCCAGAGTGTACTTGTCAAGATTTCTAACCCTCAACCTTTCTGCTGCTCTATGAGTTATGTAACAGGTATTGGATCCATTATCACAAAAGACATTGGCAAACTTACCACCACTTACCACATATGCTTGTTGAATAGCATACAGCGACATACTTGCAGGAGCTTTTACAAGATGACTGCTACTGCTAACAGAAGGCTTAGAAGCCATAACCTGCGAACCAGAGTCCGAAGATGCAAGATCCTGTTTACACATCAAAGAGTGATGACTGGACCTATTACAGACACTGCAATGCACTTTGCTTTTGCATTGATCACGTCTGTGAAACCCAAAACACCGAAAACAAGCATGAACATCTCTAAGAGCTTGGTACCTCTCATCAAGAGAAAATGCAGCGAAATCTTTACAGTCTGCAGTTTTATGCTTCACATTTTCACCTTTATGAACAACACATGAAGGTTTGTTGAACTGCTTTTGAGACGACTTACCAAGTGAGACAGCATTAGTATCAGTGTGACGAGAAGATTTTGGCTTTTGACTCTCGGCTAACCTGGCAACAGAGGCACGTTCATTGTCAAGAAATTCAAGAAACTTTTTAAATGGTTTGACTTTGTCTTCATCATCAAAATCACTATATGATCGTATCCATATCATTTTCGTAAAGTTAGGGAGTAACTCAGAAATGGAATCCACTTCTCTAGCAGAAATGACCTCCACTTGTCCTAACTCTTCTAGTTGTGCATGTACACCTTCTACCTCATCAACCAGTTGAACCAAACCTTTATAGTCATCTTCTTTGACAGGTTTCAACCTTTTTAGACAATCCAAAGCTGAGCTAACCCCAGCACCTACATCATCATAATAGTCAGAAAGTCTTTTCCAGATTACATCATAAGCATCAGGTTTTGTGACATACACATTTTTTACTTTTTCCTTGGCTGCACCTTTCAGTGACCTTTTAAGTTCCACTGCAAGTGCAGTTTTACAAGTGAGAGCTCTTTCAGCTAACTCACGCCAAGTGGCCTTAAATTCAGGCCAGTCTTTTCTCAAACCACTGAATTCAGGTAATTTTACTTTTTGAATATGTATGTCATTTCTTTCCTGACCCCTTGATGACCTATCAGGACTTTCATTGCGAACTTCAGGAGCCAATGCAGTTTTATCGATCTTCAAATTGCTTTGTGACTTAATGTGTTCTTTAGAACCATGACATTCTAAACTCAAATCAAATTTTAATGAATCACATCGCAAAACAATTTTATCAATTGCAGCCTTGTTGGCATCCAATGTATCTTTGTCACAAAGTTCATAAATTTGACCAAGTGATTCTTGTAACACAGAGATTAAGGAATCAGTCTGTTGAATGAAAGTTGTTGACAGCTGTGGAGTTATGACAGTCTTCTCATCCTCTATCACGGTTTGCATTCTGTCACAGAGGTGTGAAAGCCTATTCACAGAGGTGTCAATTTGGGACAATAGGCTTGTGACACCTTTATCAGCACTTCCTTTGAACACCCCAACAGCATTTTCATAAATATTCAACACTTCCTCAGAATATTCCTGAAGATTTTTCCCATTCACTACCTTGTAGTCTTCAAGCTGATTTTGTTCTACAACTTCCTTGTATTCATCATCAATTACAGAAAATTCAGACATGGCTGATTCGAGTTCACTCATAAAGTTCATAATGAAAGTTTTGTCTGCTTTTCTCTTGACAGCAGAAATTAATCTCTTGCTAGAGTTGGTTACCTTCGTTTTTTGCTGTGTTCGCGAAGTTTTCAGTTGATTTGCAGCTTCCTCCATGTTGAAGTCGTAAATTTGATTTTCTGCGATTGAAGACACGGATGAACTGCGGTCCGAAATTGGAACTTTATTGGAATGGAGGACGAAGTCAGTTGATACGCATCATTCTTTATTTCGTAATATTCAAACGATGAACAAATGAATGTATGGTTCCCTAAAAATGGAAACAAACAGAAAATATAAGAACCAACATATAAGTCACAACTAAAATGAAATGACAAATAGTATAAAATAATAAACTAATTAATTCAATTATTAACAACTTACAATTGTGACCAGATGTACTATTGGTCCTCCCCAACAACCAGATAAGTTCAGATAAGTTTGGTTTCAGGTTCAGGTTCCCTAAAATAATTACAAGTAAGTCTTACAAATATGCTAACTCATAATATAATTAATATAGATAAACTGAAATTATCACATAGTTGTGCAACAAAGTTGAAACAATCTGAGTTGAAACAATCTAGTATTACAAGTGATTCATACCAGAAAATAATCGAAGTAAATTCTATACAAGAAATAAATTATAAATAAATTCACTTACATTGCTAAAATCCAGTATCACAGTTCAGATAAAATCCAGTTAAATCAGTGTTACTTCATATCAGATATCAGTAGATGTGCAGCATAAATGCTAAAAGCAGTTGACACTCTGGCTTTCAGATGAAGAGTGACTGAGCTTCACAATTTTGGAGGGAACTGAGCATTACTGCCACAAGGTGGAGCTTTTACAATAAAAATCTAATTTACTGCCACCTGGTGTCAATGCAAGAAATAAACCACTGAATAGCAAAAAGAGCATACATTCCAACACTGTGTATGTGCAGCCTGTATAACAACTTGGAGGAACAAATTGTAGGGCATGGCAGACTTGACAAAAAAAAGTTCTGGTTTGCAGTGATGGATTAAGGGGGGCCTAGGGGGGCCTGCCCCCCCCCCCGAACTTTCCGTTTAATCAAGCATTCAATGTTTTCTGATCTGCATAGTTAGGAGAAATTTTCATTATATGACCAGCTTAGACTATGGTATTACTATGCATTAGCCTGTCACGGTATCTGGAAATCTATATACTACACTAATACATTTACGCACTCTTGTCATTTCAATGGTGGCTTTTAGAAATTAAGGTCTATTACATTATCTCAGATGCAAGACAGACTAAGTCAGTAGATGTAGCTTTATCAAATAAACACTGCTGCAAGCCTAACTGACCCTCCCGAGCAGCAACGTAAATCAAATCTTTCACTACGTAATTATTTTGGTCAGAATCACAAAACAACGTATGACAAAGGTAGGGCAAAGGTAATTTCCAAACGTTGCACTCAGATGGAAAACCAAGCGTAGGTCGCAACCTTAGTAAGAGGTTGGCAGATAGTTTGATTTATAGTTTGGCCTAACGTTCTATTCACACGTAAGTCATACCATGGGTTGAGAGGTTCGAAGAACGTTTGGCTAAACGTGTCAGTCATATGTTAGTATACCTTTGGTTGAGAGGTTTGAAGAACGTTTGACTATTACGTATGACCGTACATTTGATTCATAGCTAGGTTTGTCCAACATTCATTTGAGAGGTTTTTACAACCTTAGACTATTACGTATGACCATACCTTTGATTCATAGGTTGATCAAAGGTATGGTCGCACATTTGGAAATACGTAAGTTCCAAGGTTTCTCCAACGTGTTTGTGATATTTATGGACAACGTTTGAAAGTAATGTTCAGGGCAAACGTCTGATCAAACGTATCTGCCAAAGGTTTGTTGAAGGTTTGCACAAAGTTGCAGAACCTGGGATCCTAAGTCTCAGAGAGCCTTGTAGCGCCATCTATTCCATACCTATTCCAATCTATCTTGTTACTTTGTAATCATAAAAACTCGAACAGGATGCTTGCTGTTGACGATTAGATGAAGCCGTGACGAAAAAGTTGATTCAACAGTCACAAATAAATCCACATATGTACTTTTAAAAATGTGAAAGCTTATCCTGGTTTTAAAAAAAAATTAAATTTTTTCCACACCCACAAAGATGCATGTGAGAATTGTATAAGACCCAAGTTTAATGGTGCCTCATTGCAACTGTCCTAGATGCCGAGAATGTTCCAATTTTATCACGGTAAAATTGCAGTGACATTTTCAATTTCACCATGCAAGGTAAGTGGTTTTTTACAAATTAATTTAATTTATAGTCCCTAAGTGGACTTGTAGACTGCTCAGTAAAATGAGGAAGAAAAGTCTATTAATTTTGGGAGCCATCCTTTTTGGATAGCTCTGTTTGTACTGCTTTAATTTTTTTGCTTTATATTTGCAGATCTCAACCAAAATACATAAAAAAAATCCCCCCCCCTCCCAGTGGCTGGTCTGCCCCTGCCAGCCCCCCCCCCCTGACGCACCCTACCTGGACAAAAATCCCTTCATTGCAAAATACACCTGCATGAATAATAATAATAATTAACAAAATTTTCACAAACTTCATGTCCACATTGGTCATGAAGAAGACACATTTCAATAGTCAGGTCGCCCAGTCTGGATCCGCCCCTGAAAACCATATTGAAAACATCACATCAAATGACTTACCTTTCAATCCAGCGCCGTGGTCCAGCGACGAATTCTGGCCATATCCACGTCGGTGTGTCCTCCCGCGTTTGGTAACCGGGTATATCCATCCAGAACGGGGTATATATGTCCACTATTCAGTCCATAATTGATCACAAATACTGAAACAGCTGACCAGGCTATTCCTGAACCGGGGCGCTTTGATCATGCGGTTCGATTTCTACATTGCCGCGGTCAATATCTTTCACAGTATTGAATTCCGAGCGTCCAAAACCGGCCTAATCCATGCCCAAGAAGTTACCCTATGGAGCTCCGAAGGTTCCAAGGGTTGTTAGTGCGTTTAATCCTTCGTTATAAGCAAAAACACCATAAGACATTTCACAGATTCGAGTCAGCCCGCCATTTTGGCTTCTTGTACACGAGTGCGCATGCGCAAGAGGGGGCAGGTGCGTCGAGACGCTGGATCCCAGAAGGCAGGAAGACGGTCAGAGCAACGTCAGAATACTTCGTAGTGACAGATACGGCCTGTATCACTCGTATCAAAGTCTAAAAGTACATATTAACGTCTGAGAAATGTGTCGACAAATTACGTAGTTTTGTAACGAAGGGTCCGATGTGGTTTGGAGGTTTAATGCTTCGTTAGACCAACATTAGATCAACCTCAATGTCCTGGAGGGGAAGTGCTCTTGAATGAATGATGCCAGACTGAAACTCAGACATGTTTAATTTTGCCTAAAGTTGTGAGTCAATGTACATAAAATACTTCCATTTATGAAATCAATTAAAGTTTTGTGTTCTCTGTTCTGGCGCATGTACACAAACATTGTTAGCTGATCTGCTTTGAGGGAACCTCCCATAAAATTGGATATTATCTTGGTTTAAGAACTAAACCACATGTATGGTTTCCCAATTCAAATTGACAGATGGGAAGTTGGACAAGTAATTGAAAAAAGTTTAAGAATTGGAAGTTTCCTTATTCTGGGTCAATCAGAGGGCAAGCAGTGATTGATCGCCAAACTTCCATAATGCACTCTATGTATTGCCAGATTTTTCATAATTATATTAATCAACTTAGAAAATAGTACTGTTTGATAAACAATTATATCACATTTATTGTAATACAAGACTCAAGATAATCCTGCACTAAACCACAAGTTTGAACTGCCGGTATACACAGAGGTGTTGGCTATCAATACCTCATTTCCTTTTCTACACACTTGGGACACTTGCCAACCCGGATGAATACTCACAGACTCTAGACATGTTGGGTCAACACAGCAACGAAGCAGGTATTCATTGGCAATGAATACATTGATCACTAAAATATAAAGCATCGGTTTCTATCACATTTAAGTAGTAGCTTTTTACTTTTCTTGGATTGCCACTGATTAGCTATACTAGAACTTTTGCTTAAGCCTAAAGGTTTACTTATGATAACTATAATAAAGTAATGCTGAATCCAGAATGGGCTGTTGGATAAGGCATATCAGAAAACATCAATCATCTCCTTTTAACCATAAGGGGTACCAATATCCCAAAATTGCCATTTTAAAGTGGTTCCTATCCATGTCACAGATGAAATGAGTCACCTCAAGCGCTGTGTATATTCATAAATCAATGTTATAACATCAATACAAAATAAACTTGACAATTTTGTGCAAAAAGCCAAAAATAAAAATTTTAGTTTTTTTTTTGATGCATTAGTCTTGTTATGCCCTAGTCTAAGTAAATCTCTATAAGGTGTTGTCTTCCAACACTAATTCGACTACAAAATATACAATATACATTGTATATATCCTGCCTCATTCAAATCCTTGTTCCGACTTACAGCATTGTCTATCAGCGCAATATTCATTGCTTGGGCAGCGACTCATTGCATTATCTCTTGTAGCTTAAATGGCCAACATTAAAGCCTAAAAACAAACAATATAAATTTTGATTGCGAAAAACCGAACAATAAACGTTTTAGAGAACATACACTTCATGATTAAAGATGGACCATTAAATTTGTTATCCGCTGCTTGAGGCAATCAATTTTTTTTCACTTTGTCATCACTAAGAGCGTTCACGTTTTGCAACGATGAAACAACAATGACAGTCAATATTTCAGAGCTGGGAGGCATTGTCATGTGGAGCAAAGGTTGGATGCAATATTCCTACACTTGAGATTGATGAACAGAGCACAATGACTGGATGGTCTCATATAAAACTAAAGAATGGACTATACTGTTGTACACATTGATTGGTCAAAAGTCTCAGGAAATTCTTATAAGTACAGCATATTATGTACAAAAGTTCTTGTCGGCTCAAAATTTTTGGTTTGAGAAGTTGTTTTTCAGTCAGTCACCCTTTAGAAATTATGCTCTATCACATTATCTCAGATACAAGAGAGACTATAAGTCAGTATAAGTGACCTAATATAATTTACAATCACTCTGCAGCACTCTACTGCTGTAATCCTGAATGCTCTACAAGCAGCTCTTGAAAGAATAATTCTGGAACTGAAACTCAAACTGTTTTGTGCCTCAAGCTGTGAGTCAATGTAAACAAAATACTTCCATTTATGAAATCAATTAAAGTTTTGTTTACTCTTTTCTGGTGCATGTCTACAAACATTGTTTGCTGATCTGCATTGAGGGAACTTCCCATATGATTGGATATTATCTTGGGATAAGACCTAAACCTCATTCTTTCACAATTCAAATTGACAGATTGGAAGTTGAAACAGTCATTGACAAAAGTTCGATGCTTGGAAATTTCATTATTCATTGTCAAACTTTCATAGTGCGCTCAACATTGCAGTATATTTCATAATCATTTCAAACCAATTAAGAAAATAGTACTGTTTGAGAAACAATGATATCATGGTAATTTATGCAGTAGGATTATCCTACACTAACCTACATGTTTGGACTGTCAGCGACAAGTACACAAGTGGTGTTCACTTTCAATACCTCATTTCCTTCTCTGCACTCTAACAAATTTCAAACAAAATTGGTTTTTTAGATTCAAAATATTTTTTTGAAAAACCAAATTTCAATGCAAAAAACCAACATGGATTTTTAAAAAAAAATCCATGTTGGTTTTGCATTGAAATTTGCTTTTTCAAAAAAATATTTTGAATCTAAAAAACCAATTTTGTCCCGACATTTATTTTTTAGAGTGTACCCACTAGGGACACTTGTCATCCCAGATGAATACGCAAAGATCCTTGACACACTGGGTCAACAAAGTAGATATTTAGGGACCATGCATACACTGTACACTTTAAAATATAAAGCAACCATTTCTATCACAGTGAGTGTATATAAAAGTAATAGCTTCTCTCTTTTTCGGTGACAACCACATAGATTGGTACTCTTATATTAAACAATGAAGAACTCTCGATTAAGCCTAAAGCCTCAGGTTAACTGAAGATGACTGCAATGAAATCATGTTGGTAGGGCATATGAAAAACTGGCGAGACAGGGGAAGTTTTTTGATTTTTGCAATATGCCTTAAATCTGTCATCTTCTAACACTGCTCTGCACCCTTTGAATGATGAAGAGTCCGAAAACACCAGAAATTGCATTATCTTTTGCAGCTTAAATGGCCATAAAAAAGTATATAAACAAACTATGTAACTTTTAGTTACAGAAAAACTGAACATAAAACATTTCAGAGTATACAAACTTGATGATGAAAGATGGACCATTAATCTGTAATCTGCAGCTTGAAGTAATCAATTTTTTTGCATTTTGTCCTCACTAAGAGTGTACACTTTTACTACAAAGAGTGAACAATGGTAGTCAATATTTCATTGTCTTAGAGGCATTGTCGTGTGGCACAAAGGTTGGATGCAATATTCCCTACACTTGAGAATGATGAAAAAATACACTGTTGCTCATAAATATGGAATACTTCAACATTATCCATTGAAATTGACAACTTTACCAAATTATGCTGGAGCACATGATGGTCTGATTCAATGGTAACTACATGTACTTCCAATTACCGCTAAAGGGAAGAACATGCTGTAGTTCAAAATGCATGCTGCAGCGTTAACTCCAGGAAAAGTTACAGCTGCATGAATTATGGAAATTCAGGGGTTCTTTTAGGGTAAGGTACATTAAACCAATAAGTAAAGATTCTTGCAAAAAATGTAGTTAAGGCTTCAAAGAGTGATTAGAGAATATGTCTTGACCTTTACAACGGACTTTGCTTACTTTCATACTCTGAAATTTACTTACTTGACACTTTTTTCCAAAAAAAGTATTCCATATCTATGAGCAGGAATGTACAATTCATGATGGCATGGATGGTCTCATTCAATGCTGAAAAAACATGCCCTCCTTCAGGGCCAAAAGCAAACAAATTACAGTAGGTATTCAAATGTATTTTAGCTTTTTTTCAAGAGGCAATGTTGTTTTCTTATGCCCTAGTTCTAGTACATTTTTAAGAGATGCGGTCTTGAAATTCTTATTAGACTGCCAAATATATGCTGCTTCATCCCCCACCTTATTCTAGGATTACACGGATTGCCTGGTATCAGCACTATATTCATTGCTTCGGCAGCGGTTCATTGCATTATCTTTTGCAGCTTAAATGGCCTTAAAAAGCTTATCAACAAACTATGTAACTTTTAATTACAGAAAAACTGAGCAATAAATTTTAGAGCATACAAACTTCATTATGAAAGACGGACCGTTAAATCTTTTATCCACTGCTTCAAGCAATCAAATTTTTTGCATTTTGTTCTCACTAAAAGCGTGTACTTTTTACGACAAAGAGTACACAATGGCAGTCAATATTTCAGCGTCTTGGAGGCATTGTCATGTGGTGCAGAGGTTGGATGCAATATTCCCTACACTTGAGATTGATGGACGAAACACAATGACTGGATGGTCTCGCATAAAGCTAAAGAATGGACTACGGTTCTTCACAATGCTTGATCTAGAGTCTCAGACAAGTTTTATAAAAAACATCCTCGGGTCACATCCTAGGTGACAGACACTGCATCAGAGAGTGGAATCTGTTCTTGTTTTAAGTTCTAGACAACGGTTAACCACTTGCCATTCACAACCTACAATACACTCTAAAAAAAATTCAGACAAAATTGGTTTTTTAGATTCAAAATAGTTTTTTGAAAAACCAAATTTCAATGCAAAAACCCGATATGGATTTTTTTTAAAAATCCATGTTGGTTTTGCATTGAAATTTGGTTTTTCAAAAAGCCATTTTGAATCTAAAAAACCAATTTTGTCCCGACATTTTTTAGAGTGTACCCTCTCCATTTGTAAGATGTACTGCAGGAGCAAACATGATGGTGCTGAAAGCTATTTTGGTTGAGAAAGCAAACTCTTTGAAGCAATTTCACAAATTAATTGTACTTCTATTTAAGGCAAGCTAATCAGTTGCAAACAACACCAGTTTAGAAAAAATGGGCCTACTCATAGAAGTTGAAATAGTACATAAAACTCATCATTGAGGCTCTCCTCTGAAGTACAGTGGTCGCGACAGACTACATTTGGGACGGCACACAAAAAGTTTGGTACAATATTTGTGCAAACAAAAATGATTTATCTGCTTGTCCATCAGGCCATTACACTAGAGCCAACACCTTTCAAAAACATGACCATCAAAGGGCAATTTAGCTAACAGTAAATAGATATCGGAAGTAGAAAACGGGCAATTACTTACTGCGACAGTAATTTTTTTTTTTAACACTGAGCAAGAAATTATTAATCCAAGTCCTCCCTTGTGATGTAATGGTGTTCCCATTCACTCTAAAAAATGTCGGGACAAAATTGGTTTTTTAGATTCAAAATGGTTTTTTGAAAAACCAAATTTCAATGCAAAAAACCAACATGGATTTTTTGTGCACAAATGTTTTTTTAAAAATCCATGTTGGTTTTGCATTGAAATTTGTTTTTTCAAAAAACCATTTTGAATCTAAAAAATCAATTTTGTCTGAATTTTTTTAGAGTGCTCATGACTTCTGCTGCACTGATGTTCAATGTGGTGTCAGATCATTCAGTGTAAAAATCTGTTGATATCAAGCCAACCATTCAGGAGTTAGAATAGTAACACCACTACTATCAGCCATTTTTGGTTCGAATTAAGAAAACCAGATACGATTCTATTGCCGATAAGGAACACAAAATATTCCCCATCAGGAAATCTATTAAAATTGTGTGTACTCACTCCTGCACATTTAGTGTTAGCTGCGTGATCTGGTTTGCGTGAATTCCCATATAAGGGAGCCACCATTTCTTCTTGAGGAAGTTTTTTTAAAAATAAATTGAGTACCGTCACACGAAAACCCACCTTACAGTATTTCTAATGTTAGTGGAGTAATGACGTCACAAAGATCAGGCTGCTGCTGGCCTGGGTGGCGCGAAAAAGTTGCTGCCTTGCAGGTGCGCTCAACCAGTACACTGTTGCGTGGCCTCTTGATTGAAGGGAGGGGAGCTGACGTAGAGATCACTGGAGGGGAGTCTTGGTTTCTTGTTGAAGTAGTATTGGGCAGTGGAAACTTTAGAGTTTTAACCTGCATTTTTATTTTTATCATATGCTAGGCCTACACATTTCATAGTGACTATGGTTGGTATAGTATCACACATGAATCTGATATTGAAAATTCTCGCTTTCCTGGCTATTACTTTTAAGGATATTCCATGTTTAGTTTGTATTCCACTTTTTCTTTTAATATCAGATGTATCTATTGATTACATCTATAGGTTGTATTCATTCTGCTCAATGATACCATTTTTTTTTAAACCGCAAAGTTACAAGTAGACGGACAGTTGACTTGCCTAATTGCCAATCAATCTGCATACCTCGTTCTGGTTGGGTGAACAGCCTACTCAGTTTTAAAATTTCGTGCGTGGGTGATGGGTATAGGCAAGACAAATTGACAACCAATACTGGGCATGGCAAAGACAAAAAAAATACTAATAAAGATATATACTGCATGGGTAAAAAGTGGCATTATGTAATGTAGACGCAATATATAGGCCTAATGTGCCAATTGAATATAGATCTATACACATAGGCCTCTTGCAAGTGAAGACAGAAGTCCTGCCCTTGGTTTATCTATAGCTTGGCCTACATCAAAACTGAGCAAGAAATTAAAAAAACTCAAAGCCCCCGTCCGCTTGATATTTTAAAATAGTCTCCCCCAAGAAGGTATTTATTTCAAAGAAACTAGAACAAATGGCGATCTAGTGGCTGACCCTGTAGGTCTAACAATTTGCTCTATCATATTCTTTGCCGCTAAAGACAGGAGAGGAGGTACATGCTCAACATAAACGCCTCAAGAAATGCCTAGATTTCCCTATTAATTTTTTACTCTCTATAATTTCCTACATCATGTGCGCTTTCAAATTTTTGGCAAAAATCCCTATAAATCTGCATTTTTTGGTCACACTAACTTTGCACTTTTGTCCTTTTTTTTCATGTTAAATGAAAATGTGTTCAGTGTTTCTGCAATCTTATAAACAAGAATTCGAAATTTCAAGCTTATTCATCAGTCTGCTACACACACGCAGGCCTACTTTAGGCAGTGTAAGCTCTCAGGGGCATATATATAGTCTATCTAGAAATGGCCTGAGGGGGGGGGGGGGATAACATGGGGCCAATACAGGGCAGTTTGCGTTTTCCTATCTTTCCCATGTTAATTTTGGGCCTGAGGGGGCCATGGCCAATACCCCCCCCCCCAAATACTTCCATGTTAAAGCTCTGTATTTAGTATTTTACATGATTTTACGTTGTTCTATTAGGCCTATACCTGTTATGTTCATGTACTCTCCTTTTGAATAAAAATAAAAATCTATCTAATTTATTTATCTGTCTATCAGCATATACATATGCTGATTGAGCAGTCGACCGGGGAATTTGATCACATACACTAGAAGGCCGCATTTTATTTCCCCCTGTGTTCCGATTCTAAAGTCCTATATATTATTTTGTTGAAATCTCAAATCTCCCGTGGCTATGTGGGTAGGGCTGTCTTTTTTAAAACTAAATGCATAGGGAGGACCAGGATAAGTTGTGCTGCGGGGTAAGTTGTGCCACCCACTGTCGGGGTGAAATGAAGAACTGGGTAAAGAAGGCAATGCCACCCATATATACCCACTTGGTCAACATTATTAGGCACCAAGAAATAAACTATACCAAATTTAATGGTATGAAAAGCTACACTCATAAATTCAATTTTGTTGCTGAAAACTTGAAGTTCCGAGGACTGACATTCTTGTTTCTCAGTCATTTGGTATTTGTAATAAGATGATGTCCCTCTGGTAAGATGGGGTTATGAGGTATATCTAGACATCTGTGTGGTTAGATTTCATCTCATATTGTTTGTTTATTTTTGACAACCAATTTCATCCAGAAAATCAATTTGGGGTAAGTCGTGCCGTTTTGATTAGGTTGAGTTGTGCTAATGGTATGACATAGGACTTAATTTTTTATTCATCTGTTCTCGTCTTCATTTTACGCAAGGCCTAAACATGTTGTGAAATAACTTACACTGAAAGGAACATTTGTTTAAAGTGTTATACCACCCTCTCAACAATAAATAATTCTAGTTTGTCAGCATTTTTATATTTAGTATAAAATGGGTCATAAATGTTAGATTAGTTTCATGTAACATGTCAGTCATAACTTAAAAACATGATACAAATGATATGTCAGAAGAATCGGGTGAAATACAAGGTTTTTTAAAATAAATTATGCGGAACAACCTACCTCGTCATGCGGTACAACTTACCACGGCACCGGGGCAAGCTGTGCCACTTGACCTACTTTTTTCAAATGCCTACCATGACCTTCCCAATGGTCGGACTGCCCTGAAACTTTGGTCGATTCTGGCCAATGTATTATATTTTGATGTCTGACTTTCAGATTACATAATAAGCCTTGGTTTTTCGGAAAATCAGCCTGACGCAAAAAAAAGGCACAACTTACCCCGGTCTCCCCTACTATTAAAACAAGTGCACAATAACATTACGGTAGGCATCTAGATAGGACCAGCATAACATTTAGTTTTTATGGTTATTCCCCCCAAAAAACACCCATTAAAAATTCTAAAAAAGTTACGGACAACCACAGGCTACATTGTGTTGTAATGTATGTTTTATATTCATAAAATGATCCAGACAGTGCACTGTCAACTGCAACCTAATGCACAGTAGTTTGTGTAAACTACTGCTCTCTCAATTACACTGACACTATTCCAATCAAGTCTTAATTGCTTCCAAAGCCCATACTCTCTTTTTAAACTTCATATTACCTTTCAAGTGCACTTCAGTTTCACACCTCCAACACCAATTAGCCACTGCTGGATTGCCATTTCTTTTCACATTGATATTGTGCAGCCTGTTGTATGCAACTGATTGTATAGTATTCTTATCTACAGGGTGCTGATTATTAAATCTATTAATTGCATTTACTGAATCAAATCAAATTCCTTTTTATTCAAAGCCTACCTACATGTCAAAGACATTGCATTGGTCTTGACATTTCCTCAATACAGTCTTACCACCTCCCTGTACAATTACAGGGCCTTTAGGGGGTTTTTGCCATGTCACAGACAGGTCCATGGGAATCCCCCAGATAGGCCAACGTGCTTTGTCAAGGCACATCATTATAGTGCTATTATGTGTCTTTTATCCAAAAATCGATTGACTTACACCAAAATCATACTATAAAATACTAAATTACTAACTTTCTCATTATTGACATTTACCTATCCATCCAAAATACCTCATCAGCTGTGTGCGGAATATACGAGAACAAATTATACATTTTCTTACTTTTCCAGCGGTATCAACAAATGTAAGCATTTTTTGTCTCCAATCTTAAATCACTAATTTCAGTGTGATTGACCTGTATACATGTGTGAAATATTACAAATTCTCATATTTTCCATCTATGACAACAATCCACACTCCACAGGTTGCAAAAATGTTTCATCTATAACAAGAACCCGCAGCTTGCAAAACTGAGGGGGGGGACTTCATTCAGACTTTTTAACAAAGAGGGCCCACGCAGAACCTAGATATTTCTTTCAATCAAAAAAACATAATGTACAGCACTTTATTACCTTTTCCCATCCTTAATGGGTATTTTCTAGTATATATATATTTCTGCAGTGCCCCTGGTGAGTACATTAGCAATTTAGGTTCAAACAGTCATAAGCACTTGTCTTATCTGGCATAAGGCTGAAGCAGTCAATCTGGTTGCTGGGCTGAGCTGTTTCAGTGCCTTTGTCAAAATTTGATTTTAAGAATAAGGAAGATTTTTTAACTACGCTGATTGGAATGCATGTCAACTGTTGCCATGGCAACCAATAAAATTTCTGAAATATTCGTTTTATCATAATCTTCCAACTCTAGGACTCCTTTATTAGGACTTGAAAACTAAGTTTAATCAAAGCACTACATGATTAGTTACACAATGTGAATGACTCGGGACAGTGTTTGACATGCGATGGGTTTTCCAAAAGTTCTGTCCAACTGGGCATAATTTTGGTTAGATTTTATAGAGACACACGATATTTGGGTGGGTTAAAATAGGCGTAATTTGCAATTGATCCTCCAAAAATCAGATCTTAGAGATAAAATAATAGTTGCTTATGCTACCATGGAAACCAGTAGTCTTAAAATGCGGCCCAGGGCATGAAAACAGCCAGTTACACAAATGTTTTGTCATCTCAGGTCTGGATACTGAATCCAGAACGGTCAAGTAACTGAAATAAGCTCAATATAATTTTTTTCACTGTTTCACAATAAGCCCATTGGGTTTTATGAAAAATAAATCACTGGAATGCTTTGATTCAATAAGTGAAGACAGTTAAACTCGGCAGGTGTTTAACTAAAAGTAAGAAAATATTTTAAAAATCTGGGCCTCGTTCCATGACTTCGGGTTTCCATGGCAACAAAACAACCATTTGTTATTATTTTCATGATCTGATTTTTTACAGATCATCTCCGTATTATCTCAATATTAACTGATCCCAACTTCATGATCCTGTGTAAAATCCATCAAAAATTATGATATGTCGGACGAAAAGTTCTTTTGCAAAACCCCCTGTATTTGACTAGAATATCTAATTGTTTGTTGACATGATTATGAATGCATATATGTATAATTTTTTTTTTTCAACATATATATGGATAAAGAAAGAGTCTCTTTCTGAAGGTCTGGATGAAAAATTAGCCTGCAATACAGGTGCAATAGAACTAACAGCATGATGTCATGCATAGTTGCATCAAGGGGGGGGGGGGGGAGTTTTGTACGTGACGTCACCTTTTTAGCAGTTTTTTGGTCAACCAATTTTCATGATGTCTTCATCTTTAATTCCACTTTTCTCGGGTTTGACTGGTCAGAATGACCTGAAATTTTCAGGATTTATCATTTGGACTACGTGTGATGCAAAACTACCAAAATCTAATTTTGGCCAAAATATACCCTAACCTTAGGGGGTTTTCCTGTGGCTGTTCTCAAATAATATCTTTGGGGACTTCGCGTGCTTGAAATAAATAAGTACGGCCGCCGTTGCCGTCAAATAAATAATTTTCCACTTATGAAAACTCCAAGTTCACCCCCGTAATTATGAAATGGTCACCCCCTAATGGCTTATTGTCATGGAATTAGATACTGCAGCAGTTCCATTTGAACAATTTGAAGTGTGCTGTTAACAAGCTGATTTAGTTTGATATATCCAAATTTCAAAAATATCACAATTAAAAGAGCCTTGTTGAATGAACAGAATGAGCACAACCCTGGCCCACAACTGTTATAAGATCTAGTATTTAGTTGGAGGAAACTCAAGATAGCTTGCAACACGAATACATTTAGAGCCGCTGAAGACACAATTTGGAACTTGCCAGCCACACATTCTGAATCCTTTGAGGTGCAAAATGTGTTTGCTTTCCCTACTGATTTCATTAGATATCCTGGTCTTGGAAGAGGCACACACGAATACCCATAGGGCTAGTAAAGGCAAAGTATGGAAGGAAATTCAATCTATTGTAAATATCTCTTGCAACTATTGCAACTGATTCCATCAATGAATCATTACTTGTTTGGTCAAATGGAAAGAAGTCAAGTACAAATTCACTGCAAAACCATCTCCATCTCTTTCACAGAAATGAAATGGTTATTTTTACCATGAAACGTCTTTTAATGTAATTGATGGCCACCAAGAGCTTTTCTGTGGGAACTTGTTTTTTGTCTACTGTAACTGATTCCATAACAGGAGATACATTGGCTTACAGCTTGAGCCATATTTGCAACTCTAAAATGATAGTATTACAGAAAGTGAATGAAGAATTTTATTGCAAATTGAGCGCAAACCAAATTGGTTAGCAACACAAGCAACATTTAGAAGCATCAAAGTAGTCCCCGAAGCCGCCGCCAGCAGCCGCCACGCCAGCCACTTTAATCTTTTGGCTGAGCCAACTGAAAAATCTTTCAGCTATTTCAAGCCATGAGCAGTCATTAATTTTGTAAGCCGTTTGTCTTAACTTTTCCTAGGCATATTTGGTATCAACGGAATCGTCTTGAAAAGACGATTGCAAAGGTATAAAAGTTATCAACATGGGATGATGCCAGGCCAAACTGCAGTATAAACTAAAATGTTACAGATATTTTTGATGAAGTTGACTTTAGGCCTATCAACATTCATAACAGTAGAATGCTTGGTCGTATTTGTCTTATATTATATATATCATAGACCCTAGCATGCTGTAGGTATATTACTGAGTTTTGAGTTAATTCTGAGTGATGAGCATATTCAGGTAATTTAATATTTGCATTATTGTAGGCCTAATTGTGAAACAATATCAGCCTTACTACTGAGTTGAGTGAATGTTTTTTAAAAGCAGTAAGAACATACTGTTCTTTCAAATTTATGCATGTGGTATTTTTATCAAAATTGCCAAAAAGTAGATTTGGTCTGGAAATTGTATGAAGCATTACTGAAGCACCTTCCTGAGTTTACAGATGAAGCCCGGTGAATTTAAAGTTAGAAGTTTACATTGCAGCTGCAATATATATTGATTTGAGTAGTTGGGCAGACTGGTACATCTTCAAGGTCTATCTCAAGAGGCATCTCCTGATAAACATTTAATCATAGACGTAGAAACCAAGGGGGTAGTCTCTCCTCTAAAAAAATCTGGCATCCTTTTAAATTGACATTGCATTCTGACAAAGGCTTGAGAAATTCAGGCAGAGAGCCCCATTGACCCAATTATGGATTCCCCCCTCGCCTTAATGGAGAGTCTATCCTATGCCTATGCATGTACACTTATAACATTTGTTGAAAATTCTTAAAGTATAGCATAATGTCTCGTTGATAAGCGTTATTTTGACTTCCATGTCCCGGAGCTCTGGATGGGGTTTAATGTCAACATGTCCCTTGACCGTTATACTTTTGAATACCTGTCCCTCGGCCATTTTACTTTTGAATTCCCCATCTCGTATAACTGCCCCATCCAGAGCCTCACCTATCTTATGGTGACTTAGTCACTCTAAGCCATTTCAAGCCACATCATCTGTGAGCCATAAGCAGCCGTTATCAAAAATGGCTAGCCAGCTTAGCCATTCAAAGAACTGTCAAGCCATCTGTTTTTCTGAAATTAAACGGCTTCTGGGTCTACATCAAAGACACCACTCTGGTCCTTCCCAGCCACCAAGTGGAATCCTTTGAGCTGCAAATTGTGTTTGCTTTCCCTGCTGATTTCATTAGATATCCTGGTCTGGAAAGGAACAATGAATTACTTGGAGTGCTGGTGAAGGGCGCACTTGAGAAGGACGTTCTTTCCTCTACGATTCATCATAATGAATATTTATACAAAGGGCTTGCATTGAACCATTACATTCAATACGGGAGTTTACATTGGAGTCTTGTGAGTTCTGGCCCTTTTCTTGAAAGGAGTTACAGTTTTTTGAAAATTTTCGGTGATTTGAACAAATCTTTCCCTTTATATCGCGGAGATCTCTGAACGACTTATTATAACGGTGAATTGCTCAAGTCACTGAGTTCAATTTCTGCGACCTTATCATTAATATTACAAAGGGTCATATCTCCCCGGAATTTGTTAGTTGACGTGTGATTTTTTTAGCTTAAGGTTTTTTGCACAATTTTTGGTTGCTCTTTGTCTCAAAGAAAATACACCTGAATAGATTGCATGCAATATGCTGTTGGAAGAAGACAGGTACACTGGTAAAGTATGGTTATATTGATGCTTTTTTTTACTTGAGGTTTTAATGCAACCCCTGTGCGCTAATGCACTTGGGTTAGATTTTCACCCAATGTTTAATGACTGTTGCTTCCCACGGTGTCACTGACTTTTGTTTAGTGTTAAAGACAACTGTCCACACCTTTGTCAGCAAAGTGTAGTCAATATTATTGAACTCTGTTATTTTTTCCAGTGTTCTATAGTGTCCTATTCTGTGTAAACTCCCCTCCAACTTTCCAAATGTTGAGATACAAATGTAGAATGTTTTCCTTCGTTCTTCTTTTTCCAAGAATGGGAGCCATCATGTCATCTGTGCAAACCAATCCAAAATCATAACCAGCAACAGAAACTGGACTACAACTTTCAGATTATCTCCTATTATCCATCCAATAACTATGTATCCTTCATTTTTTCCCTCAGACAGACAGCATGATTTCATGCTGGTTCAGGGTCGCTATTGGTCTGGCAGCTCTGTGTGATGTGCAGCTGGAGAGCATGACAACATGCTGACAAGCAAATCAAATTCACAGGTGTAATTAGCATCAAAAAACAGTTAAAGCAAATCCTTAACAGTTTCATGTCATTGGAATTTTGTTGGTTTTTGTTATCCATTGCACCTGAGTATCCAAACAGTTTGGTCAAGTTTCAGTTATAGTTTAGGGTTTCTTGTGTTTGAGCATGTATCCTTCAAGCTGGAATTTGACCAGCTATGAAATTCTTGTTTGTGTTTTACAGTTATTCACTAAAGTCCTTCCCAGCTGAATGACATGGATTCAGTTGATGCATACAGAGGACAGATATTGGGATTAGATGTTACATATTATAAAACCTTCCTCTTCTACTTCCCATCTTCTTCCAATGAGATTCCAAATCAAGCCACTGTGGCATCACACAGCATGCTCGCATCCATGTATGCCATTGACTAAATGATAACAATGACACTGGAGCCTTCACAATGTTAATTTGGTACAAATTTAAGAGCTACAGCTTGATGTCATGTAGCTTACTCTCCCGACCAATGAGAATGTACATATAGCTTGACATCACCAAAAAAGCCTTGCATGACATATGGTTTTTCTACTCACACCGCAACTGACCAATAGCTACCCAGTCTCAGCATAACATCAAGCTTTCAGTAACTACCTCCCTTTCTTGAACTTTTTTTTTCGGAAAATATTTTGGGTCTATAGATGCCAAATAAACAGTTAAAAAAAAAGACCTCTTCTTCGGTTTCTGTGAAAATTGGCCAGTTTGTTGGCCAGTATATTGACAGTGTGTGCGTGTATTTGTAGCTTTATTGCTTAATTTTTGTCTGAGCCAGTAGACCACGAGTGCACCTACCCCTATTTTCAAAAATGTGAAGTTTGACTTTTCCAAAAAAAAAATTTACTGAAAGATGTTTAAACTCCACTAAAATTATTAGTTATTGCGTCCAAGGAACCTAAACTGTAAAACTGTTACAAAAGAAGTCCTTAGTTATCTTCTAAATACGATTGAGAAACAAATATTCTCCAGACATATGATGAAGTTTATCCAGCTGGTGGCTCCCTCGCATGGTGAAATTGTTCATCACCATTGGAAAAGCCATGGATTTTTTAAAACAGGGGTAGGCTCACACAAAGGCTGCTGGCCCAGCCAGGAATAATGCCACTGAACTATAAATACACACATGTAAAGTTGATATGCGGGGCTATTATTCAGCCAACTGTCATAAAAATCAGCAAAGGAATATTTGAGGTATTCAAGTTTATCCAAAGGGGGACTTATTTTTGTTGAACTGTTTAGACCATCAAACTCAGGAGCACAGTGCATGCACTTGAAAGTGCAAGCAGAGTTTTGAGGATGCCCTCCAATATTGAAAAAAATCTAGCTTTAAATTTGCACTGATTGACCTTGTTAGCATTTATTTATGCATTTGACTGAACATACTAATTACTAGATGGTTCATTTTTTTAAAATAATAAATGGTGAGTGCAAGGTTTTTTACGCACCCTGTACAAGCAGCTAAAATTATGCCGGGCTACTTATTAAAGCATAATGTATATGATGGGAAATATCATACTTGGTGACGTATTATGCATTCTAACGAGAAAATTAGGTCTTGTTGCAAAACAAATCAGAGAACTAACAGTGAAACATTGTCAAAGACAATGGAAACCATGATAAGAAGTTATAGTCCCATTCACACACAGGCAATACAGGTAAACAGTAGGAAAAATCTGTTGAAAACTTAACTTCGACAAGAACCTGTACCAGGCTACCATCCTTTGAGGCTATGGATAGCAATGCTAAACTATGGTCAAATGCAAGGATATTTTACCTCGTCCAATTCTCTAGAGCTCGATCTTTGCAGATTGGCAGTCCATTTAAAAAATGTATTTTCTTCTTTTTAATTTGCCAACTGGCCTTGCCGCGTCATTAATAGTTATTATCGTTTTCATAGATACATGTTTTTTGAAAAACTTCGTTTTGCAGTTAAACCGTGACATCAGGGGGTATCTGTCAATGCGATTGGTCTAATCTTCAATCTGTGACATATCAGTTCAGGGTTTGACATCACAGTTAATGACAAAGGAATTTAAAACTCTCAGGCAATGTCACTATTTGTGAACAACCACAGCAAACAACGCATGTCTTAAGGCAAGTGTTGCACCTCATTGTTTTCCAAACAAAATGTGTTGCTGTTTTTCAAAAGACACCAGTCATCACAATTTCAAACAACTTTTTTGTCAGTAATTGCAAAGTTTTCCTTTGAGCAAAGTAGTCTGTTTGGTTCAGTTACAGTTATTTAAGCATCTTTAAGCCAGGGCAAGCTGAAACATACATCATCCATGTTTCACTGCACTTTGGCAGTTTCCTGAAATCTGTGCTTGTAATAAACGAAATTATTATACTAAATCTCTGACATCACAGTTTTGGTATGAAGCAAATTGCAAACTTGAAAAACACGTAGCTATGAAAACGATAATAACTGTGGGTTTGCCTAATCTTCTTATTAGGTACATACTTAAAATCAGTTAATTAGTTTGTTTATTCACACCTATGCTACCAGAAATGACAACTGACATCAACAAAATCATAAAAGCATTTTTAAGTCAGTGACATCACAAGATCAAGTTGATTGTTCATTTTGAAACTGTTTGGACCGTTTATCTGCAAAAAAAGACGCTCCATTCACTCTATCAAACCAAAAAATACTTGCCAATTTCCATGGATACATGTTCCAATAGCTGCCAATTCTCAGATAAAGAAATGATACTTTATATTTTGTGCAATAAAGTTACATTATAGCTACAGAACAATAGAATAATCTACCTCTTTAAAGTGAGTTCCTCCGTGGCCTAATGGTTAAGAGTGCTTGTTTGCACAACCACTGGCTCTGAGGGCGTGGGTTCGAATCCCACCCCGGAACTCAATTTAGTCCAAGCCCATGGGACATTAAATGGAGGTGGGTTGTATCCAGTGTTCTATGCTGGGGCAACTGAAAGACCCTGGGCATCCCTGAATTAATAGGGTATGTACCAGACTCACAGTCTTCTCATCTCATCATCATACGGCGATCGCCTGCCTCGATATAGCCCACTAAGGTGCTGCTGAGGCGTAAAACACAAACAAACAAACAAAACAAACAAACCTCTTTAAAGCACAAAGACTTTGATGACAGATGGACCTTGAAATTTCTAATTCTTTACCTGTAGGCTGTAGCAAATTATTTGCATTACAGCCAGGAAATTTTACATGCAAAGAGAATGGACTGTTTCACTGTGAAAATGGCACTTTGTGTGTCATCATGATGATGATATGTCATGGTCATACCCAATACTTTCAATGTTAATTTGACTTAAAGAGACTAATCCCACTTGTAAGTGACAAGCAAACGAAAGGATTATGCATCTGATTTTTACTCTAAAATCAGCTGTGACAAATCAAATGGACTTCTCTTGATCATGACTAATCAAACAGCCTCTATGTTTCCTATGTTGAATGTAGAGAAGCTGACACTTCATTAGCTGCCATGAGTCATGAAGTGCCATTTTCACAGTGCAACAGTCCACTCTTTTTGCATATCAAATTTCCTGGCTGTAAGAGCTTTCAATTTTTACTGAAAAGAACAAACAATGGTAGTCAATAGTTCAGCGTCTTCGAGGCATTGTCAACTGGGGTGGGATGCAATATTCCCTACATTTGAGATTGATGGACAGAACAAAATCACTGGATAAAGCTGAAAAAAGGATTAGTCTTGGAAAAGTTGGGCAAGAAACATACATCACCTGCAAGTGCAAAGATCTGTGAAATTTTCCCTACTTTCTTTCTTATTTTCCTTTCTTCTTCGAATAACTGCTTTCACCATGATCTGTGTTAAATTCATTTGAAAACATTAAAACAATTCTAACTATACCTAATTTTTAACCTAACACACAAAACCTACTGCACTTACATAAACGTATGAAATTAAATTTCTGTTCTGCTAACTAAATGATGCAGATAAGAGGAGTCGGGAGTTGGAGGAGGAGTCAAAATTCAGAAGTCAGAGTCGGAGTTGTTTTTAGGAAAGATTTGGTAGTCCTTGTCCGTTCACTTGTTCACCCTGCCACCAATGAGCTGGGTTCATTTCGGACCAAAATTGCAACCAATTGTAAAAAAGCCGTCAATTTTGGTCCTCTGTAAATCCAGCTTTACCGGTTTGGGATTAGTAAAATCAAGTAATGATTACAAAGACAACTTGTAAGCATAAAATGCCATATATTATAAAGAATAAAATGCAATACAGAAATCCAAGATTAGGAAACATGAAATACAGCAATAGTTTCAGGCAATTCAGTAATAGCTCTCTTAAAATAACTGTCATTCATCAAGTAGCTTAATGATACTACAAACATAGGTACACACATAGGAAAATATCTGTAATAAAAAAGATTTATTTGATCTGGCCTTGTGCGCCACCTTCTGGAAAAATTTGCAAAAAAATACTGACTTGTGCAGCAGGACAGCATTCTGTGGGATTTTTACGCTGGCCTGCAACTGATATCATAATTTTTGTAAAAGGAATGATATCAGGTAAGGCAGGAAATGGAGGCCTCAAGAAAACATTCCACCTTCTTCTGCTGTTCTTAAATATGCATTACATCATATGCCTCTAATTAATGCCCTGCTCTTAAGTTAATATATCAACAGCCTATTGTCTTCCTTTCATACAAAATTCCTTCGCAATGGCATTTGTGTCCACTGGTCTGCCTTCTTTGACATCTCTCCATTTCTTAATTTCTCACCGAGGGCATAAAAGAGCGCAGTCTTGACACTGTAGGATGATAAAGCACAGTCACTTTGTTGTCTCAGGAGTGACTTGACCATCACCACTCCAAGCTGTCCTTCCACAGGGCATCATCCCAAGTCATACCATGACAAAATGGCCCATAACCTTTGCTAATTCATGAATACTTAATTAACTTAATCACAGTTTGAAATTGTTGCTTCTGTTTCACACAGTTACAAATTGAGAAATTGTTTATTGTTGAGAGGTGCTATCACAGTTCCAAAAATTCTATTGAATTATGTATTTTCACAGTTCTGAAATGAAACTGTTTGAAAGTTTGCTTGTTTTACACTGTTTTTCTTAGTTGCCAGTAATCCTCTAAGTGTCCATAATCTGACTAAATCTGAATGCCAAATGCTTATGACCTAAATAAGCAACCAATCACAGAAGAGATTGAAAATAGCAGAAAGCCCTGTCCATTTTAGCAGGGCTTGTGTGGGGAGGATGCCACAGGGAGGCAATCAATGATGTTGCACTCACTACTTGCACATGTTAATCTTAACGTCATTTCAAGATCAAAGTTTGCTCCCCAGAAAGACTCTCGATGGATTCCTGATCTGATCCTTGATAATCTGACTATAGCTCTACCAAAACACTGGTTATTTTTTGCATTTTTCTTCCTTATCATTGTCTTCATTCCAATTTTTTTTAATTTGTATTTTCTTTTTTCATTTCAATTAGGTCTAGGGTTTGTATAAATACTTACAGCTGTATTATGACGAATCTTGTTGGTTTTTGGAAACACCATCCCATGGTGTAAAAACCACCATATATAGTAGTTAAACAAATTCATTTGGTACTTCAAAAAACCAATTCAGTTCAAATGTATAATTAATGAGTGATATGAAGTTTTATCAATTAGATCAGATTGCACATTTCATTTTAAGAAATGCCTTCTGGATTATCCACTTATTACCCACTTAATATGTAGGTGGCAATGCCATAGATTCACGGAGCTCAAATTAACTGTTCTTATTTTGAAACCATGTTAGTGATAAACAACAGCACCATCAGTTGGGCCCAAATTAATTAATGCCATTCAAGTACAGTAATAGCAATCACCTTTTAAACTTCACACCAAATAAACTTCACACATCACTGCTGCCAACCAAACTGCTTATAATAGTTCAGTCATTTTCCCTAGGTGTGGCACTGTAAGCATGATGCTATACTGGTGGCAACACCTGTCAGCAAAATAAGCTTTTTTCATGCAGACGACACAAACATGCATAAAAATGAAGTTTTCAAAACAGAATAGGATAGTTAAGCACCAAATGGAATTTTTCACGAAGTTGCAAGAGAAATTCAGTTATGTTTACTTTTACCGAAACTAACTGCTTGATCAGGGACCAACACCATTGCAGGTACAGGCTGTCCTTCATTCTCACGCCACTGACAGATTCAACAATTTTTATGAGCTGTTGTTATGCTAAGTTCGCTGACGCAAAGGGCGGCTTCGCCGCCCGTCGCTCCGCGAATATTACCCACTTATTACCTTAACGTAATTTTCAGTGTCACATGACCTCAGGGGTAGCACAAACACTTAAAGGTACATGTAGTAAGTCTGCATATTTAATAGACTGTCTATGGATACGTTTCAGTAATATTTAACACATTCCCTTTGAAAGATTTACCTGATTGCTGTTCTAATGGCAATATATACGTTAATTTCCTTGAAAAATTTAAACAAACTGTTTTCTTCATGCCGTGAAAAAGCCCCTTATTTGTTTACTTTTCAGCAATGCAGGGCTCTCCTCAAGTAATTAGGGCTTTTAAATCAATTAAACTCCCTTAATTATGGATGTTTACTATGCTTAAAATCTATCAATTTATGATCTAAGTTGATTTTACATAGAATCAGCTGACTTACTACTTTTAAATGTTGAAGTCATCCTCTTCAGCGAAAATCAATTTACGATTCTGTTTGGGATCCTTCTCCAGCTTCATGTAGCCTGTTGCGTATCGGTCCTAGCATCAAGAAAGTAAGTCATATTCCCAGGGGTCATATTAGTCCTAGCATCAAGAAAGTAAGTCATATTCCCAGGGGTCATATTAGTCCTAGCATCAAGAAAGTAAGTCATATTCCCAGGGGTCATATTAGTCCTAGCATCAAGAAAGTAAGTCATATTCCCAGGGGTCATATTAGTCCTAGCATCAAGAAAGTAAGTCATATTCCCAGGGGTCATATTAGTCCTAGCATCAAGAAAGTAAGTCATATTCCCAGGGGTCATATTAGTCCTAGCATCAAGAAAGTAAGTCATATTCCCAGGGGTCATATTAGTGAACCTTTTTGGCAACAATGCATTTATGAGCGGCTTTGTTGTTTGCTTCTCAACCCAAAGGAGGTAAGACTGTTGCAAGAGTGGTTCACCTGTATTGCCAAAGAAGTCACTCTTGCTACGAGCAGCACCCTATCCCAGAAAGAATTCTCTGGCAACATCTTTCTTGCAAACGCAAGCAAGCATATATCGTGTAGTGCCATGAACACCTCCATGGCCCATCAGAGACATGACCAAGTCAGGACAAGCTCCCTTGAATGAATAGAACACTTCTTTATTGGATACAAGAGCCAATAGACGCAGGGAATTACACCTCATCCAGTTAGAGGACAACTCTTGTTCAAATTTCTCAAGCTCTTCTCTGATATCTTTTATTTATTGTCCAGGAGCTCATTCCCATTTCTGTTTTTGTTGCATTCGTTGGCCAAATCAACTATTGCCATGAAGGCTTGCTTTTCAAACCTTCTTCATCTAACTTATTTTGAATATACACTGTACAGTGTACCAGATGAGATTGAGATTTTTTCTCATCAACAGTGATGATGTCTATCCCAAATCCTGAATTGCTCCACTTTATTCCAACATTTTCTAAATGTTGAAAGCTTTCTTGTGCTTTCACTCTCATAAGAAATTTCCTGATGTAGAGATTAACTGAACCATGCTTCTCAGACATTACCTCAGGGTTTTCCAGAAGGGCTTTTATGACAGGCCCATCTCTGCTTTCTTCTCCGTTTTGATGCTAAAAATCATATTTTGCCTCATAATGTCAAAACGGTGTCATACCTGATTAAGTTGAGTGCTCCAAAAATACATGTAAAAAATGAAGATATATTGAAATATTTCTATTCAGAATCCTAGGAAGTCTATTGATTCACTGTGTACTACGATTCACTGTGCCTTCGTTTTCCCTACTCAGGGTTGAAAAAATGATTACAAAGCAACTTTACAAGTTATATAAAAGATACTATTTATTAGATACTCTGTAAGAAAGAAATGCCAGACAGGAATCTAAGACAAGACAATCATGCAATACAGGAATAGTTTCAAGTGATGCTCAGTAATAGCTGCAATGTTCAGTAAAAGCTGCTTACTGATAATGACTGTCATTCATCCACTAACTTGATAATACCATCAACGTAAGCAGCTGCATCTTTAATGCCTGAAGCCCACACATTATCCAGGAAAGTATACTCTGTTGTCTTGATACGAGTTAGTATATCAACAGCCCATTGTCTTCCTTCATTGTAAAGTTCCTTTGCTGTCGAATTGGTGATCCATTGCTCTGAATTTTCTGGTTTTTCCAACTTCGTTATCTCCCCATTTGTTATTTTTTCATAGAGAGAATGAAAGAGTGCTGTCTTGACCAAGTATGATGTTATAGCACAGTCACGTTGCTGTCTAAGGAGAGATTTGATCATGACCACTCCGAGCCGCGCTTCCACAGGGAGGCAGTCAATGATGTTGCGCTCACTACTCGCACATGTAGGACGCAATGATTCTTCATCAAGTTTACTCCTCTTTAGAAAGAATCTCAAGGGATTCCTGATTGGATCCTTGAGAATCTGACTTTGGCGACTCATGACTTGTTCAGGAATATCATCTTCCAGCATGTCATCAGGAATTTCAATCACAGGGACAATATCAAATGATATCAGCATTCCTTTTGACTTGCCGTTCCCTTCATAGATCATCAGCCAGGGATCATCCAAATCGATAACACGCAGCAGTATACAAGAGGGGTCCATCTTGGTCAGAGTCGCCTGCATGCTTTTTTTGATGATGTCAATCAAGGCATTCATATCTAAGTGGCCTTGCTCAGATATGAGCCCTGAAAAGTCATAAGCATGATCAAATGTTATATGAGATCCTCTTGTCAAATATTCATATTTCGTGACTTTGGCTGACAATTTTTGAAAGAGAATCTGAACATCAAATTCATCCATTTGTGCTACTTTGGTTTGTTCACGGACACTTCCAACTATCTCCACGGTAGCTTCTAGGATTGGATGAGACTTCACCATTTCCTTGATCATCATTTCAAAAAGCTGTTTGACGTACTGAATAGAAACTTCCCGGTCATGTAGGTCATAATCTATTTGGCTTAGAGGGGTGAATGGCTCTTTCCTTTCCTTCTCAATCCAGAAGAGGTACGTCTGCTGCAAGAGTTGTTCATCTGTGTTGCTTAAGAAATCACGCTCACTTGGAGTGGCACCGTTTCTCAGTAGGAATTCCCTTGCAATATCATTCTTGCAAGCACACGCAAGCAGATAAGGTTTAGTCCCGTGTACGTCTCGATGGCCCATCAGAGACTTGACAAGATCAGGGCATGCTCTTTCAAGTGAACTGAAAACTTCTTCTTTGTAGCATATAAGAGCCAATAGATGCAGGGAATTGCGTCCCATCCAGTTAGAGGACAACTCTTGTTCAAGTTTCTCAAGCTCTTTTCTGATGTCTTTGTATTTGTCGTCTAGAGGCTCATTCCAATTTCTGCCTTTGTTGCATTCGATGGCCAAAGCAACAATTTTCATGAAAGCCCTCTTCTTGCTTTTTACACCCTCTCTATCCAAAGTATTTTGAATATACCAGATGAGATTAAGACTTTTTTCATCAACGGTGATGCTGTCTACCATATCCTGGATGCTCCATTTTATTGCAGCATTTTCAAGTTGTTTCCATGTTCCAGGTTCTGTCAATTTCATTGCAAATTTCTTGATGTCATAACTGACTAAACCTTGCTTTGTAGACATTACATCAGAACTTTCAAGCAGGGCCAACACTATCAAGCCAATTTCTGCCTTCTTCAAACGAGCGAAGAGATAAATTTCAAAGATATTTTTATCCACATAACTTCCTGAGTAGTAACCTTCATAATTTAGTTTTATTGTGTCTTGAGCAAGTAGCATCTGTAGGAAAAAAAGAGTTATGTTGTCCATTTTTCGGAATGATCCAGGGAAGCAGCTGTCAAGTGCCTTCTTCAGAGTATCCAGATCAAAATCGACTCGTCTCAGCATTTTGAGGTCGCTCAGGAATGATTCCAGAATGAACCTTCTCACCAAGTTTCCAAATACTAAACTTTTCATTGTGATGAAAGTCTTCTCCCACCATTCTAAAACACAGCTCGCATCCATCTTGTGTTTTAGCATGTACAACAGAAATTCTTGCAGGCCACACACGACTTCAGGAAAACGACAGATGAAAATGGCAATGGCATCAGGCTTCATTTGGCTGAAATCCATAGACTGATAGCTGTGTAGAAAGGCAGACATGACAATGCTGAAAAGTTTGACCAAAACATCACTCCTCTCTCCATGTCTAGGAAAATGGATGAGAAAATATCCAATCTGCAAAATGGGCACATTCTTTAGATATGTCCAGTATTGACTATCGCAAAGCGTTTGACAAACTTGTAGGAAATTTTGCTGCTCAGATGGTAGTATACAATGCTGTAGAAATGTCTTGAAAGGAATTGACAGCGTAGCTGGCTTCAGATATCTTGCATGCTTTATGTATTCTTTGGCTGCAACCTCAACATCTCTGACCCAATCATCATCCCAACATCGTGGTTCATCTCTTTCTAAAAGCTTCTTAAGACATTCTTCGCTGCAATAAAATCAAATCAGTTCAATGTCACTATGTAAGCTTAGGGGAGACCGGGGTTAGTTGAAACACTCATTTTTATTTTTGCCCTGGAGAGCACACGGTACTAGATATTCACACCAAATGTTGGCATGTGATAGTGAGCGTGTTCAACTCAATGATCCGCTGAAGAGATATTGTAAATGATCATTGAAATTTGTGACACAGACACAAACTTCCAAAAAAAAAATTTGTTTCAACTATCCCCGACCCTGGGGTTAGATGAAGTGCCATGAAAATTTGTAGACAACCATTTATAAAAGGGGTTCCCATTGCATTACTGATATCCCTATGATAACCGCCAGCTTCAGTACAATACTCATTTAAAAAGAAATTGTATACTGTAATTTACTAAATTGTTTGTCCATTTTTGGCAAAAAAGCTGGTTTTTCCATTTTTCCCTTTCAGGAATGCAAACATGCACTGTAGTAGTTCTTAACTGCAGTAACTCCAACTAACAATGACTTGCAAGGCAATTTGAGCACTTTAAATCTGTGTTACGGCCAACTCCACCATGCATGATTCAACTAACCCCATCACACATGGAACACAATATTGTCTTATTTTTCAGTCTTATCAAAGTCACACAAAAAAAACCTTCTGGGCGTTGATTAGATTTGCTTATTTAGAAATAAGGTTAGTTCACCTGGATGAAAAGCATAGCTATACAATAACCCTCCTCGAAGACTGAGCAAACAAGTTACTAGAGCACCCAAAAAACTAACCTTCTTGCCAACAGAATAAGCATTTTGAAAATTTGAATGAATAAAGGTATGATAACATGTGCCAATAAACAGGGTACCTACCAAAAGTACCAGTTTGGCCAAAAATTTAAGATAAAATTGCGTTTAGGCCAAGTTTCAACTAACCCCGAGATTCAACTAACCTCGGTCTCCCCTAATCCTGAACTTTGGAAGTCCATAGTGGTTAGATTTCTTGACACGTTTCACTAGGGTCCAATTCTATAACTCACCAGGAGCTTTCTTTCTCTCAAGTCAAGGGCTTCATAATCGGCTGTCTGAAGTTAGCCCTGGACCCCTGTGGGACAGGGGTCATGAATCGTCCAATTGAAAAATCACGAGATTTGAAGAAAGGGTTTGGGAGAATTCAATTTTCTCCGTTATTTTTAGACTTATGTCAAAATCAAAAACACATATTGAAAATAGACAAGATATGCTACTGACGGCACCTATTTTCATAATTTCAATCTTCCTGGCATCTGCTATATATCCTTTCTAACTCAAACGATGAGTTATTTTCCTTAAACATGGTGGGAATGGCCATCTCTGATTGGTCAGAAGTCAGTGATGTCACAAGCAACTTTGGTGACGTCATGATAGAGCTACAATGACGTCACTGTGATGCCACCTGAATTCAAAATGAGGCTGACGGCTGAAACTCCCGTTTTTTTAGATTTTCTCTGCATTTTACAGTGACTTTCTCTCATTCAACAATGAGAAAATGTCCCCAAAAACAGTGCCGTCAGTAGAATAGTATATTAAGTAAATGAAAATCTAATTTTATGCAGTAAACTGCTCTGGTATTGCTGCCGTCTTACTTCTCCTGATGCTATGTCAAAATCTCAAGATTTTGCATGGAATGACCCATGACCCCATGCTACGCATGGGTCCCAGGGCTAGTCTGAAGTGGCTCCTTTGGAGAAGTTTATCGGCAAAGAGCACAGTTGAATGGAGAGAAAAATTTAGAAAGCAAAAGGTATATATGCTACAAACCATGGTTTAACCCAGCTCTGAGACCCATACGTATATCTCAAGATATTGAATGGGACAACAAATGACATGATGTCAGGAGAATGGATCTAAAGATAACAATTTTATGAAATTTTGACTTTGGTAGTCCACATATTAATTTTGTCTTTCAAAAGCATTTACTTAAAGACAGACATGGTGAAAAGAACTCCAATGACATAAGAAAAATAATGTGGGAAATGGCCATCAGCCTCATTCTGACGCACTACACCACCATTGTACTGTCTCCAAGATCAGCTATGTCATAATTGTTTATGACATTACCAACTCGGGACCAACCGGAAAAGGCAATTTCTCAATTCATAAGGTTAAAATTGAACTTTTTTCAGTTTCAAAGGAAATATTACTTTTATTCCATTGTATAGAAGATAAATCGAGTGCACCCATGCAGTAGCAAAAAAAGTGAGGTTTTAGAAGGTATGGACAGATACGTAAAAAAAACAAATACAGGGTACAATTCAATTTCCCAGACCGTGTCCCTCAAATCTCATGATTTTCCAATGGGAGGATTCATGGACCCTGTCCCAGTAGGTTTAGGGCTAGGTTAAACCAGGCAGGCCATATTCTGCAACATTTTACTTGGCTCTAAACAGCCGTGTGAGTAATTGAGCCGCTTCGAACAGCTGCTGACGAGGCCCTTGCGAGCCGGGTAAAAGCTCATGGTGATTTATAAAATTTGGCCTTGGAATTATGAAATCTATAACTACTAGCTCAGTGTCCTTTCTTGCTAAAATGCTATGTTCTTTCTTCCGGCCCTGATATGCCTCGTGTAAAAAACATCACATATTTTTAATTTCATATGTGAATTGGGAGCTAAAGTATTGTATTTGCTCAAATGTCTATCATTTTAGGGAAAATCTTCTTGCCTTTATAGAGAACTGTTGTCCAAGGGTGCCGGAAGGAAACGAGGGCGGCAGGGGCGGTCGTTGAGAAAGGGCAAATCTAATTCGGGCGACAAAATTTTAAAGTAGCGGCAATAAAAATTTTGAATATATACTTATACATTTTTGCCTGAATTCACTTTAAATTAAGGAATAATAATGTTTTTTCTTTGAGATGAAAAGGGCAACCTTGCCCCCCCTGCCCCTCCTGGCCAAGGGCAGGAGGGGCAAATGCCCCCCCTGCCCCCCCTGTTCCGGCACCCTTGCTGTTGTCCACTCAAAACCGACAATTATTGTCTTAAACAGATAGCCAAGTACCACACATCCTGCAAAGGTTTAGACCCTGAAACATAATTATATTTTCTTCCGGCAGCAGGGTTGTTGTGTGGTTAAGGTTCCCACCTGCTCCATAGAAGGTCTTTGTCTGATGTGACGTCATCAACAGTTCAACAAAAATAATTCTCCCACTAAATAAACTGGAATATCTAAAATATTCCTTCTCAGATATTTATGAAAGTTGGTTGAGTTATGGGCTTCTATATCGACCTTATAATATTTTGTGTGTATTTGTAGTTTAGTGACATAATTTCTGGCTGCACAAGCAGCCTTCTAGTGAGCCAACCCTCATTTCAAAAATCGGTGGCTTTTCCACTGGATATGACCAGTGGAGGAGCCACCAGCTAGGACATACTTTATCCTGAGACAGTAGAAAAATAGTTTTTTTATCATTATATTATTTAGGAGACAAAGGAGGACTTCTTTTGCAAACATTTTCACAGTTTAGGTTCCTTGCGTGACATTAGAAATAATTTGAGTTGAGTTTCAGCACCTTCTGGAAATTTTTTGTTCAGAAAATTCAATACTTCATATTTTTGAAAAGAGGGGTATGTGCACTTAGGGTCTGCTGGCACAGACAAAAATGAAGCAATCGAGCTACAAATACACAGGCACAATGTCAATATGCAGGACTACAAATTGATAAACTTTAATAAAAATTGGAAAGGAGATATTCAGGTTTTCTTAAAGGGGGACTTACTTTTGTTGAAGTGTTTAAATTGGCGGCCCCTTGTCTGTCCTAGGCGATATAAGATTCCTCACATGGGGTAAATGTGTAACATGTTGAGGACTCCTGCTCTGTCTCTCATCTCATCAATCAACCTTTGTGAGCACCCAGAACTCACCCTTCAAGACAACCCTTGCCCACAAAGGCTGCAAAAGTCACTCATCTGGGTCAGAATTACATATTCATGAACTACAGGTCATTACTACTATATATAAAATCCATGTGGTTGTCAAAATGGTGTAAACCCAGTCAACATTTGAGTCTGCACAGCACTCACTGTGAGATCACAAGAAACTCACATGGTGATGTCATACTTGAGAGTGTCATCAAGACATCACAGTGACCTCACACCTTGTGACCTCATGCATTGCTACCTCACGCAGAGCTCTCGGAAATCTCACATACTGAGGTCAAAATGTGAGCCCACTATGAGCTCACAGTGAGCTCACATATGATGGTGTCACTATGAGATCTCTCAGGGAGGTGACAAAGAAGTCACACAGATATGTCACAGAGAGCTCACATTGTGACCTCATGCATTGCTACCTCATGCAGAGCTCACAGAATTCTCACATGCTGAGGTCTAAATTTGAGCCCTCTTTGAGCTCACAGTGAGCTCACAAATGACTGTGCCACTATGAGATCTCACAGAGAGCTCACACTGTGAGCTTTTTGTGACAGGAAGTGACATCACATGGCCATCACAACATTCCATCCACCATTTTGAATCAACATGTAACAGGGAAATTTGGGAGATGAAATAATGCATGTAAGTACACTTTTATATAGTTTGTAGGTTTGGAAATTATGTAAGAATGTGTTTAAACACTTAGTGATTCCACTGGCATAGAAATTAAGCATCCGGAAAATGACAACTATATGTGTTTTGACAGTTAAATTATACAGCAGTTTTGGCATCATCTTTTAACTGCCATTTAGTATCAGGAGCCATTGCACTAAAAAAACACATGCAGTTTTGTCATGTATGAACTAGTAATAATTTCCATTTTAATTGACAATTTATCTTGGAATAATTAGATAATAGACATCAACCACACACACAGTATAGGATAATTCAGCCTATATAATTATATATGGGACATTATTGAAGTTGCTGATTATATGTACATGTATTTGTATTATTTGTATTTTTTTCAGGTTGCTGGTTGATATGTATGGATTGGACTGCAGGAATGAAGATTGAAGAGATTTGAATAAACCCCCCCCTCCCAATCCAGCAATGTGATTTGACAAATAAAATGATTGAACAAACTTGCTATTCTGTATTTGTATTTATCTAACTCTTGAAGAGGTCAATGAGGGTGATATGAGGTCACAGGAAGTTCACCCTGCAGAGGTCACAGAAAGTTCACCCTGCAGAGTTGACCTCAGAAAAGGCTCACAGAGAGCTCACAGAAAGCTCACAAGAAGCTCACCTGAATCTCACTATAAGACCTCACATTAGGCTCACAGGGAGCTCACAGTGTGACCTCAACTTTTGAGCTCAAATCACCATCATTGACTGGCTTCAAAATGAGGTTGATGTGAGGTATTTTCTGTGAGCTTTCAAGGTGTCTTTGAAGAGCTCACAGATATATCACAGTGAGGTCAAATTGTTGACTGGGAACTACTTTCTAATGGGAGTTTATCTCACAATCTCCTCTCTAAAGTTTAAAATGGACCATGTGTTATCCATTTAGGGGTTGCTATTTTGGTGGTTTGACATTTTAAAGCCTCAAAATGACCTCCCGATAAAGATTCCTTGTCACACATGAAAGCCTTTGGAAGGTCACATAAATTATACTCTTAGGGTTTTTCAATCCGTAAGCTGATTGGCTGAGAAGGCCAATTAGGTCATATTCTGAAATAGTGGCTGAGGGTGGCTGCATACAGTTGCTCTCAAAAGTAAGTGCACCCCTGCAGGATTATTGCATTTGGCTTGTTAATTAATATCAGGTCATGATTATTATCTCATTTTTGCAATAAAGTGTATCTGTTTCAAGTCTTACATAGTATGTAATACGGATTTCTTGAAATATCAAGGTCAGTTTGACCTTTGACCTCAAATGAAAAAATAGCCCATTGCAAAAGTAAGTACACTCTCAAAAAAGTTTTCCTTTTTACCGCATTTTTCTTTCTGTTTCGGTCAATCTTCTTTTTCCCTGCAACATTAAAATGTTTGTTGTTCCGCCTGGTTGATTTTGGGACATTCAGTTTAATTTCTGTCCTCCCCAACAGTAATTAACAATTGATTATTTTTAAATATGCCTAATCAAACCAAAATTGTGTCAGTGACCATGCCTAGAACTTAGGAACTATCTAAAAGGCTCAGATATAATATTATTTACACCTGCAATGACAGATACTGATACATAAGTACATTTATGAACAACTCGGGGTTCACATATCTACTCTCAGGAATTTTTATTCCAATGAATGGAATAAAAAAAAACACAAACTTATCAAGCAGGACCAACAAAGATGTCTTACAGAACATCCAAAAAATTATTATAGGAAGCAGTAAAATACCCAAAGGTTACATCCACATAATTACAAGAGCAACTGGCATCATCTGAAATACATGTCCACACGTCAAATATATGGATGCATTTTAATGAATATGGCCTCACTACCAGAATGCCCAGAAACAAGCTCCTGCTCATGAAAAAAAAACAAGGGACCTTTGCCCAGAAGCAATTTGATAAACCAGAAGACTTTTGGCTGATATTCTTTGGACAGATGAACCTAAAATCGAATGCATAGGTCACATGAACACCCGATACATTTGCTGCAATGTGAATCTGGCTTTCCAAGACAAGAACCTGGTGCCTATAGTGAAGCATGTAGGTGGGAATATCATGCAGAGTGGGTTTTTTTGCCTCATCAGAAACTGGCAAACTGGTTCATGTAGAGTAGGTCGGGGCAAGAAGCTCGGGTTAGGTTAGAGGCCCCCCCCCCAGGGTTATATCTAAACTTACATTTTTGGTGCATTTTCTTATTAATAGGATTGAAGCTAGAGGCATTTTAGGTGACATCACAAATTTTCAGGGCAAACAACACCAAACCATAGCAGGAATTAAAGAAATGTGTCTTTATATAATAGGCCAATTTATGTAATTTATATATAAACTTATGTTAATATAACATCAGACTATCAGCATGGAAATTTACAGAATTATGAATAATTATTATGTTATGTTTATTATGTTATTTTGTAACAAATGTGTGTGCATGCCAGGCTACGCCTGTTACAGTTTTTCTTAACTTGCGTGCATTCACCTCAAACACAGTCTTTACTTTTTACTTATTTTGATTGTATACATGTATTTACGACGTGTTTGGGAAAAAATAAATAATCTAAATAATCTAAACAAAAAAAGGCGCATGGTTTTTGGTAACTTTTATTAATTCTTTGAAAGTCGTTGTTCTAAATAACTTTGGAAATTTTAAAAAATATAATGGATATCTGCATTGCTTCACTTTTACCATCACATAAATATGATTTGGATCATGTTTTTTGCACTTTAGCTCAAAATATACAGGTCAAATTAAAATATGTGGGTTTGGGGAGAGAGGCCCCACATGGTATGGGGCATGAGGCCACCTTCAATGACGCCTCGAAGCTTCTTCCGGAACCATTTAATAATGTGTACTTTACCTTCAATCTTGATAGAATAGCTAATTAAAATAGAAAAAATTTGGCCGAAATTGAAACAAGGCAAAAAATATTTAAAAAATACAAGTTTGAACAGAAAAATTATGAAATTCAAAAAAAGTGAATAGAATGCCTTAAAAATGATAGAATAACCCCAAGAAATAACTTTCAAGCTGAATGCGCTCGCAAAAAAATTGCAATAGGATTATAACAGGGGGGCTTCTTGCCCGATGGGTGGGGTAAGAAGGCCATTTTAAATTTTTTACAAAAACGACCATAACTCCTTTATTAAAATTGGTAGACATTTGTTTCACTAGTTATAAGTAGAGTCAAGTGATCCCTTCCTGACAGCAAAAGCATTCAAATAATCGACCCTAAAAAGTAGGTCAAATCGCACCTCGAAGTTAAGGGGGCCTGCATGCCCCGCGCTACTCTATAGGGAATCATGAATCCGAAGCTTTATTGTGAAATCCTAGGAGATAATATTGTCCAATTGATGAAGTAGCTTGGTTTAAAGTGATCTTGGGTGTTCCAGCAGGACAACAATCCCAAACACACAAGTATGTCAAATAAATCCTAAATGAATTACAATAAATACAAGCTTTTTGAATGATCCAGCCAAATTCAAGATGGGAATCCTATGGAGATGTTGTCGTTTGACCAAATTGACCTCAAAAAGTGGGCGAATGCAGGTAATCCCCCTGTGACACAGTTTTACTTGGAGGCATGGCCAAAAATTCTAATGCAAAGACGTTAGAACCTTATTCAAGGGTACATGAAGCATCTTCAAGCAATTTTAGCCACCTGTTTAGGAAACACAAGGTATTGACTGTCTGAAATAAGAAGGGTGTACTTACTTCTGCAATGACCATTTTTTCCACACTTAACTGTATTAATTTATTGGGAGACTAAATTTGTGAATTAGTAATATAATTGTATGCACATATATTAGGTTGACACTATATTATTGTTAGTGTGTGAATATATAATAATTTGTACCCTTGAGTGAAAAAAGTTTGAAAAATAGCATGGGGTGTACTTACTTTCGAGAGCAACTGTACACGTATATATGCCAGAACTGCGCTAAGACGGCTACACTTGCCATCTCTATATCTATCTATCTATCTATCTTCTCCAGAAAATTTTTACAAGTGGGAATTCGAATGGAGGTATCTTGTTTTTAGTAAGTTCATGTACCTGGTTAAGGCCTTCTCCTCCAGTAATTTTCCGTCTGCCATCTGGAAAAATAAAACAGGAAAAACTGGTCAAAAACATTCATTAGGTTGACCAGGACCCATCCAGTGAATCGGAAAAGTTTAATTTTGCCAAAGCGTTACAATTTCAGTGTCAAGATGAATGGCTTTAATGTAAGCAGAAGTCCGCTACACATGCAGACTAATCAAACAACAGCGCAAAACATAACACCCCCTCTGATTTTTCTGATACCATCCATGTTGCCGTACAATTAAGACTAATGAAGATATAAGGCAAAACATAACTATCCCCTCTGATATTATTGGCGATAATTCAAGAAATTAAACCTCAAAACTTTATGGCTAATGAGGCAGGCATTCCCAAAGTCCAAAATTGAATGACCCAGCCAAATTCAAGATGGGAATCCTATGGAGATGTTGACATATTAAGTAGGGGGGGATGATAATTGCTTAATGCCTGCAGAATCAAGAAAAAAATTACCAAATTGAATTTCATGGCTTATTCTGCCTGCTACTGGAAAAAACGTCTAACCGCGTCTTTTCTAATGTTGAAAATCGCATTTTCCATCAGAACTTGAAAACTATTGATTTTAAGTCATATAAATATATAGACATTGAATTGGGCATTCCGAACATTTTGGTGCATATTTCAGCTTTCTAGGTGCAGTGGTTCTTGAGATATGGCCATTTAAAGTGCATTTTCAAAGAAGTTTCATGAAAATTACAAAGATTCAAATGTTGTTTGAATCTGAGAATGACATGAATTTTGATTAATAATCATGTGGATCATTGAAAATATATATTATGACTTCATCAAGAATATAAATATACTCTGGATGTTGAATTGCGAATCAGTAGCTATCAGTATCACTTGTATCAGCAACCTGCACATTCGAGGATTGCCATTACAGACGGCTTGAAGCAAAGGGAAATGAGAAGACATTGGTGATGGCTCTATCAGAGGTGTGTAGATAGGACAGTGTCTCTGCCACTTCTTTGCTGTGCTTTCATAAACAGAATGTTGAATTATTTACCTAAAGCGGTGATTAAAATTGCGAAGTATTTATTTTAGAAGTCATATAAATGTCATGACATTGAATAAGAAATAGGGCATTCCAAACATTTTGGTGTATATTTTAACTTTCTGGGTGCTGTGGTTCTTGAGACAATGGCTTTAATTATGACTGGGAATGGGTGTAGTGCTGGGTTATTTTGCTCTGGCTTAGATAATTTGTCATTTGTTGTGACAGATCCAAACTAAGCAGTCAATCACTTGGAGTTACAGAAAAGGTAGCTAGAGGAGTATTTTTAGCATTAATCACAAGATTTTTAATTTGTTTCAGATTTATATCAATTCAATCCCACAATATGCCCCCAGTGTGGCATGGCTCTGAATGGCAGATGCATATAAAATGCAATGATTTTGTTAAGATTAATTATACTGCAAATCGATGAAAATCAAAATGAACGGCATTCATTGTAACCCACTACATGGGATTCACAGTGACAAATATTAGGTCTGGGAATGGGTGCAGTGCTTGGTGATTTTTCTCTGGCTTGGATAATTTGTCATTAGGTATGTCAGAGCCACATTTTGATCAACATTACAATAGTATCACCGTTACTGCTGAATTTATGTTTTCCCCAAAAAAGTTGTCAGAAACTATAGATCAATGATACTGATGGTTTTGTTCCCTTCTACACATATAAGTCTTAATATAGATTTTTATTTGACAGCAGAATATCACACAGATACATAATAGTTGCAAATAGTTACAAAATATTGTGGCAGACCTTCACTTGCTCATCACACACATAAATATCATACATTTGTCAATGTTACATTTTACCAGTCCAGTATACTTGCACAGTGAAAAAAATGATTGCCTGATATCAGACAATAGTTGGACAATATAATATGTCTGATCTTTGGATTGTCAGAACCAGTCAATTGAGTTGGTCAATATTTTTTTTGTGTCCTAAAGGATTTGGGCACTTCCTTGAATAAATACCATTTCCATATGGACCTGGATTAATTTCCAATATTGACATTTTCATTTTGTTGCACTTCTACTTCAGAATCTATGGATTCGTCCTAATTTCAGTTCCAATTGGTCAATGTCAGTACAATTTGTGAATTTTTTTTACTTCTCAGAAGCACAGACTGATAGTATTTAATATTAATGCACACACGGTTGTCAGGACTGCCACCTCGCCATGCATGCAGGCTACAAGGGAACTTAAACTTAAGGGTTTAGTCATTTATTTGCAGCACTTTTGCAATTCATCATTTACCAATTAGAAATATTTAAGTGCGCATTATTCATAGGCTAAATAACAGACATTCATTATAGTACAAGGTTTACTATGATATCCTGGTTTGGCTTGATTATTTTGGATGGATCTTTACTGATAGCAAACCAGTAAAAAATTCATGAGTGGACCAAGGCTTTATTTAACATGATTCTACAGTCTACACAATGACATTGATTCCTGAAAATACTAGTCATAATTTATGGCATTATTTCCGCACTATGTCTTTGATAGTTGCGTAATCATTATAATTCAAAAGAATAAAATAAATATTTAACTATCTTTGTGGTTGTCACAGGCTATAAGTGTTGGTATTCAAATGAAAGGTCTCTTTACACTCAGTTTAATGGTGTTATTTTCAACTTCCTATACTTTAATTTGTTAAAATTAACAAATATCGCAAATAGGCGAAAGTGCACTGTTTTTCCTGTCATAAGAAAGTGCCAGTAGCAGGTAGTAGCAGGTCCGAAATCCAGAAATTTTAGTATGGATGGACTTTTAAAACAATAGAGATTGATTTGAAGGCGTCCCCGCATGGGCCCAGTGAAAAAGTCATTTTATCATCCCCCCCTATATTAAGTCAGTCTACAACTTGGAGAATTGGAATCACTGCAATCCGCATTAAAATATAAAATAAAAAGTCTTTTTTGAACAGGTCTATACCACTGGCATTAAAAGTTGATTTCACTCACCTTTTTAGATTCATGTATCCTACTAAGAGCATACTCCCTGTCTGATGTCGTCATGTGAGGCTACTTGTAGCCTGCAGGCCTACATATTCACAACAGGATGCATTACATACTGTTCAGTGTATTTTTTCAGCAGGAAATTTCACTAATCAGGGACCTGGACAAATAGATTTTATTTCCAGAACAGGACCTATAGCTAATGGTAAAAGTGTAGTTAATTAAGCAATTTCTATTTTGGACAATATTTATATATTAAATGCCAGTAGATATAGCCCGTTTTATTCTAACCATTTCGCATTGAGTGTCGCCAATAAACTCAGCAAAGATTTTTGGAATGTTGCCAAATTATGTGATTTTACATGCAACATGATGTGTGTGCCGGAACTACCTATCTGTTCTTTTCCTCATGCATTTACTTCAACTCTTCTGATGACCAACTCAAACCAGACTCAACATATTTATTTTCAATAGAGAAAAGATAAGCAAGGAAAAATTATTGATACATACAGTATTTTGGTTTGATAGTAATTCGCCATAGAGGGTGACCCCTTTAAGGCTAGTAGGCCGCAATCAAGGGGCCACCCATGAAATGGAATTGTGTTTTTAGTTTGAAAAGAAAAACTAAGGGACCGTTCAGAATTTATGAATGGGGGGCTGGGAGTTTTGCTGGAACTTCCCGTCAAAAATTGATACCCCCCCTTGAGTTTCATGCGGATTTTTAGTACCCCACCCCTAGGTTTCACATGTATTTTTAGTACCCCCCCCCTTGACATACAAAGCAATACACACATAATTATATACTGTTATACATGGCCATGGTACAGATTCGCGTCATTTCGCAGACTTTTGCGCATAAAAAAGTCCAAATAAAGTGAGTTTATGCGTGTTTTTTAACATTTCTTCTTTGTCAAAATTTCATACCCCCCCTTAGTAGTGTTGTGAAAAATTAATACCCCCCCCCTTGAAACACGTGTGAAAAGTTAGTACCCCCTCGGCCAAAACTCCCACCCCCCCCCAGTCATAAATTCTGAACGGTCCCTAAAGTCTCATGAGTCCTATAGCATAACATAAATATCTGGTTGATTGACTAGGGCAAGTTGACCTAACTTCAGCCTACTTTGGTTTTTGATCGCTTGTCATTGGCTGGCTATTCATGGGAATAACCTGTAGCTGTGGAGCTAACCCCAGCCTTCACTCCTCTTTACGACTATATTGTAAAAATACAACCACATGCTATATTAGGCAGTGCAAATGTATTCAAAAGACAATAGTGGGAAATGTACCTAACTTCAGCCGTGTTGTACCTAACTTCAGCCTAGGTTGTACCTAACTTCAGCCCCGCACCTAACTCCAACCAATTGATCCTATTCTGTCATATAAAACAGCAGAATGATTAAATTTGGCCTTAATTACTTATCTGTATATAAAACATGACAGTCTGAAAAAAATCAATGCTCCAAAACTGTATTTTAAAAAAGCTGGGAAAGAAGTTATCGTTTTCACGGAAAGAGGATAAAAATTTATTTTAAACTCCAGTTCAGGCAACTGGTCTATTCCAGTATACCTGATGTAAAAATGCTTTAAAAATTAAATTTTTAGATAGATAGATATTCAGGGATGAATAAACTAACTTCTCATGTGAGATGCATTGGCTGGAATTTGGGAAACCTGGGGGTTGAAGTTAGGTCATATGGGGGCTGAAGTTAGGACCATGGGGGCTGAAGTTAGGTAAGATTGACATGTCTTATAAATCACCTAATTCATTGAATGATCAAGTAGAAAATATTGAAAAAAACCTTGATTTATGGAAGATTACTAATTTTTCCCTGTGATCAAATTTTTTTTGGGCTGCTCCTGCTATGGTGAATTGGTACAGCCAACTGACAGATTTAACATTTTATCAAACTTTTTTTCGTTTCGCGTTGTATTCGTGTCGCAAAACAAGAAAAATGCGGTCGGCCAAAAAAACATGTAAAATTCCTGATTCATTGTTATGATGGTCATGAATTTTTGATAATTTATTCTAAACACATTGACAATAACTTTAAACCCAAATACTGGTTCCTTGGCCTCATCAAAATTTAATTACAAGGAGTTTTCTGTAGGGGGGCTGAAGTTGGGTGAGGGGCTGAAGTTAGGTCAACTTGCCCTAATTACTAGTGATAAGTAACATAAGCTTTACACTTAAATAATATATCCAATTCTATAATAGTAGTGTGATGAAAGAAGAATGACAGTTTGCCTAGCCTTTTTTCCAGTTGTGTGTGTTTTGACACTAACGCAGGCGCAGGAGTTTGAAATTTTAAAGTTGACACCTCTGAAAATTGACAAACTTTGCGTATTTTGACACTGATTGCATCTCCCTGGGGTGAATCTGACATATCCTAAGCAATAAACTTTAGATGGCAAAGGTTTCTTTCAGGTTTCACCCAAGAACAATCATTAAATTTTTGTCTATCATCCAGCACCATTTGCTGCACAAGAGCAATGTTATCAGTGGTGGCAACATTTGACGACCATCGTGTTCTCTTTGTCCATTTTGTAGCTTGAAATGCTTTGCACATTTTGTGTATTTCTTGCCATTTTGCTTTTAACTCAGAGAAAATATAACATTTCTGTGAAAATCGCAATTGGTGGCCATGGAAAGGATAGGGTTGTGTTTTCTCATTTACATTGGTCTCATTAAATCACCTCAACCCAATTAGAGGCTTTTTATATCTCCTCATCACGGAGTCATCAGCATAAAAATAAGAGTGTGATTAACTAAGTACAAAAATGGACAACATACTTAACTTTTTTTTGTTAATTTTTTAAATTAAATTAAAAAAGTTATGGTTCTTAGTTACTATGGGCCCATGAGATATCATCTACATAATGTAAATAATTTGCTAAATATCAATAATGATATTATGCGATTTAGAAACATTAATGTCGGTTTACTTTACATGAAGCTTAACCAATATTACAATCAATCTAAGATTAAAAAAGACAACTTGCTGGTATAAGGGACGCATAATGCCTTTATTACATCAGACTAGAAAAACAGGAATTTGATACTGAAATATCAGAGTGGAAAAAATTAAAACAAGAATCTAAGATGATAAAAACATTTCATACAGTAATCTAAGGTGAGAAAAACATGCAATACATGAATCTTAGACGAACAAAACATTTCATACAGTAATCTAAGATGAGAAAAACATGCAATATAGGAATCTAAGATGACAAAAACATTTAATACAGTAATCTAAGATGAGAAAAACATGCAATACAGGAATCTAAGATGAACAAAACATTTCATACAGTAATCTAAGATGAGAAACTTACGCTGTACGGGAATAGTTTCATGCAATGTCAGTTATAGCTCTCTGATTATGACTGTCATTCATCCACTAACTTAATGATGCTACCAACATAGGCTGCTGCATCTGCTATGTCACTAGTTTGCAATTTATCGAGCCATACGTCCACATCCAAGAAGGAGGACTTCATTGCTGTGATATGAGTTAATATATCAACAGCCCATTGCCTTCCTTCCTTGTAAAATTCCTTTGCAATGGTATTTGTGATCCACTGGTCTGCCTTCTCTGGTTTTTCCAACTTTGACATCTCTCCATTTCTTATCTTCTCATCGAGGGCATAAAAGAGTGCAGTCTTGACACTGTAGGATGATATAGCACAGTCTCTTTGTTGTCTCAGGAGGGACTTGACCATAACCACTCCGAGCCGCGCTTCCACTGGGAGGCAGTCAATGATGTTGCGCTCACTACTTGCACACGTGATTCTCATTGTTATTTCGTCAAGTTTGCTCCTCTTCAGAAAGACTCTCAATGGATTCCTGATTGGATCCTTGAGAATCTGACTCTGGCGGCTCATGACACCTTCAGGAATATCTTCTTCCAGAACATCATCAGGAATTTCAATCACGGGAACAATATCAAACGATATCAGCATTCCTTTTGACTTGCCGTTACCTTCATAGATCATCAGCCAAGGGTCCTCCAAATCTATGACACGCAGCGGTATGCATGTGTGGTCCATCTTGGTCAATGTTGACTGCATACTTTCTTTGATGATGTCAATCAAGGCAGTCATATCTAAGCGGCCTTGCTCAGATATGAGCCCTGACTGGTCAGCAGCATGATCAAATGTGATATGAGTAATTTTGATAACCTTATAGGATCGGACTCTGGCTGACAATTTCTCAAAATGAATCTGAATATCAAATTCATCCATTTGTGCTACTTTGGTTTGTTCACGGACACTTCCAACTATCTCCATGGTAGCTTCTAGGATTGGATGAGAATTCACCATTTCCTTGATCATTATGTCAAACAGCTGTTTGACATACTGAATAGAAACTTCCCGGTCATGAAGGTTGTAATCTATTTGGCTTAGAGGGATGAACGGTTTTGTTGTTTGCTTCTCAACCTGAAGGAGGTAAGACTGTTGCAAGAGTTGCTTGTCTGTATTGCCAAAGAAGTCACACTCACTATGAGCAGCACCCTGTTCAAGAAAGAATTCTCTAGCGATATCATTCTTGCAAGCACATGATAACAGATAAGGTGTAGTACCGTGTACATCTCGATGGCGCATTAAAGTCTTGACCAAGTCTGGACAAGCTCTCTTGATTGAATGGAACACTTCTTCTTTGTAGCATAATAGAGCCAAAAGATGCAGGGAATTGCGTCCCATCCAGTTAGATGATATCTCTTCTTCCAGTTTCTCTAGTTGTTGTCTTATGTCTTTGTATTTATCTTCCTGAGGCTCATTCCGATTTCCGTCGTTGTTGCATTTGTTGGCCAAATCAACTATTGCCATGAAGGCCCTCCTTTTGCTTTTCAAACCTTCTCTATCTAGTTTAGTTTGAATATACCAGATGAGATTGAGACTTTTCTCATCAACAGTGATGCTGTCCACCATATCCTGGATGCTCCACTTTATTCCAACATTTTGTAAATGTTGAAAGCTTTCTTGTGCTGTCACTCTCATAAGAAATGCATTGATGTCATAATTGACTAGACCTTGCTTCGTGGTCATTATCTCAGGGCTTTCAAGAAGAGCCTGTATCACCAGGCCCATCTCTGCCTTCTTCAAACGTGCAAAAGTGTAATCTTGAAGCACATGTTTTTCCACATAACTTCCAGTGTAGCAACCTGTCTTACTGATTGGTATGATGTTTGTCTGACTGAGTAGCATTTGAATGAAGAAGAGAGTCATATTATCAGTTATTCGGAATGATCCAGGGAAGCAGCTATCAAATGCATTTTTGAGAATTTCAAGATCAAAGTCAACTCGCCTTAGCATTTGGAGATCACTAAGGAAGAACTCCAGAATGAATTTTCTCAGTATATCACCCAATGGGATACCTTTCATTGTGATGAATATCTTTGTCCACCATTCTAGAACACAGGCCACATTCATCTTGCGTCTCAGCAAGTAAAACAAAGCTTCTTCAAGGCAAATGACAACTTCTGGAAAACGGGTAATGAAAAGAAACATGTGATCAGTTTTCATTTGGCCCAAATCCAAGGAGTTGGAACTCTTCAGAAAGTCAGACATGGTGATGCTCAAAACTTTTACATCGATTTCATTCCTCTCACCATCCTGGGGATGACGGCATAGGTTGAATATGATTTGATGAAGTGGCATATTCTGTTTGTATTCTCGAAAGTGTTCATTGCAAAGCATTTGACAAACTTGCAAGAAATTTTTCTGTTGAGATAGTGATGCTCTCTTTGCCGGCCATGAAAGATGATATGCGATATCTTGAAAAGGGCTCAACTGCGTAATTTGCTGGAGATGCTTGGCATATTTCTGGTATTCTTCAGCAGCAACCTCAACCTCCCTGACCCATTCATCATCCCAGCACTGTGGTTGTGGTGCTCTTGCCAAAATCTCCTTTAGCCAATTTTCACTATAACAGAAATAAAAAAGTTTTCAAAATCTTTATATCATATGCAAAACAAGCGTTGGGAGAATAATAAGTGAAGCTGTGAAAAACCACAGCAACAAATGACAAGTTTCAGTTTTGTCTTATGGTATAAGCCAGTTATTCACAGAAATTATTATTTTTTATTTATCAGAAATAAAAAAGTTTTCAAAACTTTTATATCATATGCAAAACAAGCATTGTAACATAAATGTGGCACGTGTCTTATGTTATTTTTAGCAAGTAAATGTGTGATTGCTGGAAGTTGAAAATAACAAGAATATCTGGTTCAAATTTAAAATTTTCATGACATACCTGTCTAAGGCCTTGTCTTCCAGTGATGGCTGTGCGTCTGCCATCTGAAATAATTTTTGAAAAAACAAATTTTTCAGATGCATATATTATATAGATAGTGGATGGTTATGGAGTTTTATTGGCCGAAGCAGTAATATTACCAATATTCACCTACTAAGGCCAATAAAACTCAATATTTGTCAACTCAACATCCACTATTTGTTATATTCTGCACCACAATTTTCAGACTAATATATTTGTAAAATACTGGTTTTTCTGAAGATACCTACCTTTTTTATATACAGTATACTTAATTTTTCGCATTATTTACAATGGGCATATTTATAAAATGATAGATTGATATTTCAAGAAGTTAGATTTCCTCCAAGCCAGGCCCTCATTTAAGTAATAGGCAATTAAGTGAATTGTTGCTGATACCCTTTCAGTGTGCCTCAGCGGTCCGGCGTTGGCCCGGCGTCGGTCCGATGTCAACGGCATCGGAACGGCTTTGGGCCAATGTCGGGCCGACGAGGCACGCTGATAGGGTAGGAGCATAGGGGCACACCAATATCACTCTCCACACACCAATAACACTTTTAAGACACCAATATCATTATTTATTGGGCTTGTCATGTGACTGATCTCCTGAATATATTTTGTTATTGCACACCGCATGCCAAGTTATCAGATGGTGATTGTTTTCTGTCGTGTCTCCAGAAGTATTTGGAATATTTTTAATCCTTCACCCACAAGAGGTTAGGTGAAGATTATAGTGTGTGAATGTTTCCATTATGTTTAAACAGTCTGAAGTTATGGCATTTAATACAGTATTATACACTGAGCACCATTAAAAAACACAACATTGTCAAACAACAAAATTCTTTTGTCCAATAATTATCAAATTTGACACATACCTCACGTATGGTCTTAAAAAGCAAATTGGGAACTTTCTTGAAAAGGGTCAACTTGTCGCAACACGGTGCTCATTTTGGTGATTTCTGTTTGAAACACCTGTTCGCAGAAGTGGGAAAATGCATGGGAAAATGGAGCAATGGAAATATTGGTTGCGTAGCATTTTGAATTGGATTAAGCTTATGAAATTTTCACATGACTCGCACAAGACTTCCAGTAGCTGGTTGACGAAAATGTTCTATCTCCATAACTATTGGTCATAGAGAACTGAAATAGCTCAACGTGTGCAGAATAGCCACTTTCCCATCTGTTGGTAATACATTCTGTAGCTCTAAGTGGTGTGGATTTCAAATTACATGCATGGTGCTAATGACACATATATTTTGTACTTTAATTGACCTAAATGGTGCTGCAGAGGCTTTAAACACAAACACACACACACAATTGACCTAAATGCAACATCTCAAAAATAATTGGCACTATAAACCTGGAACTTGGCCCAAGATGTGCAAGCAAATGCCTGTGTTGGAAGCAATCCACTTTCCACTCTATTCTTCTCTATTGTATTAACCCACAGTCCCGCAATGATATGGGTGGAAGGGTGATTGGGGCTTTCCATCTTGTATTTATGCACTTGGTAGTCTAATTAGGACAGGAGGAGGACACGGCAATGAGGTGAAGAATAATTAAAACCACCATCCAACATAGGCCCAAGTGCGCGGCGAAAGCTGGATTGAAGTCCTGGACGCAACTTGGCAACACAGTACACTCACAGAGCTAACCCTCCCCCGACGAATGAGATACCGTAGAACGGGGTAAAGTTGGCAATTCGGGGTAAAGTTGTCATGCTATTTTGACCTACTTAATGGAAGAAATGCAAACTTTCCTCACTGTCACAGGTATCTTTGGCAAAGTTGCCATGCATGTCAGTGAAGAAAAGTTGGCATTTCTGCCATTAAGTGGGTCAAAATAGCATGCCAACTTTACCCCGGATTGCCAACTTTACCCCGTTTTACGGTATAAGGTAAAGTTCATGCACTCACCTTTACATATTCATCTGTCACTTGCATCAAAAACATGCAAGTGCCAGTTTGACGTTGTCACATCTATACTAGGCTTATATAATTCTCAACAGGATGTGCAAAATATTTTGTTCGAGCAGGAAGTTTGACAAAATTATATATAATAAGGGACCCTGGCATAATGTTATTGGCATAATATCATTGGCATAATTACTAAACGTAACCTAATTAGCAGGGGCATAGTTTTTTAGCAGCACAGCTGCTCTTACCCCAAGAATTTCATGCAATCTTGTTAGCACTCTGGAGGTCATTATCTTTCACCAATCTCATTCAAATTTACTCTACATTCTCTGAAGGTTTTTAACTTTCGACCAGTCACTTTTGATGCCCTTCTGTGATGGCAAAAATTATAAAGAAACTAAAATGGACTGACTTCTATGGGTCAAAGGTCAACCATGTCTTCTTCTTCTCCTTAATACATCCACGATGGGTGTGCCTGTGTTGGAACCATGCACTGTCTGTGCTGCTTAAAGTGCTTGCACGTTATTTTTCATGTTTGTGAGGGTGGATGACCTCAGCATATGGGAGTGACCCAACAGGCCCAACGCCATGCAATGGGGGGTCGCAAAATGCTAAATGGCCCTAAAGTTAATTAATTTTACTTTATCTGAGGTGAATGTGAACTTGTTTTAATTATACATAGACCTAACGCTCATTTGATACACTGCCAACACCAGCAAAATATAAATAATATAAATAATGATTCTCCACAAAAATTCAGGGGGGGGGATAATTATATGATCATCCACCCTATGTTCATCCTAGGGGGGGGCATGCATCCCCCCTTTCCCCCCCCCTCCTGCTCAGAATCTACGCACCTGCTAATGAGTGGTTGGTGTCGTTAGTTTGACAATGATCACGCCTAATTTGCCAAATTAATACCTTTAATTAGCAAAACAGGATAAAATGTTCAATATCAACTTTATTCTCAACTTAATGAATTTATCATTACTCTATATATATATATATTTATATATTATTACATGGTTTGTTTTGTATTGACCCGAGTTTTCTCCCTTCCGGTCAAGTATGGCTGGCAGGGAGAATACGAGGATTAATTCAAAACAATCCATATAATAATGTTTTTATTCCGTGACAGGTCTGTTTTCTTACAACAAGCCGAAATATCAGTAGTAATATTGGTATCATTCTCATTCAGGCTAAATTAATAACTCTTAGCCAACATGTAATTTGTGAATTAACACAAGAGGGCTCTGGGAGTAACGTCATCTGAGGGAAATACCAAAGTCTTTTGAGGGATCGACAATAACTTGTATTTCCCTGAAATGACGTTGTTATTTGCCTGGGCATGTTTAGTGTTATTGGGGACGATACACGGCTGGTCATTGAATAGATACTAGAATTACCTATTGTAAAAGGCAGGACTTTAATATTCAGTGTTTAAGCAATGAGCCCGAGGTTCTTGATGGTATATAAAAAGAACATACAGCCGAATAATTGTGTTAAGGGTTCAACAGAATTGAAAGGTTCAATACTGGAGGAAAGGCCCTATAATTGAACTCTATGCGCAAAATTTGAGAAAGGGGTTCCATTGTCTGAGTTCAGTGCAGCTGGATTATTTAAGTGTTATACATGTTTTTGTTTGCTGTAGGAACCTTTTTAAAAGTTGAATAATGAACCTTTTAGGGTTCCTTAGCTATACCAGCTTATAGAACCCATTATAAAACCTTTTTGTTAAGAGTGTGGGCCTGAACTGTCAGCTGATGAACATGAAATATTTCTAGTCAGGAAATCAATTAAATTTTGTGCATTCTGTTTTAGTGCATATCATTGCACAATATCTCTATTTGCTGGTTTCAAGAAATTTCCATATATTAACTGCTTATCAGCATGGGGTAAGATGAACAACATGCAACTAAATTCCCTAAGTTAATTTCCCTTTTAGTGATTGAAACTGCGTTATAGTCAAAGAAGAAAGATTTATCACTTTTCTAACTGATCTCCTTTTATACAGTTTGAATGTATATCCATGTAAATGACATAAAAAGTGAATGGAAATAAATTCTATTTGTATCTGAATCTGAATCAATAGCCTTGCATTCTTGTAATTGAGCCTTCAAATTTCCTTTTCGTTGAATGTAGCAAAGAAATTATGTTCACTAAAAGCATCCACTTTTTACAGCGAAGAATGAACAATGGTAGTCAATATTTCAGTGTCTTGGAGGCATTGTCATGTGGTGCAGAAGTTGGATGCAATATTGCATGCACTTGAGATTGATGGACAGAATACAATGACTGGATGGTCTCACATAAAGCTAAAGAATGGACTATGCTGTTGTACACATTGATTGATCAAAAGTCTCAGGCAATTATTGTAAGAAGAGCATATTACATGTACGTACAAAAGTGCTTGTTGGCTGAAAAATTATGGTTCGAAAAATTGTTTTCCCCTAAGTCACCCTTTAGAAATTATGCTCTATCACATTATCTCAGATACAAAACAGACTATACGTCAGTATGAGTAGCCTACTCTAATTTACACTGACTCTGCAGACTGCAGCACCGTACTGCTGTAATCCTGATTGCTCTTCTCTTCCAGCAGCTCTTGAAACTAGAATCGCTAGCGATGATAATATGACCGGCCGGCAGTGCTGTACGCCTTTTGGTTGTGACGTGCAAGTGTGATTGTGGCAATCTGTATTAAAAAGATGAATAATGATTTTTTGTATTGAGAGCAGTTTATTTAGCACTGGTAATACACAAAGTTCACCAGTCGTCGGGTAAGCGACTTCCTCCCTGGCACCAAAGATTATGTACCCAAGATGTGACGCAAGTGGCTCAATGGGAATCGTCATACATTACGCCACCTGGGGAGTGGGTGCGAAATTAATAGTTAAGCTTGATGAGGAGTATATAATTTCTTCCTGCAGTTCTGCAGTTCCGTAGAAAAAAAAACTGCAGAATTCTGCAGTGTAAAAATAAATTGCAGAATTCTGCAGTTCTGCAAAAAGTGCAGAATTCTGCAGTTCTGCAAAAAAAAGTGCAGAATTCTGCAGTTTTAAAAAAAGGTGCAGAATTCTGCAGTTCTGCAAAAAAAGTGTTTTGATAGTCCTCTGTCACTGCAGCATTCCTGAAAAATTTCTGCAGCAAAATCTGTAATTGTTGGTTTTCTTGGGTGGCGGTTTGGGGGGTCGGGTGGAGGGGTTGGGGGGTTTTGGTAAACCCTCTTTCCTGGTTACTGGTTACCTCAGGCAGTGAGCCCCTGTAATGGGATACCGGTATCCCACTGGTACATACCATTCGGGTCCCCCCCCCAGGGAGCATATTTTTTTTCAAAATGAGGACAGTTGGATACCCTGTATAGGCTACAAGTTATACCATGGGTGGAGGCAGTATATCCCTGGTATCGTCACCCAAGATCCAGTATATTCCGAGAGCCAAAGGAAGTTTATTTTGATACAGCAGGTGGTAAAATGATATTTTTGTGAGCTGACTGATCGCCGAAAAAAGTGCCGTATGGCAAAAAGAAACAACGACGGACAAAGACTGACAACTGTAGTAAATAGACCTGGTTGCAGGGTACCCACCACTTTTTCAGAGTGAAATTTGGGTGAGAATTGACCGAACAGAATGGCAAAACGTCCATAGCAGTTTATTTTGAAGCAGCATCTTGTAAAATGACATTTTTGCGGGCTGACTGATCACCGAAAAACGTGTCGTACGAGAGAAAAAAAACAACGATGGACAAACACTGTCAACTTCAGTCAATAGACCTGGTTGCAGGGTACGTACCACTTTTTTCAGAGTGAAATTTGGTTGAGAATTGGCCGAGCAGAGTGGTAGAATGATGACCAATCCACAAGAAAACAAATCCTGAAGTGTTGCTTCCCACAAGGGGTAGAGTAAACTAGCCCCAGAAACGTGGCTCTCTTCTTTATTGGAGAATTGCAGAATTCTGCAGATTCCTCCTAAACTGCAGAATTTATTGCAGAATTATGCAATTCTGCAGTTTCCTCCCAAACTGTAGAATTTATTGCAGAATTCTGCAGTTTCACTCCCAAACTGCAGAATTTATTGCAGAATATGCAGGCGCAGGATGAAATTTAAATGTACTGTGGCAGCGTGTCACTGTTCATTGCTGTGGATTAAAGCACAGACCGTATGTAAGAGAGGGGTGAGGGTGGTGGATAATTGCAGCATGCTGATTTTTAAATACTTTCCATCAAGTGTTTTTCTTTTTTAGCCAAAAAAATAAGACAGGTTCATGACCTTTTAATATAGTGCAACAAAATGTAGCAGTTTATTGCGATATTTCCAGACATATTAAAGATCATGGTTCATGGAGCTAAATGTATAGCAACAGTATTCCTGGACATCAACAAAGTGTCTGGTTTCGTCACCTTTCATGAGAAATTATAAAATCATTACTTGCTAATCAATTAATTTGGATAAAATTTACCTGAACATTAGAATCATCTCTCAAATAATTTTAAAGATATTTCTGATATTTCTAATTTTAAAGTTTCTCTTAAAACCTATGTTTTTACTCTGTAACTAGTCATTTACATGTTTACTTGCATATGTATATCTATTTATTTATGTTTTTATCATTGTACATACTCTCAGGGCTAATTGTAAAACAGCTCTGCTGTATTTTTACCCTGTCTAAATATATTGAATAAATAAATAAATAAAATCTCTGCTTCTATGTGTCGTAGAAACATGGAGTTTTTTGCTGGTTAAACAATTTGTTTCACAGGAGCATATTACTCTGTTGCTGGTTGTCTTTTTTTGCAAAAAAATGTCATTTCTATTTAACTAATCAAGCGAATGACTCTCAGAGAAGTCTTTTCTTTTTGTAAGCCTTGAAGGCTTCCTTGTATTCATACTTCATAGTATGAAAATCAAAGCTTCAAATTGTTCCCCACTCATAAGTAATACATTCGGCCTAACTTAAATCACAATGATCTGGAAAAGCGTAGATGTGCAATTTTACATTAATTTTATTTATTTGAATATCAGAATATTGTTTCACAGGTAAATTTGATCTCATAAGTTTATGCTATAATGTCAGGTCAAATGACATCTAGCTGTGATTTCCTATGTGATATATCATTTATTTAATCTCAAAATGTTTGCAGTAGATGATCCTGCGGGCTTGACTACCTATTAATCCATTAAATGGTTCTTACATAATCACTGCCCACCCTGCCCTCCCTTTTGAAGTCCAGCAAGGATGTACAGGCCCCCCCCCCTCAGGAACCACGGCCAAATTAGGTAATTCTTTCTGGGGTGGCTTATGCGGCAGAATACCATAGCCGAAGGTGCCTCCCTGCCCCCCCCCCCTTGAGGTGAAGCAAATGACCTTTGCAACACCTTAAAGTTCACTTGAAAGAAATATTTATACAGTGCTGTCACTAGACACTGTTTTTTTTCTGGGACATGTTAATAGGCCTAGGGATAAATTATGTTAGAAGATTTTTAATGTCACTGTGACATAAAAAAATGTATAACATAATTTATCCATAGTCACTTTCCCAAATAGAATACATGTCCAAGAAGAAAATGTCCATTCAGTCTCAACTGGCCATAAATATGAATTCGTCCGTAAAAGAAAAAAGGAAAAAATAGGCCTAATAAATAGACTTGAAGGAAAGAAATAGATTTATTAAAGAATATTTAACTAAATAAATTACAAGCAGCCTACTTTCTTTTCTGGCATAAAATTAAATATTGAAATTAACAGCATTTATAAGAAATTAATAAAAGATAGATCTGTACAGTATTGTTCTAATTTCTGATCCTGCACACTGCAGTCAGCCCTGACTCGGCTGCCAGGCTGCCAGCGGATCTGTTTTCGCGCCACACAGGGCTGCTGCAGCCTGCACTTGACAAGCGCTGGTTGTGAATGTGCCTTTGGAAACACGAAGAGATCACGAAAAAGAATAAGGTGGGGGTTCTGACTATAAAATGGTGAATGTGAGAACTATATTAAAGACTGCCAGACGTCACTAGGTCTTGTAAGGCGCGAGTAAAGGGTGTAAAGTTACGTCTATACAGCAACAATCATGGCTGTGCATTGAGTGCAACTTGTTCTATTCTGCCGCAAAAATGTGCGTTGAATGGTACAATCTGTGCCAATTGCAAAATGACCGGCGGCCCCCTGGCGGCCGGTCATAATAATAATGCTGGAACTGAAACTCAGACAGTTTTTTGCATAAAGTTGTGAGTCAATGTAAACAAAATACTTCCATTTATGAAATCAATTAAAGTTTTGTGTACTCAATCCTGGCACATGTACACATTATTTGCTGATCTGCTTTGAGGAAAGATCCCATAAAATTGGATATTATCGTGGGATAAGAACTAAACCTCATTATTTCACTGTGCAAATCGACAGATGTGAAGTTGGCCCAGTTGCTGATAAAAACTTTAATGCTTCAAAATTTCATTACTCAAGGCTAATCAAGGCAAGAAGTGATTGATAAACTTTCATAATGCACTTTAAATTGCCAGATTTTTCATAATAATTTTAATCCAATTTAAAAATAGTGCTGTTTGAGAAACAATATCATGGCAATTTGCACATAACAGAAGGCACAAGATTATTCCACACTAAACTATCTGCTTTGACTTACCCTTCAGTACCCCATATCTGTTTCTACACACTATACTAGGAACACTTGTCCTCCGGGATCAATACTCATCGACTCATGACATGTTTGATCAACAAAGCCATGTATATACTTTTCACTATTCGGCATGTTCACGAATTCGTGGAGGTGTAAAAACGAGCATGTACGAATTTTTGGACATGGAAAAACGAGCATAGCTGCTCGTGCAAATAAAATTCCTCATGCTGTCTGGAGGGCTTCCTGATTGTCCTGTCCCATGTTTTTACCCTTCCTGAAGTGTTCTGCACCCTGTCGGCAGACAGAATGTAGAAGGTCTCAGGAATGGAGCGTCTGATGCTAAAGATATGCTGAAATTGCCAAATTCGCTTCCCAGACCCTTCCCGGTCTTGTCCTGGCCAAGTGGACGCCTGGTCTTACAGGTGCCAAAACTATATAAAGCTTTAGAGCCTGTACGAGTTCCGCATGGCACTGTTTTCTGAGAGTGCAGGCAGTTGGTAATCAGAAGAGTTGAAATTAATGCATGCCAAGTTTCATTGATGTTGCTTTACTCATCCATGGTTAGGCTCAGAACTTTTCAAACGTCCCTAGTATTTGATAAGAGAGGAAAAGAACAGTAAGGTAGTTCCGGCACAGACATCATGTTGCATGTTATTAGCATGTAAAATCATATAAACAATTATTTGGCAACATTCCCCAAATTTTTGCTGAGTTTATTGGAAATTCAATGTGAATTGATTAGGGGGAACCGGGGCACATTGGGACGCAGGGCTCTATGGGACGGTGGGGTTTTCTTGGTTTCTAGCAAGGTATAGGGGGAACGGGGACACAGTGAATCAGTAAAGTTTAGTTTTACCATATCTCAATGAGTTACAATTTCAGTCCCAAAATGAATAGCGTTGATGAAAGGTACAGATCTCCACTAGGCTACACATGCACTATGTTAAAACAAAAACACTGCTTTAGATCTCCGAGATATTGAGTAAAAAAGGTCAAGTGATTCACTGTGCCCCGCCAATAGATTCCGGGGGCACAGTGAATCGGTTCTATGTTGTTTTTAAAAATTAAATGCTTAATATATGTTTACAGCTACAGTATGATGACACAACATACCTAGGCATATTTCCTTGAAGGACAAAAAAAAAATTAATTTTAAGAAGTACAGCATTCAAGACATTTGTAGTCGCTGATGCGTAACCAAATTTTGGCTCAAAATCAGACTTTACCTCATAATGACAAAACAATGCATGCTTCATCAAATTTCTTTACAGATTCAAAGTAATCCTACAAATCTGACATTTCAGAAATACTGCTTATCAGCATCCCGTGAAATCCACTGATTCACTGTGGCAAGCGATTCACCTTGTCCCCGTTTCCCCTATGGTATGGCAGAGCATCATATCTTCCAATTTCACATCCTGATGCTTCTATCGTTTCATTGACAAATTACAGCCGCATGCAGAAGTATGGCGGGGAAAAGTTTGTTTTCCTACCGCTAAAGCAAATTCAGACGGGTTCAATTCAAACCATTCTGTGGAAAAACCATGAACAATTGAGTTTTTTCACTGCTTGTATGAAATTGACACATTGTAACGAATAGTTATGAATTGCTCACTGATGCCTGCGAAATTAGCATTTTGACGTAAAAGCCATATCGGGGCTCATTGGGACAGTGAACACAGGGCACAATGGGATGCACTTTATATGGCAGAATGTAAGTGTCCAAGTCAACTGAATGACCTGGGACAGCACACAATAGGTATTCAGGTCACAGTGAATAGAGGCATAACGTAGTGGATTACTATGCTCTTTGAACAAATTTATCGCAAAACATTGTGTGTCACTTACATAGATGACCACACCCAGGACAGTTCATGATAAATTTTCAAAACTGTTTAAAGTTATTAACTATTGGCACTACAAGATGTTTATGCCCTGCATAATTATAGTCTTACACACTACTTATACGTAATATCTATTGCACATGGAGTGTTAAAATGACTTTTTAAAGAAAGAGTGTCCCAATGGGCCCTGCACGGGACTAGATTTTTGTCTCAGTCCCCCCCGTTCTTTCCAAATCTGCTCCCGCTCCCGTCCCGTTCTAAGCATTACAATGATAAAATTTTCCGAATTTTGACCCACTCCCGCCAAATTTTGTCAAGTTCAGTCCCGTTCCCGTCCCGTGCAGGGCCCTACAACTCACATTTTGCTGTATGGCTGCAAAAGGGTAGGTGCAGTCTAATTTATTATGCCTTGGATTTAAGCTCAACAGTATTGGTAATGCAAACTTATGAGTTGCTCAGTGCTTACGGCATTGAGCAAAAATTAGCAAATGTTAAAAGCGTCCCAATGTGCCCCGGTTCCCCCTACAATCAAACAGGCTGATATTGGTTACAATCAAACGGGCTCTAACCGTAGTACAGGGATTTGATAGATATTATCTATAATAGAAATTGCTTAATTAACTACACTTTTACCATTAGCTATAGGTTGTGTTCTGGAAATGGAAACTATTTGTCCAGGGTCCCTGATTAGTAAAACTTCCTGCTTGAAAAAAAAAAACCCAGAATAGTATGCAAGGCATCCTGTTGTGAATATATAAACATGTGGCCTAATACGACAACGACAAACACGGTGGTGGATGTTCTGTTCTTGGTAGGATACATGCATCTAAAAAGGTGAGTGAAATTAACTTTTAATGCCAGTGGTACATTGTAGTTAGACATACCACTGCACAATTTTAGGCTAAATTCTGACTATCATCACTGACAGCCCAATAGGACACGATTTTACGCCCTTATGAGTGTATTGCAATGGGTCCTAAAATTAAAAAGACACAAAAAAAAACCATTCTTCAGTGTGATGTGTTATGAGAGTTTACTTTGGAAGGGTGTACTCCTACCAAGGGGCGGATCCAGCTAGAAGGGTGACTGCAGGGGGGGGGGCACAAGAGCAAGGCCCGAAGGGCCGAAGTTCATATCTTGAACATTCTCAATATCTTTTCAGAGTTCTACATAATTACAAATCAACTTTTTTACAAAATGCTTTAAAGTGGTCACTTAGTTACTTTTAATCTAATGGCTTCAATCAATGTCAATGTTGGGCAAGAACAATCCCATCCATTGGGCTCAAGTGTTACGTGCATGTCAGATGCTCTAGTGGTAGAACTTGCAGTGTCTTCTTAATTTTTTTTTGCATATGCACAAGATTTCTTAGTATATCCATAATCTTTGGTATACTAGGCCTTCATCCATGTGTGAGTAGCTCTGTCTTCTACCGTTTGAAGACCTGTAGGTCTCTATTATATTCTTTTATCAGTCTGCATGTGTAGCGGACTTCTGTTTTCATTAAAGCCATTCATCATGAAACTGAAATTGTAGCCAACACTTTGGCATATATAGCAAAATTAAACTTTTCCGATTCACCGGATGGGCTCTGCTCCCCCTAATGAAAGTTTTTGACCAGTTTTTCCTGTTGTATTTTTCCAGATGGCAGACGCAAAATCACTGGAGGAGAAGGCCTTAACCAGGTACTTACTTAAAACAAGATACCTCCATTCGAATTCCCATGCACTTGTAAAAAAAAACTTTGGAGAAGATAGATAGATACAGTACAAGCCAAAATAAAGAAAGAAAAATAAATATAGAGATGGTAACTGCAGCCCTCTAAGCGCAATTCTGGGTGCTCAGAAGGGTTGATTGATGAGATGGGAGAGAGAGCGGGAATACTTAACATGTGACACATTTGCCCTATGTGAGGAATCTTGTATCGCCAATGACAGACAAGGGGCCGCCAATTTAAACAAATCCTTTAAGAAAACTTGAATAATGTTTTTCCCATTTTTATTAAAGTTTACCAATTTGTAGTCCTGCATATTGTCATCGTGCCTGTGAATTTGTGGCTCGAATGCTTCATTTTTGTCTGTGCCAGCAGACCCCTCTTTTTGAAAATTTGAAGTTTTAACTTTCCGAACCAAAAATTTCCAGAAGGTGCTGAAACTCCACTGAAATTATTTCTAATGTCACGCAAGGAACCTAAACTCTGAAAATGTTAAAAAGTCCCCAATTGTCTCCTGAATAATATTATGAGAGAAAAACACAATTTTTCGCCGGTCTCAGGATGAAGCATGCCCTAGCTGGTGGCTCCCCCACTTGGTGAAATTGGTCATATCTATTAGAAAAGCCACAGATTTTTGATAACTAGGGTAGGCTCATTCAAAGACTGCTGACGCAGCCAGAAATAATGTCACTAAGCTACAAATTCACACATAATATCATAAGGTCGATATACAAGCCCATAATTCAGCCAACTTTCATAAATATCTGAGAAGGAATATTCGAGATATTAACACTCCCAAAACAGATTGGTTGAATATACCAATATATTGGTTGAAAATAACCAATCTTATATGTTGAAATGTGACCAACCAATTGATTGGATGCAGTCAATCAATCAAGATTGGCTTTGCTACCAACCGATTTAAATTGGTTAATCTGGCTAACTATCATTTCAACACATGAGATTGGTTAATTAAATCTCAATTATTGGCAGCATGAAAGAAACTTATTGGTTGATAAGGAATGAGATTACAGTTAGTCAACCTCATTGTCCATCCCTCGATAAAACTCATCTGACAGCTGTTGCATGTATCTCATTGCCATGGTCCATGACCGGCCTGATTAGACTATCTAGTGCAAAAATGCAGGATGTAAAGCCATTGAACCCACTTTACAATTAAAACCCCACACTCCGATTAAGAACCCACATGCTCACACCTGCCAAATGGCTATTCATAAATAAGGTATTATTTGACTCATCAGGTGTTGCATTTGGGGGGAAAGGGGTCATATTTTTATTTTTGAGGGAAGGGGGGGCGGTTGTTTGATTTGTTTTTCTTGAGATCTGAAATGAGAAAAAAAGATGAATAGTGACAGTAAAAGAAGTTTATTATTGAGAATAATAAAGAAATGCGGGGGACATAGAGAAAGTTGAGCTATCCACCCAGAAGGCACTGGAGACTGCTAAAAAAAATTCGTAGACTTTTCCTCTTTGTTTTACCAAGCACTCTACACTACAGTCCATTTACAGACTACTAAGATTGTAAAATTTATACACTTACCTTGCATAGGAATATCACTGCAATGCTATATCAACTATGGGAAATTCCCAAGGCATCAAGAACAATTGTACGTGATTGACAGTTAAATTTCTTGGTCAGAATAGTGTTGCTATGAAAATTTTAGTCTATCTAATCTTTCACATTTTAAAAGCTAGGGTAGTGTAGTGGTTAAGGTTCCTGCCTGAGCTGGGGAACACTGTTCGTGCGCAGGGGGGAGGAAAAAGGAAAAGAGGGGGGAGGAGAAAGGGGGGAGGAGAAAGGGGGGAGAGGAAAAGGGGGGAGAAAGGGGGAGAAGAGGAGAGAAAGAGGAAAAAAAAGAAAAAACTAAGAGAAAACCTTACTTGGCAAGCCATGGATTCTTGTTGAGCTATTTTTTTATTTGAGCCAATTCTCAGGTTTTGAAAAACAAATATTCACATGGGTATTTTTGCACAATTATACAGGGCTTTTTTAAATTTTGTTAAAATACTTTATGATCATTAGTAGTTTGATTTATAAAATGTAATTCCCATCAAAATTGCTCAGAAATGAAGTTGAGCCAGCTTAACGGCATTCTAGCGCAAGCAAGAGTCTTCATTTGGGTAGTGCAAACTGCTTAAGCTCAGTACTTTTCTTCTTAGTAGAATATCACTTTGTATATCTTTTTTGCATTATGGGTTAATCAGGTGTATTTTCTACATCTTTAAAATGAGCCAAAATATGAAATAAAGGGATACGTAACCATGTCAGGCACTCTTAAAGTATTAATAACACACAGAACATCAACAAAATTGCAGTTGTTAACTGTAAACTCTGCATTCTGAATTAAGTCTTCCTGCAAAAGAACCAATTTGCTTCATATATAATATATAACCGCGGATCTTGTAAAAAAAAAACCCGATTCAGTGAATGCTCTCCAAAATGCAAGAGTTCACTATCTATAGACTCCTGTATAATACTTTTAAAACAGTGTCTGAAATTTGCTGGAAAAATATCTGAAAATACCAAAAAATCTTACTTCATTACCCAAAAAGCACAAATATTCTTCCAATTATTGCAAAATCATTTTGTGGTTTTTAAGCAAAATTTATAATTTCTCAAAAAATTTATGAAGATACGAGCAAAAATTGCAATAGTTTTTACTTATTTTCCGATTTTGTAAATATTTCTAGGATACTATGAGATATTTTTCCCTTCTTGGGACAAAATCTCGGTTATAATTGTTGGCAGATTTCTTTTTTACTTCAATTCCTGGAAATGATATTGCACAAGAGAAGCTTCAAAATGTTATGCAATAGAAGACGTATATATATATATATATAAACTTTTATTAGACAACGAAATATCATAAAGATACATGTGTCATATATAATATCACATGAAGCTTTTTTAAAAAGGCATACACAAAAATGTTTGAATTTGAATTTTTTTATTTGCAAATTCAAATTTTCTGATGACCCAGACTCCTAAAAGACAAATAAAACGTCTCAGTTTTTTTACAGATTCTACAGTAGTAACTTATTAATGATTATGGAAATATGTAAAAGCAAAGTCATTCTTTAATTGAATGTACTTGTGAGCCCCCTTCCCGTGCAGGCCTACTCAGAATGCTCAATAGTACCTTTTTTGCAGTTCTCCACGAACTATTTTTTTACCTCCACCTCCCCCCACTCCCAGTGGCGGATCCAGACAGGGTAGTCTAGGGGAGGTCATTTCTGCATAAGTGAGCCTGCACAGGAGTTCAAGGGCCTGCACAGGCTAGAGTAGCCTGCTAAATCAGTTGCGAGCGTGAGCGAGCAGGCTACAACATTTCAGAATTGGTGCTCTATTTCACGTCCTCGCTTACATGGAGTTTTTAAACAGCCAGCACAGTGCTGCTGGTTTCTGCTGGGCGCGGACCTGAAAGGCAGCAGCGCGGACTTTAGGGGCAGCACTCCCAGTGTCCCAGATCCCAATTTGATATCCATTTCGACTTGAATTTCGTCAGTCTGCAGCCTCGCTCGCTCGCCTGCTTTACAGCAGACTGTGTTCAGTCAGGGGCCTGCATTGCTCCATAATTTCTTCAAAATGTTATTCCATGTCAGTGGTCTGGAGGGGGGCGGGCCCCTAGGCCCCCCCCCGGATCCACCACTGCCCCCCCCTCCTTCAAAATATCCTGGATCCACCCTGTTGAGTGACCCACTTATTGTGGTAAAAATAACAAAGGTCGTCACACTGCACCTATTTGGCCCATTTTGAGCATGTTATTCGTGTTTTTAATTTTAAATGACTATGAAGTATTTACTTCATCTCTGGCTTTACATTCACCTTGTTGTCTGAAAATCCCGATTTTATTCCTTTGACCTGATTTTTTACAAGTTTTAGTTTAAAGCAACTATTTTACATGCTGCACAAAGCTTGCAGAGTGTTGATTTTATTATTTATGATACTTGGCCCCCTAGTGTCAGCTTGTGTCACTAAGCTCCATCTGGTGTACAAAGTTGGTGTCTCTTCAGAAACAAATAGAACAACAAAATGAAGGATAAAGTATGCCTACTGCATGTAGAACAACCTTTCTTTATTTAAAACAGCTTTTCTATAATAATTAGTCACAGTGTGCCCCATAATAATAATCAATTCAATTATTAAAAACATTCATGCATGCTTTATTTTCGCACAATCTTCCCCCAGCAATCTTCCCCCAACATTCTCAAGATTGCTCAACATTTGTATCAACTTGTCAATATTTGTCAATATTTGTCAAGATAGTCTCAACTTTGTCTCATTATTCTCAATATTTCTCAAGATGGTCAACATTGGTCTCAAAATTCTCTCAACTTATTCATTATTATGTCAACAAATGGTGTCAATATCTTCCCCCCTCAAAATTAGGTGGAAACGTGGGGCGGACTAAGCTCAGGCGTGTAGTCCGCAGGCGCGGAACCTTCACCACTACACCACCCAGCTGCTTAGACAACACAGAATATGGGAATTATTTCCCTGTAATACTGGCATGAGATTGGCTGAAAGAGGTGTCAAATGGTATAAATGGTGTTAACAGAAGACCTTGGTTTAACAATGCATATTTTATGGCTTTATATGGATTAATTAATTTTAATTTTATATGTAATTCAAAAGTTTTGCCCAAGATTTAAATGCTCATATTTGCTGCAATGCATGTCAACCTTGTCACATTGCATTGCGGGTTAGCTCAAGCACGGTCTATGTTTTCACACAATCTGGACCTTGTTTATTCAACACATTAGGATATTAAAAATTAATCTCAATATTATGACAAACAGAAACTTTGCAATAAAATTATATAAAACTGAGTAAAACAGTTCTGTAATCCCCTCTAAGGAACCTCAACCAAGCCTAAGGATCCTTAGTTCTTAGTAGCCAGCTAGTAATATTGAACTGATTTGATTTTATTGCAGTGAAGAATGTCTCAAGAAGCTTTTAGAAAGAGACCAACCACGATTTTGGGATGATGATTGGGTCAGAGATGTTGAGGTTGCAGCCAAAGAATACATAAAGCATGGAAAACATCTGAAGCAAGCTAAGCTGTCAATTTGTACAGCATTGTACACAACCAACAATACGAAGAGCGTCGCCATCTGAGGAGCAAAATTTCCTACAAGTTTGTCAAATGCTTTGCGATAGTCAGTTTTGGAGATATCTAAAGAATGTGCCAATTTTGCAGATTGGATATTTTCTCACCAATTTTTCTAGACATGGAGAGAGGAATGATGTTTTGGTCAAACTTTTCAGCATGGTCATGTCTGCCTTTCTGCACAGCTATGAGTCAACGGATTTCAGTCAAATGAATCCTGCACTCATTGTCCCTTTCATTTGTCATTTTCCTGAAGTTTTGTGTGGCCTGCAAGAATTTCTGTTGTACATGCTGAAACACAAGATGGATGCAAGCTGTGTTTTAGAATGGTGGGAAAAGATTTTCATCACAATGAAGAATTTAGTATTTGGAAGCGCGTTGAGAAGGTTCATTCTGGAATCATTCCTGAGCGACCTCAAAATGCTGAGACGAGTCGATTTTGATCTGGATACTGTGAAAAAGGCACTTGATAGCTGCTTCCCTGGATCATTCCGAAAAATGGACAACATAACTCGCTTTTTCCTTCAAATGCTACTCGCTCAAGAAAATACAATACAACTGAATTATGAAGGTTACTACCCAGGGAGTTATGTGGATAAAAATATCTTTGAAATTTATCTCTTCTCTCGTTTGAAGAAGGCAGAGATTGGCTTGATGCTTGTGGCTCTGTTTGAAAGTAGTGATGTCATGTCTACAAAGGAAGGTTTAGTCAATTTTGACGTCAAGAAATTCGCAATGAAATTCACAGCACCTGAAATATGGAAACAATGTGAAAATGCCGCAATAAAATGGAGCATCCAGGATATGGTAGACAGCGTCACCATTGATGAAAAAAGTCTTAATCTCATCTGGCATATCCAAAATACTTTGGATAGAGAGGGTATACAAAGCAAGAAGAGGGCTTTCATGACCATTGTTGATTTGGCCATCGATTGCAACAACGAAAGAAATGGTGATAATGGTCTAGATGACAAATACAAAGAAATCAGAAAAGAGCTTGAGAAACTTGAACAAGAGTTGTCCTCTAACTGGATGGGACGCAATTCCCTGCATCTATTGGCTCTTATATGCTACAAAGAAGAAGTTTTCAGTTCACTTGAGGCAGCATGCCCTGATCTGATCAAGTCTCTGATGGGCCATCGAGACGTACACGGGACTACACCTTATCTGCTTGCGTGTGCATGCAAGAATGATATTGCAAGGAAATTCCTACTGAGAAACGGTGCCACTCCAAGTGAGCGTGATTTTTTTGGCAACACTGATGAACAACTCTTGCAGCAGACGTACCTCTTCTGGGTGGAGAAGGAAATGACAAAGCCCTTCATCCCTCTAAGCCAATTAGACTACAGCCTACATGACCGAGAAGTTATTATCCAGTACGTCAAACAGCTTTTTGAAATGATGATCAAGGAAATTGTGAAGTCCCATCCAATGCTAGAAGCTACCATGGAGATAGTTGGAAGTGTCCGTGAACAAACCAAAGTAGCACAAATGGATGAATTTGATATTCAGATTCTCTTTCAAAAGTTGTCAAAGAGAGTCAGGAAATATGACTTTTCCGCAAGAGAATCTCATATAACATTTGATCATGCTCATGACTATTCAGGGCTCATGTCTGAGCAAGGCCGCTTAGATCTGATTGCCTTGATTGACATCATCAAAAAAAGCATGCAGGCGACTCTGACCAAGATTGACCCCTCTTGTATACTGCTGCGTGTTATCGATTTGGATGACCCCTGGCTGATGATCTATGAAGGGAACGGCAAGTCAAAAGGAATGCTGATATCATTTGATATTGTCCCTGTGATTGAAATTCCTGATGACATGCTGGAAGATGATATTCCTGAACAAGTCATGAGCCGCCAAAGTCAGATTCTCAAGGATCCAATCAGGAATCCCTTGAGAGTCTTTTTGAAGAGGAGCAAACTTGTTGAGGAATCATTTCGTTCTACATGTGCGAGGAGTGAGCGTGACATCATTGATTGCCTCCCTGTGGAAGCGCGGCTCGGAGTGGTTATGATCAAATCTCTCCTTAGACAGCAACGTGACTGTGCTATTTCATCATACATGGTCAAGACGGCACTCTTTCATTCTCTTGATGAAAAAATTAAAAATGGGGAGATAACGAAGTTGGAAAAACCAGAGAATTCAGAGCAATGGATCACCAATTCAACAGCAAAGGAATATTACAATGAAGGAAGAAAATGGGCTGTTGATATACTAACTCATATCACAACAGCAAAGTGTGCTTTCCTGGATTATGGGGAAACTTCAGGAATTGAAGACGCGGCTGCCTGCGTTGATGGTATCATCAAGTTAGTGGATGATTGACAGTCACTATCAGTGAGCTAAAACTGAACATTGCAGTTATTACTGACATTGCTTGAAGCTATTCCTGTATTGAACGATTGTCTTGTCTTTGATTCCTGTTTTGCATTTTTATTTCTTACCGAGTATATAATAAAAGAATATCTCTAAGTTGTAAAGTTATTTTGTAATCATTTTTCAACCCTGAGTAGGGAAAATGAGGGCACATTGAATCACAGTACACAGTGAATCAATAAACTTCCTAAATGTAGGATGCTGGGTAGAAAAATTTCCATATATTCTCATTTGTTTACAGATGATTTCATATTTGTAGATTTAAATCAAATGACAAAAAAATTTGCAAAATTTTTGATCTGACATTGGAAAATCCTGCTCGGTGATTGGTCAAGCTGCACATAGCATACATGTCACTTTTTTAGTTGGTTTCAAGCAAGTGCTGTTGGCTGGAAAAATGATGTCATAATTTCAACCAATAAACTGCCTTAAAGGCCAACTTGGTAGGGGGAACCAGGGCACATTGGGACTCTTTTTTATTTTTTATTATTTAGAACATATTTTATATGGGTAACATGTGTCAGTTAAAAACTGTTTTTCAAGTGGCCCATTTACAAAGTGAACGATAAAATCAACAAGCATCAATTTAAAAGGTAAAATCAAGTAAAATAAAGTTTGACTTTACATTCAAAATCAACAACATCATCACATTCTTTAATACTCTGTGGCAATGTGTTCCAAATTACTGATGCCCTATAAATAAAAGATTTCTTATACATTTGTGTTTGACACTCCAGAATAACAACATTTAACCCTTTCCAGACTGTGGAGAAAATTGCAAATTTGGGGTTTCTAACCCTTAAACCTAAATTTTCTCAATGAAGACTTGTGAATTCACATAGATAACCATATATCAATATAAAGCTGGGATGGTGAGCTATGCAATGACATGATAGAGAAGACACCTGAGCACATATGAAAAGCGCACCTGCCTTAATTAAGGGTGAGATGATTAAAAAAGATCAAAGGCAGTTAAGCATGTTTCTTACAATAACGCCTATAACATGAAAAATAAGCAAGACTTTGGATGCACTCCAGCACCGAAATATCACTAAATATGTTTGCAACAAATTAGATATAATTCCATTTGGTTATAAAGCTCAGGTAAGTACAGGTAAGTCAATTATAATTACCTGTGGACCATTTGGCTAGCGGCCGAAAATCAGACTAAGTTCTCAGGCTGACAGAAATTCATTGCATAGACCATTATTTCACTGGTAGGTGCCAGATTTTGATAATACTTGGTGATCTTACACTCTTGATCAAAATGCTGGAATAATTCGGATTTTGAGGGTGTCAGGATTTCAAATGTCTAAAATTGGTGTTTGCAAGCGTGGAATTTCAAAGATTTTGTCCTCAGACATTAAATTTATGTTTAAATGATATTATAAACCATTTTTAGTAGCTGAGAATTATTTGAAATTTTTTTTGGGTGACATGGAAAAATTGATCATTATTAGTAAAAAATCATCAAAAATCGCATCATGGCTAAACAACACAGACAAAAAAATTCTACATATGCAAAAAATTCCAACTTAATCTTGATGTGTACAACCAAAAAACATAACAATATCCTGTTGAATGACACATGCATTGACCTCAGCCTTCACTTGACTTGACATGGATTCCGTCAACCCGTTTTTTGCTTCTTTTTGACCGATACAGCCATTCTTCAGTGAAAGTCACTTGCACTTGGTCCAGATCAGTTGCCTGAACCTCCATCTTGTATGCAGAATGGTCAAAGATATCCCTATAATGTTATTTAGGTTCCTATCGGGTGAAGTCGCCAATAACGGCAAATTCTCAATTTTCTCCATTTTCAAGGTTTAGACGGAATTGTGGTGCCCTACATGCTTGATCATTGCCATAAATGAATGAAATGTTTCAACTGAAGTGTTCACTACACTGAGGTACCATTTTCTCTTTCAACAAGTGCACACTCTTGACAAAAATGGTGGAGTATTTTGAGAATTTTTCGAGTAAATTCCATCTCAGTCAATATATTCTGGTACATGCTTCACACACCTTATGGAGAGATTTTTGTGTGATGGGAAGGTGGCCAGATACTGTCCAAATACTGCCTCATAGCCACAAGGGCTCAGGGTAGCAGCTCAGTGCATGTTTTGGGCGTCATCCATTATGACGGAAATTTGCGTCTGGTGGTGCGGAATAGAAACGTCCTGGCTGTCTACTATCTGAGTTTATTGACAGAGGGAATGGTACCTCAGTGTAGTGAACACTTCAGTTGAAACATGGTATTGATTTATGAAACTGCTGAAGCCTGTAGGGCACCAAAAATCATACAAAACCTTGAAAATTGAGAATATTGAGAATTATCAGTTATAGGCAATTTCACCCGATATGAACCTAGATAATACTATAGGGACATCTTTGACCATTCTGCATGCAAGAAGGAGGTTCAGCCAACTGATCTGACTCATCTGAAACTGATTTTCACTGAAGAATGGCCATATCTGTCAAAAAGAAGCCAAAAACAGGTTGGCGGAATCCATATCAAGTCAAGTGAAGGCTGAGGTCAATGTATATGGCATTCAGCATGATATTGTCATGTTTTTTGGTTGTACACATCCAGATTAAGTTGGAATTCTTTGCATATGTTGAAATTTTGTGTGTGTGTTGTTGAGCCGTGATGCGATTTTAGATGATTTTTTATTAAAAATAATCAATTTTTTCCGGGTTACACATAGAAAGTTTCCAAATAATTCTCAGCCACTAAAAATGGTTTATAATATCATTTATGCATAAATCTAATGTCTGAGGAAAAAATCTTTGCAATTCCACATATTCATCCACCAATTTCAGAACTTAGAATTCCTGACACTTTGAAAATCCAAATTATTCCAGCATTTTGATCAAGAGTGTATACAGGTAAGGTTAGAGCATCCATTCTATCCATTCCTTAATTCACATATTTGAAAGAAACTTTGGTGTCACTGATATTTGTACTCCCCTGGCAGGTACTGCAGGAAATGTTCACTTTTACGTATATTTTGCAATTATCACTAAACAACACACCTGTAATTAGGCCAGTTAAAAAGGTAATGGGGTTCAGGTCAGATGTGCAGATGCTGTTACCTTACCTGTATAAGATCACCAAGAATGATCAAAATCTGGCAAATACTAGTTAAATAATGGTCCATGCAATGAATTGCTGTCAGCCAGAGAAATTAGTCCGATTTTTGGTCGCTAGTCAACTGGTCCTGAGGTAATTATAATTGATTTACCTGTACATACCTGAGCTTTGTAACTAAGGGAAACAATTTCTAAGTTATTCTAAACTTTTTTGACATACATTATTATTATATATGATACATACACACATGTTCAAAACAAAGTTTTAGTGTCATAAACTGATATTTATACTCTCCCTTTGGGTGTATTACCTCAAATGTTAGATTTTTGCTAATTTTGCTAAATATTGCCAATTAACATACCTGTAATTAAGCCAGGTAAATGGGTAACGGAGTTCAGGTGGGATGTATAGGTGCAGTAACCATACCTATATGTGATATTAATACTCCCCTAGAGTAGGTTATGGTAGGGAATGTTTGATTTTGTTCCTTAAATGCTCAAAAACGAAGCCTGAGGTTGTTTTGCTCTGAGATGACATGTTCAGGGAATTCCCCGGGATTCCCCTTTCCAGATCACACTTGGATTACCCGTTCTCACGGGATGAATTTTTGAGAAACAAAAATGGTGATGGGCTGAATGAAAAGCTTATTTCCTGATGCACATTCTGTGTGAATTTCATGTTAATATTTCCATTCTACGGTACAGTACAGGGCGCTAGAGATCATGGTCCAAATTTGGGCCACGATCCTGGGCACAGTCTGGAAAGGGTTAAAGTATTAGCTAGGGGAGTATTAATATCATGGGCATCACATGCCATTATCACAGAATTGACTGGATGTTGAGGTGCATTACCATGGGTACAATTATACATATGTATACTTAAAAAATAATTAATACGTTGTTGCATATTTTGCCATTTATGTTGTTTAACAATTTCGATTCCTCTGACGTTGACTATATCAAAACAAGCCTTGAGTAAACACAAACACAAGTTTATTAGTAAACATGGCCACAGCGCCTTTAATCAAATTAATGAGGCAAGTCAAGACACTCAAGACAAATCACATTCACACAAGAAAGGACATGAGACAACAATAGGCAGACAGATAAAACACACAGATAGACAACATAGATGTAAACATAGATTGTGACATTGAATGCTCTGGGTTGCCCAAAAGTTTGAGGCTACTGAAAACACCCGAGAGCATTATTTATAAATGTTTGAGTGAATGTGGTAAGGTGGGTAGAGTGGGTGCAACGGTGCAATGCGAGACCATGCTGCCCAGCTATGAAGAGTGGTGATGAACTAGATTAGGGGCGAGATGAGAGTAGGAAGCCGGATCGGGCCTCATGTACAACTTATAAGCATCAGAGCGCCACCTACCGAGTCTTTGAATCTGAGTCTCAGGCAGGCCAGCCTGGGCTGCCTGCGTGGTCGCCCCCGAGCGGAGCGAGTGTGTTGAATAAAGGGTCGGATTAAGTCCGATTCTAGAAGTCAATGATTTAATGGAGGCATTATAGGTAGGATAGTCCAGAGGGACTCCAGGGGCAATAGTAAATAAATAAGAAGAAGGGGTAGGATGTTGATGGAGATAAGACCTTAATGTGCTGGGAGCACATATTGGGTGACCCGAGCACCCAATATAAACTGAAAAACCCCTATGTGAAGTTTCAGAGGAAGCTACATGAAATAACATTCCATCAGATGAAGGGAATTTGACCGATGATCTAAGTGGGGCCCTACATGTACATTACTTTTACAATCCAATTTTCCCTATTTTATATCTTTTTTTCCTTTCTTCTTTCATGCACTTTCCTGCATTATTTCGTTCAGTCTTCCTTTTGCAACAGCACGTGAGATTACAGTCAAAGACTTTGATATAGAATTAGAGTGGACTGTGGCACTGTGAAAATGGCACTTTGTGTGTCATCATGCTGATGATTTGTCATGATCAAACCCAATACTTTCAATGTTAATTTGATTGAAGGAGACATATCCCACTTGTTGGTGACAGTCAAACGAAAGGATAATGCATCTGATTTTCACTCTAAAATCCGTTATGAGATGTCAAATGGCTTTCTCTTGATCAAGACTAATCAAACAACCTCTATGTTTTATCATGACTAATCAAACAGCCTCTATGTTTTCCATGTTGAAAGTAGAGAAGATGACTCTTCATCGGCTATCAAAGTGTTTGGCTATAGAATGTGACATGAAAACTCTTGCAATCAAACCTTCCTATCTTTCTGCAGTCTTTAATTTTTTTCTTTCTTATTTTAGTATATGTGCACATTGGTTTAGATGGTAGCTTCTTTCACCATGACCTGTGTCTAAGTCTCATGATCACTAGAAGCATCAACCATCTAATCTAATAGCTGAGCCGAGCTTTGCAACCAACCATGGAATAAATCTGCAACATTAGATAGAGATCTATGGCATTCAGCATTAAAGCCGAGGGGATGTTTTTGAATATACATAGATCACGGCCCAGATCGCAGCTTGAATCCAAATCAGCCTGTGTTGCCAACAAATCATTCACTACAAACCTCAGACTGGTACCTTGCTTTTCTACTACCATTTTACGTCATATCATTATGTTTGTAAATCTATATTGAGTATACCACAAAGGCCTAGGCCTACACGTATTTTTGTGATTTTTCCTTTACTTTTTTCCCTACCGATACCCAATTTAATTGTTATTCACGCATCAACAGTCGCGGAACCAGCAGGGGGTTGGGGGTTGCTGTGAAGTGACGGCATTGCTGACGATTCCTACATTATTGACTGCAATAGGCCTATACAGCAATGTAGCTGCCCTGTTTGCAATAAGAAAATTACCCAGAGTTAACATACAAATGACGGATTCTTTCTGATCTGGGAATCTGAATGGGAGTGAGTTTTCAAAGCGAGTTCCCCACTGGCTAAATAGTGGTCCTTTTGCAACATCTCAACTTGACGCACTTGATAATATTTTACCTTGTGATGTCATAAATGTGTCTTCAGTGTTGTCTGCATGTGTAACATGGGATCGGTGTGAATGATCAATGGAGCAAAAATCACATGAGGACATTTCAAGAATATCAGACGATTGACCTTAATTGCTGATTTTTTTCTGTTTCGCAATGAGAGAAGACCCACTTAAGGAGCTGTTGATTAATTTCTGATGAAAGTCCAAAAATGTCGGTTGAACTAAGAAGCCAAAGCAGCCTGCCTATTGCTCTAAATTAACCTGAGAGCATGTAAAATCCGCTGGCTTCTGGGGGCCTTAAGCATAACCCAGACCCTCTAGTCGAACCTGCTTCAGCCCTTTGGGCTTTGCATCTTTCAGCAATCCCTTCCTAGAACTCTGAACCCATTCTCAAATTCCTGCATCTTCCCCCGGATCAATTTAAAAAGGTTGACACGAAAATGAAGAAACCTCATACTCAAAAACAGACATTTCTTTTATTTCACTGTCTCAAGTTTGCCAATAAAAAAGGAAAACGGGATGGGATGACAAGAAAAGTAATAGATGTAGATGTAGGAGGAGAAATTGATATAATTCGACTTGAATCTGACATGCAAATAATGCCGTGTCATTCTCCTATAGCTCTTGGTTGCAACCATGAGCTGTAGGGTGTATAATGTTGGACAGCAGTTTCAATCTCCATATGCCTCATTGATGTGGCATCTTCCTGTCCAAATTAGCCTACCAAGAAATACGGAATGTAAATTAATGCGCCAGTCATCTATCTGCAGGTTGTATTCGTTTGGAAACTGAAGCAGCTTGCTTGCAACATGAATACATTTGTGACCTGCCTCACCTGAAAAGTGGACACCGTTGATAAGATGTTGGAATAATTTGGATGTTGATCAAATGTTGGAATAATTTGGATTTTCAAGGTGTCAGAACTTCAAAGTTAGAAAAATTTGATCGAATGTGTGGAATTGCAAAGACTTTTTCCTCGAACATTAGATTTATGTATAAATGATATCATAAACCATTTTTAGTTGCTAAGTATTATGGCCATTCTTCAGTGAAAGTCACTTGCACCTGATCCAGATCAGTTGGCTGAACCTAGAGCTCCGTCTTGTGTACAATATGGTGAATGATGTCCCTAAAATGTTACTTAGGTCAGGTGAAGTTGCCAATAACAGCAAATAGTCAAATATTCTCAATTTTCTCGGTTAAGATGGATTTCTGTTGCCCTACAAGCTTGATCATTGCCATGAATAAATCATATGCTTCATCTGAAGTATTCTCTACATTTCATTTCCCTCTTCCAACAAGCACACTCTCTTGACATGAATGCTGGAATACTTTGAGAATTCAGTGGCGTAACAAGGCGGTCTCGAGCGGGGGGCACCTGGGGGCACGCGATTCTCTGCGGGGGCACCCTCTATACCAACTGTATATTTTAGCCAGAGTTGGAAAGTTCATATGGGGGGGGGCACAGGTCCAATATGGGGGGGGGGCACAGGTCCAATATGAGGGGGCACGTGCCCCCCCCCCGTGCCCCCCCCCCCCGTGCCCCCCCCCCATAGGGACGCCACTGTGAGAATTTAGAAGTGATTAGAGTGATACAATCGTTTTGTTTCAAAGTCATTTGTAGTTTTTTAAATCAATATATTTGCTTCCCCCCCCCCGTTCCAAACCACTCCATGTGCGGTTTTGTCTGGAAGTACATCAAGCCCGCCTTTAAGGCCTTCATTTAAAATAGTGGGAGATTTTAACTGCACTAAAAAAAATTTTTTTTTAAATCCTGCTACTTCCTTTCTAAGGACCAATGCATGGCTTAATGGTTAAGGATGCTTGTCCACTGGCTCTGAGGATGTGTATTCAAATCCCGCCCTGGGAACTCACTTTCGTCCTAGCCCATGGTACATTAGAGGCAGGTTTTATCCAGTATACTCTATGCTTGGGCCGTGTCCTCTTCCTGTCCTGATTAGCCTACCAAGTGCATAAATACAGGATGTAAAGCCCCAATCATCCAAGTGCATAAATACATGATGTAAAGCCCCATGAGCTAATCATCCATCCATTCATGCTTCAAGGGCAATTGAAAGACCCTTGGACATCCCGGAATCAATAGGGCATGTGCCAGACTCCCAGTCTTATCATACGGCAGTCACACAAATTGAAGGTGCAGCTCCCCCAAAAAAAGATGGAAGTGGAGCTGCTCTGGCTAATCCAGGGTATATCAGCACAACAAAAAGCAAGCAGCAGATACCAGGAGATGAGGGGTTTTTCTGAGAGAGTAAAATAGCTCAAGATCCATTGCAATGCATAAAATTTGACCATTGTATTTTCCGTGTGGTCTTGTTCCAGACCATAGATTTTAAATTTTGCACGAATCTCATCCACAAAGTGCAAGGTTGATAATACATGCGGAAGGGTCTTCTGATCTTATGTACAGTTTGTTTCATTCTAGAACGCACGGTCATCAGAAATCTGGCAAAAACCGCACCAAAACATCAAAAATGTGACAGATAAAATTGCAAAATAGCTCATCTACCCATGAGTATGCGTATATCTTCTGTGCGACCTGAAGATGAGGAGCAAACGGACCAAACACCGGCTCGCATGTTGTGAGACAAACTAATGATCCTATTACAGTATAAGGTCAGCCAGTCCATGTCGAATGCTTTGGCAGTCTCGGTTGTTTAATTAATGTCTGGAAATGATGCAAATAACGGTTAAGATTTCAAATTGCATCCACTTGTCACAATGTCAGAAAACGATATAAAAAGGTAACCTTAAAATGACTGAAGAAACACATCTCACAAGACAGTTTAGAAAAGTCAGGAAAGTGACCGACGCAAGCAGGGTTAAAATTGCCATTTATTTCTAAGATCAGTAAGGAGTATCATCGATACAGCAACAAATCACTTCGGTAGCAAGCATTAACATTTAACAAGCACTAACATCACAACAAGCATTAACAGTCAAGCATTAACAAACAAGTCTGAACAATGCCCAGCATTATCCAGGGTCATTATCCAGGGTCCGGCTAGCACCATCCAGGGGTCCAGATTCCTCCAAAGTTAGAAGCGTCTCCAGCAGCAATAGGGATCTGCAGACTCAAGTCTGGGATCCTCTCTGTGGCTTTTCCTGCGTCCAGTTTAGCGATCATTGCCGCAACTCTGTCGGGGTCAGATGCTGCCAAGTTGTTCCTCTCCTCTGGGTCCTCTGTAAAACAAAAGTAAGCAAAAGTTTAGAATACTGCAAATTGTCAGAAAACAGTCATCACTTCAACTTGTCTATCACACACAAAAATGAATAAAAATTTCCCTCATTGCAAAGTAAGATTGTCAAAGATTGTCAAAAATTGTCAAAAATTGTGTTGTGAAGGTGCTGTGCTAGTTCAAGGTTTTCAAAAATCTTGCTTGCTGGGAAGAAATTCAAAAGATTGTCACAATATAGAACGTAACATTCTTCAGCAGTTTCAGTTACAGGAAGAGAGGGGAACATTTCATCATAACACCTTTAACACAGATTTCCAGAAATGTTTTAAAGACATGAAAGAATCAGATGCACTCCAGCGAGTGATACAAATCTTTGTGAGCAAGTCATTTAACATTCGGAATGCTTTTGAAAGGTAATTGGGTCATTATGCTGTCTGTCAAGAATAAACAATTAAAATGTAAAACGTATCTTGGCTTCCATTTTAATGAAACCTCTAGATATGAGGCTTTTTGAGTTTGCAAGTCTTTACTCACCAACGACATTGTAGAGCTGCACAACATCAGCCACGGATTTGATGTACCCAGCAATGGCTCCCCAGTCAAAGTTGTAGTTGCCCCTCTTGAAAGCCTCCATCTCCCTTCTGGACAGGGTGTTGTTTAGGTTCCGTCTCGACCTCATGATGTCCACCAGGTGGGTGAAGCCGAGGGATCCGTCACTTTCATATCCATCAAAGAGTCCCGGGAATCCTCGCAGAAGTTTGTAGTCACCCACACGGACGGCTTCAGCCCCAAGGAATTGTGGGAAGGTGGAATCAATCTGGAAAATGATCTCGTCCCTCGTGCTGGCACCTCCATTGAAGAGCAGTTCCGTCTGGTCAACTCCATCCACTCCAGAAATGTCCAGGCCCACGATGCTCAAGATGGTCGCATACCAGTCACTGATGTGCATCAATCTGAAACATGGAAAATGAACATTGAATTATGGACAGAAAAGAACAGAATCCATATTTCAACAATGGATTTCACTGAAATGACAATGTCAGGCCAAACAACATTGTAAAATTTGAAATTTGGAGTCAGCTCAAACGATTGAGCGAGATGGTTTCACAATTTGTTTGGCCTAACATAGACATAGATTATCTAATTCTTAACAAGCTTTCTGTTACAACTTTAAAAAAAACCAAAAAAAAAACCACAATGTTAACAGTTGGCTCATAGGAATTGAGCATCCATCTCAATCATTTAAGCTAACTCAATTCAAATTTTACAGTGAAATAGAAACACATTTATTGAAAATGGCCAAGTAAACTGAGACAGAATGGATGATTGGGGCCTACGTCCTGCATTTATGCACTTGCCAGGCTAATAAGGACAGGAGGAGGACACAGCAATGAGGCAAAGGAAGATTGAAACAGCCATCCAACATAGGCCTAGGTGACCTGCCAACATATTGATTCTAACTCAGGACCCAGCGAAAGGCAGTCCAGCACTCTACCACTAGACCAACCCTCCCGCCAAACTGAGACACGAATTTTAGTACTTGAAATCTCAATCAGCAGATCTGATTAGAGGTTTGAAATGAAGAAAATAAATCCATCTTATTACCCATTGTTAGTTCCAGGAGCATTGATGAGGGGAGAGTGGATGAACCCAGGCACCTTGATTCCAGCCTCGTAGAAAGTGGTCTTGGATCCTCGCAGCTTTCCATTAGATCCAGCATGGATTCTGCTCCGTTGTCAGATGTGAAGATGATAACGGTGTTGTCGTACATTCCCTTGGCTTTCAGTGCTTCAGTGACTTGCTTCAAAGTGTCATCAATGCCGGTCACCATGCCAAGGTATGTTGCCCTGTGGTTGTCCAATCCAGGGTACTGCGAAGTGTATTTGTCCGGTGCCTGGATGGGGGTGTGCACACTGGAGTGGGCGAAGTACATGTAGAGAGGTGTGTTTGGGTCATGCCCATTGATGACCTCAACTGCTCGCTCATTGAGAAGATCCTGCGGTAAAAAAACAAATTATGGAAGATTTTAAAAAATATTATATTTCATTAGGTATGTTTTGCAATTATTCTAGTTATGTAATGGTGAAGGACTATATTTAAAGTGAAAACTGATATTGGTACTGGTCAAAAATCAAAAATCACATGGAGAAGAGCTTGTAGCAAGACCAAGTTCAGGTTATTTCACAACCAATTTGATACCATTTGAGAATACAAAGTTATTTGATAGTCTTTACTATAGTGTATCAAATGTTTAACAAATGAAGCTTGAAAAGTCATTTCAAGTTATAATATAAAAATAGGAGAAATTCTAACCCCAGCGTATTGTCCATCCAAATCCTTCCTGGAAGTCTCGCCTCCACCAGCAACATTGTCCCACCAGTCATAGCCTCCTGCAACCATGTGGGTATAGTGGTCGATGTAGCCCTGGTAGAAGCCAAAGAATGTGTCAAAGCCGCGGTAGGTGGGGGTGCATTGTTTGTTGCAGAAACCAAGATGCCATCTGGAAAGTCAGAAAAGAAACCTAATGTTGGGCAAAAAGTTTTGAGACAAAAAGGCATTCCTGAATGAGAATTATCCGCTGAAAATATTGCCCGTTGCTAGCAATTTCAACCCTTAAGCATTCCAAGGGACACATAAACTACATGTATATGGGATGACAATTTGATATTATTACATTTTGATATAATTATATTAAGATGGCAAGATTGCATTTTACAGCTTTGTGATTGCTAGAAAAGAAACTTTAAAATTGTCCAGAACATTACCATTAAAAATAGGTCATTTATTCCTTGAACGAAAGAATATTTTGAAAGCTTTTTTTTTTGCTCAAACCAATTATACAGTATTATTCCTTTTATAAACAAGTGTCATTATTCCGAAAATCAAATGTTACCATTTCCTGCTTGCCTTTAGTGGTTTTTTGTCACAGTGTATTTTAAAAAAAGATTTCACTCACATCAAACAAAATTAGGGTGTCAATTCAATGTTTGTGACATACTAACCAAAAGGGCTCAAATTGGCACTAAAGCTTTATTTTTGAAAATTACAGCACTTTATATGCCGTTTCTCATAGAAAGGGAAAGAATTGTTATGGGTCGTGCTTTGAATGGAGATATATTATTCATGAAAAGTTAACATGACCAGGTGTTAGAAGTGCTAATGCTTTTTTTTCAAATCAAATATCAAACAGAGCACTGACTGACTTGGCACGATAACACTTTTATAAAAAAGGAATGATACTGTACAATAGGTTTCGGCCAAAAAAAAAAAGTCCTTGCAAAAATGGAGGACGTTTCTTTAGTACAGCGTAGTTATAATGTAGCCTCTGGTTTACAGATAATTTCATATTTGTAGACACTGAGACCAAAATTAGTGTGCTTTTTTAGATAGATAGGATAAGTGCAGCCCTCTAAGCCCAGTTCTGGGTGCTCACGAGGGTTGATTGATGAGATGGGAGAGAGAGCGAGAGTCCTCAACATGTTACACATTTACCCCATGTGAGGGATCTTTTACTTGCCCAGCATAGACACTGATACAAGGGGCCGCCAATTTAACGTCTCATCCGAAAGACATCCAGCTGGGATTTTGCTCATGAAGGTCCACTGAAAATTTTGGGTTCCCCACCCGGGGTTCGAACCCATGCAGGCAAAGGACTTCAGGGGAGCAGGCGGGCACTTAAGTCACTTGGCCACCCAGCTGCATTTTTCTCTCTATATACATGCCATTTTATTGGGAAAAGTGATGTCATAATTTTTTTTATAGAATACGTCCAAAAAAAAATCACATTCATGAAATCATCTGTAACAGAATAAAACATTTCTTTCAACTGTCCAGACACCAGCTACATTTATAAGAACAAATACGGAAGTACTCACTTTCCAAGGGCATGAGTCGCATATCCCGCTCCCTTCAGCTTCTCGGAGATGAAGGTCAAGTCCTGTGGGGCACATTCTGGGACAGTGTACGCAATGACGTCATGCTGCATTCCATTGTGCCATGCGTAGTTGCCGGTCATGACAGCACCTCGTGAAGGGGAGCACACTGGTTGGGCGTAGTAGTTGTCCAGGATGACCCCATTGGCGGCCAGGTCCATCATGTAAGGGGCTACTACCTCAGGGTTGGTCCATGGTACATCATTGCTTCCTGTGAAAAAGAAACATTCCACTTAGTTATAACATCGATAATGTTGACAACGTTAAACCAGAAGAAGGATTACTAGGTACCATTTTGGAGTCATTTGGGTCAGCTGCAATGCTGGTTTTAGAAATTACACATTTCACACTTTAGGATTTACACATTTAAAAGTGAAGGATAAAGCACAACTCATTTACAAGCTATATTCCCAATTTTAATGAAAGCCTTTCAAGTGAGGAGTAAAATATTGGTTATTTAAATTAGAATAAAAAAAGTCTTTACCTAAATCATCAATAAGGAAGAAGATGACGTGTGGGGTTCCCAGACTCCTTTTCTTTGCATTGTCGGTTCCTTCTGGGAATTCATCGGCAAACGATTCCGCGAAGTATTCTGTGGCTACGGAGTTGGCATATTCCTGTTGTTCAGGGGCTGGAAGGTAGTAAAGTGGACATATTCAAATTAAAGCAATTTCATAAGTGACAAATTGTATCTATATTGCAGGATTATTTTGAAAAAGCTTATGAAGATGAAGCAAATATCAATAAAATTACAGGTAGATCAATAATATTGCTTCGGAATAGTTTCAAATTCCGTTATGTGCAAAACTTTGTCATATATATGGGTGCTGCACATTTCAAAAACGGTATACATGTCCAAATTTGGCATCTCTTAGATTTTAATACAAACCCATCAGGTTGCGATATTTTATTAACACAATTAAGTTTCTCCCAACTTTTTTACATTGCTATCTGAATCCGACCAAATCCTGAAAAAAAAAAAGATCAAACCCAATACTATAACATACCCAACTTTATTTTTTTTTACTAATCATTTACTAACGGGAGGGCCCTGTGGAAGATAAGAGCATACTTAATTAGGTTTACCCTCAATAAATAAAGATTATCTATCTATAAAAAAAAGTGGCAAGTCGACTTACTCAGGCTGTCATAAGCAGGTCCGAACTGCCACTGTCGCTGGCCAAGAAGGTCGTTGAGGTAGTACTGGGTCTTGGACCTGGCAGCGTACTGGGCTTTCTTCTTGGTCTCCAGTTTCTCGTGTACCTTTTCCACTAATCTCTTGAGGGAATTCTCTTTCAAACGTTTCTTGGCGTTGTCCACGGATTCGTCAAATTCATCAGTAAACGCTTCCTCGGCGTAAGTAGCGGCCACTCCCGCAGCATAGGCTTGCTCTTCTGGGGCTGTTGATAAAAACAAAAAACGGTGAATTCCAATAAAAGGATTGTAGGATAGCCAGTTGCTTGTGATAATCGTATTAGTTTGACACGGATTCTGAGGGTGAAAATATGCATATCAACACTTATAAATTTTTGCATAATGATTTTTACAGTAGACGAATGCAGTCTGGTGAAAATGAGAACTGCATGCTGCTGCCACCTGGCACAAAAGTTGATTTCCTATACTACAACATTGCTGTCCCAAGAAATAGTTCCAATTTCATTGCACATTCACAAAATTTCTATTCAACATTGATGTATACCAGAGTCAGACTCGGCAATCACACATTCTCTAAGGAAGTAGACAAGGCCATCAGCACACTCAGAAACAGCCCCGGTGTCTTCCAGACAAAATTGTGTGTGTTCCTCTGGTTGAATGTATGTGGACGCTCGCAGGAGCTCGCGGAATAGCACACTAGTCACTAGGTGGCAACACAAGACAGCATATATGTTCTGATCTGTGGCATTGATGCAAATTTCTGCATTATGACTCAATCTTTGTGGCCAAGAACATTAAGCTCTATCCAAATATTACTAGAGAATTTAACATTATTGCTGAAAGAATTCTTAGTAGGAATGGTTACTTACATAAGCTCTGGAAATATTCCAAGAACTGCCATTGCTTCTTTTCTGGAAACAAAAAAGGAAAATGTTATTCAGATATGCTAAGTTTCCCCCATCCCCAATGCTAAGTTTCCCCCATCCCCAATGCTAAGTTTCCCATCCCCAATGCTAAGTTTCCCATCCCCAATGCTAAGTTTCCCATCCCCAATGCTAAGTTTCCCATCCCCAATGCTAAGTTTCCCATCCCCAATGCTAAGTTTCCCATCCCCAATGCTAAGTTTCCCATCCCCAATGCTAAGTTTCCCCCCATCCCCATGGCTAAATTTCCCCCCATCCCCAATGCTAAGTTTCCCAACATCAATGCTAAGTTTCCCAACATCAATGCTAAGTTTCCCAACATCAATGCTAAGTTTCCCAACATCAATGCTAAGTTTCCCAACATCAATGCTAAGTTTCCCATCCCAATGCTAAGTTTCCCATCCCAATGCTAAGTTTCCCATCCCAATGCTAAGTTTCCCATCCCAATGCTAAGTTAATTATTTTGTGAAATCCAAGCGTCTTAAACAGCATAAAATGATTCTGCTGAAAAAAAAGAAGCTCTTAAAGTGGCCAAGAACAGCGGAATTCAATTACATGCATCTTAAAGAAAACAAAAAGAAATTGTTGTTCAAAATTAAATCAAAAGGCAATTAATCTAGATAAGTTAGTTCATGTACTCCAAAATCATTGAACCAGTAACTGAGCATCACTGCAGTATTATCACTATTATGTCTTATAAAAAAAATCTACACAATTGGGGAAAAACTATGATCTTATGAAAAAAACAACTTACTAAACTGAATTGAGACGCTCAACAAAAAGGAAGAATAAAATATTTGAATCGTCAAAAACATACCTGAAGGCAATGAAGTTGCAGAGTAGACAAGCAAGGAAAGAAGCAGGAGAACTCTCATGTTGAGAAAGGTACAAGAACGAACAGGTGCCAAGGGATAACTGATGAATCTGATGAATTCCCTTTCATTTATTTCATCCGATTCACTTCATTGCTTCTCAGGTCCATCTTCTGCTCATGCTCACAACTCTACACCAATCACAGGTCGCCAAAGAAGAGTATCGACCAATCATGATGCAGATTAGCTTGAATGGTCAAGTCTACAGATTAACTTAAGATGACTTAAGTTGCCCCAACACGAAAACAAACTTAAAACCATTCTCAGATTGTTGGCCATTAATCTCCAGTTACCAAAACAAGCCAATTAATTGCCAATCAGGCATAGGTAGTAGACAGGATAATGAACTTAGAGAACAACACTTAAGGATCAAAAACAGTCTTAAGTTGAGGTATATTCATCGCAAACTAAATAGCATTAGTGAACTTTTGAAATTTTAAATACATTTTGAGATTCTGCACACTTTTGAGTTATTTTCTACTTTACTTTTTACACGACAACCCACAGGTAAGTATTCATAGATTGTAATATTGCAAATTATTATTTGTTTCTTTCTTTTCTTGCCCAATTTTGGATGAATATTTTCATGGTTATTTTGGTTCACTGGTTTAAGCTACCAAACACAAATTAATGAGATTTCTGTAATTTTTCATGCCCAAACCCTAGATCCCTATACGACATATTAAATAGTGCTCATCAATTCTATCACAAGATATATTTCTGTTGATAAATGTAAATGTGCAAATTTACCAGATAAAATTTCTGTTATTGTTCCATAACACTGCCCATCCTATCTCTCATTCCAGCTACAGTTACAACCAAATATATGGCCAATGATGTATCACATTGGCGTCAGTGTTGGTGTGGCTGGAGGGGCAAACCACACGACTTCTTGACCAAAGCATGGGTGTCATGTAGGGGAAAATTTGGCTTCAGCCCAATTTGCCTCCATTACTTTAAAATGAAACGTAGAAGGGTGTTAGATTCGAAGAAAAGTTGGGCCACAAGCACAGAATAATTGGCGAAAATCTATCTTGCTTCCTATGAGTCTATTTATCAAATTTGAAAAAATTATGTCGCCACGTGATGGCATGTTTTAAGGCAAGTGAATATATTGTCTATCTTTCCATAACAACTCTAAAAGTCAAGTATGGAGAAGCATAAATATGCTATTTTCTGAAAAGTTGACAACTTTGACAACAAGTTACCTAATTGTGGGCCTCTGGATTCAGACAGGGTAGTATCCAGACGAGTTAGTCTGGGCCAGGACAGGGAATGTTTTGCCATTCAAAGCTCCACAATGTCATACATTTTCTTCAGAATACTTTTCATGTCAGTGGTCAAGCCATCTATGATCCACCGCTGAAGCATGATCAACAGTGTCTTCATAGTACTAAGCTTTGGAGTCTTTTGAAAAACGACTCTTACTCCTTTGGTGTCCTGAAATACGACTGCACTCCCGACTCCACTTGTCGGCATCATTGCTCACAAATATTAAATTATAATATATATACCAATATACTTGGTTATGAGGGAGAAAAAGTAATTCTATAGAGTGTTTAAAGGATTTTGTACATGAATACATCTTTAGGAAGTTGTACATGTACGTACAATTTTGGATAAATTTTATATTTTTGTAACTGCGTTTTTTGTTAATTATAAATTAATTAGTTTTAGGTGTCAGGAGAATTTTATTCTGGACACCGACTCCACAAAAACCTCCTACTCCAGGACTCCAATTCCGACTCCACAGCCCTGGTATAGTATAATGATTATAATAGTTGATCTTCTACTTCTCAATATTTTCCAGTCTTCTGCTGTTCAACTGTAGGAAATTGTTAGATATCACAGATAGCAGTCGCTATCATATTGGCTATCACCCTGGCCAGTCCGGACATCATTTGTAGCCGACAGGGTCACTCATGGTTATAAAAGCACTAGTATAGTGTAACGATATAATATTTGATCTTCTACTTTATAATATTTCAATTCTTCAGTGGTTCAACTGTAGGAAATTAATGCGATATCAAAGATATCACGTGCTATCATATTGCCTATCACCCTAGCCATTTTGGACATCATTTGTACCTGCCTCGGTCACTCATGGTTATAAAATCACCATCACATTTCCTATCACAATCACATGAGACATTAGCAACCATGTCAGATTCTGGCTTGTCATAAAAGCAAGGATTTCCCCAACATTACTGACCCATTTTACTGCCCCCATGTCCCCCTCATGACTGCAAAGGGACAGGAGAGGAGGTAGGGAGTTATTCTAGGTGCATTTATGAGACCATTTGCATTGGGAGGTTATTTGGAAAACTGCAACCTTTTTTTCATTGGTTTCTGTAGATTTGCTGGGGGAAGTGACAAATCACTGGGATCTGATGATGATTATAAGGTCGGATTGGTATTGTGAGGGCGAGGAGTCAACTATGTTGTTTTTATTTAAATTTTATTATACAACATTAATTTTAATAGCGCCATATTCACAGAGACTTTGTGCTCTATTGCACTTTGGAATGTATTTATACAAGTCTCTTGTAAGTTGTGTTCAGGTTTTCACATATTTTGTCCAGTCTGGCCAGTCAATCAATCAAGTGGAGTCTGGTTGGAAGTGTTGCTGATCACATCTGACAGGAGGATGACCATTGCCTACACAAGTGGCCACCCTCCCTGGCTCCAGCCACAACCAACTCAATCCTTGAGTTCCAGGAGGAGGGTTTGAATCTGTTTACTCAAATGCTATTGGATGAAGGTTTGAACCTGTGTCCTCAAATGCCATTGGACGAAGGTTTGAACCTGTGTCCTCAAATGCCATTGGACGAAGGTTTGAACCTGTGTCCTCAAATGCCATTGAACGAAGGTTTGAACATGTGTCCTCAAATGCCATTGGACGAAGGTTTAAACCTGTGTCCTCAAATGCCATTGGATTTTAGTCAGGCGCCATAACTGTTAGGCTGTGGGAACTCATAATGTCATATAAAATGTCATATAAAATTACCAACAAACAATACCTTTGTTTGAGGCAAAAGAAAAATTATGTCATTAGGGGGCAAAAGTTTAGTTTCAAGGGGGCTTGGAGTTTTACTAGGAGGGTAATTATTTATTTCGTGGTAACGGCAGTGTAGTAATTATTTGCTTTGAGTGCGCTAAGTCGCCGAATATTCATTCCTAAATCAAGCATCTATAACTTTGTTAAGAAATAACCCTACCAGAAATTATTTATTTCAAGACTGGCCAAAAAGAATTTATTTATTTCACAAAAACTGAGCAAGAAATTATTTATGTTAAAAAAGCTCCAAGCCCCCCCCCCTTGACATCAAATGGTTGCCCCCTTACAAAATAAAAAAGATTGCACAACCCAATCTATAGGATTATACCATCAAACCTATAGCATTGCACAGCCAAATCAAGAGGATTCCAGAACTAAATCAAGCCGCGCAGTGGCGTCCCTATGGGGGGCGGCATGTGGCCCCCCCATATTGGACCTGTGCCCCCCAGGTGCCCCCCGCTCGAGACCCCCCATTTACGCCACTGAGATTCAAGCGCATTGTACAATTGAATAAAGTACACTGCGCACACTGTCTGGTAGAAACGCAAAAAAAAACTTTTCTAAAACATTAGAAGACGTTTCATGGTAAATGTAAACATTTTATTTCTCTGAAAGAGATGGAGATGGTTTTGAATTGAATTTGTACTCGACTTCTTTCCCCTTGAACAAACAGAGGGGGAGGGTTGGTCTAGTGGTAGCATGCTGGACTGCCAATCGCTGGGTCCAGGGTTCCAATCCAGCTCTTGCCGGGTCACCAGGACTTATGTTGGACGGCTGTTTCAATCATCCTTCGCCTCATTGCGGTGTCCTCCTCCTGTCCTAATTATCCTACCAAGTGCATAAATACAGGACGTAAAGCCCTAAACATCCATCCATCCATCCCCTTGACCAAACAAGTAAAGAGTCATTGATGGAATCAGTTGCAATATTTGCAAGAGATATTTACAAGAGATTGAATTTCCTACCAAACTTTGCCTTTACTAGCACTGTGTGTATTTGTGTGTCTCTTGCCAGACCAGGATATCTAATTAAATCAGCAGGGAAAGCAAACACAATTTGCACCTCAAAGGATTCCACTCGGTGGCTGGGAGGGACCAGAGTGGTGTCTTTAGCGCTTCTTAATGTTACTTGTGAAGCAAACCAACTAGTACTAGGTTTGGGCTCAATTTGAAATAACATTCTCCATTCACTTTCTGTTATATCCAAAGCTACCACCATTTTAGAGTTTTAAAACTAGCTCTAGCTTTAGGCCCACTATTGTTCATAATTTACATCAATGACCTTCATGTGTGTTCTAATATATCGAGAGCTATCAGCTATGCTGATGACACAACCTTATATATATCATTGACAACAAGCAATCTTGGAGAGGTTAACAACCAAATCAATAACGAGCTTTCCAAATTTTGTAAATGGCTTGATCTAAACAAACTATCATTGAACATCTCGAAAACTAAATATATGTTGTACTATCCATCCAACAAGAAGGTTGTTCACCCTTAAATAGAAATTAATGACCAAGCGATCGATTGTGCTCAGGAGTTTGATTTTCTAGGAATTTTACTTGACTCAAAACTGAAATGGCACTCTTAAGTAAAATATCTAAAAAAATTTCCTGTTGTAGAATCAGTTACAGAGGACAAATAACGAGGGTTTAGGCTACAGAAAAGCTGTTGATGGCCATCATAACATAGGTTTTCTGTAAGCACTTGTTTTTCATCTACTGTAAATACATGTGTGGTGTATATATACAATGTATATACTCTGGGCTGTTGTATATAAACAGTTCCATGTTATGCACTCCCATCAGCTTCAGTTTGGGCTGCTAAGAAGTATCTGGTTTGCGGAAACTTCCCATTTGCCTGTTATCATATCAAAATAAATGTAGTGAGCTGAATAAATGCTCTTTGTGAATATCAGACAGACACCACCAAGTATATGCTACTTTATAAGCAAATGATGTATCTGCTTCAAGGGCAGTTTGCATTCAAGCCACGATCTTAAATGCCATCATCAGCTGCCATTCTTGTATGGCAAGGGTGATTATTGATTTAAAAAATATTCATTATTAGGAAAAAGAACATTGTTTTTATGGTTTGAAGGACAATTTCTTGTAATTTTAAGGCTCATTATTGTAAGGGAGATGTAGCTGGTTTTACTGTAGGTTTCTATAGCAATCTTCTTTATTCTTGATATAACCAGTGTCTAAAAAAGTGATTATAGATTGATGAAACCAGTTGAAATATTTACAAGAGATCTGATGACCTTCCAAACTTTGCTTTTACTGGCACCGTGGGTTCTTGCCAGACCAGGATGTCTAATGAAATCAGCAGGGAAGGCAAACACAATTTGCACCTCAAAGGCTTCCACTTGGTAGCTGGGTAGGGCCAGGGCAGGAACCGAGTGGTGTCTTTGGTGCTTCTAAATGTTACTTGTGTCACAAATCAACTGGTATAGGTTGTGTTCATTTAGCAATAATTTGTATGCCCTCTCTGTAATTTCCATAGCAAATTCAGTTTCATACTTTCAAAGGCTCAAACTTGGCTCTTTGGAGGTTTCTGGGTTGCAGGATTTTGCCATGTAACTGATAATCATATCAGGGATTAAAAAACAACTTCTTCACTCTCATGACTCAAGTCAAAATATTGAATGTTTGACAATGTACTGGCAAAATATCCAACGCTTGGAAGCTCAATTTAGTCCAAATCACTCAAGCAATCATGTTCTTAATATAAATCATTCTATCACAATTTTAATGTGAATATTTTCAGACTTTTTTAAAGAGATTTCCTGACAGGCTGAGTTCCCCATTTGCAATAATAAATAGAATTCAGATTAGTTCTGAACGCAAGTATGGACTGATGGCACACAGAGGTGTTGGCTTTCAATACCTCATTTCCTTTTCTACACACTTGGGACACTTGCCATCCCGGATGAATACTCACAGACTCTTGACATGTTGGGTCAACACAGCAACACAGCAGATATTCATGGACCATGAATACATCCGGTGACATAGTGTGACAGCTTTTCCATAGAAGTTTGATGTTTCTAAAATCTGGAGACCTGTCATTCCTTCCTTGCTTACTTCCTGTTTTCCTTCCTTCCTTCCTGTTTTCCTGTTTTCCTGTTTTCCTGTTTTCCTTCCTTCCTTCCTTCCTCCCTTCCTTCCCTTCTTTCCTTCCTTCAATTCTTCCTTCCTTCTTTCTTTCCTTCCTTCCTTCCTTCAAATATTTCAACTGGCATTTTGAGATTGAGTCCACTGGCTTTCCAAACTGCACAATTTGAATTTTCACACTATTGTTGTACCGGTACCTGGGTTTATAATGTAACATGATCATTTAACAGTCATATGTTATGTGGTCTTCCGTCAAAATAATAGTCATTTGTAATACATGCAGTTAATTGAGTCGGACCATATTGTACCCAAGGGGAATATTCATGTTATTTATATTCATGTCCATCAGTTATATATTTCTCCACTATTTTGACAGTCAGACCAGTCTTTTGCTGTTAAAATCCGCTTTATAACAAATGGAAAATAATTATTTGTATTTCATTGTCTACATCAGATTCTCATAGTTGGGTATTATACAATATAAACCCCAAGTACTTCACTGATGTTGCCGTATGCTAAAATATTGGCAGCTGTACATGATGCATATGGAGGGAGTGATGTTGGGTGAGGAAAGTCAATTGTTTTTCGATTATGCGGTAGGTGGAAACAACTTGCACATTTTTTCAAGTATATGTTCGGTATCTCATTTTATGCTGCAGATATGGTGTTGAGCTTACAGTTTATGTCGATTGGCCGACACTCGGGAGTATATAAGAAATTGAAGCTGACAATGGTATTTTTGCATTGAAGACATGAGGAACATTTCTCTGTCATTGTGGCTCTTGTAGAACATTGCCTGTAGGGAACTACCATTATTTGTGAATCCAGACACCAAGCCTGTGTGTTTATAAAGGAGTGATTTATTTTCTTCAGGGGCAATTTGGATTCAAGCAGCGATCTTAATGTTGCTATCAAGGCATACATGTATAATACTATTTCACTGAACATATAATGTGTGGGTCATAAATTGCCATGTAGGTATGCGACTGGTTCAGGCTGGATGGCTGGGATAGCTATTGTTGGGGCGGTTAATAATTTCAGATTAGTTTGTTTAATAAATGACACATTTTTGAGTCATTCTTGAAGGACAGGCGATTTGCCTGACAATTTAACTTGCAAACCAGTTTTGAGCTGGATATCATGCAAGAACAGTTTTCTTGGAGCAGCGTCCATAGAAACCAAAATGTAGTTTGCGAATCCAGACACCACGCCTGGGGGTTTATAAGCGAGTGATTTGCTTGCTTCATTGGCAATTTGGATTCAAGCAGCGATCTGAGCTGCCATAATAGTATATATATATAAACATGTCTGCAGCTTTGATACTCCATGCAGTAAATCTTTGTAGATGCATTCCATGGCTGAACGAGGGGGATGGTTGGCTCAGTAGTAGAGTGCCGAGCTGCAAATAGCTGAGTACTAGGTTTGATTCCCGCTCTGGTCGACTCACCTGCCCTTGTGTTGCACAGCAGTTTCAATAATCCTTCACATTATTGCTGTGTCTTCCTTATGTCTTTCTTTCTCAACCAAGTCCAAAATATAGGACGTAAAGATCCTTTTGAGCCTTGCACTTTCTGTTGTGTGCCTATTAGTATGGCCATGATGAAGATGGATGGATGACTAGATGGATGATCGGGGCTTTACATCCTTTATTTTCCTATTAAACAGGCTTATCAGGACAGGAAGAGGACACAGCAATGAGATGAAGGATGCTTGAAACTACTCTCTAACATAAATTTAAGTCCTGGCTACCCAATCAGAGTAGGTATCGAGCCCTTGATCCAGTGACTGGCAGCAATCTTCCTTTGATAGAATGTGTCATTTTTGATGATCATATCACATTTTGTCTGAAAATGTTTGATTAAATTCGCAAGAGTTAAAACATTGACACAAATGGTGCATTTCTAACTTTGGGTAACAAGAATTCTAAAAACAACTTCATTGATTTGGCATCACATTTCCGAGACATGTTTCTTTGTGTTATTATGCATGTAGAACATGTCATTGGCACCAAACAAGAAACTTCACAAGAAATTGAAGAATTGTGTTGACATTGGGATTAATTCTTGCTTGACAAATCGTTTGCAATTCTCAATTTCTCATGACAAGGAATATTAGAATTTCATGCTGTTCAGAGCCTAACGCCTATCTCAAAAATAATGAAGCCACACAGCTGGTTTTCCATGAGGGTCACACATTTTGATAACAGCTGTATGAAACAACTTCATATTACAGTCTTGCCTTAAATACATTCTTATGCCAAAATCCTGAAAATTTCATGGCAATTAGTCAAAAGGTTATTGAGATGGAGATGAGAGTATATCGGAAAACATGCATTTTTTCATTTATTTAGCATGACATAGACTTTTTCACCTGACGAATTCTTTCTATTTTACAAAGTTTGACATGTTCCATTGCTATTTCCTTTTACTTTTTGGAATCTCCACATCCCCAGGCTTCATAAATCCATTGAAACAAGCACTTCCATCCACTTGTTTTGACATGATTGAGTTATTTGGGTTCAAAGGTTGACTCTGTATAATTGAGTCAAATTACAATGTTCCTGATCAGAAATGCTCTAGTTTCCTTTCAGCATATTTCAGTTGAATCTTTTTGCCATTGAGATCTAGTATTAAATTTACTTAGTTGTTTTGGATCTTTTTATGATTCTGGAAAATCTAGTTCATGGAAAAATTCCAATGAATAGCTGGAAAGGTGAATATGTTGCACGCGTAACGCCGAGAGTACTTTCAAATGGTACAGAGCTATGAAAGCTCTGTTTTTAATCTGGATTGGCTCAAAATGAAGTACATCTATGAAGTTTTATTAATCTATGAAGTAACCCAAGTTTTTTACTGGTTTCTGGTGATTAAATTCAAAAGTTATGTTTGTCGCAGGCGTAACGCTCTGAAAAATTTTGATCGTATTCAATTTTTTTTCTGACAAACAGTGAAGCGATCATTCTAATATTATTTGGAGTGAAAATTAACAATTAATTTCAATAGTTGGAGTACGTTTCATTGCCTAATTACAAAATTTTAACATTTATTGAGTATTCCTTAAAATTGTCTAAAAAGGCAATAAACAGTAACAAAATATTTTTTTTTTTGTAAATGGTTGTATTTTACCCCCAGTTATGATTGATACTTAATATAAAATCGATTTGAGTCAAAACAAGAACATTTTCTGAAGATTCATATCACACCAGTAGGCCTACTTAAATCAGCTTTTTATGTCGAAAAATGGCAAAAAATCACACTTCTATCATCATTTGCTGAGCAGACATTCACTTCGGTGGCACTTATTTGGTATCAATTTGAAGCCCACATATAGACGCATAACATAGCGCAGTTAAAATTATTTTGAACGAAAATATATATGCTTCTGGGGTTAATATATGTAAGTTTTGAAAGGAAATTTCCGAAAAATTTCGAAAAATTGGCTGTTTCTCAAAATATTTTTGGTGTATTTGAATGACAATCGCCCAGAAGACTTTTAAATATATGCCAGTTGTTGTCAAATAAAGAAAATAGCATGCAATGCATGCATCGGGTCCTTGGTCTATTTCAACAAGTTGGGCCTCTTCAATATTCTACCAACAATCTATCAAGTTAGGTATAAGAAAGCAGTATATTTTTACTATGCACAAGAGGGCAGCACAGTCCAACTTTTGGTGTGTATACAGAAACCAGTTTTTGTGTGAAGTGCTGACAGCTCAGAAGAAATATGTTTAATAGAAGAAAATTTGAGCACTGATAAACACAATATTGTAGCCAGGGGTGCATAAGCACCATCTTGATCACAAGGGCACATCTGTTGGGGTTGTCATTTTGTCTGTGAAATGTTTTAGTGAGTACACCAACTTTGCCTGTTCACAGGAAATGAAGCTGACGACAATGGTCTTGGAATGAATTCCAAGGACCCAAAAACGGATATAAGTTCATGACAAATTACCATTCAGCCCAGTTATGTTTCACTGCCATGAAAAACAAACTTTTACAAATTCTGTAATATTCAGCTGTTATCAATTATTTCCACTCATCAAAGCACCATGGCCAATATAGTTTCTGGAACTTAAATATGTTCTTTACAATATGCTTAGGTCATTTTATACAAAAATACATTTTAAAATTTTGATGGTCATGTCTCACTTTGGCTTCATTATTTTTGAGATAGGCCCTAAGTTCTGAACTCAGAGACAAACATTAAAGCCATGGAATTCCAACATGATTTTCTCAATCAATGGAGATGTATCACTCATTTCATATTCACAGTCAAGTGTTTTGAAAAAACCAACAACATCATATTCACTATCTGAAATCTCTCAATATAAAAAGCTCTTAAATTTTCAGAAATCCTACATCATATCTGCAATGCTGAGCTCTTTAAAGCTATAGGCCTATTGTGAAAAAGGCATTAGCATTGAAAAAGATAAAAACACTGGAAGGAGTGAAAATCCCCCCTGCATTATCTTTTTCTGTGATACAGGCTTTGTGCATTAAGCATCAAGCCCTGATGAATGTAAGGAGATAGAGAGGGACTGCATGGGCAATGAAGAGCTGATCCTCTTGTTTCAACTACCGTGATGTGTTAGACTTGATAAAATGTCTTCTCATTCCCTCCCCAAACATGCTATTTTGGATTCACAATTAAATGTTCGAAGCAGTGAGACAATAATTATGTGCATTATCTACTCCTTCAGTGCAAAACGGCTATTAAATCTTCAAATTCTACATCATATCTGAATTGCTGAGCTCTTAAAAGCTATATTGTGACAAACCGCATTAGCATTGGGCAGATTCCACAAAAAGTGCTCCGAGAGGGTACCTTAAACTTTCCAACCCTTTTGTTATCTCTCTGTTGCTTCCTGAAGCAAGTAAACCTATTACTCAGTACATCTGTGAGTTAATGAATAAATATCATTAAAATAATCCTCGAATATGTAGCTTTTTGCTCTTAAAAATATATTTTTTTATCTCTCATGAGGACATTTTTGGACAACCAAACTTACTGGTGATCAGACGTGCTTACTTTGGAACTCTGTGGAATCTGCTAAAACCAATTCAGGAAAATGTAATGATGTGTGATTGATAAAACACATTTTGAAAAATATTTTGGAACCTTTTTTAATTTTGTTGGTCATTATAAAACTTGAAAAAAATGAAAAATAAAAAAAGACTGCTAATGTAACTCGATTCCATCACAGGACACTGAGGTTACATTAGCAACTTTTACAAGGGGATTTTTCTGTGTTCTTGCTACTTATGCAAATTTCGAACGTGAAATTTTAAAAAATGTATAGAGAAATCTGTCTTATTTCCTATATACATCACCAAAAACATAAACAGCTCTGTGCAGTAGCTGTTTTTTTATTGCTAATGTAACTGCAATTTTCGCATCTGTCCATTTCACAGTGTTACATTAGCAAAATTTGTCTATATAAATTATGTTAAGAAACACATGATTTGATCTCAATTTTTTCTGAACTGAAAGCCAGGTCTCCCAGGAGCAGGCCAGGGGTGGTACCCTTCTGGTGTTTTCATTTATATTGCAGTAGTATCAGCATAAACAAATTCCGTCCTCCATCATTTAATGTTGTTACATTTTCACAAGGCCATATTTTTAGTTATTCTGATCTACCAATTAAACAGCAAATAATGTTTACCCATGATTTTACTTAATGGATTGACACAGTAAAAGATTTAGATTTCAGTTTTTTTTTTGTCCTGCCAGCTATTTCTAGAAAAAGCACCCTGAGAAAATCTGAGAAGCTACGAATCAACTATGTCTGGCCTTATCCGTCTTTGTGCTAATGTAACTTGTGGTAAGTCATTTTGGTGCTTTTCGTGGAATCTGCCATTGATCAAGATGAAAACACTGTACAGTCCTAGACAGGTCTGCTCAGAACTGCTCAAGTTGAGCAACCCACAATCTTGCCCAAATGGGATGTTAATTCAACCACAAACCACAAAATGACCTGTTATAGCCCTAGTCCCTTGGTTACCCCTTTCGATGAGTCACATCTGGATTTTCAAAATCTCCAGGTAGTAGCTATGTTTACTACATAGTTTTGAGTTACATTGCATATAGTAAAACCAAAGGTAGATCTGCCTTCGGTAAAACTATAACTTACATTCTACCATGAAGAAACTAGAGCTGCTTTTGCTATTTATTTATGTAAAGTAAAGTGGCAGTCATTGAATCTTTATTTCAAATCAAGTGTAAAAATAAAAGGTCATGCAGCTGATGCAGGAAGTGGGGGGGGGGGCAAGTAGAGCAACCTTTCATCATACAAGAATGATCTAAGATGTGGAGTTACAACAATACTATTTACCTATCCATCAATCGATCAAAATATCCATCGGTCAGGATGGCTGACTGGGGCCCTACATCCTGTATTTATGCATGCGGTAAATCAATTAGGACAGGGTGAGGATACGGTAATGATGCAAAAGATGAAAGTGCTGTCTAACATAGGTTTCTAAAGGTGACCAGGCCAGAGCTGGAGTTTGGACACAGTCATAGTATAGAATGATGTGAGTGCTACTAACTGAGTAAGTCCCGTCCCACCATCTATCTATCAATCTATCTATCTATCTATCTATCAATTTATCTATGTTCCTATACAGGGGGAGGTTTTTTGGTCTAGTGATAGCACGCTGGACTGCCAATCGCTGGGTCCCGGGTTTGAATCCAGCTCTTACTGGTCACCTGGGCCTATGTTGGATGGCTGTTTCAATCATCCTTCACCTCATTGCCGTGTCCTTCTCCTGTCCCAATTACCTACCAAGTGCATAAATACAGGACATAAAGCCCCAATCATCAGTCATCTATCTATCTATCTATCTATCTATCTATTTGGATAGACGATTGGGGCTTTATGTCCTGCATTTGTGCAATTGGTCAAGCTAAAGATTTGATATGACAGGCAGGCTAATAAGGACAGGAGGAGGACACAGTGCTCAGTGAAATAAATGATTATCAGATTATTGAAACTGCCGTCCATTGGTCAAAAGGATTGGGCCAGATTGGATTTGAACCCAGGACCCTTGTTATTTGTTAACTTCAGAAAACACATTGTCTTTGAACATTTCTCAGTTGACTCAGAACTGGAATGCAATGTTATAAACTTGTGAAGCAGCCAACCAATTTTGGGAATGTTAACAAAACCACAAACAGTTGCAAATCCAAATCTGGAGTCTCCATCACTGGAGACATTAAAGTAGCAATAAAAGGGCAATAAAGTGCTGATCCATATGTTTCAACTGCCATGATGTGATGGACTTGACAAGATGTCTTCTTGTTCACATTTTCAAAAGACTCTTGAGTTTTTACTGGTACTCTTTATTCTAAAGAGTAGCCAGTATTGTCACTGCCATCCTGGGATATCATGCAAAACAGTTTATTGGGGCAGTGTCTCATAGAAACCAGAAAGTTATTTGAGAAACCAGACACCACGCCCGGGGTTTATATGCGAGTGATTTGCTAGCTTCATGGGCAATTTGGATTCAAGCAGTGATCTCAGCTGCCATCAAAGTATAAACATGTCTGCAGCTTTAATGCTCCATGTGGTAAATCCAAGTAGATGCATTCTATCACTGAAAGAGGGGAGATGGTTGGGGCCAACCAAAGTCCAGGAGACTAAGCCACATTAGATATCAAGCTCTTGAAACAGTGACTGGCAGCACAGGCCAAATGGTCACACATGCCCTGCAGCTCTTACTGTATAGAGGAAGGTATATGGCTCAAGTGCCCCCTGGCGGATTGCAAATTGAGAAAATTGATTAAAATTTCTAAAGGAGCAGTTTTTAGAACATTCTTCTTAGCTCTTTGAAATAATATTCTTTTAGCTACATCTTGAGAACATTTCCATCCATTACACTGCATTTGGGTTCAAATTAAACCTTGCTTGGCCAAATGTTACCTATGTGTGCACTCATATCAACGTACATCACAAGGGAATTCCCTTACACAGCCAATCATAATCTAGGAGACTACAGAGCCACTCAGGGATAGCCCAAGGATGTCCCAAAATATTCTATTAATAACTTCCGTAAATATCACCACACACAAGGCCTATAGTTTATCCAAAGGGGCACTTTAGTCATACACCTTCCTCTATAGATAGAGTAGGAACTGCCCGTATACATGTGACCATTTAGCCTCTGCTGGCAGCAAACCTTTCATTTACAAAATTTGTCATTTGTTTATGCTATTAGGTTTTGCCTGAAAAATCCAATTAAATCTGCAAGAGTTAAACATTGATACACATGGTGGATTTCTCACAGTAGGTTAAAAGAATTAAAAAATCTGACTTCATTGATTTTGCATCACATTTCTGAGTATTGTTTCACAATATTATTACGCATGTAGAACATTTCATTGGCACCAGACAAGAACCAGCTCAAGAAATTGAAGAATTGTGTTGAAAAATTATTTGTAATTCTCAGTTTTTCATGACACCATTACTTGGAGTTCTGAAATGAGAGAAGGAAAAAATTAAGCCATATAATTCCCACATGATCATGTTAATCAAAGGAGATGTATCACTCATTTTATATTCACAGGCAAGTGTTCTGAAAAAACCAACAACATCATATTCACTATCTGCTATCTCTCAATATAAAACAGCTCTTAAATTTTTGCAAATCCTACATCATATCTGAATTGCTGAGCTCTTAAAATCTGTATTGTGAAAAGACGCATTAGGATTGATCAAGATAAAAACACTGGGAGGAGTGAATATCCCTGAATTATCCTGTTTTCTGTGATACAGGCTTTGTGCATTAAACATCAAGCCCTTATGAATGTAAGTAGATTTAAAGGGACTTACGGTGCATTGACAATGAAGAGCTGATACTTATGTTTCAACTGTCATGTTTTGATGTCTTCTCGTTGACATTTATTAATTACTCTCTCAAGTTTCGAGTTTTGACTCTTCTATTGTGTAAATATGCTATTTGTATGATCAATCTTCACAACTAAAAATATTCAATGTGATTAGTCATGTTATCTAGATTATTGGAAATTGACAAGCAGCTTGAGCTCTTAATTTTTGTCTGAAAAATAATCCAATTCAATCTGTAAGAGTCAAGAATTGACACAAGTGGTGCATTCTCACTGTGGGTTACGAGAATTCTTCAACCACGCTGTAACTTCATTGATTCGGCATCAAATTCCTGAGACATGTTTCACAATGTTATTATGCATGTAGAACATGTCGTCGCCCAAGACAAGAATCTGCACAAGAAATATAAGAATTGTGTTGACATTGGGATTAATTCTGGCTTGACATAACATTTGCGATTCTCAATTTCTAGTGACAGCAAATATCAGAATTTCTTTAAGTTCAGAACTTCAGAAGTGAGAGAAAACAGAGTGAATGCCCTTGCATTATCCTGAACTTCAGAAGTGACAGACAGCAGGTTATAGTGTACAATGTACATTTACAAGTTACTGAACAGTACAAACACAGTACTTTTTAAGAACAACCTTTTTGACAAAAAGAGATTACCTTCCAAAAAATATTAATGGCCCGTAGACAGCAGAAACAGGCTTTTGTAACATTACTTTTGGTCCAAGTATTACATCCTCGGTGCAATATCTGAACATGTTTGCACTTCTCATCTGTATGAACTTCACATTGGGAAGTCAGCGTAAATGAGATGATTCTCTCAATTTCTGTTTATCGTAAAGTTTTATAAAAAAACAAACACATAATACATTTTCTTTTATCTTCCAGGGTAAAATGGCTCTTGAATTTACCGAAATTGTATCTGAATTGTTCAGCTCTTAAAGCTGTATTTTGCAAAATCGCATTAGTATTGATCAAGATAAAAACACTGGAAGGAGTGAATATCCCCACTTTATCCCATTTCGGGGTGACGCGCTTTGTGCATAAAGCGTCAAGCCCTTATGAATGTAAGCAGATTTAAAGGGACTTAGGGTGCATTGACAATGAAGAGCTGATCCTTAGGTTTCTTTACAGCAATGGATTTTGTCTGACAATGCTCTCAATTTTATGACATTGGGTGGTGTGCTGTTAGGCTGAAGACCGTTGTTGTTATGTTGGGAGCAACTAAAATTATTGGTACAGTGTTCGAGAAAAGTTGTAGAAAAAACACATCAGATGAATTACTCTAATGAAATATGTAGTAGGTTAATAACATGAATTTTTATTCGTGCTTCATTGGTCAATCCGCTTATCAAACATAGTTCTAAAGTGTGGAGACGAAGATACAGTTCAATCGGCATAGATAATACTACACTCTTAATGCAAAAGGTTCTTGATGGTATATATAAAGAATCCACAGCCCAAAAAAAGGTTCTAAATTATTTGAGGGTTCAAATGAATTGAAAAGGTTCAACATTGGTGGAAAGGCCCTGTGATAGGACCCTAGCTATGCTCCAACTTGAGAGAAAGGGGTTCCATTGTAGGAGCTCAGTGCAGCTGGCTTATCTAAATGTAGTTTATTTTGCTGTTGGAACCTTTTTAAGGTTGAGTAATGAACCTTTTAGGGTTCCTTATCTATTACCAGCTTATAGATCTTTTAAAGGTTCCATACAAAACCTTTTTGTTAAGTGTTGTTAAAAATTAAATATCACAGAGCGTCATTGTTTGTTCAACCATAAGGCAAGTAGTCGGACAGGCTCAGAATAGACAAGACAGTCCAGCCCAAAAGACTTATGACCTATGTGCACAGTAAAGTTACAGCAAGGCTCATTTTTATTGGCAGTCTTTATCAGATACAGATTTCCCTGCGGGAAACGATCTTTCAGCAAATCTTCAGACCAATTCCAAGGAAAACCAAAATGGTCAAGGGAAATCTCAGCTAAATCAGGAGAGGTTTTCATGAAGACTTTATGGAGGCTACTAACTCAGGGTGTCCAGCAGTTTCGTGGAATGAAATTCCCTTGACTTTTCCCTGACTAAAATGTAAAAGTCCCTGACCATATTTTCGTTACAATTCAAACGGTTCTGTATAATCAAAACATTGACATCCTCGTCTGGGATCATCGGATACCACAAATCTCATTGATAATGTAGTATCTCATAAAATGATATAATTTGCATGCACACAATTTTAAAATTGTAAAACAGCGACGTAAATTTTCACGTAATGTAACTAGCATCAAGTGGCAGAGCCAGGTATTTGCCAGAATGGGGGGGGGGGGGGGAGCGTCTTTGAGAGTGGTAGTCATGTGATAGATAATTAAGGAAATGTTTATCCTAACAGTTTCTGAATGGAATCAATATGATGGAAGCATGCAGTACACCATTATGCATTTTAATGGTGCTCAGTGTAGCAGAATGAGATGAAAAACATAAAAATGACACTCTGAAAATTAATTGAGAATTGCCAAAATATTGAGGGTGGGTCAAGAGGGGAGCTAAGATGGCTATACCCCCCCCCCCCTGCCTTCCCCCAACCCACTGGCTACATCATCTGCTGGACAGTGCTGGTATCCTTGATGAGTAAACAATTTCCTAATTTCATCCACTTGATTGAACCAAATAACTTACAATGCCTTGTGAAGAGGAGTCCTGTCTGATTGTATATTCCAGATATCCTTTGACTTCTTGCTATTTACCACCTATACAATCCCTTCTCCATATGTATGATGCCCTGCTGTCAATCCTTGAGCACATTGCTGCATTCTGCAAAGAGACAGTTCAGTCAGTTCTGCAGATGAAAGCCCTGGCTTGCTTTTGAAGTGCTGGCCATTGACAAAATTAAGTTTACTCTGAATATTTCAGCACCAGAGGACTATATAGACCATAAATGCATAGAAGTAGCAAATGAACTGAAAGGAGTCCACCACTCCAAGTAATAGGTCTGAAGCATCAGTGAAAATCAGATAAAAGGGCTCCATATAACTAACTTGTGCATAGTAAATAGGAGAAAATTTGTTAGAGGGATGGGACTGTTGGCAGAGCATGAATAATTTTGGATAAGTTTGACCAAGAAAGAATCGTAATTGAATTTTCTTTAAGTGAGGAAACAATTTCACTTTGAACATTCTGAATTTTTTTAAAACCACATCCATATGTCGAACAATGAGCCAAAGCAAATTAGAATTATGCGAAACTCAGCCATTGCCATGGACAACCCTTGAGCAGGGGGCCAAGGGGTAGCAACGGTTTAAGGTGTGCGCTTTTGACCTTGAAGGTGAAACATTATTAGGCCAGTTTTAGGCACAAGTCAGTATAGTCAATAAGCAACATAAAAATATAATCTTGTGGCGTTAATTGGATTTGCCCTTTTCCATCCGAATGCCCCTGCCATCTGTGTTTCCTTCCGCTATCCTTGCTCCCAAGTTTATCCCATTCATTGTAACCAGTGATGCAGTCGAGGCCAGGAAATCCAATGCAGAGGCAAGGTAAGGATTTCGAATCCGAGAACGAGCAAAGTCCATCAAAATATATCGAGGACAAGGCCGGCCTCGGACCTCCAACATTGGTCGTAACTACATGTTATCTAAACTTCAGATTCTAAAGCATTAGTCTACATTGTGAATCAGGGTTGGGTACAAATGCAAATACATTTGCATTTGCATTTGCAAATGTCGCATTTGAATCCGCATTTAAATGCTTTTAGAAAAATGCAAATGTATTTGCATTTGCATTTACATTTGAATGCTAAACATTTGCATTTGCATTTGCATTTGCGTTTTTAGAAATGAAAACATTTGCATTTGCACTTGCATTTGAGTAAAATGCATTTGCATTTGACAAATGTTTGTCAAATGCATAGGTTATTTCACAAATTAGCAAGAAATATTGCACTGTGAGATATCTTAGAAATAGAAATTCTATACTTTGATATGACAGGTACCAATAAGGAATTAATAGGATTTGCAAAAAAAAAAAACCATTATAAAAGATACACTATGATCGGGTGTATTATGAATTAAAAATATAGTGAAATATACTAACTGTAAATCAATTTTGGCATTTTAAGAACTTTTTAATATTACAGTTGTATGATCTTTCTGTTACAAAATACATAATTTCATATAAAATGAGGAGTAACTGACTCTTTTTACAATCAATGTGCAATAGTTTGATTATGTAGATGCTGTATAATTCACTGCCAATTGCAGGATTATTATTTAGGGGTTTTCAGAATCATTGAGCCATGAAGCTGTGAATGCAATGTCATGGGTGAGTGGTTATTGAATACTGAAGTCTGAAGCAAATAGTTATTTAGGGAAAATACCACATCTCTTTCATATAATTATTCTTTTATGTAGCTATCTAATCTTTTTGTTTGTCAATATGCAATATTGCAATAGTTAGAAAATATAATTAGGCTACTGTGTAAATGCACTCACTGCCAATTGCATGGCTATTATTAATTTTGGGGGTTTTCCTAACCATTGAACCACGAAGTTGAGAATGCAATGTCATGGGTGAGTGGTTATTGAATACTGAAGCAAAAAATTATAAAGGGAAAATATTTCATCCAATAAATATAACATATTTTTAAGTAACTATCTCATCCTTTTTTGCTTGTCAGTATGCAAATGCACTTTGGTAAATATAATTACTGTGTAAATGCACTCACTGCCAATTGCATGACTATTATTAATTTTGGGGGTTTTCCTAATCATTGAGCCACGAAGCTGTGAATGCAATTTCATGGGTGAGTGGTGATTGAACACTGAAGCAAATGAAATCAGGGGAAACCCCTACATCAGTTATATGTGTGACCATGCTTTAAGATATCAAAAAGTGATAATTGCAAGATAAAATACAGTTGTTTATTCTAAACATATATGTATGTCAACTGCAATAAACAATGCAATTTTTTTTATTGCTATCTTTGCACATACTGTAGAATATCTCAAATATTTGAAGTTTTAATTTCCAAATTCATGTAGACAGATAGGCTAAGTGATTGACAGATTGTTTCTTGACTGATTGATTCATTGATTGTTTTACTGATTGATTCCTATGGAATAATATGCTGTCTGATTGTTATTAGTTTGAATCTAAATACTTTATGGAGCATATTTAATTATTGCTATTTGAATAATATCAACTATTGCTTGTTATCACTTTTTCAGAAAATATGCCATGTTTTGTTTGATACTAAAAGCAGTCTGAATATATAGCATAATAGGCCCAAATATAACTAGTTAGAAACATCACTAAAAAAGATAATCAATTGATAATCTGCTACCAATTGGCCTTTGATTGAACAATGAAGAGAAGTGTTTCCCAAAAGTACAATGAGAAATTACACATATAAAACATTTGAAAAATATCAAATGCATTTGCAAATGTATTTGCATTTGCATTTAAATGCTTTTGAAAATAGCACATTTGCATTTGCATTTGCATTTGAATCATTCTGAAACATTTGCATTTGCATTTAAATGCTTTTGGCTGGGAAGGCATTTACATTTGCATTTGCATTTGGTCATTTCTGAAACATTTGCATTTGCATTTAAATGTTTTTTATCGCATTTGTACCCTACCCTGTTGTGAATACACGCTGTCTAAATAGCGAACTAAGACAATGCACACGGCCACAAAATGCTGAATTATGCTGATCTCTTTCTGAGTACACTCTTTGAACTATTGAACATGGAAGCAAAGTCTTGGCCCACACAATATACATGGGTAGGTAAGGTGGCACTGTTGTTGGACCTCCTGTTTGATCATAACAATGTCTTGAGAAAAGCACATGTCTAAAAAAAAAAGCCAAATTACTATAAATCTAATTGTTGTCAGCAACATAACACCATGCAAAACTGTCTATGTAATCGTTGTTGGCTATATCTATGCAAAAGTACACCTTCAGATTTCTTTGATACTGAATTAAAGGGTTTCAAGATTGCCAGGTGAATTGGCAAAGTTTTCTGTGTTGACATGGTTTCTGGAGAATTTCAATCTCTCACCTGGCATTTTATCATCTACAGGGCAATATGTTTAATTTTCCCTCTCCAGGTATATCCCTTGCAATGAAGGTTTAGTAAGTAGATAGTCCCATGTTGATAAATAGATGTTAAAATGTCCAATTAAGATATTCTTTGGCAAAACGTGCGTGTCTCTGACACATATTCTTATGTTCTGATAGTGTTTCCGAGGCCCTGTTACAAAATAGCAGGATGGATTATCTGGTTTAGCATTGTTTGGCATTGACTGTTTGTTATAATCACCTGAGTCCACACTTGAAATGTGATTGCCACAGCAATAGGTTGTGTGACCATGAATATACATGTAGTTTCCTGGAGTATTCACAAGGGACAACATGTCACGCCTGTAATTGTCAAACACATGTCATGGGACAGTCATGCTCAGCAAATACTTTTGTATTCATAGCATGTTGGGTCAACACAGTTCTCCATGTAAAATTTTCCAGGTCCAATATAACTTCTGTTATTGTTCATAATCACAAAGGAATTGAGCCATTCATAGTATAAGATCAGATACTTCAACAGATGCAATACTTTTCAGTTGTAACTATCTTCTGCAAAATGAATTGCTCAGTGTGTCAAAATGTCCTAGCCTGCTCCGCCATCTCCTTATCGGACATATACAAGTTACACAAGTCATAATTCAGCATTTCTATCTGATTTCCACTAATATAGTGCTTCTGACCCATTACATTGAGGTTAGGCGATGCTCCCCTTTAGGTGTGCCACACATTTGCATAATAGGCCCTGTGGCCTTTGTAGGCCTACTGCATATCCTAATCCTAAAATATTTGGATTAAATTCTATTTTCTCAATGGCGAGCACTATATACAAAGAGAAGGCTGAGCTTTCAACTCTCTGCTAAATCCTGCAATATGCATATTATATATTGATGCAGTGCAGCATACATATGGAGACGGCATAGAAGGTGGCAAATGGCAAGAAGTCAATCGATGTCAGGAATATGCAATCCGGATGGACTTCACATCCAAAGGCATCAATTATACACTGTATAATGGGAATAAAGTGGGCAAAGTCCTTCTGGCATCTCTTTTGGACAAGCTTATGTAAAGCGTATTAGCAGACTATTTAACATAAATAGAGTTTATGCCATGATCATGCAAGGAACTTACGGGATGCTCTAAAAAATGTCGGGACAAATTTGGTTTTTTAGATTCAAAATGGATTTTTGAAAAGCCAAATTTCATTGCATTGAAATTAGGTTTTTCAAAAACCGTTTTGAATCTAAAAAAACCATTTTTTCTGAAATCTTTTAGAGTGTTCCTTGAGGGCTCAATGTCTCTGAATGGCTTCTCTCTGGCAGAAGCAAAGAATTTGGTACATTTCATATCTACAATTCTCTTAATAGAGACGTGGGATAAGGTTGTGGCGAGGAGTCAAATGTGGTTGTAAGGAGATTTGGGGTGGAGAGGAGAAAGAAGGAAAAATCAGTAAACAGAGGAATTCTGAAAGAAATTTAATAGTAAATATGGCAACATATTGAGTCATTTTTATTGATTTTCAATTGGGTTTTTGGTTTGTACCGCACATTCTTAATAGTAAATGATAAATTATGGCGACAAATAGAGTAATTTTTATTGATTTGCAATTCGTTTGGTCCATCTTCGGTCAGATTTCCCTTGACCACAGGGACTTCCATGCAATTGGCCAGAAGATTTGCTGAAAGTTCCTTTTCCGCAGGGAAATCTGTGTCTGATAAAGACTGTCAATAAAAATCAGCAGTGCTGTAACTCTATCGTGCACTGCAGTCATAAGTCATTTGGAGGATTACTGGCTTGTCTATTTGGAGCCACACTGGCCAATTGCCCAATGGTGGATTCTTAAGTCTTGGTCTCTGAGAAAATTGAGAGAATGGAATATAAGTAACAAGAGTAAAAATATGGCAAAGGAAGGAGAACCCATGTGCCCATGTGTGACATTACATCCTCTCATTTCATCAGAACTCCTGAACTTCACACAGAATTGCATGTTATATCCTTTCCACGGCCAGACTCATTCTGAACCCGCCAGCCATAGTGTGTCAATGTTGTTGGTCTGTGCAGGGCCAGGATTTTCTTCTCAGCTGCTCAACTAGCCAGCCATAGTGTGTCTATGCTGTCAGGTCTGACTTCGTCCTATGTGTATTATGTTGATTGCAGGAATCCCCAGTACTGTACATCATGTTACTATTTACATATATTACTTCATAATTGTGTGCACTGATTAATAACTTTAAAGCTAGTAAGGCAGCCAATTCTATGAATATTTAACTTACAGTTAACAATCATAAAATGATAGATTTTAAATTTAAGTAGAGTATACACTTCAAAGCAATGGAAATGTGTTTTTGATAAATTAGTGAGTTTTATTGATTTTATAACTTAAAATTACTGAATGCTTTGTCAATAAAACAAGGGTTTTCTATGGCATGAGAACCATTTCTTTACCTTTATAAAAGAATTTATATTCATAATTATATTGACCTGAGAATCACAGTTAAGTCAATATGGCAGGTACAATAGGTTAAATGTCATTTTATGCTGACAGATACTTGCTTTGATAAGACAAAATATAAATATAGTTTAGGTAAAAAGTAAAGTGGTGTCAAATGTCCATCACACTGCATGTGTCTTTTTGAAATGCATTTGAGATTTATTGGCAGACTAACCTACATTGCTTGCCCAGTTGCAGATAGACCCTTTGCAGGCATATTTATTTTATGCTAGAGTTTTCTTTGGTATATAAAACCTACTTCATTACTGGGCACTTCTTCAATTTCATTCTACAGGGGGTTTGCAATGCCTAATTACAATCCAATGTTATTATACTATTACTATTTCTTTCTGAAAAAAAAGCAACATTGCATTTCGGTGCAAACAATAAAGTAAACAGGCTTCTTCATTAATTTTCTTTTGGTAGTGTATTCTCTCATAACTCCTAGCCTGAGCTATTTTACCCAATGTAACTGTATTTATATGTGCTCAGGGTGAGCCAATAAAATCTTGAATCTTGAAAATCTTGTATTATTATTATCAAACTACAGTACATCAGTGGTGTAACTAGCAGGGCTTGGTGAGGGGGGGGGGGTTGGGTGGCTCAAATTTACGGAGGGGAATATATTAATATATTATTCACTTCAATCAGATGCTTAAACATAGATAATACTCCATTGTATTGTTAATATTTTAGTGTAATACTTCTGCATACCACAAAATACACACATGCTCAATTTCCTACACAAATGTAGGCCTATATTTATATTATTTTGTCTTTGTCAGAGATGTTTTGAAAATAATGATGGACCATTGACAATGTAGATATTTTATGATCATCAACAATTAAGTAATTGATTTATACTATCATTATTTATATATTCATATAGATCGTTATTTCATACAAATGACCCTGAATTTAATTAAAGCTGTGAAATCCGCAGCCTATAGAGAGATTTCAGTCATAATCAATATATTCTGACTAATAGTTGACCTAATTGTCATGCCAGGAAAGACAAATAAAGATGAACTTCTTTAAAATTGTTATAAAATCGATGAAGATTGCCTTTAACTTGTTTTCAGCAAGAAGGCATAATTATGCTTGAAAACACCACCTGGCAAAAAATGCTTTGGTGTCGAGGATGTAAGACACAGCCCCATTAGTCACAAACACTGCTTAATTTGACTGATGTAAAAATTAACATAACACACACTGGCTAAAGTGCAGCTATGGTATAACTCTGACATTGAAAATTAAAACATGCATTGGCCAAATTTAGTCATTTAATGTTCAAAATCAACAAAACTCACACTGGCCTGGAAGCATTTGTGGCATTAAAATCAACATAACACACAATGGCTTGGCAACAGCCACCCCCCTTTTTGGCCCTCCTATGTTGAAAATCAACAAAACACACACTGGCCAGGGTGGACCTATGGCAGAAAAATCAACAAAACACACAATGGCTTGGGAGCATTTATGGCACGAATTTAGCACTCTGAGTTAGAGAATCAACAAAACACACATTGGCCTGAAGCATCTATGGCAGTAAAATCAACATAACACACAATGGCCTGGGAGCATTTATGGCAAGGAAAGCAACAAAACACACTATGGCCTGGGAGTATTTATGGCAAGGAAAGCAACAAAACACACTATGGCCTGGGAGGATTCATGACATTAATTTAGCCCTCTGATGTATAAAATCAACAAAAAACACATTGGCCTGGGAGCATCTATGGCAGTAGAATCTACATAACACACTATGGCTTACTGGTTCCAAAAATGTGTCTGGCCACCAGAGTAACGTTTTTGCCCACATTCCTTTCCTTTCTGAGTGAGGAAATTTCAAGCAACATTGACACACTATGGCCAAAGTCATGCCTAAAATTTCACAATTTTCATGTCTGCAAAAGGCACACACATTGACACACTATGGTCAGGGAAAGGATATAAACATCAGAATCGAATGCATTATCATAAAAGCATGCAGTCTAAAAGATGGGTTTAGAGAATCCACAGATCCAAAATCCTCTGAAAATAATTCTGATTCTTGTCTGAAAACAATGTATGAACAATTAAACATCTAAAGCAAAGTCCAGGCTTTCGTCATTTCATTTCCTGCAGTATTCACAATTAAGAGCTGTTAAGGGACAATGTATTATGCCTGTGATTGTTGAACACATAGCATGGCAGTCATAATCAGCAAATACTCTTGTACTCTTAGCACGTTAGGTCAACACATTTCTCCATCTCACGTTCAAGGTCGAGCACAACTTCTACCACTGTTCATTGTCTACGGAATGGGTCAATTTCATAGCATAAGATCAGATACTTCAACAAATGCAATGGGTTTCCATAAGTTGTAACTGCAAAGTGAGTTATAATCTTCTGAACTACCAAGTGTCAGCAAAAGGGCAATGACCAGACTTGCCAAAAGTAGACAAGACATTTCTGTCCAAAAGACTTACAACCTCCAAGTGCAATAGAGTGACAGCACACCTCATTATTATTGGCAGTCTTTATCGGACACAGATTTCCCTGCGGAAAAGGATCTTTCAGCAAATCTTCTGACCAATCCCAAGGAAAACCAGAGTGGTCAAGGGAAATCTCAGCAAAATCAGGGAGATTTTCGTGAAGACTTTATGGAGGCTGCTAACTGATCAACAAATCACACTGATAATGTAGTATCTCATATACCCCTCCCCCACTTGCTACACCTCTGCTAATCACTTACAATGCCTTGCGAAGAGGAGTCCTTTTTGATTGTATTTCCACAACTTGACTTCTTGCTATTTTCCACAGTAATGCCACCTATACAATCCCTTCTCCATATGAATGACTCCCTTCTGTCAATATTTGAGCATATTGCTGCATTCAAGAAAGATGTCTGCAGATGAAAGTTATGCCCAGCGTTTGAAGTGCTGGCCATTGAGAAAATTGAATTTATTCTGAATATTCCAGCACTAGAGGACTATATAGACCATCAATGCAAAGATGTAGCAAATGAACTGAAAGGAGTCCACCACTCAAAGTAATAGGTCTGAAGCATCAGTGAAAATCAGATAAAAGGGCTCGAAATAACTAACTTGTGCATAGTAAGTAGGAGAAAATTTGATAGAGTGATCGGACTGTTGGCAGAGCATGAATAATTTTGGATAAGTCTGACCAAGAAAGAATCGTAATTGAATTTTCTTTAAGTGAGGAAACAATTTCACTTTGAACATTTCAAATTTTTTTAAAACCACATCCGTATGCGGAAAAATGAGCCAAAGCAAATTAGAATTCTGTGACACTCAGCCATGACCATGGACTACCCTTCTGCAGGGGGCCACAGGGTAGCAAGGGGAGTTAAGGTGCACGCTTTTGACCTTGAAGATGAAACATTATTAGGCCAGTTTTAGGCACTTGTCAGTATAGTCAATAAGCAACATAATAATATAATTTTGTTGCATTAACTGGATTTGCCCTTTTCTATCCTAATGCCCCTGCCAACTGTGTTTCCTTCTGGCACCCTTGCTCCCAAGCTTATCCCATTCATTGTAACCAGTGATGCAGTCGAGGCAAGGAAATCTGAGACAGAGGCAAGGTAAAGATTTGGAATCCGAGAACGGGCAAAGTCCATCAAAGTATATGGAGAACGAGACCCGCGTCGAGACCTCCAACATTGGTCATAACTACATGTTATCTAAACTTCAGATACTAAAGCATTAGTCTACATTGTAAATGCATGTTGTCTAAAGAGTGAGATTAGACAATGCACACGGCCACAAATTGCTGAAATAATTCTGATCTCTGCCTGAGTACACTGTTTGAACAATTAGTATTGAACATGGAAGCAAAGTCTTGGCCCACACAATATACATGTTGTTTCCTGGAGTATTCACAAGGGACAACATGTCACGCCTGTAGTTGTCGAACACATGTCATTGGACAGCCATGCTCAGCATATACTTTTGTACTCATAGAATGTTGGGTCAACACAGCTCTTCATGTAAAATTTTCCATGCAGGTCAAATATAACTTCTACTATTGTTCATAATCTCATAGGAATGGATCCATTCATAGTACAAGATCAGATACTTCAACAACTGCAATAGTTTTCAGTTGTAACTTCTTCAAAGTGAATTTCTCAGTGTGTCAAAATGTCCTAGCCTGCTCCACCATCGCTTTATCTGCATACAAGTCATACTAGATATAATTTAGCATTTTCATCTAGTTTTCACAAATACAAGTATGAAGCGTCTGGCTAATTATGTTGAGGTTCGGTGATGGTCTCCTTTCAGTTTGCCACAAATTTGCATAATAGGTCATGTGGCCTTTGTAGGCCTATTGCATACTAGATTTACCCATGGTTTGGGGCAGGACTATAATGGGGAATAATTAACCGGCCCCCCTCTACCTGAATGGGTATCTGGGCCCATGGTGCATGCTGACAATTTGAAATAGCATGTGAGGGATAATCCAGTGAAGTGTATGGATGTTTTTGGGGGGAAGGCAGACGGTGGCGCCAGTCCTAAACGTGAGCAATAGCGGAACTAAGATGGAGATGCATGCGCTCCTGGTGGGGAAAAACAGTAGAGGCAGAAAACGTAAATAAGGGAGCTGTTTCACTGTTATTTACTGTTATCAGAAGGACAGGATAGATCAATAAGGATAGGTGGACAGGTTAGGTGAGTGGCATTGCTGGGAGAGGAGTTTTTAGCTGTTGAAGGTGTGAGCATGTCACCCTATGATATTTGCATCTTATACCCGGCAGGGATACTAAACCTAAAGTGTTTGAAGTAAATTAGATTTTGTCATTGGCGAGCACTATATACACAGAGAAGGCTGAGCTTTCAACTCTCAGTTAAATCCTGCAATATGTGTGTAGATATTGATGCTGCATAGCATACATATGGAGAGGGCGTAGTAGGTGGCGAGAAGTCAAACGATGTCAAGAATATGCAATCCGGATGGACTTCACATCCAAAGGCATCAATTATACATTGTATAGAGGGGAAGAAGTGGGCAAAGTCCTTCTGGCATCTCTTTTGAGTAAGCTTGTGCAAAGTGTATTAGCAGACTATTGAACATAAATATAATTTTTGCCATGATCAAGGAGCTTACAAGATGCCTTGAGGGCTCAATGACTCTGAATGGCTTCTCTCCGACAGAGGCAAAGATTTTGATATGTTTCATTTCTACTATTCTCTTTACTTAATAGAGACATGGGATAAGGTTGTGGCGAGGAGTCAAAGGTAGCTGTAAGGAGATTTGTGGTTGAGAGGAGAAAGAAGGACAAAATAGGTAAATAGAGGAATTCTGACAGAAAAATTTTCTTACTTTATTTTGAGTTGTACTTTACATTCTCAATAGTAAATATGGCAACATATAGAGTAAGTCACTTGTACTGATTTGAAATTTGGTTGGACCATCTTGTGTCAGATTTCCCTTGACCACATGGACTTTCATGGGATTGGTCAGAAGATTTGCCGAAAGTTCTTTTTCCGCAGGGAAATCTATGTCTGATAAAGACTGTCAATAAAAATCAGCAGTGCTGTAACTCCATTGCGCACTGCAGTCATGAGTCTTTTGGAAGGTTACCGGCTTGTCTATTTTGAGCCAGTCTGGCCAATAGCCCTATAATGGACTCTATGTCTCGGTCGCTCAGTAGATTGAGAGAAAAGAATATTACTAACAAAAAGTAAATATGGCCAAGGAAGCAAGGAAGGAGAACACATGTGTCATATTATATCCTTTCATTGCATCAGAACTCCTGAACATCACACAGAATTGCATGTTATCCAAACTTCAGAATCGAATGCATTATCATAAATTCATGCAGTCTAAAGGATGGGTTTAGAGAATCCACAGATCCAAAAACCTCTGAAAATAATTCTGATTCTTGTCTGAGAACAATGTATGAACACTTGAATACGGAAAGCAAAGTCTTTCACCATTTTGTTTCTTGGAGTATTCACAATTAAGTGAAAACATGTCATGCCTGTGATTGTCGAACACGTAGCATTGCAGTCATGCTCAGCAAATACTCTTGTACTCTTAGCATGTTGGGTCACACATTTCTCCATCTCACGTTCCAGGTCGAGCACAACTTCTACTACTTTTCATTGTCCACGGAATTTAGCAAATCACAGCATAAGATCAGATGGCCAAAAATAGACAAGACAGTTCTGTCCAAAGACTAAAAACCTCCAAGCGCAATAAAATTACAGCTAGCCACACCTCTTTTTATTGGCAGTCTTTATCGGACACAGATTTCCCTGAGGAAAAGAATCTTTCAGCAATCTTCTGACCAATCCCAAGGAAAACCAGAGTGGTCAAGGGAAATCTCAGCTAAATCAGGAGAGATTTTCATGAAGACTTTATGGAGGCTACTAACTGGTCAACAAATCTCACTGATAATGTAATATCTCACCAACCCCTCTGCTAGAATCCTTGATGAGTGAAGTTTGCCTTTAGCAATTCTGCAAATTTCATCCATTTGATCAGACAAAATCAATCATTTACTATGCCTTGTGAAGATTAGTATTTCCAGACATCACTTGACTTCTTGCTATTATCCATGGTAATGCCACCTATACAATCCCTTCTCCAGATGTATGATGCCCTGCTGTCAATACTTGAGCACATTACTGCATTCTGCAAAGAAACAGTTCAGTCAGTTCTGCAGATGAATGCTCTGCCAAGCTTTAGAAGTTCTCGCCATCGACAAAATTAAGTTTACTCTGAATATTCCAGCACTGGAGGACTATGCAGACCATAAATGCAAAGAAGTAGCAATTGAGGTGAAAGGAGACCACCACTCAAAGTAATAGGCTTGAAGCATTGGCTAAAATCAGATAAAAGTTCTGAGCATTACTAACTTATGCATGGCAACTGAGGGAAAATTTGATAGAGTGATGGGACTGACAGTAGATCATAAATAATTTTGGATAAGTTTGACCAAAAAAGAATTGCCTTTTACTGAGGAAACAATTTGAATTTTTTTTAAAAACCTCATCCATATATGTGGAAAATGAGCCATAGCAAATTAGAATTCTGTGACGCTTAGTCATGACCATTGAACTCCAAAGCCACGGTGCCAGAACAGGATGAGGGAGGGGGGTAATTGCGGCAATTTGCCCCTCCTGGCTCCTGCCCCTAAGCAGGGAGGGGGCAGGCGGGACAAGGTGTGCCCTTGTGACCATAGAGACAAACATTTGTATGCCTTGTTTTAGGCACAATACAGTAAGAGTATAAGTATAACCAATAATCAACACTATACTATGACTTTGTTGTCTGAATTGGATTTTTTTTAAATGCCTGCCACCCATGTTTCACTCTAAAAAATTTCAGACAAAATTGGTTTTTTAGATTCAAAATGGTTTTTTGAAAAACCAAATTTCAATGCAAAACCAACAAAATTTTTAGCTTTTGCTGCCAAGTTTATATCGCATTCATTATCATATCTGCATGTTATCTGAACTTCAGACTCTAAAGTATTATCATACGTGCATGTTATCTGAAGCATGTTATCTGAAGCATGAGCTTAGAAAATCCACAGGTCCACAACAGGCTGAAAACATTCTGATCTTTGAGTACAATGAACTTAGTTTCCTGGAGCATTCACAAGGGACAACATGACTTGCCTGTAATTGTCGAGCACATGTCATTGGATAGTCATGCTCAGCAAATAGTCTTGTACTCTTAGCATGTTTGGTCAACACACTTCTCCATCTCACTTTTCAAGGTTCAGCATAACTTCTACTATTGCTCAATATCAAAGGAATTGGTTCATATAGCATAACTTCGGTGTATTTCAGCCAATGGAATAGCTTTCTATTCTGTAAGTTAAATTGTTCTGTATAAAAGGGAGTTTGCACAGTGTGTATACCTACCATCTGAAACCTTGCTGATCATTTATAATTCCCTTATTTACTCATTGCTATTATATGGCATTTTATTATGGGGAGTAAGACACAATAAACTTGTTAAAATTCAAAAAAAGGCAGTAAGAATTATTAGTAAAAGTAAGTACAATGCCCATACCGACCCTATATTTAAAAGAATGAACATTTTGAAACTAGAAGACATTCTTTACATTCAAGAAATGAAATTTTACTATAAGATAAGAAATCGAGATGTCCCTAGATATTTTCTTGCCATGGATTTCCCAATGCAGTCAGACATTCATCCCTATCCTACCAGAGACCGACACAACTTAGTTGTACCACGACTGCACTACCATATTTCTGACAGCTCAATCAAAAATAGAATACCAAAAATTGTGAATGAAACTGCTCCTGGAATTCTAGATAAATTGCAAACCCACAGTCTTTGGGGACTGAGTTTTTATATTAAAAGGATACGAATCAATTCCTACCAAACAGAATGTACTATTCAAAATTGTTACATTTGTGGTATAAGGTAGCCCACTGATATATATATGATATGATATCAAAAATGTATACTGGTAATTATTATATAGTTGACAAAAAGATGAGTTTTTGTATTGTGCCCATCATGTAGTAACCTATCAAACCCACATTTAATATATCTTATTCCATCCTAGCAGCACGTACCAGATGTATATTGTACCTAATTTGATTTTGTGTAGTTAAAAATAAATCCCTATATTTGTATATTCATTATTACATTTTTTGTCTCCACTTATTTGCCAGTAGTGCAGCATAATTCCGGAAATGTATGAAATACTTTAAATTTGTAATTGTTTATATAGGGGGTCATACACGATAGAGGCACGAGCCAAGGTGTATGCCTCCTAGACCAATTTTATATTGATAACTTCTTATAATTGCTGTAATCTTTATCTGGGTCAAAATAAATTAAATCTGTCTGTCTGTCGGTCATGATGTTCTATATCCTGCTTCCGGTGCTCCACCATCCCATAATCTAACAGACAAGTTACAAAAACTTGTACGAATTCCAGCATTATTATCTGATTGCTACCAATTAATATAATACCTCTGGCCCATTACATCGAGTTAGGTAACTCTCTTCCTCCAGTTTGCTACTCCTTTGCAGAACAGGCCCTATATATGGCCTTTGTACTGCTTAGTCCTCATTATGAAATATTTGGAGTAAATTTGATTTTCCCAATGGCGATCACTATATACAAAGAGAAAGCTGAGCTATCAACTCTCAGATAGATCCTGCAATATGTATATTATATATATATTGATGCAGTGCAGCATACATACGCAGAGGGCATCGAAAGTTGCAAATGGCAAGAAGTCAATCGATGTCAGGACTATACAATCCAGAAAGACTTCGCATCCAAAGGCATTATCAATTATAGATTAAGGGAATAAAGTGGGCAAAGTCCTTCTGGCATCTCATTTGGATAAGCAAAAAGTGTATCAGCAGACATAATTATGATGTACAAAATGACTGTATTGTAAAACCATAGTCGTCATGTGCATAATGACATGTTCTTGTATTCGTTTTCGAAAAGTGATTTAAACCAAGGTTTAAAAATGGTCTCAAGAATCCAACAATACGCAAGAGCATTTTTGACTGCAGTACATCATCCATATGGAGGAACAACTGCAGGTGGTCGAATAGCAAGAAGTCAATCGATGTCTGGAATATACAATAAGGAAGCACTCAGTTTGAATTCCTCATCACTTACACTTTAATGGATCATACAGGGAATAATTTATAATATACACTGTATCATCTGATGTACAGTCCGACTGTCGCGGAAAAAAGTATTCATGCAGCTGAGTATTCTGCACATAACTGGTACTTCAGGGATGCGAGGAGAAAAATTTCACTTTTAAGTCATTGCCCAGATCAATTGTCATTATCAAACACTGCAAACTTCAGCATATCTCTGTTTTCAAGCTCAGGGCCACGCAAATGTAAAACTTAAGCATGACAAAAGTATTCTTACAGCTCGAACACGCTGGGTATAAAGTGCATCAAAAGCTTGAATTTTTATTCCAAATGATTTGTAACTTTCTGAGGCTTCTTTGGATAACCTCCTTAGAAGTTCTGAGTTCTTGTTTTGGTGTTTTTATCTGTGTTGGTTGACCCATGCCACCCAATATCGCTGTTATCATCTAACCTTTGATGTATACGAAACTTCCACAAAGATGCTCACTAAGCCAAGCTAAATGCTCACACACAGCAAGATTTGGTTTCATGGCTTGCTGTAATCATTAGTGCCAACTCTCATTTGGACTAAAATTAACTTATGCATGCAGGTGATGATTTGCACATGATGCAAAAGACCTAGGATAAAAATTGGCCAAGGCCCAATGCTATTTCAATGGGGAAAACTTTCAAGACTTCCCTGGACATTTGGTACCCATGTCTAAATCTTTTAAAACCAAATGCAACTTCTTGTATTTTACATCAGGCACAACCTATTGCATAACGTAAACTATGATAGACCATATGAAGAGATGAGGTTATTCTTCATGGACATATTGCCATCTTTTGAGAAATGTCATATACAATTAATGGTAAAATGATACCAGCGATATTGGGTGGCATGTTTCAACCAACACAGATAAAAACACCCAAACAAGAACTCAGAACCTCTAAGGAGGTTATCCAAAGAAGCCTCAGAAAGTTATAAATTATTTGGAATAAAAATTCAAGCTTTCGATGCACCTTTTGCACCCTAATGAGAGAAAGCACCCGAACAAGAGACCTTTTCATGATGGCAGAAGGGGTGGTCTTATAACACAGGGACCACTGTACATGTATTATTTGGTCAGTGAGATATAACTTGTGGAATTTCACAAGTAAAGCAAAACAAAAGAAAAAAAGATCCCATCTGGTGTTTTACAACGTATAGCATTGGTCAGTAACGAGAGCCTCAGAAATACCTTTATGGAAATCTTTCTGGACTTTGCTGAGATTTCCCTAAACCACCTGGACTTTTTCGGGATTGGTCGGAAGATTTGCTGAAAGATCTGTTTCCGCAGGGAAATCTGTGGTTGATAAAGACTGCTAATAACAATGAAGAGTGCTCTAACTCTATCTGTGCACGGAGGTTGTAAGTCTCTTGGACAGCACTGTCTTGTCTATTTTGCGCCTGCGGAGTACTCTAACTGAATTGTGCACGGAGAGGTATTATCTAACAGACAAGTTGCAAAAGCCATAGTTCAGCACTTTTATCTAATTTTGACAAATGCCTCTGGCCCATTACATTGAGGTTGGGCGATGCTCTACTTTCACTTTGCTACTCCTTTGTCCGAGTATATCTCGCCGCTGTACTGCGTAGTCCTATAGTCCTAAAATATTAGGAGTAAATTAGATTTCTCAATGTTGTGCACTTCAAAGAGAAGACTGAGCTTTCAACTCTCTGCTGCATCCTGCAATATATATGGTATTGACTTCCATACATCATACATATGAAAGGCGGCATCATAGGTGGCAAATGGCAAGAAGTCAGTCAATGTCTGCAATAGGCTCTACACAATCCAGAAGGACTCCATATCTGAATGCATCATCAGTAATATAAAGGGAATAAAGTGAGAAAAATAATTCTGCGGTCTCATTTGGATAAACGTATGTGTAAAGGTTATACATAATCAGAAACATGACCCACAAACTACGTTTTTACTATAGGCCTAAACCCCTTTGATTTAATTTATGTGTTTTCCAAATCTGACAATATCCAGAAACATTCACAGCAGTACATCATTCATAATTATGGAGGAAGCACTGTAGGTGTTAGACAGGCAAGAAGTCAATCAATGTCTGAAATGTACAAAAAGCATCGCTGTCACTTGGCGGGTCATACAAGGAAAAGGTACAGATTGTCCACAGTACTCTTGAAAATGTTGGGGTTAAAAAAATGTGCCCGAAATGGGACCTATACCTTCATATGATTGAGTAGTTTCAGGTGGTACAGGACCCATTTCAGGCTCGTTTTTTTCCTACCCCACTGTTTCTTCAGGAGCGCGGTGTGTCCAATGAAACTTTTGTAATAGCTACATGACAGACTGACAGTGCATGCATGTATATTTACTCCAAATTTGTGCAATGTATATGTGACCAATAGAATTATCTGTATCTGTAACTGTATTTAAACGGTCAATGAGACAATGATACATGAAATTTAATGAGCCAAAGAAGAGAAAAGAAAAAAATATCTTTCTGGGGTTCAACAGAGTAAAGAGTTGGTTAGAAACGAGGACCTCAGCAATGTCTTTTTCGAAATCTTTCCTGATTTTCAGAGATTTCCCTTGACCACATAGATTTCCTTGGGATTGGTCAGAAGATTTGCAGAAAGATCCTTTTCCGCTGGGAAATCTGAGTCTGATATAGACTCCAAATAAAATTAGGAGTGCTCTAACTTTGCACACTGCAGTCATAAGACTTTCGGAATGTCACTGGCTTGTCTACATGTATATATTTTGAGCCTGTCTGGCCATTTGCCGATGGAAACAAAGTCCTGTACTTCAGTAATTCATTGAGAGTATAGAATATATTAGGCTTACATAAAAATCTCATCTATTGCATTGAACTATTAGTGTTAAAAAATATACACTGCACATGTTCTGAGCAACAGCTGTATGTAATATACTTCTTGTTTTAAACGGATCATGTGTATGTGTAGTCTTTCCATTATGCAAATCTCTTAACACTCAGACTAGCTTCCAATGAGCAAAAATTGACCACCCCAAAATTTTGTAAACATCGTTCAGGAATACATAATTTTCTTGCACCAATTCAATAATTGACCACTAGAAAATTTCATAAACATCTTTCAGAAATAAGTAATTTTCTTCTGTGCTATTTCAATAATTGACCACCCCAACATCCTTTAGAAATTAATTTTCTTCTGTGCTATTTCCATAATTGACCACCCCAACATTTCATGAAAGTCTTTCAGAATACATTTCTTCTGAGCCTTTTATATACTCATCTGCTTTCCTCAAAAGCTGTATTGTGCAACCACTTTAGCTTGGCACCACAACAATGCTCCACTGCCTCAGGGTATTGACCGACATGCATCATACAAATTGAGAGCATTTTGTGAGGCAGAAAACAAATCAATAGCTTTCAAGAAACATAAGGTTCAGCTCTTCATTGCCAATGCACCACAAGTCCCTCTATATCTGCTTACAATCATTGATGCTTAATGCACAGTCTGTATCACAGGAAAAAGGATAATGCGAGCTGCACTCGTTCCAGTGTTTTTAATCTTTTAAAGATAGATCGATGTTAATGTAAATATGAGCCATACACAGAATCCGAGAGCAGAAATTTCAGATAAGAATGCAATTATCGCAGCAAAATTAATTAAACTTCACATTGAAACATAACTCTTTATTAAGATTCTTTACTTGTACTCTTTAACGTGTCACATTTTCAGAACAATTTTGAAACATATCCACAGCAATCTCAGCTTTGTTTTCTCAAATATCTAAAAGAAAATGATGTTGTATCTCATCTTAGCAAAGTTTATAGCAGAACACCTCCAAGGTTCAGAAATGTTGAACAATATCTCACTCTTTTCTGAAGAAAATTTAAATGTTGGACAATTGAGCTGAATAAATAATAAAAAGCTCATGAAGATCTCTCACAAATACATAATATTTCTAAAGCTTAGGCCCGAAAAAATTTATCTTTCGCTTCTAAGATCTTCTCAAGATGCTTTTTCTAGGGTAGGTCCGTAGGACGAAAAATATTGTATCATCTCAAGTCTTTATTATGTCAATTTAATGAAAATTGTGGATAAGGACAATTTTTCTTTGTTCCTCTAGGTCTGTCAATCCGAGAAGTTAAAAATGTATATATATGTCTGGCCCTATCTGCTTTGTTCAAGAACTGTATAGTGCAACTACTTCAACTGAGCACCAGAACAATGCTCCACTGCCTCAAGATATCGAGCACCAAGCATCATACAAATTGAGAGCTTTATATGTGAGGCAGAAAAAAATCAATAGCTTTCAAGAAACATAAGATTCAGCTCTTCATTGTCAATAAAAGAGATAATGCAGGGATATTCACTTAGAAAAGGGATAATGCAGGGAAATTCACTTAGAAAAGGGATAATGCAGGGATATTCACTTAGAAAAGGGACAATGCAGGGATATTCACTCAGAAAAGGGATAATGCAGGGAAATTCACTTAGAAAAGGGATAATGCAGGGACATTCACTTAGAAAAGGGATAATGCAGGGATATTCACTTAAAAAGGGATAATGCAGGGAAATTCACTTAGAAAAGGGATAATGCAGGGACATTCACTTAGAAAAGGGATAATGCAGGGATATTCACTTAGAAAAGGGATAATGCAAGGACATTCACTTAGAAAAGGGATAATGCAGGAATATTCACTTAGAAAAGGGATAATGCAGGGATATTCACTTAGAAAAGGGATAATGCAGGGACATTCACTTAGAAAAGGGATAATGCAGGTATAATCACTCCGTCAATGTTGTATGTCTTGATCATTCAATGCTAATGCGATTGTGCATAATAATAGATAGCTGAACCAGATTAAAAATTTAAATATTGTTGTAAAACTAAACTCTCTTTGACTTTACACTGAAGGATTTTCCCCTTCATTTTACATGCTATATTGTTAATATGACTTCAGAGCATTATACTCATTATACAGAGATGCAATACGTAATATCAATGCATTCTTTCGGCAATTTTTCTCAAAAAAGCTAAACTATTTTATGGACAGAATTAAACTTTTGTGGGTAGAGAGAATACTTTGCTTGAATAGCTTCAGTGTGATTCTGGCATCATTCTGTCTGATGCTCAAGAGCTTCCGATCCCTTTGATGTAATGCAAATATGAAATGCCACAACACGAAGACACAGATTTCCCTCCAAGACATTCTTGCTGCATTTGCCAGATTTGTAATTCAATTTGCACCTGAAGTGAATCTGCAAAAGCCAAAAGCATTACGTTGTTAATGATTCAAAGTATTTCTTCCAGAAAGGATCACATGGTTTAAAACGCTGCTGGGTGGATATTTCTGAAGAATCAATGGGATGAACTTTGTACTCTTTAAGATCTGAGTGTAAAATTTCCTAGATTTGTTACATATAAATATTATAGCATGTGCATATTTCAAAATAACATAAACTGACCATGCACTTAAAATCATTTACATATACAGCGGTATCTGTGTTATAAGACCTCCAGTAGGAAGACCGACTAAGACTCAATTGCCTTTATGTGACTGCCTTCCTCCTGCACCAAGTGGTATTTTAAGTGCTTTTTGCAGCCCGACGAGGGACCACACCCCCACTAGAGACTACTGTATGACCAAAAAAGGAGACAGCTTTTCTGGGTACAAGACATGAAGACATTGGAGGTCAGTGGATGGATGATGTTGGGCTTGATGTCCTGTATTTATGCACTTGGTAGGCTAATAAGAACAGGAGGAGGAAACGGCAATGAGATGAAGGATGATTGAAACAGCTGTCAAACATAGGCCACGGTGACCTGGCAAAACATAGATTCGAATCCTGGACCCATCAATGGGCCGTCCAACAAGCTATCACTAGACCATCTCTCCCCCATTGAGGTCAGCGAAAAGTATATTAATAACACTGCTTTGATAACAAATTGAAATTAGATACATAGGATTTCAGTATCCAAAGATCTCTTGTTTTACCTTTTCACAGCAAGCATCAAATTAAAGTTGGCCAATCACTTTTTCCAGGTTAAGGACACTCAATCACCCCAAAAGCTGCTTACCACAAGCAGAAGCAGATGATTTCCTGAGTTACTAAAAGGATTTCTATGTAACCACTTAATTGCTCATGCAACAGATGTGATTCATCTCCTTCACAATGTAAAGCGTCAATTTCAAGTTAAAATCAAGACGACCACATCAGAAAATTACAACATTTTTTACTTTTATTAAGATTTAAAGGATTTATAGAACTTAGTTAAAGCAACACGTGGAACATACAATGGTTCAATTTTATGGAATGAAATGGAAATTGAGCTTTTCTTGAGAAGAAATAGCTCAAATCTGGTGAAGTTCGTCTTTTCTGTATGTTCGAGTGAAAAGTCATTGTTCTGCTTCCTAAAAAAATTAAAAAAATTTTTTTTTTGTATTGAAAATCACCAGGCCTACCTTCCACGTAATGTATCATCACCATTATCTGGGACTATTTAAAAATAGTAGGTCAGGTAGCAGGCCGACATTTAAAGAGGCCAGAAGCTAAAAGTCAGTTATACCAGACCTCAGTAAACCTTATTTTTGCCGCAGTCTTATTACATATTCCCATAACTTCATAATGTGCAGATTAACAATGGCTGAAAGTTCTTGTAAAACACAAATAACTTAGAAATTAAAAGCCATCCAGATCTACTTCAATCATGAAAGTCTGCCAGATTTAATTGGACATCTAATTATAAATTACTTAGGAAATTAAAAGCCATCATGATCTACATCAATCATGAAGCTCTGCCAGATTTAATTGGGCAAACAATTTTAAATTACACAGAAATTAAAAGCCATCCAGATCTAATTCAATCATGAAACTCTGCCAGATTTTAATGTACGTATAATTATACATTACTTAGAAATACAAAGTCATCTAGATCTACTTCAATCATGAAGCTCTGCCAGATTTAATTGGGCATATAATTATAAATTACACAGAAATTTGAAGCCATCCAGATCTGCTTCAATCATTAAGCTCTGCCAGATTTAATTGGGCATATAATTATAAATTACACAGAAATTATCTACTTCAATCTTGAAGCTCTGCAAGATTTAATTGGGCATATATTTATAAATTACTTAGAAATTATCTACTTCAATCATGAAGCTCTGGAAGATTTAATTGCGCATATGATTATAAATTGCTTAGAAATTAAAAGCCATCCACATCTACTTCAATCATGAAGCTCTGAAAAATTCAATTAGGAATTATGGGCATATAATTATCAATTAAATAAAAGCCATCCAGATCTACTTCAATCATGAAGCTCTGCCAGATTTAATTGGGCATATAATTATAAATAACTTAGAAATTATCTACTTCAGTCATGAAGATCTGCAAGATTTAATTGGGCATATAATTATAAATTACTTAGAAACTAAAAGCCATCCAGATCTGCTTCAATCATGAGGCTCTGTCAGATTTAATTGGGCATATAATAATAAAATACTTAGAAATGAAAAGCCATCCAGATCTACATCAATCAGGAAGCTCTGCCAGATTTAATTGGGCATATAATTATAAATTACACAGAAATTATCTACTTCAATAATTATAAATTACACAGAAATTATCTACTTCAATCATGAAGCTCTGAAAGATTTAATTGGGCAGTATGGGCATATAATTATAAATTAAATAAAAGCCAACCAGATCTTCTTCAACCATGATGCTCTGCCAGATTTAATTGGGCATATAATTATAAATTATTCAAAAATGTAAAGCCATCCAGATCTGCTTCAATCATTAGGCTCTGACACATTTAATTGGGCATATAATTATAAATACTTAGAAATGAAAAGCCATCCGGATCTACTTCAGTCATGAAGCTCTGCCAGATTTAATTGGGCATTATGGACATGTAATTATTAATGAATTAAAAGCCCTCCGGATCACTTCAATCATGAAGCTCTATCAAGGGCACCCCATGATCTGTTATACCAATTATCTGTTATGCAGCAGGTGCCTGGCTGGCTGGCAGACTGTCAGCTAGGATGTTCCCCGCTGCTAAATTGTCAGCTGGGATCCAATTTTTGGCGTCCAACCGATGAAATTTGCAGTCAGGTAATGAGAAAGCAGTTGAGGCGGCTGGCTGGGAAAAAAAAAAGATTTATATCAGCTTGCTGGGAGGTGCTGTAAGACGCTTGGGCTGACTGGCAACCCTGCTGGTAGCATAACAGATATTTCTCCCAGTTGCATAAAAACATAGGCTGCGCAGCAGCAAACCTTCAGCGAATAACACCTTTAGAAGATTACAATAATATCATAAAATTGGTGCGTTCCCGAAATTGCTTATAGGCATGCAATAGCAGTCGAGTAGCGAGTAGTGGCCTTCCATTATCTCATTTTTCCAATGATTCATAAAGTATTATACACATCAAAAAGCACTGCTAAATTAGGTGATTTGTTTAGAAAAATGCATTATTGTATATGCAATAGCCTAGTGGGGAAGTTTTGGCTCCGATATAAAAAAATTTGTTTAAATATTTTTTCTCAATATTACGAAAACTATAGAATAGCCATCTGTCAGACCATGAAAAGGCACAACTAGACCATACAAGCCATATGTGTACCAAACGTCATCCATGTATATGGAATAGTGACCGGATGTTGGGCCAGAAACAAAAATAATAATTTTTATGTTTTTTTCAATATTTGAATAAGTATATAATATTTTCCATCAAACCTTTCAAAAGGCACAACTAGACCATATTGACCATATGTGTACCAAAGTTTATCCATGTACATGCAAAAGTGAGCGAGCCTTAGCCCAAAAAACAAAAAAAATATGTTTTTATGTCTTTTCTCATTTTTTCAGAAAGTATAGAATATCTGTCAATGAGACCATCAAAAGGCACAACTAGACCATATAGGCCACGTGTGTACCAAATTTCATGCATGCACATGCAATAGTGACCGAGCCTTGGCCCGGAAACGAAAAAAAAAAAAGTTTATATTTTGTTAATTATTTCAAAAAGTATTTAAGATCTATTCATCAGACCATCAAAAGGCACAACTAGACCATACAGGCTACATGTGTACCAAATTTCATCCCCATACATTCAATAGAGGCCGAGTGCCGGGCCGGAAACGATCTATCCGCCCGCCGCCCGACCGCCCGCCCGCCCGCCCGCCCGGCGGCCCGCCCGCCCGGCGGACGGACAGCATTTTTACCCAAGTGATTACAATACCTTCTTCGAACTTCGTTCGCTGAAGGTAAAAATGAATCTAAGTGTCACAAAAGATGTGCAACAAGGAGCTTACACTGTCATATCAAATGTAGGCAACGGTATAGAGCCCTAGATTACACTGCTTTATTATCTGGCTCACGATACATAAATGCCAAAGCATAAAAACAACACATTTATAACATAGATAATAAATAATAATGCAAATTTTATGGTTTCAAAACTTATTAAAAATTCAAGTCCAGATTCTGAACTATGTAAATCACTTTAAATAAGTCAAAAAATAAAGATGAACATCATACAGAACAACTTGCAATCTCTGTGAGATGCAGTGTCACCAATATTAGAAGTGAGCCAGGCACCAGTTTGGACCAGATTCAGATTAACATTGTGCATGTCGTGTCTATGCAAGTCCCAAATCCTACACAAGAATGAAAATGAAAAGTTGAATGTAAAGTTCAGTTTTTATATTTTCACACAAGATATTTAAAAACCAGTAAACGAGAAATAATATTTACAGAAAAAAGCATGAAATGAAAGCTACATGAAATAGACATGACTAAACATAATTTCATCATTAAATTTTACAGGTGAATTTCAAACCAATATGGCTACTCATAAAAAAGACAGATTGACATCTGAATGACTAGAAATTCACAAGAAATACTCAATCAAAATAAAGTTAGCTCGCTATATATAGAAGATAATGCACTGCTACACTAAAATGATTTTGTAATAATGAAATTGAAGTACTAGATGTTATTAAAAGCCATACTAACAGCTAATGCTAGAGTTAATACAAACAGTTAAAAATATTCTTCATCTAAAATGTGCAGAGATCATATTCACTCTTATTGTGCTAAATCATGGTGAACAGCACGTAGAATCTCCACAATATACTTTGTATTTCAACCAATTTGATACTATTGTCTGCCTGGTGGTGGTCAATTGGACGTCTTTTGGAAATTTGTAATGCTTGGTATCACAATGCCCGCCCTTAAGAACACCGATTGCTTATCCATATCAATGGAGATAATTTGTGCAAGACAATACGCGCGGTGATCACATTTACTTATTTTATACCCTGTCCTGAGGTGAACATGACCTGGCAGTTTGAAGGAGAAGGAGAAAGTGACAGGGTTCCACACAGAACTTCCCGACTGAGACAGAAGCTCACAAGAGGGAGCACCAATCAATTTAGCTAATTAAGCCCCATCTTGTGTCTTTCATGACTATTGGTTTCCATGGCACCAATAAACTACTTGTTCTTATCTCTATGGCCTGATTTTTTAAAGATTATTTGTAAATTACATCAATACTGCATGACAAAATTCCCATGGTTGTATGTCAAAAACGGCTCAAGTTATGTCAAGTTGGACAGAACTACAACATGTATACAACATGTTTAATACTTCTTTCACAAGCAGATATTATGGCTTCTCTTTACTGTGTGTGATTACGTGCCTGTCAAGGTTTTGTTATATATGGAGAATGTTTTGCCACAAATTGGACATCCTTACGGCTTCTCTCCACTGTGTGTTCTCATGTGTAAATCAAGATGATCTTTTCTGCTGAATGCTTTGCCACAAACAGAACATCCATATGGCTTCTCTCCACTGTGTGTTCTCATGTGTAAATCGAGATGATGTTTTAAGCTGAATGTTTTGCCACAAACAGAACATCCATATGGCTTCTCTCCACTGTGTGTTCTCATGTGTAAATCGAGATGATGTTTTAAGCTGAATGTTTTGCCACAAACAGAACATCTATATGGCTTCTCTCCACTGTGTGTTCTCAAGTGTGAATCAAGACTGCCTTTTTGGTTGAATGTTTTGCCACAAACAGAACATCCATATGGCTTCTCTCCACTGTGTGTTCTCATGTGTAAATCAAGAATGAATTTTCGGCTGAATGTTTTGCCACAAACAGAACATCCATATGGCTTCTCTCCACTGTGTGTTCTCATGTGTAAATCAAGACTGCCTTTTACGCTGAATGTTTTGCCACAAATAGAACATCCATATGGCTTCTCTCCACTGTGTGTTCTCATGTGTAAATCAAGATTGCATTTTATGCTGAATGTTTTGCCACAAACAGAACATCCATACGGCTTCTCTCCACTGTGAGTTCTAAAGTGTGAATCAAGATTGCCTTTTTCGCTGAATGTTTTGCCACAAACAGAACATCCATATGGCTTCTCTCCACTGTGTGTTCTCAAGTGTTTATCAAGACTGCCTTTTTCGCTGAATGTTTTGCCACAAACAGAACATCCATATGGCTTCTCTCCACTGTGTGTTCTCAAGTGTTTATCAAGATTGCCTTTTTCGCTGAATGTTTTGCCACAAATAGAACATCCATATGGCTTCTCTCCACTGTGTGTTCTCATGTGTAAATCAAGATGATCTTTTCTGCTGAATGCTTTGCCACAAACAGAACATCCATATGGCTTCTCTCCACTGTGTGTTCTCATGTGTAAATCGAGATGATGTTTTAAGCTGAATGTTTTGCCACAAACAGAACATCCATATGGCTTCTCTCCACTGTGTGTTCTCATGTGTAAATCGAGATGATGTTTTAAGCTGAATGTTTTGCCACAAACAGAACATCTATATGGCTTCTCTCCACTGTGTGTTCTCAAGTGTGAATCAAGACTGCCTTTTTGGTTGAATGTTTTGCCACAAACAGAACATCCATATGGCTTCTCTCCACTGTGTGTTCTCATGTGTAAATCAAGAATGAATTTTCGGCTGAATGTTTTGCCACAAACAGAACATCCATATGGCTTCTCTCCACTGTGTGTTCTCATGTGTAAATCAAGACTGCCTTTTACGCTGAATGTTTTGCCACAAATAGAACATCCATATGGCTTCTCTCCACTGTGTGTTCTCATGTGTAAATCAAGATTGCATTTTATGCTGAATGTTTTGCCACAAACAGAACATCCATACGGCTTCTCTCCACTGTGAGTTCTAAAGTGTGAATCAAGATTGCCTTTTTCGCTGAATGTTTTGCCACAAACAGAACATCCATATGGCTTCTCTCCACTGTGTGTTCTCAAGTGTTTATCAAGACTGCCTTTTTCGCTGAATGTTTTGCCACAAACAGAACATCCATATGGCTTCTCTCCACTGTGTGTTCTCAAGTGTTTATCAAGATTGCCTTTTTCGCTGAATGTTTTGCCACAAACAGAACATCCATATGGCTTCTCTCCACTGTGTGTTCTCAAGTGTTTATCAAGATTGCCTTTTTCGCTGAATGTTTTGCCACAAATAGAACATCCATATGGCTTCTCTCCACTGTGTGTTCTCATGTGTAAATCAAGATGACCTTTTCGACTGAATGTTTTGCCACAAACAGAACATCCATATGGCTTCTCTCCACTGTGTGTTCTCATGTGTAAATCAAGATTGCATTTTATGCTGAATGTTTTGGCACAAACAGAACATCCATATGGCTTCTCTCCACTGTGTGTCCTTATATGGGAATCAAGATTGCCTTTTTGGCTGAATCTTTTACCACAAACAAAACATTTGTGATGCTTGTTATAAAGTCCTCCATCACTCGATGTGTTTGCCATTCCATTGTTGGAAATGTTACTGGATGCCATTTTGCTCCAAAAAATTGAGTTGCTGCTGGCTTCTTCCCGTTTTCACCAAGGGTGTGCAATTCATTAAATATCCAAATACTGCACTGCTTTCAGTCAGACTGATGTCATAGGACTCTTAAATCTTTATACAAGTTTGGTCCGTCCAATATTTAAAGAATGAAGCTTTGAACTCAAAGTACAATCAATGATAACATAAAAATGCATGTACACCAGTTAACATGTAGTATCCTAATCATATACAAAAATCCATCCAATAATCCTAATTATAGCAGTACATAAGCCCTTTAAAAAGCAGATCTGTCATTCCAGTAGAAAGTCGTCATATCATATACAGTTCAGAAATCCATATAGCTAATGACGCATGGAACACTGAAGGCCAGATGGAATCCTCAGTGGCAGATGATACGTTGATTGCCAAATGGACGCTCAATGCTAGATGAAATGTTCAATTCCACATGGAATGCTCAATCCCAGATGAAATGTTCAATTCCAGATGGAATGCTCAATCCCAGATGAAATGTTCAATTCCAGATGGAATGCTCAATGCCAGATGGAATGTTCAATTCCAGATGGAATGCTCAATGCCAGATGGAATTTTGAATGCCAGATGGAAAGCTCAATGCCAGATGGAACATTGATTGCCAGTTGGAATTCAGCATGCCAGATGCATTTGACAGGGATGTCCAGTTGAGTGCTGACATTGATGATAACCTGCAAAAAAAATTAATGCTCATGATATTAACACAAAAATAGGAAGGGCATACTATTCTTATTGCGATTTAAGTACTTCTTTAATCACACTTCTCAGAATTTGACAAATCATGAATTACCTCAACCTTCTTTTTAACAGGACAGAGAATGAAGTGTTTTTAAAATCGTAATTAGCATTTTCGATGGAGCATCAGACTCTTGTCTCTTCTACCTAATTGATGAATTTATCAATCGATAATTGAAGATGAATAGAGGGAATGAAGTCATTAATTGCAATTGGCATTTTCGATGGAGCATTAGACTCTTGTCTCTTCTACCTAATTGATGAATTTATCAATCGATAATTGAAGATGAATAGAGGGAATGAAGTCATTAATTGCAATTGGCATTTTCGATGGAGCATTAGACTCTTGTCTCTTCTACCTAATTGATGAATTTATCAATCGATAATTGAAGATGAATAGAGGGAATGAAGTCATTAATTGCAATTGGCATTTTCAATGGAGCATCAGACTCTTGTCTCTTCTACCTAATTGATGAATTTATCAATCGATAATTGAAGATGAATAGAGGGAATGAAGTCATTAATTGCAATTGGCATTTTCGATGGAGCATTAGACTCTTGTCTCTTCTACCTAATTGATGAATTTATCAATTGATAATTGAAGATGAATAGAGGGAATGAAGTCATTAATTGCAATTGGCATTTTCGATGGAGCATTAGACTCTTGTCTCTTCTACCTAATTGATGAATTTATCAATCGATAATTGAAGATGAATAGAGGGAATGAAGTCATTTTAAAATTGCAATTGGCATTTTTGATGGAGCAATAGACTCTTGTCTCTTCTACCTAATTGATGAATTTATCAATCGATAATTGAAGATGAATAGAGGGAATGAAGCCTTTAATTGCAATTGGCATTTTTCATTCAGTGCTTTGCAACAATTTAAAATGTGGCTGCGGTCCACTGTGATACTGGGCTGGGCTTAAATTGCATGATTTCAGGCCGTAAATTTTTGGAAAATTCCAGAAATTCCTAGTTTAAACATGTAATGGATTTGTTGACTCTCGACAAGTCATGACTGTTACTCGGGTGTTTGTAATTTTTTCTTTTTTATCAACTCAAGATTTTCAGTTATAGGCAGACTGATATCATGTTATTTTTGTTTTCTTAAATTTTGTGTATCAAGTAAAAAAAACTAACAATGCATATTACCACAAATTCTAGAAAAGTCATGATTTTGATAGTGTGACATTCTTAGATTCTCTGATTCAAAATGCAGCTTTCATAATAGACTTAAACTTAAGGTCATCTAGATATTCATTGAAGATATTCACATAGAGTTAACAATTCATGGCATCACTGATAAGGCATGAAATGACATTGGATTAAATTATTTTGTATGTGGCAGCATTTAGATTGTTGCTCACTTGATTGCTTTATTTGTATTGCGATTAGGCCTAAAAACAAGTAGGTTCTCAAACCTTCTCACATTGATGAGATGTAATTTTAGGTTTCTCGAAAATGCAACGAAAAATGACATGTCTCATATTCAGATTCTGGATCGAGGTGTCGACCCCCCCATGATTTGGAACAAAACAAGGCCCCTGCACATCACACCTGGCATATACCTCTCACATTACTTATATAAACCACCCACATTACATCCATTACATCTGGCATAAACCACCTATATTACATCCAACATTTATAAACCACAATCATTACACCTGGCATAAATCACCAACATCAAATCTGACATAAGCCATCCACATTACATCTGGCATAAACCACCCACATTACATCCGGCATAAACCACCCAAATTAAATCTGACATAAACAACCTAGAGTCAGGGATGGTAAATCCGTCCAGGAGGGTAAATCCGTCCACCCTCTAATATAGACATATAATTACATTTATTAGAATTGTGTGAGGTATAAAAGCAAGAGAAACTATTTTTTCCACATATTTTGTTGCGTTTTCCGTGTTTACAGCATTTCAAATGATATTTCAGGTCCATTTAAAAACAGAGGACAAAATACAATGAAATCTTGTGACGTCATCACAGCCATTTTGTGTAGTGGGTGGTACTAATCCTGTAGGCCTATTTATATAAAAAATGAGTATTCAAAGTCAAAAATTGTTGATTGAGATTCAGAATTTTGTTATTCGTGCATGGATTTTTAAATTAACTGAATTGCAATACCTGGAAAGGAATTACAATGGAAATAAAAGTGGACGGAATTACCATCCTTATTTTGAAACTAACTTGAATTGGTGATTGTAAATCCGTCCACCAACTTCAAATGAGGTTTAAAAGTACTTTTATGACTTTTAATATCTATAAATGGCATAACATTGATTAAAGAAACTAGATTGAGCAATTACAACACTTGATTGGACCATACGAGTTCTTCAATTGTAATTTAAGCAGTCAATTGAAATTCTTGATATTCAACTTAACCTCTCTTATTTAATACTTCTACCATAAGTGTAATCAGCATCCTATTATTCTGCAATCAGCACAAAATCCTTTCTGAAAGTCAATAAATTGCAATATTTGAAAAAATAGAAAGATATGATAAATGTGTGCTGATTTATGCCCTGTGGACGGATTTACCATCATTGCTGGACGGATTTACCAGCAGGTTGGACGGATTTGGGTGCCCAAACCTTCAATTTTTGTTGCTATGGTTTCAGTGAAAAATATTTGAATATTAGACTTATTTTGGCTGAGGATGATAGTACGGAACAAGCTCTTTCCTAGGGTCTAATATTTATTTTCATATCTACTCCCATTATCCTGGGAATGAAGAATTAGCCAAAAGTGGACGGATTTACCCACCTTGACTCTACCGTAATATGGGGTGAATAGGGACAGATTGGGCCCTTTTCCTGACATAGCATGGGCAGAAAACCTCCAATAAATCTTAGTATAGTCTCAAATTATGTCCAGACCATAGATTTGACTATCCCTGAGGGCATTAACTGATACCTATATTTTTCTAGCATTCATGTTGAAACAAGAATCCATGGATTCAAAGGCCAGTCGATTCAGTATTAGGCCTATATTTATAGAACAGTGATTAACCAGGATAGCGATATGCCTCTATTACATCTGTCTTACAGATATGGTTATCATAGTTTTGAACTATGTGAATTTTGCAAAAAAATGTCAGTGAGGAGTAATTGCCCTGATCTCAAACTTTTATCAAGAAATCTGTCTGAAATGAAATTCCTTATTTTAATATTGTTCAATGAAACTCAACAGATTGTGATGCTGCAGTTTATCGTGCATTACTTATCATATATACTATCACTAAGCAGACCAGTTGCACTGAGCTGTGTTCAATTACAACTGCACATTTTTGTTGATCTGTAGTGTTTTTCTATTTTTTATTAGTTTTGTCTGATAAATGTGATGTGCTTATGTGTGAAATTGCTTAACAACAGCACTGTGGTTGTAACACCAATGAAACAGAGTTCAGGCCTGTTTGTTTATAGGTCTACACATAAACAAGCTATTGTTGTGATGTGGTACAACAGGAAATCAAAATATTGGAACCCAAAAATTCCACACAGTTCCAATCCAACGGGAAAGTAAGGTTGTAAAATTAAAGCTACATGGCCAAATTGGTAAAAATAAAATTATGTCTTGATCAATCATTATATAGTACTTATTGCATAAATTGTGCTGTATTGGACAGTCATTTTACTTGATAGAAGACAAATAATCAAAGAAGACATGTAAGTTATGATGTAAGGGAAATTGAATTGACATTTATTTTCTAATCTTCTCAACTTGATATCACATTAATGACCACTTTTTTAATTATTTACTCTCATTCACACTGTGGTGTAATTTACAATATAAAACATAAAATAATTACAATTAATTAAAAGCATTGTGTTGTACTTTCAAGAAATTCTGCAATTGCAATAACTTGATATTTTATTTTGACACAGATCAATGAATAATTGCAATCATTAGACACTACCTGCCAACTCAAGCCAATTCCATTAATAGATATTACCTTAGACACTGACTGATCTCCGTAGTAATTGCAATCATTAGACACAACCTGCCAACCACAGGTGACAGCCGCTGTGTTGGGGTGGGGTAATTTCTGGGGGTTGGGGCAATTTCTGGTATGATGCTCACTCACCTCTTATATGATTGACAAGGTTGCTCACTAGCCCATCTAGTGATCCTGCCAGAAGCCCTGGGTGACCTCAGTGTCTCATCTAATTGGTAGATCAGATCTAGGTCGAAATATTGGGACAGCAAAGGTCATGAAGACATTCTTACTCATTGATCAACCTTGACACTGCTTTGACAAAGTATTCAATAAATATCACTGATGAGGCATTTGCTGATCCTATTGTGATTGTTGGCTGTGAAAACAGAAACAGCCACAAACATATTAACTATCAAACCATTAAAAGCTTTCCAAGTATTATTGTGATAGTGATACAACGAAAAAAAAGCCTTGTAGAAAGAAATCTATTGTCTTTGCAAAATACTGCATAACTGAGCACTTGAAATGATTCAAATATCCTCACATAGGTGGCACCACCTTCTGGAGAGCATACTTGTTACAACTTCTTTAACACCATATGTTGCAGGGTGCTTTGATGGAAAGATCAAAATCTGCAGGTGCATAATTAAAATGGAAAATTTCCTAACTTCATACATGTATTTCCTTTTCTCTTCAAGAAAGAAAAACCGTATACATTGCAGTGTTGAGGTGAAATGTATTCGCTTTTTTAAATGTTGCTAAGATAACTTAGTCCAGAACTTGAAATGCTGCATGAAGGATATATTTTAAAAAGTGGCTTTGCGTTATGGTACTGCCCTGCGCCTATTCCCTGAAATATAAAAAAATACAGGACCCAGGCATTTATTTTCATGAAAAGAAAACCTCATTAATAAACCATTTATAGCCCTTTTCCCTAGTTATTTTTTTTTTATTTTACCAAACAAATATTAGTTGTTGCTATTAAAACAGCAACATATGTTGTTTTATTTTTTTGATAGAATGATGTTGGGTAAACAAAAAATCATTAAATTTCAATGAATTTGTGACAGTTTGATTCTACTTAGTCAATTAGAATGTTTAGAAAACAATGGTATGTTGACTGTCAAACTGTTGAGCATGTCATTCACAGCTTTGCAAACTCCTCAGGTAGAAGTACTTGATCCTCTTAACCTTGGATTATTTTTTCTGATTGAATTGACCCAAGTGCTAATAACTGGCCAATCACAATGCCTCTAACAATGAGCCAAGTTCATTTGGGTGTGTCAGAAAAAATTGACAGCCAATTCTAATTAAAGACAAGGAAATCCTTTAAGGGCCCCTTGGTCAACTGACTTAACTGGATCATATGTAGGTCATTCTGGGCTGCTGAATTTCTCATTGAGGTTCTGGCCTTCTGCAGCACTTTCAACAGGAATAACAAGATGCTGAGGATGCTATTTGAGCAGGTAATGATTCAAAACATTGTCAAACATTGTTAGAAACTTGTGCTAGCCAGATTTATTATGTTCTCTACATAATAGTGTCGTGGGAAGCCCACAAGTTACCCTTGTTGATTTGAGTGATGGGCTTGTGAGCAACCTTGTCAATCAATTAAGAGGTGAGTGAGCATCATGCCAGAAATTGCCCCAACCCCCAGAAATTACCCCACCCCAACACAGCGGCTGTCACCTGTGTGCCAACTCAAGCCAATTGAGTTGATATTTTCTATGACACTGCTCATTGAGTAATTGCAATCATTAGACACTAGCTGTCAACTCTGAATGTCTCACTGCTTAGTAAATGGTATATAAAGACCAGCCTTGGTGCATCTGTTCAGTGTACAACAAGACATGCTTTAAGAACATGCCAAAGAGGATGAGAAAAAGAGGATAATGGCTTTTCAGTACATCTTAAGGAAAAAAGGTAAATCTTATGTTATGATTTCTACTTGCTTGGCCTAGTCATCTTGTGCTTGTTGTTGTTTCAAGTAGTTGTCTATTGGCACCTTCCCATAGTAGCATAGACTGCATATCATGCTGTCCCATCCTCAGAGACATTTTTTAAAGTTAGGCCTACCTTGTACCTAAAATGTAGTTTTTGCAGTAATATCATACTAATAATGTATTATCCAAAAAATAAAACAAATTGCCTCTACATAATGGAATTTTTACCTTATTACCTTACTTAAGTCATATTTATTATAATGACATGGTTGGTAGGTTCTGATCAATTATTTAGGATGACTCACTACTATTCAATGACAAATTTGCAGACCTGTCACCATATCACTGGTTTTCTGAATATGAACACCAGAAAGTTGATAATCACAACAAGCTGCTTGTGTACATTCCAAAAGAAAAAGCCTTTTTGAAGCCTTTGTTAGAGTTTGTAGTTACAAATCACTGATTAATTGCTCCCTGGTGCGTTCCCGCCAGGTAAACCCAACGGGATGCTAACAACACCACTGGACCCGCTCGCTTGCCTGAGCGTCATACGCCCGGCTAGCGGGATACCTACAGTCCCACTGGGTCCACTCGCTATGGGCGCATGTATTCGCAAAGTTGCACAGGATTGTTTAGAGCTCCATCGATTGTAATTATGATCGTGGACTATCGTTTTTGGTCATTTCTCGGCCGCTGGGTGGTTTTCAGACGTTTCCTGCCTCCACAGGCGCTTTCTGAGGCAAATCTGCATTACGGTATTTTGAATTTCCGATTTTCGCGGGCTTTTTTGTCATCTCTCTAAGGGCTAGTCCTCGACTAGCCAAAAACCACTGTCCCTACTCACCCCTCTCTTTGGGGTTAATCGGGACAGAGACTTATCTAAGGGACCGTTCAGAATTTATGACTGGGGGGGGGTGGGAGTTTTGGCCGAGGGGTCACTAACTTTTCACACATGTTTCAAGGGGGGGGTATTAATTTTTGACAACACTTCCAAGGGGGGGGTAAGAAATTTTAACAAAGAAAAAATGTTAAAAAACACGCATAAACTCATTTTATTTGGACTTTTTTATGCTCAAAAGTTCGCGAAATTACGCGAATCTGTACGCGTGGCAGTGCATAGCAGTATATATGTGTGGATCGCTTTGTTTGTCGGCGAGGGGGGGTACTAAAAATACCCGTGAAACCTAGGGGTGGGGTACTAAAAATTCACATGAAACTCAAGGGGGGGGGTATCAATTTTTGACGGGAAGTTTCAGCAAAACTCCCACCCCCCCCCCCCCAGTCATAAATTCTGAACGGTCCCTAAATAACTTGTACTCCCTACCCTGTTTAATTGATTTATACTTACAGTGCCGCCTGTAAGTAAGTGAAACGCATGATATTGTGCCATTGCATCAATGTTAAACATCCTTAACCAAAATGTTTCTGGAAGGACGAATTCTCATCCGATGAGAGGAAAACATTTTGAGTCATAAAGGCCGATATGTGAGGCATGTGGGATAAAAATAGCAGCCAATTTTCTTCGCTGTAGTCGGAGTTAGGTATTGGTCAAAGTCTTTGATAAGTAAGTGAAACGCAGGCCCAATGTTAAAACATAGGGAAGGGTGGTTCACTTACTTATCAAAGACTTTGACCCATACCTAACTCCGACTACAGCGAAGCAAATGGGCTGCTATTTTTATCCCACATGCCTCACATATCGGCCTTTATGACCCACTTTGTTTCCCTTTCATCCGATGTGAATTCATGCCTCCACAAACAGTTTGGCTGAGGATGTTTAGCATTGATGCAATGGCACAATGTCATGCGTTTCACTTACTTACAGGCGGCACTGTATGAATAAACACTAGATAACATGTCTAGCACCCAAAAAGTCACTATTAGTAAAATTTGAAGTCTTTTATGTGCAGAATATTAAGTTTTCAATAAAATGTAATCAATCACTGTAAATTGACAAACATGTATTAATCTGCTAATTTTACAAGTGATGAATAATCTTGGACTAAATACACAACAAATGATGCCAATTTAAAAAATTTGAAACCCAAAATCCATGAAAATAAGCTATATTGAAAATTGGTAAGGTTTTTTGGGCAAGCTCTGTTACTCTGCCATTCACGTGGATCCGAATCCATGACTGAACAGACTAAATATCACATCTCAGTAACTCTCTTGGTCTCCTAAAACTGTTTAAATCGATTTGGACTATATTTTCTTCATTTTCCTGCTTTTATTTGATGTTATATTACATAATTTTTTATCAGTTTCCAAAAGTGCATATTTATCACAATTTTGGCATAGATTGACACTCCAATAGCATTTCTACAAGATAAAAAAAATTTTCAGCATGGTAGTACCCCATCCAACATTATATTTATAACATTATATCACTGATTTCGTTTCATGAGTTATTACAGGGGGCTGAAAATTTAACTAAAATAACTCTAAAACTGACAATGCATTAGTGTCTGTTGAATATAGTTCGTGCAATTGAACCTAAGTTTATGACTTTTTCCATAATTGGCCACAACTATATACTATAAGTTTTGTGAGAATTTAGTGTGTGTAGCTTTTATAGTTTTAGTGGTACAAGCAAAGTTTTGACCAGTTTGTGAAAATGTTAATTCTGCAGGGCAATGTTTGAGGAGCTGAAGCTCCTAGCCACCTGCAGGTAGAATCATAAAAATCTATATGAATCATTATTGGAATATATACTAAAAACGTGCAAAAAATCAACTTTCTGTAACGAGTAGCAGTGGTAACATTTTGAAGATAAAAATAATTTCCTGGCTTGTCCCGATTCACCCCAGTGTCCCTATTCACCCGATATTAGGGTACATTACATCTGGCATAAACCACCCACATTACATCTGGCATAAACCACCCACACCACATCTGGCATAAACCACCCACATTACATCCGCATAAACCACCCACATTACATCTGATATAAACCACCCACATTACATCTGGTGTAAACTATCCACATTACATCTGGCATAAACCACCCATATTACATCTGGCATAAACCACCCATATTACATCTGGCATAAACCACTCACACTACATCTGGCATAAACCACCTTCATGACATGTGGAATAGCAACTATGGATGTCATCAAACCACTTCTTTTAAGATTCAATGCTCTACAAATTCATTTAAGATTCATCAACATATCAATATGTTTTGGCGAACCCAGAGAAACAGCAAATATGTGATTATTGGTTATTGCTAAAAGCCAGAAGAGTTTTGGTCGGCTGCAGCCCACCATTTTGTTTGACCAAAAAAACAAGGTAAGTGATTGGCCCACGATGATTGCCGAGTGCCTTCGTGTATATTTGTGTGAATTTGACATAAGACATGATCACTGATTGGTCAAGGCCTGGATGGTTACAGAATCAAAACTATCTGGTGTATATAATCGGCAGACCCCATTTTGGAGAGCCGAGAGGTTTCTTTATACTCTGGGAGGAATTATTTCTGAGTAAAATATATTTGTAGGCATCTATCTATCTATCTATCTATCTATGATCTATCTATCTATGCATCTATCTATCTATCTATCTATCTATCCACCTTTCTTCTCTACTTCTTCTTTCTTTCCTTCCTTCCTCCTTTCTCCCTCCTTTCTCCCTTCTTCCCTTTCTTCTTTTATTTCCTATTTTCTCCCAACGGAATGAGAATTCAACTTCCACCTTCATTCTGTTGAGAAAGATTGCAGAGTGCAGTCGAAAATTCCAGGTTAGAATTTTATTTTTGTGTGTAAAGAAGAAAAGTTTAAACTTTCACTCATAGCGAATGAGGTGTGAAGTTTTATTGCAATTAGCAATTGCCAAACAATACCTGAGGCTCTAGACTCTCCAACAAAACAAGGGATCAGAAATGTTTCTTTGTTATCGTGATCATGATAGTCCTAATCATATGATAAGTGCCCTTCTCTCCCTCCTCCTACCTGAGGCCAGGAATAATCATAAGACTACTACTACCAGCCGAGTGGGAGAATCATAAGACTACTACTATCAGTGGAGTGGATGGCATGCACGGTAGAGGATGGAGCTGCCAGTATCTTTGTTTGTAAAAAAAGCAGTGACAATTAGTCACCAGAAATAAATCAGGTAAGGTAGGGTAGAAAAAAATACATCATGCCAAAGGACAGGTTAATATGAGATGTAGTTTTGGCAGGAGTCAACTGACATACCCACAAACGCACATGTTGAAATGCCATGCTCTACAATAGCCTCGCCTCCAGTGAAGCTATTTAAGTAATACTTGCTGAATTGAACTGATATTTTTTAGGGATCAATTACATCCCCTGCAATAAACTAGAATCGCTAGCGATGATTATACAGAACAGCCCAAAATAAAGTAAGAAATTTTCCTGTCAGAAGTCTTCGGTTTACTTATTTTTCCCTCCTTTCTCCTCTCCACCACAAATCTCCTTGCAACTACCTTCGACTCCTCACCACAACTTTGTCCCGTATTAAGAACTCTATTAAAACAGCTGTGAATGAAATTGCAATTAGCAAGCACAATGTCAAAGAAATCAAACACAATGGGGGTGATGGAATTTGAATTGGTGTTGGCTAAATCTAAATTAAATGTAATTTTAAAAGGTGGTTTGAAGTAGGAAAATATAGGAAGGGTTTGAAGGGAGTCACAAGGGAGTGAAAGGGTAAAGTAGCCTAGTGGATGATTCTTCCTTCCTGCTGGAGTAGTCATACTTTATTTTGGGTTGTACTGTATAACTGGCAGGTGGCTGGTATAGGGGCATCATACCGACTGTTATCGCCATCTACTCTTCCATCGACCTGCTGTTATCTCCACCTGCTCTTATCTCCATGTGCACTTATCTTCACCTGCTCTTATCTCCACAAATGCTTAACTCCACCTTATTGTATCTCAACCTAATATCATCTCCACCTACTCTAATCGCCACTTACTCTCACTGGTCTGATCTACACCTGTTCTTTCTCAACCTGTGCCTATCTCCACTTATTCCTACCTACCTACTCTTATGTCCACTTGTTCTGAACTACACCTCATCTTATCTCCAACTTCTCTTATATCCACTTTCTCTTATCTCCACCTCCCATTTCCTCCACCAATGCTTATCTATGCTTATCTCCAACTTCTCTTTCTCTGCTCATATCTCTACCTGCCTTAAGCTCCACCTTCTCTTATCTCCATCTGCTCCTCTCTGACAATGCTTTCTCCACCTAATTGTATCTCCACCTACCATTGTTGCCAGCTACTCTTTTCTCCACCTAATCATATGTCCACCTACTCTTATCTCCTCCTGCTCATGTCTCCACTTTCTCTTGTCCTCACCTTATCTCCACTAAATTGTATCTTCAGTTACTCTTATACCCACCCACTCTTATCTCCACCTTCTCTTATCTGCACCTAAGCTGAGGTCCACCTACAGTCCTACACTTATCTACACCTAATTGTATCTCCACCTACTCTTGTGACCACCAATTCGTATCTTTACCTGCTCTTTTCTCCACCTGCTCTTATCTCTACCTTTTCTTATCTCCATCTGCTCCTCCAGCTTCTCTTCTCCTGTTCCTCATCCCAACATTTCCTTGGGTGGTTCTGGCATCTGGACTTCTGTTGGACAAGTTTTCATCAAATTTTACCTCATTGATGTGTCGACCTCTTGGCCCAAGTAGCCTACTGTGTGCATTAATACAGGATTTAAAGCGATCTTAAATGGGGGGACTGGGGGGGGGGGGGTGCTCAGTAGCTGTAGAAGGTCATCCTCTTGGATTACACGTTTTAATATTTTGTGTAACAATTTTATCTTCATGTTACACACCTCCAGAGAAGCTGTTATCAAGGCTATCTGACTTCGAAAGAAGGTGGTTCCATAAGGGGACGGATGTACTAGTAAGAAGAAAAAGAAGAAGAAGCCCCGATCATCAAACCTGGTTTTACCTCCCTCCTTTATTCAAATCATTCTTTGTTCGTTTTAGAATTGGCAAAAAAATGTGTGGAAAGGTTCATAATGTTACAGTAAATACATTAAGAGGGGTGTCCCAAAAGTTCTGACAAATTTTTTTGGCAGACCTTTCTAATTGAAAGAGATAAATGATATTTTCACAGAATAAATTTCAGGTATTTGACCATCTATTTTGAAAAAATCAAAACCGTAAGAAGTATATAAGTTAATGTTAGTTACTATGGTTACGAGATGTCAGTGCACCCAGCACAGCTCAATTTCTCAGACAAAATTCAGCAAATTAGCAGTGTTAAAAGTCAGAGAATTTATAGTAGAAAAACAAATGATTGCAAGAAAATGTATTTCTTGATAGGCTTGCAGTCTTTCAAGATATTTTCCATTACGTTATGAACATTAATTTATATATCAACTTGATCAGCTGAGGCAATTAGCTGAGGCAATTACCAAAGGCTTTCTCCAGCAGTTGCCTAACAGGGCTTAAGTGAGTTTGGCTGAAACAATCTACTGTCAAGAGGCAGTGCTCAAGAACCTTGGGTTCTCAACCCAATCTCATCTGCTTTAATTACTAGATTTGGTCTTCTGTAACTTTTGGTGATATTAAAATATATATATACTAGTTGAAACATTAAAGGAATAATAATCATAACGAGAAATGAAGTGGCAGCCACATACACTGAAATTCCACAATTTAGGAAGAGGCCGGTTTGGAGGACCCAGGTGATTGCCATAGCTCAGGTGTTTTACTGATTCACAGTGACTTTGAATGTAAATGAAAAACTTTCTGATACTGTTAGGTTTCTTATTAATATTTTTTATGATCATCCATTGGACCATTGCATATTTACAGTAAATTCCTTGCTTATTTACAAACCTAAACACTTGGATTTGGCCTAAAAGATTGAGCTGCGATGGGTGCACTGACCTTCTGTTTCCATGGCAACATAAAAGTTCCGACAGCTACCATTGTATCAAAATAGATAGTGAAATACCTGAAAATGATCCTGTGAAAAATTTCATTTAGCTTCTCCAAACAGAAAGGTCTGCCAAAAAAATTGGTCAGAACTTTTGGGACACCCCTCGTAAGTAGGCTAATAGGTGGTTATTTGTTTTCTCACTTCATATTGCCTTGGATTGTAGGTTTGGTGGTGTGATTTGAACCATTGTCTTGATTAACCTACTTTAAGAACACCAAATATAACGGCCCTGGGCTGGCTAGCACCGCTGCGCTATTTATAGCATCAAGCTTGTAGGGACTAATTTATGGTCCCAAGGTGAAGGTCATGCTAGAAGTAAAAAAATCGAACAACGACAAATAAGGGGTGGCGGTTGACTGAAAAACCATGAATGACAGAAATGCATGAAAGACCCAACCGATTCATATGTCATTAGCTAGCGCATTAAAGTGCAGGGTTGCGATTTTTATTGATTTTTTTTTCTTAATTAAAAAAAATCGACTGATTTAAATCTGATTTAAATCACATAAATCAATTTAAATCAAATAAATCATGATTTTTATAGAAAAAATCATGATTTAAATCAAAACTTAAATCACTTGATTTAAATCACTGCAACCCTGTTAAAGTGTGTCAACTTATGGCCACACAGCAACTTTCATATGTGCGGATACACTACAGATGCAGTGACACATTCTAAATAACTGGTATGGCATGCCTGCCAGTTACAATTAAGATTTCTGGCAAGAACAACATATGAGTGAATCGATTAATATAATTTGGTTAAATCTGAGGACATTCCCTTTTTAAGGTTGCTCGCCTCTTATGTAAAATGGTCATCAGAGAATATTTCCACGCAGCCAGACTTGCCCTCTCTGACATAAAGCAGTTCAGCTCAGCTCAGTCTGCTGCCTGTTTCCACGCAGCCAGACTTGCCCTCTCTGACATAAAGCAGTTCAGCTCAGCTCAGTCTGCTGACTGTTTCCACGCAGCCAGACTTGCCCTCTCTGACATAAAGCAGTTCAGCTCAGCTCAGTCTGCTGACTGTTTCCACGCAGCCAGGCTTGCCCTCTCTGACATAAAGCAGTTCAGCTCAGCTCAGTCTGCTGACTGTTTCCACGCAGCCAGGCTTGCCCTCTCTGACAAAAAGCAGTCCAGCTCAGCTCAGCCTGCTGACTGTTTCCACGCAGCCAGGCTTGCCCTCTCTGACATAAAGCAGTTCAGCTCAGCTCAGTCTGCTGACTGTTTCCACGCAGCCAGGCTTGCCCTCTCTGACATAAAGCAGTTCAGCTCAGCTCAGCCTGCTGACTGTTTCCACGCAGCCAGGATTGCCCTCTCAGACATAAAGCAGTTCAGCTCAGCTCAGTCTGCTGACTGTTGTGTTTCAGCATCTTTTTTTAATTCTGAAAATTCCATGCGACGGCCGCTTCGTCTGACATTTGCAGCAATTGATGTGCTATGAAAAGGGCTTCAATCTGAAAATGTTTCAGGCAATTTCCGACAAGCAGGTCTATTTCCCAAAAACGACCCTGTTACATAAATAGATCTTTATTATCAATTTCCAATGCTGTAGGAATCATTGTCCATATCATTTTTTTGATCCTCACTTTATTTGGAAATAAATAACAAAGAAATACAAAATTCTATCACCATGGTTCATTAAAATAAATTAAAATTTTCAGAATCAAAACTTTTTTTCCAAACTCCTAGAAAAGTTCTTTAAACTTAATCTGGGATCTTAATAAACCTTACCATGAAACTGTCCTCTTTAATTCCACACTTCATTTAATAATGGGCAATTCAGTAAAGTCAGACGTACAGATCAGACACTTTAACAGCTTGTGTTGCCCTACCGTTACACCTTAGCTCAGGGACTCAACTAGAGGTTGTGGGGCCCCTAGGATCAGGAAGGCTGGGGGCCCCTACCCGCGCCATCGGACGTCATTTAGTACGGCTGGTCATCGGTCGAAAAAATTTATGTTGGTTTATGAGACAAATCTTATATTCTTGTTTCAGCTAAATATAATATTGGCTATTGCCTGTCTGATTTATGTGAAATTAGGTACCAGAGTAGATTGAGAAGTATGTACTCAATTAAAGCCAACAGATTTCAATATTTACTGTGCCCACACTTTGAAAAGCATACAAGACTCAGTCAGACTCAGACACAGTTTATTATGCCAATTTGATATTACATTATTATTGAATTGAATTGAATTGAATATTTATTACCACCCAAGTTTGGCTCATGGCCGCTGGTATGGGTGTCAAATCCAAAGTACAGTTATATAATAGTTTTTAAAATTCAAATTACAATTATACTATGAAATCTTAATAAGATAGGAAATTACTTTAGAATATAAATTGCAAACATAGCAGTTATTCAATATACATTGAGAATCATATTTGATGATAATTTGCTGTTTGGCCTAGTTTCTGAAACTGCAGGAGATCAATCAGATTTATTTTGATTTGGTCTAATTTTGCTGGAAGGCTTTGGGCATTCAGACTTAAGACTGAAAAGGGGCTTCGTAACTTTGAAAATAATTTGGGAATGTCACAATTATTTTAATATTTAGGGTGTTGGAGAGTTGGTTTACCATTATCAAACTGCAAATTTTCTATTAAAGTATTTATTGTTTTGTTACTGTATTGCTATCATCATTCTTCTTTCTTCCTTTCTTTTCTTTAGCTCTTGTTATGACTCCCTGTAGTAGCGACATACACTCATCAGAAAAATCATCTTCTTGTCCCAACGAAGCAGTCGATTCACTTGATGCTGTTTGAGCTTCTTTCTCTTCTGTGGTTCGAAATTCTTTCTTTCCAGTCTGTTTTTCTTCTTGAGTGTTGTTCAGAATCTTTTCTGCATCTTGTGTACTTCTGGCTTGCTCTTCTTGCTTTTCAATTTTCAAGAATATCTCGTCATTGTGGCTCAGTTTTCTTGGATTTTCTCCTGGTTTTTCGACTATGTACGTATCACCTTCTTCTGTCCATGTAGTATGTATGAGTTTCAATTTTTTCAATTTCCTCGCCATGTAGAATGTATTTGAGTCCTGACGATTGAGGTCCTCTGCGATGTAAGTTCGAGTGTTTCTTAGAGCCCATATTCTATCACGATACAACGATCTTGCATCCCGTACCGAATTGAAGGTGACAATAATTTTGGTGGTGGAGTTGATATTAGTACAAATTAATATGTTATCAATCTCAAGTTACTTTAGTCCACCATTGAGGGGCCTTGCACAGCAGTCAGATGTACGCAACATAAATAAAATTAATATAGATATGGTCTAAACACTACCACATTATCTTGTTTTATTGACAATTTGACATACTGAAATGGCTGTTGTTTTTTTTTTCAACCTCCCGCAAGCATAAACTAAGATTATTAAAAAGTTCATCCAAATAAATTCACCACCATCTATACACTAAACATCCCAGCCACTGACACCATACAGATAATAGGCAAGCCCATAACTATACTATTCTAGATTCACAGGATGTTACCAAAAAAAAAATTCCCTTTACTGTTCAGCTTCACATCAGTTTGCAATTAAAAGATAAAATCAATCAAGAAAAAAGTGACTAGGCTTTTATTCAAAATGGTCAACCGATTCCATTAGTCCATTACTGATGTTTCTTGTTTTACTGTCGATTTAAAATATCTATCTATCTACTTCCATACTAAGTCTTAGTAAACAAACGATGTCCAACATCACTGAAATATCTTAGAAACAGTTATTAGTAGGGCCAAATCGACATCAAGACTGAAACGCTAATGGCTTATCCATTATGTCCCTAGACTCCAAGGGCTCCTTGAACTATTCCAAAGTTTTTCTGATGTATTAATGTATGTCTGATCAAGGCCACGCTTCAAATTTTATTCATGTAATAATGGCTTACAAAGCAGCAACAGACTAAATTGACATATATATAGACTGATAATTGGCTCCGCCTCTGGCGAGAGCTTATGTAACGAGTCAGGCCCACAACGCTGTGCACAACTTCCTGACAAAATTCGAGATCGTATACCATTGTCCTTTGGTATCATGTTTTCAAATCACCAAATGCCTGCTCTTTTCTATTTTGGCTCAAGTTTGTGCATTAGAAGTGCCATAAACACCCAATTACAAATTGCGCCAGGCCAAGCCAATGGTTGTAAGGCCAAGCCAAATTTATTTTTATGGTCAACTAGATCAGCAGCACAGACCAATGCTAACATATAGACTGAGCTCAAGTCTCACAGAGATCACCTGATATCTGGCCTGGCCTGGCCTGGCAGTGTGGCTGGTGTTTGTCAACACACCAGCAGTCCAGCACTCCATGTGGTTTCCACAACATGTACACACAACAACATACAAGCTGTATGGATTCAATGAACAATGATAGCTGATGAGTCTAAAAGTGTCACTATGACAATTTTCATTGCTATTATTTAACACTACTAGGTTCATTCTAGTTGTGACAATTTAGAAATATTTTTGGTCCTACCTGGCCTTAGTGGTGTTTGTGTAAGAATGTAGAGAACCCAAACACATGGACCATGGCCATGTCCTAAACTGCTAAATTCCATGCCAATTAACTGAATTATTCCAACTCCAGATGCAGAATATATAACTTCTATGTCAGACTGGTAATTTCTTTGTAGCAATCATGGATAGGTCCATAGAATGACTCAAACAACCTGTTATACAGCTACACTTGGCAGCATGCTGATGCTACTCCAAGAATGTGATGACATATATTTAGGTTTGACCTGCATTTGTTTTACCCTAAAGTCCACTCTGCTACTGTGCTGTTGCAAATCACTGCACTGAGATGGGGAATGTAAGAGGGGGGGGGGGAAACTGCTAGAGGTAGGAATCTGCAGGGCTAAATATGTGTCTTGAGTCAGGCAGACCACAGGGGCAATTCAGCTTGGTACAGTTTCCCAAGCAACTTGCCATTTACATTGCCACAATTACATACATGATAGATAGATAGATAGATAGATAGATAGATAGATAGATAGATAGATAGATAGATAGATAGATAGATAGATAGATAGATAGATAGATAGATAGATAGATAGACAGATAGATAGACAGATAGATAGATAGATAGATAGATAGATAGGTAGACAGATAGATAGACAGGTAGATAGAAAGGTAGATAGACAGATAGATAGACAGATAGATAGACAGATACAAATAGACAGATGGAGATAGACAGATCAAGAGATTGACACACGGACATAGATAGATAGATAGATAGATAGACAGCTAGATAATCTTTTATGCAGCATGTGACACTCATTGGGTAATAAACAGTGGCGTCCCTATGGGGGGCACGGGGGGCATGTGCCCCCAATACTGGACCTGTGCCCCCCAGGTCACCCCCATATGAACTTTCCATCTGGCTAAAATATACAATTAGTATTGTAGGTGCCCCCCCAGAGAATCACGTACCCCCCCCCCCGGTATCCCCCCCCCCGCTCGAGACACCCTAGTTACGCCACTGCTAATAAACATGTCTTTGGTTAAACTCACACGTCAGCATTACTACAATTTAGTAGTAAGAACAACAATGTGCATGAAATGCAACTACTCCCTCACAAATAAACAACCACATTCTCCTTCTAATGCGAATGGCATACACTTTTTACATCTGACAAATTGTCAAAAAAGAAGCAGCTTTCGGGTTGGCGGAGCCGTGTGCTCTCCGAGCGCCCGTTCTAGTTTGTATATAGCCTCATTCATTTCACAAACTTCTCGGGCCCCTGAAATACATTTTTCTGAGATACTTATCTTGCCTACCTGAATTTGTTGCACCTCATTCGTGCTGAAAGACATTGTGTCCGTGAAAGAACTGTTGGTATAGTTCATACATAGCTCTGAAATTGGGTAGCAACAATGGGATCATGTAAAGTTGGGAAGTTTTTTTTTTTATAAGAAAGTTGAGAAAAACAGTGTATAAAACAATGTATAACTGTTATCTTCAATTACACTGTCAAGCCAAGCCCACAAATTATAATTGATTGATTCGTTCATTACCATGCAGTGACCACATGACTAGAAACAAAATTAGCTCACAGTTGATATAACCAGATCGCTATACATTTCCTTGTAGTCAGAGTGTATGAAATACAAATCTACTTACATTAATGAATTATAAAAAATAGAATTACACAAATTGCTACACCTCCATTTACCATAAAGCAATAATGTCAATCTATATATCATTCTATCTATCTATGTATCTATGTATGTATGTATGTATGTATGTATGTATCTATCTATCTACATATCCTTCCTATCCAACTATCCTATCTATCTATCTATCCTATTCATTTAACTATCCTGTCTATCTTTGTATCCTATTCATTAACTATCTTTTCAACAGCACTGTATATCTATCCATGTAGTAAAATGCATTTTTGCAACTACAGAATGCGGGCTGGGCATGTCAAATATGGCACAATATTATCCATTTAGTACATTAGACTGAATGATTGACAGTGGATCACATGTGCTTGATAGTGGTTGATGCCACTAATGTAAGCTATATTATCCATTCAGTACATTACACTGAATGATTGACAGTGGATCACATGTGCTTGATAGTGGTTGATGCCAATGTAAGCTATATTATCCATTCAGTACATTAGACTGAATGATTGACAGTGGATCACATGTGCTTGATAGTGGTTGATGCCACTAATGTAAGCTTTTCCCAGTTTCAGTTGGTCACGATTTTGGTCACTAAAGGTCATAACTGAATTTGCTTAATCCCTCAGAGAACATCACAGTCAGCGGGAACAACATAGCAAGAATCTATTTCTCAAGTTTTGTTCTAGTTTTGAGTTATATTATTTCATACATTTGACTTTGAGGGGGGATTTGTGATAAGAAACCTTCACCTTGAGTGAAAGCAATGCCATTGCTTGTCACCAGTGGATGGTTCTATTTCTAAAACACATGAATTTCATTGGATATCTCCCAGAAAACCCATCCAATTGCTGTATTGCCAACGCCAACAGTTTAGGTAAGTCAAGTATAACAGAGTGCACTGATGCATATATATTTTATTTTGGTAGATTTTTTGCAAATCTCATGACTTTAGATTGTCAATTCATGTCATCAGTTACATTCTCTGCTTTATTGAGTATTAGGTATGTCTATTTGTAACTTTTACTGGAGTCTCCCGTGACTTCAAGTCAATGCACACACAAATACACATGTTGACCTTTGCACAGTCACCCCTGCCAACACCAAGTGGCAGGCCATACCAGACATGCTTTACTGCAATGTTAACTTTGTAAGGTCATAGTATCCAGGCTACTCACCTTATTCATGCAATTATGACCTGTGAGAAGACTAACTGCTCTCTCCCAGCAGCTTGGTGAACACAAACAAAGCAAATGGAGGCTGCCAAGGTCAAAGCCAATGCTGTAACACAGGGTGGAGCCACTAGCTAGTACTAGAAGCAATTACTGCCTTCTTGTGTAAAAGCACTCAAACATGAGAAGCTGGATGCTCACCCCAGACTCCTTTATATCCACATATCAGTGGACCAGGCAGTGGGCTAGCAGTTAGTGGTGATGTCACAAAGCAACTGAAAATGAATGGATGTTGATTACAGTTCTTTCAGCCAATAAGATTGCAGCAACAAGTAGGCCTACTAGCTACCTAAGGCCATGTTCTCCCTCAACCACTCACTCACTCTAAGGGGGCCACCATTACTTGGATTTCTTTTTAAATAAATAATTTCTTGCTAAGTTTTGGTGAAATAAATAAATTCTTTCTGGGCAGTATTGAAATAAATAATTTCTGTTGGGGGTTTTTGTTAAGGCGGCGATGCCCCTGGGTCGATGCTTGATTGAGGAATGAATATCCGGGGATTTTGTGTGCTAGAAAAAAATAATTACGGCCGCCGTCACAGCGAAATAAATAGTTTCCCACCGAGGAAAACTCCAAGCCCCCCGATTATTAACTAACTCCAAGCCTCCCTGATTATTAATTAACACTTTCCAACAAAACAATTAACCAGGACAACAATCTGTCTTTGTGAAGTCATCAGCACAAATGGCCCAGCAGGCAGTAAGCTGGGCAGGCACATAAATGTTCTTCTGTCCGGTAATGGTTACATGGTCACTCCGTAAGGCTCAGATTGTACCCATCCCTTCTACTCAAAAGTCAAAACCTTAAAGGGAATCCTCATGATGATTCCAGGGGAGCATACTATATTTCATTTCTAGGGAGCATACTGTATTTCGTTTCTGGGAACACACAGTATTTCAAGGGAGCATACTGTATTTCATTTTTAGGGAACATACTGTATTTTATTTCTTGGGAGCATACTTTATTTCATTTCTGGGGACATACTATATTTCAATTCCAGGGAGCCTACTGTATTTCATTTCTAGGGAACATAGACTATTTCTTTTCTAGGGAGCATACTGTATTTCATTTCTGGGGACACACTGCATTTCATTTCAAGGGAGCATACTGTATTTCATTTCTAGGGAGCATACTGAATTTAATTCTAGGGAGCATACTGTATTTCAATTTCAGGGAGCATACTGTATTTTATTCTATGGAACAGAAACTATTTCATTTCTAGGGAGCATACTGTATTTCCTTTCTAGGGAGCATGCTGTATTTCATTTCTAGGGAACATACTGTATTTCAATTCCAGGGAGCATAGACTATTTCATTTCCAGGGAGGATACTGTATTTCATTTCTAGGGAGCAAACTGTATTTCATATCTAGGGAGCATGCTGTATTTCATTTCTAGGGAACATACTGTATTTCATTCTAGGGAACATAGACTATTTCATTTCCAGGGAGTATACTGTATTTCATTTCTAGGGAGCAAACTGTATTTCATTTCTAGGGAGCATACTGTATATTTTATTGCAGGGGGCATACTGTATTTCATTCTAGGGAACAGAGACTAATTCATTTCTAGGGAGCATACTGTATTTCATTCTATGGAACAGAAACTATTTCATTTCTAGGGAGCATACTGTATTTCCTTTCTAGGGAGCATGCTGTATTTAATTTCTAGGGAGCATGCTGTATTTCATTCTAGGTAACAGAGACTATTTCATTTCTAGGGAGCATACTGTATTTCATTTCTAGGAAGCATACTGTATTTCATTTTTAGGGAACATACTGTATTTTATTTCTTGGGAGCATACTTTATTTCATTTCTGGGGACATACTATATTTCAATTCCAGGGAGCCTACTGTATTTTATTTCTAGGGAACATAGACTATTTCTCTTCTAGGAAGTATACTGTATTTCATTTTTAGGGAACATACTGTATTTTATTTCTTGGGAGCATAATTTATTTCATTTCTGGGGACATACTATATTTCAATGCCAGGGAGCCTACTGTATTTCATTTCTAGGGAACATAGACTATTTCTCTTCTAGGGAGCATACTGTATTTCATTTCTGGGGACACACTGCATTTCATTTCAAGGGTGCATACTGTATTTCATTTCTAGGGAGCATACTGAATTTCATTTCTAGGGAGCATACTGTATTTCAATTTCAGGGAGCATACTGTATTTTATTCTATGGAACAGAAACTATTTCATTTCTAGGGAGCATACTGTATTTCCTTTCTAGGGAGCATGCTGTATTTCATTTCTAGGGAACATACTGTATTTCGATTCCAGGGAGCATAGACTATTTCATTTCCAGGGAGGATACTGTATTTCATTTCTAGGGAGCAAACTGTATTTCATTTCTAGGGAGCATGCTGTATTTCATTTCTAGGGAACATACTGTATTTCATTCTAGGGAACATAGACTATTTCATTTCCAGGGAGCATACTGTATTTCATTTCTAGGGAGCAAACTGTATTTCATTTCTAGGGAGCATACTGTATATTTTATTGCAGGGGGCATACTGTATTTCATTCTAGGGAACAGAGACTAATTCATTTCTAGGGAGCATACTGTATTTCATTCTATGGAACAGAAACTATTTCATTTCTAGGGAGCATACTGTATTACCTTTCTAGGGAGCATGCTGTATTTCATTTCTAGGGAACATACTGTATTTCATTCTAGGGAACATAGACTATTTCATTTCCCGGGAGCATACTGTATTTCATTTCTAGGGAGCAAACTGTATTTCATTTCTAGGGAGCATACTGTATATTTTATTGCAGGGGGCATACTGTATTTCATTCTAGGGAACAGAGACTAATTCATTTCTAGGGAGCATACTGTATTTCATTTCTAGGGAGCATGCTGTATTTCATTCTAGGGAACAGAGACTATTTCATTTCCAGGGAGCATACTGTATTTCATTTCTAGGGAGCATGCTGTGTTTCATTTCTAGGGAGCATACTGTATTTAAATTCCAGGGAGCATACTGTATTTCATTCTAGGGAACAGAGACTATTTCATTTCTAAGGAGCATGCTGTATTTCATTCTAGGGAACAGAGACTATTTCATTTCTAGGGAGCTTAATACTGTATTTCATTTCTAGGGAGCATGCTGTATATCATTTCTAGGGAACATACTGTGTTTCATTTCCAAGGAGCATGCTGTATTTCATTCTAGGGAACAGAGACTATTTCATTTCTAGGGAGCATGCTGTATTTGATTTCTAGGGAACATACTGTATTTCATTTCTAAGGAGCACAGGGGCGGACTGGAACAGGAAAATGGCCTGGGAAATTTCAGTGGGCAGAGGCCCAGTTAGGGGTCAATCTGATAATATTTGTAACATTACAGTACCCTAGCTATAGGTGGTAATATACTTTGTTACAAGAATGATCTGGTTGGACCCACCCAGGCCTAATGGCCCGGGTGCAGGTGTTGAAAATTGTATTGAAAATTTGCAATTCCCAGTGAGTCGAAAATTTGAAATTCCCATCAAGTATATGAATTGTTAATTCATTGATCTGAAAAATTGATTTTAAACAAATGGCCCAAAGAGGGCTTATACTTGGATACCAGTACAACAATGGTCAAATATATAGTGGGCCACTGGTCCCCCCACCGGCCCTTTTCAGGGCCATGATAAAAAAAGGCTAATCATCCTTTTAAAAGTACAAATAATTGAAAGTAACTTTATCTTGTAGGACTAGTGGTCTAGAATAAGTCAATGACTTTGATGCCGTTGGAATTATTTTTTCAAAATGATTCTAATGATACCAAATCTATTGGGGTTGCAAAAATGGGGACCAAGTTTATCAGAATTGTTTATCTTCTTCTCCTTTCTTTCCTTTCATTCTCCCGGTATCCCAGCAGCCCAGTCTAGCCCTGAGGGAGCATAAAAGTTAAATGTCGGGATCATTTTTGTTGTGCTGAAGGCTAGCCAGTATTGCCAATCATAGCGAAGCCATTTATGGAAATTCGAAAAAGAGGCACTCAGCACACCAACTTGGCCACCCAAAATTTGGCTGAGATGCATAAGTTATGTAACGGTTGAGGACACATTCACAATGCTTCTACAAGTACTATAAAGAGTCAATGAAAACATCAAATTCAAAAGTTAGGTGAAGACAGATGGGTGGATTGAATTCCTAGACACAGAAACTGATAGCCTACATGGCCTGGATGACGGAAGTCCACCATCTACCATATAAGAAGACCCACATGGTCCAGCACTTAAACTTCCATTCAAATCACCTTGAACATAAAAAGGTCAGTCATCGGAACATTATTACACAGGACGGACAAACTTGTCAGTGAAGAAGACGATAAGAAGGAGCAAGACCATGTTCGAGGGCACTGTAAACTATAGAGGCAATTGACTGCAGGACCTTAATAATACCAGCAAAGAAGACCGAACCTCAAGCCAGCAGGGAAAGCCGAAAGGATCAATCACAAAGAATAGCTATTGGATATAATTACTATACATCTGGGGACTCTCGAAAATTTTAGGCCGAACCTTCAGAAAACATGGCATCCTTATCACAAGCCCATCAACGCTCTGAGAACAACCATGTAAGCCGAAAGACGAGAAAATCAAAGCGTATAAATATGGGCCTTCTTCTTTAAAATTAAGTGTGGAACTTGTCAGGAAGAATATATTGGTGAGACATAGATCTAGACTCTGAGAAAGAAGAACTGATGGACAGAAACGTTTGACATCATCTGCAGTGCAAGAACACGTTGATAAAACTGGACACAAAATCAACTGGGAGAACATCAATAAACTGGTCAACATGAATCAAATAGGAAAATATATGAAGCCATCCATATCAGAGAGCAACAGGAATCAAATAGGAAAATATATGAAGCCATCCATATCAGAGAGCAACATGAATCAAATAGGAAAATATATGAAGCCATCCATACCAGAGAGCAACAGGAATCAAATAGGAAAATATATGAAGCCATCCATATCAGAGAGCAACAGGAATCAAATAGGAAAATATATGAAGCCATCCATACCAGAGAGCAACATGAATCAAATAGGAAAATATATGAAGCCATCCATACCAGAGAGCAACATGAATCAAATAGGAAAATATATGAAGCCATTAATACAAGAGAGCAACAGGAATCAAATAGGAAAATATACGAAGCCATCCATACCAGAGAGCAACATGAATCAAATAGGAAAATATATGAAGCCATCCATACCAGAGAGCAACATGAATCAAATAGGAAAATATATGAAGCCATCCATACCAGAGAGCAACATGAATCAAATAGGAAAATATATGAAGCCATCCATACCATAGAGCAACATGAATCAAATAGGAAAATATATGAAGCCATCCATATCAGAGAGCAACATGAATCAAATAGGAAAATGTATGAAGCCATCCATACCAGAGAGCAACAGGAATCAAATAGGAAAATATATGAAACCATCCATATCAGAGAGCAACATGAATCAAATAGGAAAATGTATGAAGCCATCCATAACAGAGAGCAACATGAATCATATAGGAAAATATATGAAGCCATCCATACCAGAGAGCAACATGAATCAAATAGGAAAATGTATGAAGCCATCCATACCAGAGAGCAACATGAATCAAATGGGAAAATATATGAAGCCATCCATACCAGAGAGCAACAGGAATCAAATAGGAAAATATATGAAGCCATCCATACCAGAGAGCAACAGGAATCAAATAGGAAAATGTATGAAGCCATCCATACCAGAGAGCAACATGAATCAAATAGGAAAATGTATGAAGCCATCCATACCAGAGAGCAACATGAATCAAATAGGAAAATGTATGAAGCCATCCATACCAGAGAGCAACAGGAATCAAATAGGAAAATAAATGAAGCCATCCATACCAGAGAGCAACATGAATCAAATAGGAAAATATATGAAGCCATCCATACCAGAGAGCAACATGAATCAAATAGGAAAATATATGAAGCCATCCATACCAGCGAGCAACATGAATCAAATAGGAAAATATATGAAGCCATCCATACCAGCGAGCAACATGAATCAAATAGGAAAATATATGAAGCCATCCATATCAGAGAGCAACAGGAATCAAATAGGAAAATATACAAAGCCATCCATACCAGAGAGCAACATGAATCAAATAGGAAAATATATGAAGCCATCCATACCAGAGAGCAACATGAATCAAATAGGAAAATATATGAAGCAATCCATACCAGAGAGCAACATGAATCAAATAGGAAAATATATGAAGCCATCCATACCAGGGAGCAACATGAATCAAATAGGAAAATATATGAAGCCATCCATACCAGAGAGCAACAGGAATCAAATAGGAAAATATATGAAGCCATCCATACCAGAGAGCAACATGAATCAAATAGGAAAATATATGAAGCCATCCATACCAGAGAGCAACATGAATCAAATAGGAAAATGTATGAAGCCATCCATACCAGAGAGCAACAGGAATCAAATAGGAAAATAAATGAAGCCATCCATACCAGAGAGCAACATGAATCAAATAGGAAAATATATGAAGCCATCCATACCATAGAGCAACATGGATCAAATAGGAAAATATATGAAGCCATCCATACCAGAGAGCAACATGAATCAAATAGGAAAATATATGAAGCCATCCATACCAGCGAGCAACATGAATCAAATAGGAAAATATATGAAGCCATCCATATCAGAGAGCAACAGGAATCAAATAGGAAAATATACAAAGCCATCCATACCAGAGAGCAACATGAATCAAATAGGAAAATATATGAAGCCATCCATACCAGAGAGCAACATGAATCAAATAGGAAAATATATGAAGCAATCCATACCAGAGAGCAACATGAATCAAATAGGAAAATATATGAAGCCATCCATACCAGGGAGCAACATGAATCAAATAGGAAAATATATGAAGCCATCCATACCAGAGAGCAACAGGAATCAAATAGGAAAATATATGAAGCCATCCATACCAGAGAGCAACATGAATCAAATAGGAAAATATATGAAGCCATCCATACCAGAGAGCAACATGAATCAAATAGGAAAATGTATGAAGCCATCCATACCAGAGAGCAACAGGAATCAAATAGGAAAATAAATGAAGCCATCCATACCAGAGAGCAACATGAATCAAATAGGAAAATATATGAAGCCATCCATACCATAGAGCAACATGGATCAAATAGGAAAATATATGAAGCCATCCATACCAGACAGCATCATGAATCAAATAGGAAAATATAGAAGTAATTTACACTACAGATTTCAATCTGCTTCCAAGGTCAATACATAAGTAATTTACACTACAGACTTCATGCCCAACCACTCAGGGGCACCCAAACAAGGTTCCAAAAAAAATTGAGAATAAAGCTCTGAAATTGTCTTAGTGACAAAGTTTGCATGATTCAATCAAACTTTAAGGTGAGAGGCCCTGTATATATGAAAGGCCAATAAAGTGCTTACACCTTGGTGTATACAAAGTAATTACAAAAAATAAGAATGTAGGGGCCCATCGACTTATTCTTTTGCTTTTGTGCCAAAAGGACTAGCGTCACTGACTATTTTGCAGGAAGAAAAGGAAATATATATCAACATTTCAGGTATAATACGAAAAATGACCACATTTCACACTAAGTCAATTTATTTTACCATGTTCACACTACTCATGCATGCTTTATTAAATTATTATAATGATGAAAGCAATTTTCAAAAGACAAAGATAAAAGGTGACAAATATTCTAAACTTTTTATACAAACCACTCTTTCCAACTGCAAGAACAAAACTTAACTGCATACATTCAGAAACATCACATTTAGAAAGACACAAAATGTGTCTTGCAACAGTTTCGTAATTGAAGGACAAACAATCTTTACATAATATATCAAATGGGGAGAAGTTAACACATCTGTCATGTACAAGCTAAAAATATTTTTCTATACATATAATATAATTTTATAAAGCATCAATTTACAATGGATAACATCTACAAATCTATGAATGTTTCTTTCACTCTCATACAGCGAGAACAATACAGTAATATTATTACGTTTCAGTAAAGTATTTTTGCAATAACAACATTTCTGCAGTTACAATATTTCCACTTTTCTCTTTACCCTTTTTCGGCATAAGCACAAAGCACTTTCTCCCTTTATGTTGAACACTTTACCACAAGAAGAACATCCGTACACTATCTCTCTTTAAGCTGAACGCCTTACCACAAGTAGAACATTCTTACACTTTCTCTCTTTAAGTTCAACACTTTACCACAATTAGAACATCCATACACTTTCTCTCTTTAAGCTGAACACTTTACCACAATTAGAACATCCATTCACTTTCTCACTTTAAGCTGAACACTTTACCACAATTAGAACATCCATACACTTTCTCTCTTTAAGCTGAACACTTTACCACAATTAGAACATCCGTACACTTTCTCTCTTTAAGCTGAACACTTTACCACAATTAGAACATCCATACACTTTCTCTCTTTAAGCTGAACACTTTACCACAATTAGAACATCCGTACACTTTCTCTCTTTAAGCTGAACACTTAACCAAAAGGAGAACATCCATACACTTTCTCTCTTTAAGCTGAACAATTTACCACATGGAGAACATCCATACACTTTCTCTCTTTAAGCTGAACACTTTACCACAATTAGAACATCCGTACACTTTCTCTCGTTATGCTGAACCCTTTACCACAAGTAGAACATCCATTCACTTTCTCTCTTCAAGCTGAACACTTTACCACAAGTAGAACATCCATACACTTTCTCGCTTTATGTTGAACACTTTACCACAAGTAGAACATCCATACACTTTCTCTCTTTATGCTGAACACTTTATCACTAGGAGAACATCCATACACTTCTCTCTTTAAGCTGAACACTTTACCACAATTAGAACATCCATACACTTTCTCTCTTTAAGCTGAACACTTTGCCACACGTAGAACATCCGTACACTTTCTCTCTTTAAGCCGAACCCTTTACCAAAAGTAGAACATCCATACACTTTCTCTCTTTACGCTGAACACTTTATCACAAGGAGAATATCCATGATGGATACACTTTCTCTCTATAAGCTGAACACTTTACCACCGGCAGAAATTCCATACACTTTCTCTCTTCAAGCTGAACACTTTACCACAAGTAGAACATCCGTACACTTTCTCTCTTTAAGCTGAACACTTTGCCACAAGTAGAACATCCGTACACTTTCTCTCTTCAAGCTGAACACTTTACCACAAGTAGAACATCCATACACTTTCTCTCTTTAAGCTGAGCGCTTTACCACAAGTAGAACATCCATATACTTTCTCTCTGCTGGGTGTTTTTATTAAGTGCTTCAAACGGCCTCCTGTTCAGCAGAATCTCTTACTGCGTACGGACCAATCTAAGGCTTGTTTCCATTATTTCCTCATATGCCGATCAAGACTGTCTTCATTGGTGAACATTTTACAAGATACTGAACAAACAGACGCTGATCACACATAAGCAGTGACATCACTTCTCTCCACCTCTTCTGATGTGTGTAGCAAAATTCTTTTAGGCTGACCATTTTTTTTATCCATATGGCTTCTCCGTATTGTGTGTTCGTCAAGAGTTTGTTTTAGGGAGGTGTTTAGCCACAGACAGAACATCCATATTGCTTATCGCCAATCTGTCTATCAAGACAACATTTCAGGCTGAATGTTTTGCTTCAAATTGAATATCCATCATAATTATGGATCCTCTCAGCTGTGAGTTCTCGAATGTCTATTTAGGTCTCCTTTTCGGCTGAATGTTTTGCCACAAACAGAACATCCATATGGCTTCTCTCCACTGTGTGTTCTAAAGTGTGAATCAAGACTACCTTTTTGGCTGAACTTTTTGCCACAAACAGAACATCCATATGGCCTCTCTCCACTGTGTGTTCTCATGTGTTTATCAAGATGATGTTTTTGGCTGAATGTTTTGCCACAAACAGAACATCCATATGGCTTCTCTCCACTGTGTGTTCTCAAGTGTGTATCAAGATGATGTTTTAGGCTGAATGTTTTGCCACAAACAGAACATCCATATGGCTTTTCTCCACTGTGTGCTCTCATGTGTTTATCAAGACTGCCTTTTAGGCTGAATGTTTTGCCACAAACAGAACATCCATATGGCTTTTCTCCACTGTGTGTTCTCATGTGTTTATCAAGACTGCCTTTTTCGCTGAATGTTTTGCCACAAACAGAACATCTGTACGGCTTTTCTCCACTGTGTGTTCTCATGTGTAAATCAAGACTGCCTTTTTGGCTGAATGTTTTGCCACAAACAGAACATCCATATGGCTTTTCTCCACTGTGTGTTCTCATGTGTAAATCAAGATTGCCTTTTTGGCTGAATGTTTTGTCACAAACAGAACATCCATACGGCTTCTCTCCACTGTGTGTTCTCATGTGTAAATCAAGATTTGCTTTTTGGCTGAATGTTTTGCCACAAACAGAACATCCATATGGCTTCTCTCCACTGTGTGTTCTCATGTGTAAATCAAGACTGCATTTTACACTGAATGTTTTGCCACAAACAGAACATCCATATGGCTTCTCTCCACTGTGTGTTCTCATGTGTAAATCAAGATTGCATTTTAGGCTGAATGTTTTGCCACAAACAGAACATCCATATGGCTTCTGCCCACTGTGTGTCCTTTTATGGGAATCAAGATTGCCTTTTTGGCTGAATGTTTTGCCACAAACAGAACATCCATATGGCTTCTCTCCACTGTGTGTCCTTACATGGGAATCAAGATTACCTTTTTGGTTGAATTTTTTGCCACAAACAGAACATCCATATGGCTTCTCTCCACTGTGTGTTCTCATGTGTAAATCAAGACTGCCTTTTTGGCTGAATCTTTTACCACAAACAAAACATTTGTGATGCTTGTTATAAAGTCCTCCATCACTTGATGTGTTTGCCATTCCATTGTTGGAAATTTTACTGGATGCCATTTTGCTCCAAAAAATTTAGTTGCTGACGGCTTCTTCCCGTTTTCACAAAGGGTGTATAATTAATTAAATATCCAAATACTGCACTTCTCCCAATTAGACTGAAGTCATCAAATATGACTCTTTTAAATCTATATGCATGTCTAGTTCATCCAATCTTTAAAGAACGAAGCCTTGAAACTCATTGTACAATTAATGATAATATAAAAATGCATGTACACCAGTTCACATGGAGTATGCTAAATCATACACATAAATCCATCCATTAATCCAAATTATAACAGTTCATAAGCCCTGTAAAAAGCAGATCTGTCATTCAATTGAAAAGTCGTCATATCATACACAGTTCAGAAATCCATATAGCGTAACAGTAATCCACATCACAATACTAAAGAAAGACCATGTATGCAACAACTGATAATATTATGTAGAATCTGTAGCATATAAAGCCAAAAAATCCATCATATATAATTCATAATAAACCATAACCTAGGCAAGGAACATATCTCCAAATGAAGTACATTTGATCCTGGTTCCTCCGGTAGGAAGGTACTTGGCCAGCAATAACAGATAGAACACCAAATGCAAGATGGAACGCTTTTTGACACATGGAACATTGAACGCCAGATGGAATCCTCAATGCCAGATGATACGTTGATTGCCTAATGGAACGCTCATTGCCAAGTGGAACACTCAATCCCAGATGAAATGTTCAATTCCAGATAGAAAGCTCAATGCCAGATGGAATTTTGAATGCCAGTTGGAACGCAGCATGCCAGATGCATTTGACAGGGATGTCCAGTTGAGCGTCAATATTGATGATAATCTGCAAAAAAATTAATGCTCACGATATTAACATAACAACAGGAAGGGAATAATATTCTTTATATGAATTACGTATAATTTCTTTAAAGTATTTAATAGATCACACTTTCAGATTTTGACAAATCATGAATTACCTCAAAATACTTTTTAACTGGATGGAGAATGAAGTATTTTTAAAATGGCAATTAGCATTTTCGATGTAGCATCAGACTCTTGTCTCTTCTACCTAATTGATGAATTTATCAATCGATAATTGAAGATGAATAGAGGGAATGAAGCCTTTAATTGCAATTGGCATTTTCGATGGAGCATTAGACTCTTGTCTCTTCTACCTAATTGATGAATTTATAAATCAATCATTGAAGATGAATACAGGGATTGAAGCCTTTAATTGCAATTGGCATTTTTGAGGGAGTAATCGACTCCTGTCTCTTCTACCTAATTGATGAATTTATCAATCAATAATTGAAGATGAAAAGAGGGAATGAAGCCTTTAATTGCAATTGGCTTTTTTGATGGAGCAATAGACTCTTGTCTCTTCTACCCAATTGATTTTTTATAAATCAATCATTGAAGATGAATAGAGGGAATGAAGCCTTTAATTGCAATGGGCATTTTTGGGGGAGCAATAGACTCCTGTCTCTTCCACCTAATTGATGAATTCATCAATCAATCATTGAAGATGAATAGACGAAACGAAGCCTTTTTAAATTGCAATTGGCATTTTCGATGGAGCATTAGACTCTTGTCTCTTCTACCTAATTGATGAATTTATCAATTGATAATTGAAGATGAATAGAGGGAATGAAGCCTTTAACTGCAATTGGCATTTTCGATGGAGCATCAGACTCTTGTCTCTTCTACCTAATCGATGAATTTATCAATCGATGATTGAAGATGAATAGAGGGATTGAAGCCTTTAATTGCAATTGGCATTTTCGATGGAGCATTAGACTTCTGTCTGTTCTACCTAATTGATGAATTTATCAATTGATAATTGAAGATGAATTGAGGGAATGAAGCCTTTAATTGCAATTGGCATTTTCGATGGAGCATCAGACTCTTGTCTGAACTGGCCTGCCGGTTCAACTGGCCCCACTCTCCCCTATCTCTCTTGAATCTTAATAAACCTTACCACAAAACTGTCCTCTTTAATTCTGCACTTCATTCAATATATCTCTCTGGAGCCTTAATAAACCTGACCGTAACACTGTCCTCCTTAATTCCACACTTTATCTAATATATCTCTCTGGAATCTTAATAAACCTTACCACAAAACTGTCCTCTTTAATTCCACACTTCATTGAATATATCTCTCTGGATTCTTTTAAAATAAACCTTATCACAAAACTGTCCTCTTTAATTCCACACTTTATTCAATATATCTCTCTGGAATAATAATAAACCTTACCATAAAACTGTCACCTTTAATTCCACACATCTTTCAATATATCTCTCTTGAATCTTAATAAACCTTGTCAGAAAACCGTTCTCTTTAATTCCACACTTTAATCAATATATCTCTCTGGAATCTTAATAAACCTGACCATAAAACTAATATATCTCCCGACCATAAAATTGTCCTCTTTGATTCCACACTTCATTCAATCTATCTCTCTGGAATCTTAACAAACCTTACCATAAAACTGTCCTCTTTAATTCCACTCTTTATTCAATATATCTCTCTGGAATTTAAATAAACCTTACCATAAAATAGTCCTCTTTAATTCCACACTTCATTGAATATATCTCTCTGGATTCTTAATAAACCTTACCACAAAACCGTCCTCCTTAATTCCACACTTTATCCAATATATCTATCTGGAATCTTAATAAACCTTACCATTAAACTGTCCTCTTTAATTCCACACTTTATTCAATATATCTTCCTGGAATCTTAATACACCTGGTCACAAAACTCTCCTCTTTAATTCCACACTTCATTGAACATATCTCTCTGGAATCTTAATAAACCATACCACAAAACTGTCTCCTTTAATTCCACACTTTATCCAATATATCTCTCTGGAATCTTAATAAACCTTGCCATAAAACTGTCCTCCTTAATTCCACACTTTATCCAATATGTCTCTCTGGAATCGTAATAAACCTTACCACAAAACTGTCCTCTTTAATTCCACACTTTATCCACTATATCTCTCTTGAATCTTAATAAACCTTGTCATAAAACATTCCTCTTTAATTCCACACTTTATCCAATATATTTCTCTGGAATCTTAATAAACCTTACCACAAAACTGTCCTCTTTAATTCCACACTTTATCCAATATATCTCTCTGGAATGTTAATAAACCTTACCATAAAACTGTCCTCTTTAATTCCACACTTCATTCAATATATCTCTCTGGAATCTTAATAAACCTTACCATAAAACTGCCCTCTTTAATTCCACACTTTATTCAATATATCTCTCTGGAGTCTTAATAAACCTGACCATAACACTGTCCTCCTTAATTCCACACTTTATCCAATATATCTCTCTGGAATCTTAATAAACCTTACCACAAAACTGTCCTCTTTAATTCCACACTTCATAGAATATATTTCTCTGGAATCTTAATAAACCTTACCACAAAACTGTCCTCTTTAATTCCACACTTTATCCAATATGGGTCATTCCATGCCAAATGGACCAATGTCTCCCACATCATGGCTTCAGATTTTAATGAAATTATTACACAAGCTACATGTACATGTCTAATGAAGCCATGCAAAATATTTTCCCTGCATTCCAAGTATTTTGAATTTGACAGCATTTTCAAAATTAAGGTCTGCAAACTAAAATTTATATTTTCCGCATGTCAAGTCATTTCAAAAAGCTGATGAAGCTACGTTTTTCAAGACATTGTGATAAAATTGTACACAGATCAAGCTCAGATATATAAAATACTGCTGGCCGAAGCTAATACAGATGATGCTTTCCATCTGTTCGCACCAGCCTGTTAAATTCGGTTCATTTTTGGAAAATTGGGTAAATTGTGGGTTTTGGAACTTTTTCACTCAGAAACCAAGCTTTCAATACACCTGAAACTTTGCATGAATTGAGGCAGTATTGAGTGCTAATGGTACGAATTTATTCATATTTCTGACTCAAATACTTTTTATGCACATGAAGAAAATCTCAGGACGATTCCTCTGAATTGACTAATTTCAAGTGCAGAAATGTCCATGTGGGACAGGTGATAGAAACTTGAAATTTATTTTTTAAGCAGTTTATGAGATCATCTTGTATTTCTGCAAAAATGATAGAGGTGTTATTTTTCATTTTTCTGGAATTAATTTTTAGAATTTGGAAGAAAAGCCTTATTTATGCTATATATGGCATGTAGGAACCTTCCAAGAGCAGGTGGAACCTTAGATAAAGAGCTGAATTTATTTCTGAAAGTACCTAAGATGGAAAAATATTCAAATCCCAAACTTTAAAGAGGTATATTGGTTTCTCACAAAAGGAAATAGTAAAAAAATTTATGTTGAGTGAATGTTTGCAAATAAATGACAATATGGGACTGATAGGACAGATTTTGTAAATTAGATTAATTGATACAGTTGCCTTTTAATGATGTTAAATATGAGAAGGTATCTTCGGTTATCAATACGTAAAAAAAATATCACAATATGATGAAAAATATGTAAAATTCATGTGCAGTGACATTAATTTTAGTTTTGGAAATAACATCTAGTGACAGATGACCAGAATTTAGCAAATGTGGCTTTATAATTATTAAGTATGTGGGTATATATACCCCAGGGACCCATTATGGGTACAAAGTAATGCATTCCATTGCAGTCATGAGAATCTGACATGATTTCACACAAGAAGAACTGGACATAATAAAAATAAAATTCCTAATGATTCTAAATAAAACTGACTTGTAATGTTCAGAAGGCAATTTGAGGCACCTTAAAAAAAAATTGCACTTTATTTTGAATTCCACCTGCTCTTGGAAGGTTCCTACATGGCGTAAATAAGGCTTTTCTCCAAATTTCTAAAAATTAATTCCAGAAAAATGAAAAATAACACCTCTATCATTTTTGCAGGAATACAAGATGATCTCATAAACTGCTTAAAAAATAAATTTCAAGTTTCTATCACCTGTCCCACATGGCCATTTTTGCACTTGAAATTAGTCAATTTTACGAATCGTCCTGAGATTTTCTTCATGTGCGTAAAAAGTATTGGAGTTAGAAATATGAATAAATTCGTACCATTAGCACTCAATACTGCCTCAATTCATGCAAAGTTTCAGGTGTATTGAAAGCTTGGTTTCTGAAAAAATGCCAAAAACCCACAATTTACCCAAATTTTGCAAAAATGAACCAATTTTAACAGGCTGGTGCGAACAGATGGAAAGCATCGTCTGTATTATATTCAGCGTATATTATGCTCTACATCTCACCATGATATATGCCTAGTTTTGTGGCGATATCTTGAAAAATGAACCTTCAGCAGCCTTTTTCAAAGATATCAAAAGATGAAAAATTAATTTTATGTTGAAAGCCCAACATTTTCAAAATGCTGTCAAAAGCAAAACGTGTGGAATATGTCCGAAATAATTTCGCATGTGCTCATTAAACATATACATGTATATCAGGTTAAAATTTCATCAAAATCGGAAAACATGATGTGGGAAAATTTCTTGATTTTGGTCCATTTGGCGTGGAATGGCCCATATATCTCTCTGGAATCTTAATAAACCTTGTCACAAGACTGTCCTCTTTAATTCCACACTTCATTGAATATATCTCTCTGGAATCTTAATAAACCTTGCTGTAAAACTGTTCTCTTTAATTCAACATTTCATTGAATATATCTCTCTTGAATCTTAATAAACCTGACCATAAAACTGTCCTCTTTACTTCCACACTTCATTCAATATATCTCTCTGGAATCTTAATACACCTGACCATAAAACTGTCCTCTTTAATTCCACACTTACTTGAATTTATCTCTATGGAGTCTTATTAAACCTTGCCACAAAACTGTCCTCTTTAATTCCTCACTTCATTGAATATATCTCTCTGGAATCTTGGTAAACCTAACCATAAAACTGTCCTCTTTAATTCCACACTTCATTCAATATATCTCTCTGGAATCTTAATAAACCTTGTCACAAAACTGTCCTCTTGAAATCCACACTTCATTGAATATATCTCTCTGGAATCTTAATAAACTTTGTCACAAAACTGTCCTCTTGAAATTCACACTTCATTGAATATATCTCTCTGGAATCTTAATAAACCTTGTCACAAAACTGTCCTCTTGAAATCCACACTTCATTGAATATATCTCTCTGGAATCTTAATAAACCTTACCACAAAACTGTCTTCTTTAATTCTACACTTTATCCAATATATCTATCTGGAATCTTAATAAACCTGACCATTAAACTGTCCTCTTTAATTCCACACTTTATTCAATATATCTCTCTGGTATCTTAATAAACCTTACCATAAAACTATCCTCTTTAAATCCACACTTCATTGAATATATCTCTCTGGAATCTTAATAAACCTTACCACAAAACTGTCTCCTTTAATTCCACACTTCATTCAATATATCTCTCTGGAATCTTTATAAACCTTACCACAAAACTGTCCTCTTTAATTCCACACTTCATTCAATATATCTCTCTGGAATCTTAATAAACATAGTCATGAAACTGTCCTCTTTAATTCCACACTTCATTCAATATATCTCTCTGGAATCTTAACAGCTCGGTGAAGTATGCAAAATGGGAGAATTTCTCCCAATCGGGAGAATTCTCCCTATTGGAAGCAATTTCTTCTCCCAAACGGGAGAATTCTCTCGATATGGAGAGCGAGCGAGAACAGTATCAGATTCCTTTTTTACAGATATTAACTGATGATACAGACGTTTGTGGTAAATTATCAGTGCTGAAACTTTTCATACATGGCTGAAATTGCTTACAGATTCAAATTTCATTGCCAAGAACAAATTATTTCAACTTTTTTGTTGTGTTTTCATGCATGATCTACCCTTATTTAACGGTGTATCTGTGTGGATAAACGGTAAAGTAGGGTCAAAATTTTGCAAAAAATCGCCCCCTGGTGTCAGAAATGTGCGAAAATTAACATACTCTTCCCCTTTGCCCATTTCTCAGTAATTCTCCCGATCGGGAGAACTTTTTTCTCACGATAGGTAGAATTCTCGGCATACTTCACCTAGCTGCTTAATAAACCTTACCACAAAACTGTCCTCTTTAATTCCACACTTTATCCAATATATCTCTCTGGGTTTTAATAAACCTTACCATTAAACTGTCCTCTTTAATTCCACACTTCATTGAATATATCTCTCTGGAATCTTAATAAACCTTACCACAAAACTGTCCTCTTTAATTCCAGACTTTATTTAATATATCTCTCTGGAATCTCAATAAACCTTACCATTAAACTGTCCTCTTTAATTCCAAACTTTATCCAATATATCTATCTGGAATCTTAATAAACCTTACCATTAAACTGTCCTCTTTAATTCCAGACTTTATCCAATATATCTCTCTGGAATCTTAATAAACCTTGCCATAAAACTGTCCTCTTTAATTCCACACTTCATTCAATATATCTCTCAGGAAATAATCTTTTAAAACAAGCCTTATCACAAAACTGTCCTCTTTAATTCCACACTTTATTCAACATATCTCTCTGGTATCTTAATAAACCTTACCATAAAACTGTCCTCTTTAATTCCACACTTCATTGAATATATCTCTCTGGAATCTTAATAAACCTTACCACATAACTGTCCTCTTTAATTCCACATTTCATTGAATATATCTCTCTGGAATCTTAATAAACCTTACCACAAAACTGTCCTCTTTAATTCCACACTTTATCCAATATATCTCTCTGGAATGTTAATAAACCTTACCATAAAACTGTCCTCTTTAATTCCACACTTCATTCAATATATCTCTCTGGAATCTTAATAAACCTTGCCATAAAACTGTCCTCTTTAATTCCACACTTCATTCAATATATCTCTCTGGAATCTTTTAAAATAAGCCCTATCACAAAACTATCCTCTTTAATTCCACACTTATTCAATATATCTCTCTGGAATCTTAATAAACCTTACCACAAAACTGTCCCCTTTAATTCCACACTTCATTGAATACATCTCTCTGGAATCTTAATACATCTTATCATAAAACTGTCCTCTTTCATACATGGCTGTGAAATTGGGTTAACAACAATTGGGTTAACAACAATGGGATCAAGTAATGTTGGGAAGCTTTTTTTTTATAAGCAAGCTGAGTAAAACTGTGTACATACAACAGTGTACAACTGTTATCTTTGTTTATTGCTCACCATTTACAATGGCATGGAGCCACAAAATCAAATAATTAAAAAAATATATATATATCAATGACATTCAACACAAACAACAAAAGATATTTACAAAAGTTTACATAAATGTATAATATAACTAATGACTTGTTCATTACCAGATATATATATTTAAAAATGTCCATAAAATGGGAAATAAAGACATCATGTTATATTATATCTAAAACATATATTATAGCCAAATGCAAGATTCATCATTTTAAACATTTAAAAAAAAAATCTATACTAACATGGAAATCAATTTATGAAACTGCTAAATAATATGAACTTTATGAGCTATGCTAAGTAACTTCTTCAAGATTATCTTACATAATTTTGAAAGGTTAGCAAGTGTAGTGAAATCTTTTTTTCTAAACAATTGAGTCATTTTGTACATACTTGGATTGCAATAGTAATAGCTGTTTAATAAAGTTCTCCTGTCATTCACAAATGTTGGACACTCCATTAAAACATGGTACTCATCTCCCTGTATTTGATTTCCTAGCGCTGAGCACAATGGACAATATCTTACATTTCTCTCAATATTCTGATATCTACCTATTACAATTGGTAATTTATTGTTTAGACACCTCATTTTGACTAATGGCATTCTAAGACTCCTGGTAGTAAGAACTTTAAGGTAAGGGGCAATTTTATAATCTAGTGAACATATTTCATTATAAGTAAGACATTGAGTATTCTCTTGTAAATCTGCATTCAATTCTTGATTTGATACATCCCTTAATTTGTTTCGAATTGTAACTTTTAGCCAATGTTTTTGAAATTGGGACGGTTGAAGATCCCACAGGTATGAACTAGAAACAAAATTAGCTCACAATTGACATAACCAGATCGCTATACATTTCATTGTAGTCAGAGTGAATGAAATACAATTTATATGAATCTACTTATATTAATTAATTATAAAAAATATAATTACACTACTTGATACACCTCCATTTACCATAAAGCAATAATGTCAATCTATCGATCATTCTATGTATGTATGTATTGTATGTATGTATCTATCTATCTATGTATCTATCTACAGTATCCTGCAGAAAAGACTACACACCTTGGAATAGGTTGCAAATTCAGCAGAGGCTCATATTATTATCAAATTATTCAAACAAGGGGGTTTTATTATGTCGAAACATCACTGCCTTTCCCCAGCATTGAAAAAAAAAATGGATATCTTAAAGCAAATTTGATCCAGGGCAAATAAAATATGAATGGCAGATTGCATAAATGAGTACACACCTGGTACTACTTGCGTAAACACCTTCAGAAATTATTCTTCATTGCTGCTTTTGTCAAATAATGATTTGTATGATTAAACCAACTAGTCTAACTAGAACCTTTCGGTTTTAATGATCTCATAAAGACAGCAGTTGATTGGATAACTTGGGTTCGGCTTGGGTGCCCAGCATAAAGACGTTCAGTGGTAGTCTTGAGAGAATACACACCTGCACAGTGCACACTTGCACGCCCGAAATGTTGCATACTGGAGCATGGTTAGGGACATCAAGTGCAATAGACAGAATATAATTGATCAATTGTTGACAAAGCCTTTATTTGTGGGCAACATGCACAGTGAAGAAAGCGTTCTTAGAAAGCCGAAAGGTCTCAACCTTAATCGATAGGTTTGACGGAGAGCATGGACGACTAGTGGGAGCATGGACTCTTCATACCTCAAATGATGAGAAATCAAGAAAGAGCACTCATGTCCAATTGCCAACCGTGAAATGACCTGATGTTTTGGCCCAATTACTCGGCATGTTAAGTCGCACAGTAGTTATACATGTATACACACTCACTGATAGATCAATAAACTTGCAATCTGTTAATCTAGGGCCCTGAGCTGCCACTGTATACTAAGCCGATGACAGTCATATTAAGCTCAAGTCAAGTCAAGCCATTTACGATAAGTCAGCACTACCTATTGCAATGTTTGACTGCTTTTATGAAATCATTAATTAATGACAGAAGCAGTTGAAAAATGTCAATTGCAATTCTTAAGGTTCTTAAGCCTTTTTTCACCATCAGTGTACCTAATTGCCTTGATGAACTGTCATGTACATTGTAGGTGTCAAAGCTGATTGCACTTAGCAATGTATTGGCCATTGAATTACATTCATTTTTGTTCTAGGACATCATGATAATTAATCATGAAGTGCTTTAATTTGCTGAAATTGTTTCAGTGATGACTCATAATTATTTGATTATTTAGATTTGGCAAAGGGCATGAAATCAATCAGCAAATGATCACTCATCAACTATATTTATTATTTCCTAGTTTGGTGATTTTAATTTAACTTGAAAAATGAAATAAATAAGCCGCTGAAGTTAGTTAAGTCAAGTCATGAAACACTCAAGTCATGGCAAATTTCTAAGTCATGAAAGTCCCTCTCGTCAAGTCACCAAGCACTAATGTCATGTCATGATGCTAGGAGTCAGTTACTCCGGGCTCTATCTTAATCACACTTTTTTACATCATTCTCCATGACCGACAATGACAAAGTTTTAGTCACAGCTTTATGAGATCTAAAAAAAGATTTATGAGATCTGAAAATATACAGCATTCAACCATAGTGACAAAAACATTTATATACCCCATTTCGAGTGGTAAAGTCCATTTTGGTGAAAAAAGCCTCAGAGTTGGCTACTTCCTTGCAAATATCAATAAAAATGTTGGGAATTAATACAAAATTGATTGTGACAATATGCAATCACACATTAGTATTCATTATCTGACAAAAAAGGGAGTTTTAGACATTGATTGCCATCCTGCATAGCTCTGGCGACTTCAACATCGAAACAAATATTTGAAATAGGATCTTATACTAGCAAAAATATAAAAAAATCGTAGCAATTCAACCAAATTCAATACCCAATCAAGAAGCCAGAACCTCAAACCTTACTTATATATCATTTTCAGATGCGTGCTGCAATTATTGCAGGATACACGCATGGTGCACATTATTGCTGCACCATCACATTTATGTCAAAATATACCAAAATATCTAATTAAGTCATTCTTGGTTTCAGAAACCATAAAATGAAATTCGAGAAGTTTGTTTTGTCTTTTGGAATAGGAGAGGACAAACCTCAGCCCTTTTCTCATAGATAAACTTCAAGAAATGCTTCAATGTATAACCTCCTATCCTGCAGTTCACATTTTTGCTTTGTGACTACTGTAGTACCACTAGGTAAATCTTTTAAAAATGTATTTCACCGGTAAAACTCCTTACTATTTCAGTCCTTAGGCTCTGGCGCACAACTTTTGCATGCATCTTGGTGCTTGCCCATGTCAAATGATGATCTTGGGTGAAATATGCAGGCAGAACTTTGTCACACCACAATATATTGCAATTTGCACAACTGTCAAACAAGCAGAAGATCAACATGCGAGTGTCAGTTAGCCTATATTTTTTAACGCTTTACCCTATAGTACATTCTGGAATTGGAATAACACATATTTTTGATAACAGACAGTTTTTAAATGCCTATTTTAAGAAACATCAACAATATATGGAAGAGCAATACATTTAAATGAAATATTTGACTTTATTATATGTTTTATGGTTTGTACTATAAAGATGATGTATGTCCTGAATCCCTGTAATATCAAATTGACAATAACAACAATAATCAGTCATTTTTCAACAAAGATGTGTCTGTAGCACCAGGTGTGTACTCATTTATGCAATTTTCCATTCATATTTTATTTGCCCTCGATCAAATTTGCTTTAAGATATCCAATTTTTGTCAATGATGGGGAAAGGCTGTGATGTTTACGCATAATAAAACCCCCTTGTTTGATTTATTTGATAATATCATGAACCTCTACAGCCCAATTTGCAACCTCTTCTGAGGTGTGTATTCATTTCTGTAGGATACTGTATCTATCTAGGCCTACATATCCAACCATCCTTCCTATCCAACTATCCTATCCATCTATCTATCCTATTCATTTATCTATCTATCTATTCTGTTCATTTAACTATCTATCTAACAGCACTGTATATCTATCCATGTAGTAAAAAGCAATTTTGCAATTACAGAATGCGGTCTGGGCATGTCAAATATGGCACAATATTATCCATTCAGTACATTAGACTGAATGATTGACAGTGGATCACATGTACTTGATGGTGGTTGATGCCACTAATGTAAGCTATATTATCCATTCAGTCCATTAGACTGAATGATTGACAGTGGATCACATGTGCTTGATAGTGGTTGATGCCACTAATGTAAGCTATATTATCCATTCAGTTCAGTCCATTAGACTGAATTTTGGTCACTAAAAGTCATAACTGAATTTCTTAATCCCTCAGAGAACATCAAAGTCAGCGGGAACAACATAGCAAGAATCTATTTCTCAAGTTTTGCTCTGTTTTGAGTTATATTATTTTATACATTTGTTGAGGGGGGATTTGTGATAAGAAACCTTCACCTTGAGTGAAAGCAATACCATTGCTTGTCACCAGTGGATGGCACTATTTCGAAAACACACAAATTTCATTGGATATCTCCCAGAAAACCCATCGAATTGCTGTATTGACAACGCCAACAGTTTAGGTAAGTCAAGTATTACGAAGTTCACTAATGCATATATTTTAATTTGGTAGATTTTCTGCAAATATCACAACTTTAGATTGTCGATTCATGTCATCAGTTACATTCCCTGTTCTATTGAGTATTAGGTATGTCTACTGAGCAGTTTTAAACTGGAATTGGCGCTATATAAATGTCTAGTATTATTATATTATTATTATTTGTAACTTTTACTGGAGTCTCCTGTGACTTCAAGTCAATGCACACACAAATACACATGTTAACCTTGTGCACAGTCACCCCTGCCAACACCAAGTGGCTGGCCATACCAGACATGCTTTACTGCAATGTTAACTTTGTAAGGTCATAGTTTCCAGGTTACTCACCTTATTCATGCAATTATGACCTGTGAGAAGACTAACTGCTCTCTCCCAGCAGCTTGGTGAACACAAACAAAGCAAATGGAGGCTGCCAAGGTCAAAGCCAATGCTATAACACAGGGTGGAGCCACTAGCTAGTACTAGAAGCAATTACTGCCTTCTTGTGTAAAAGCACTCAAACATGAGAAGCTGGATGCTCACCCCAGACACCTTTATATCCACATATCAGTGGACCAGGCAGTTGACTAGCAGTTAGTGGTGACGTCACAAAGCAAGTGAAAATGAGTGGATGTTGATTACAGTTCTTTCAGCCAATAAGATCGCAGCAACAAGCACGCCTACTATACCTAAGGCCATGGACTCCTTCAACCTCCACTCACTCACTCTTAGGGGGCCACCATTTCTTCTCAAAGGGGCGCCTTGGAATTATTTTAAAATAAATAATTTCTTGCTCAGTTTTGGTGACTTTTGGTGAAATAAATAAATTCTTTCTGGGCAGGATTGAAATAAATAATTTCTGTTGGGGTTTTTTGTTAAGGCGGCGATGCCCCTGGAGTGATGCTTGATTGAGGAATGAATATCCGGGGATTTTTCGTGCTTGAAATAAATAATTACGGCTGCCGTCACAGTGAAATAAATAGTTTCCCACCGAGGAAAACTCCAAGCCCCCTTGATTATTAATTAACCCTTTAACAAAAGAATTTACTAGGACAACAATCTGTTTGTGACGTCATCAGCACCATAAATGGCCAAGCAGGCAGTAAGCTGGGCATGCACATAAATAATCTTCTGTCCGGTAATGGTTAAATGGTCGCCCTGAAAGGCTCAGATTGTCCCCATCCCTTCTACTTAAAAGTCAAAGAGACACACTGTATTTCATTTCAAGGGAGCATACTGTATTTCAATTCCAGGGAGCATACTGTAGTTCATTTCTGGGGACACACTGTATTTCAATTCCAGGGAGCCTACTGTATTTCATGTCTAGGGAACATAGACTATTTCATTTCTAGGGAGCATACTCTATTTCAATTCCAGGGAGCATACTGTATTTCATTCTAGGGAACAGAGACTATTTCTTTTCTAGGGAGCATGCTGTATTTCATTTCTAGAGAGCATACTGTATTTCATTTCCAAGGAGCATGCTTCTGTCCGGTAATGGTTAAATGGTCGCCCCTAAAGGCTCAGATTGTACCCATCCCTTCTACTATGAGTTTCCGATTTTATATTTTAAGTAATTGTATAATTTCATTATAGTATGCCTAAGATTATTTTCAATTTATAATGGACAAATTTCTCCCTTTTTGTCAATAAACTTGCATACATACATACATACTCAAAAGTCAAAACCTTAAAGGGAATCCTCATGATGATTCAGGGGAGCATACTGTATTTCATTTCTTGAGGGCATACTATATTTCATTTCTGGTGAGCATACTGAATTTCATTTCTAGGGAGCATATTGTATTTAAATTCTAGGGAGCATACTGTATTACATTTCAAGGGAGCATACTGTATTTCATTTCTTGGGAGCATACTGTATTTCATTTCTGGGGACATACTGTATTTCATTTCTAGGGAGCATACTGTATTTCATTTTTGGGGACACACTGAATTTCAGTTCAAGGGAGCATACAGTATTTCATTTCTAGGGAGCATATCTTATTTTATTTCTAGGGAACATACGGTATTTCATTTCTAGGGAGCAAACTGTATTTCATTTCTAGGGAGCATACTGTATTTCATTTCTAGGGAGCATACTGTATTTCAATTCGAGTGAGCATACTGTATTTCATTCTAGGGAACAGAGACTATTTCATTTCTAGGGAGCATAATACTGTATTTCATTTCCAGGGAGCATGCTGTATTTCATTTCTAGGGAACATACTGTGTTTTATTTCCAAGGAGCATGCTGTATTTCATTCTAGGGAACAGAGACTATTTCATTTCTAGGGAGCATAATACTGTATTTCATTTCTCCTGAGAATACTGTATTTCAATTCCAGGGAGCATACTGTATTTCATTCTAGGGAACAGAGACTATTTCATTTCTAGGGAGCCTACTCTATTTCATTTCTAGGAAGCATGCTGTGTTTCATTTCTAAGCAGCATACTGTATTTAAATTCCCGGGAGCATACTGAATTTCATTCTAGGAAACAGAGACTATTTCATTTCTAGGGAGCATACTTTATTTCAATTCCAGGGAGCATAGTGTATTTCATTCAAGGGAACAGAGACTATTTCATTTCTAGGGAGCATACTGTATTTCTTTTCTAGGGAGCATGCTGTATTTCATTTCTAGGGAGCATGCTATATTTCAATTCCAGGGAGCATGCGGTATTTCATTCTATGGAACAGAGACTATTTCATTTCTAGGGAGCATAATACTGTATTTCATTTCTAGGGAGCATGCTGTATTTCATTTCTAGGGAACATACTGTGTTTCATTTCGAAGGAGCATGCTGTATTTCATTCTAGGGAACAGAGACTATTTCATTTCTAGGGAGCATACTTTATCCTCAGTTCAGTGTGAATCCTTGATTCTGATTGGCTGAGAGCCGCGGTGTATGACACCGTACACCCTGTCTGTCGTCACCAGACAGGGTGTATGAGATAAACAATGATGTCACAATTGCAACCATAGGATTGTTATGACGTCATCCTTGTAGCAATAATAGTCATGACGTTACAATGCCATTGTCTGAGCCATTGTGACATCATCAAGGTGACAGCTCTGGTGATGACGTCACAATTCTGTTGCTTTGTTACTGAAAGACATTTCAGACTCAGTTTGCAAGACAATCTATGGGCATCAATAAAACAAGAAGTCTGAGGATAAAACCGTTACACCCAGCTCTTTTTTCGAGAGTACGGGAATATACACCACTCAGGCCTCCATACACCACTCAGCCTTCGGCTTCGTGGTGTATGGAGTCCTTCGTGGTGTATATTCCCGTACCCTCGAAATGAGCAGGGTGTAACTGATAGTATTTCATTTCTAGGGAGCATGCTGTATTTCATTTCTAGGGAACATACTGTGTTTCATTTCCAAGGAGCATGCTGTATTTCATTCTAGGGAACAGAGACTATTTCATTTCTAGGGAGCATAATACTGTATTTCATTTCTAGGGAGCATGCTGTATTTCATTTCTAGGGAACATACTGTGTTTCATTTCCAAGGAGCATGCTGTATCTCATTCTAGGGAACAGAGACTATTTCATTTCTAGGGAGCATGCTGTATTTCATTTCTAGGGAACATATGTGTATTTCATTTCTAAGGAGCACAGGGGCGGACTGGAACAGGAAAATTGCCTGGGAAATTTCAGTGGGCAGAGGCCCAGTTAGGGGTCAATCTGATAATGTTTGTAACATTACAGTACCCTAGCTCTAGGTGGTAATATACTTTGTTACAAAAATGATCTGGTTGGACCCACCCAGGCTTAATGGCCCAGGTGCAGGTGTTGAAAATTTGCAATTCCCAGCGAGTTGAAAATTTGAAATTCCCATCAAGTATATGAATTGTTAATTCATTGATCTGAAAAATTAATTTTAAACAAATGGCCCAAAGAGGGCTTATACTTATGGTATCTGGATATCAGTACAACAATGGTCAAATATATAGAGGGCCACTGGGCCACACATAGGCCCTTTTCAGGGCCATGATAAAAAAAGGCTAATCATCCTTTTAAAAGTACAAATAATTGAAAATAACTTTATCTTGTAGGACTAGTGGTCTAGAATAAGTCAATGACTTTGATGCCGTTGGAATTATTTTTTCAAAATGATTCTAATGATACCAAATATGTTGGGGTTGCAACAATGGGAACCAAGTTTATCAGAATTGTTTTTCTTCTTCTCCCTTCTTTCCTTTCATTCTTCCGGCATCCCAGCAGCCAAGTACAGCCTTGAGGGAGCATAAAAGTTAAATGTTAGGATCATTTTTGTTGTGCTGAAGGCTGGCCAGTATTGCCAATCATAGCGAAGCCATTTATGGAAAATTCGAAAAAGAGTCACTCAGTGCACTGACTTGGCTACCCAAAATTTGGCTGAGATGCGTAAGTTATGTAACGATTGAGGACACATTCACAATGCTACTACAAGTACTATAAAGAGTCAATGAAAACATCAAATTCAAAAGTTAGGTGAAGACAGATGGGTGGATTGCCTTACTAGACACAGAAACTGAGTCTGATAGCCTACATGGTCTGGATGACGGAAGTCCACCACCTAGAGTCAAGGAGGGTAATTCCGTCCACTTTTGGCTATAATTGTATTTTCAGGAAAATGAGAATAGATACAGAAATAAAAAATAGTCCATTAGAAAGGACATATTTCGTACTATCATCAACAGCCAAAAATATAAAATATTCAAATAACTTATGCTGAAACCATGGCAACCAAAATTGAAGGTTAGGCACCTAAATCCGTCCACCCTGCTGCTAAATCCATCCAGCACGGATGGTAAATCCGTACACAGGGCATTATGCAGCACACATCTATCATATCTGGAATTTTTTTTGAAATTTTACATTCATTTAACTTTTATCAAGAATATCTATTGATTTTAGGAAGGTGAGATGCTGATTGCACTTGTTATAGAAGAATTGGCCAATAGAGGTTACTTTAACTATGCAGAATTTCAATGGACCATCTGAATTACAATAAGGGAACCATTGTAACCAAGTCAAAGTCGTATAATTGACCCAAACTAATTTCTCTTATCAGTTGTATGCAATTTATTAACATTGAAAGTTATAAAAGTGCTCTAAATGATATTTAATGCAGGTGGACGGATTTACAAACTCCCAATCAAACCAGTCCAAAAATTATGATGGTAATTCCGTCCACTTTCATTTGCATTGTATTGCCATTCAAGGTGTCCAATCAAAGTGATTTTACAAATTCAGTATAATTTTACTTTCTACTCATTGACTTTTTACCTGAAATACATGTATTTGTAGATGGGAATGGGCCAAGAAGCACTGGATAACCTACACTCTGAAATTCGTAAAATGTCTGTGGTGACGTCACAGAATTCTATTGTTTTTTATCCCTTGTTGTTAAATCACCTGAATTATGATTAAAAAATGTTATCAAAACAATAAAAACAGCGAAATATGTTAAAAATGAATTTATCGTGCATGTTGCGCAACTACAATGGGTATATTTAAATGCATATATTAGGGGTGGACGGATTTACCTTCCTGGACGGATTTACCATCCTTGACTCTACCACATAAGAAGACCCACACGGACCACTACTTAAACTTCCATTCAAATCACCTTGAACATAAAAGGTTAGTTATCAGAACATTATTGCACAGGACGGACAAACTTGTCAGTGAAGAAGACGATAAGAAGGAGCAAGACCATGTTCGAGGGCACTATAGAGGCAATTGACTGCAGGACCTTAATAATACCTGCAAAGAAGACTGTACCTCAAGCCACCAGAGAAAGCCAGAAGGATCAATCACAAAGAATAGCTATTGGATATAATTACTATACATCTGGGGACTCTCGAAAATTTTAGGCTGAACCTTCAGAAAACATGGCATCCTTATCACAAGCCCATCAACGCTCTGAGAACAACCATGTAAGATCGAAAGACGAGAAAATCAAAGCGCATAAATATGGGGCCTTCTTCTTAATTACATGTGTAAGTGTGGAACTTGTCAGGAAGAATATGTTGGTGAGACGTGGATCTGGACTCTGAGAAAGAAGAACTGACAGACAGAAACGTTTGACATCATCTGCTGTGCGAGAACACGTTGATAAAACTGGACACTCAATCAAATGGGAGAACATCAATAAACTGGATCGAGAGCAACATGAATCAAATAGGAAAATATATGAAGCCATCCATACCAGAGAGCAACATGAATCAAATAGGAAAATATATGAAGCCATCCATATCAGAGACCAACATGAATCAAATTGGAAAATATATGAAGCCATCCATACCAGAGAGCAACATGAATCAAATAGGAAAATATATGAAGCCATCCATATCAGAGAGCAACATGAATCAAATAGGAAAATATTTGAAGCCATCCATACCAGAGAGCAACATGAATCAAATAGGAAAATATATGAAGCCATCCATACCAGAGAGCAACATGAATCAAATAGGAAAATATATGAAGCCATCCATACCAGAGAGCAACAGGAATCAAATAGGAAAATATATGAAGCCATCCATACCAGAGAGCAACATGAATCAAATAGGAAAATATATGAAGCCATCCATACCAGAGAGCAACAGGAATCAAATAGGAAAATATATGAAGCCATCCATATCAGAGAGCAACATGAATCAAATAGGAAAATATATGAAGCCATCCATACCAGAGAGCAACATGAATCAAATAGGAAAATATTTGAAGCCATCCATACCAGAGAGCAACATGAATCAAATAGGAAAAAATAGAAGTAATCTACACTACAGATTTCAATCTGCTTCCAAGGTCACTATCTCAAAATACAGAAGTAATTTGCACTACAGACTTCATGCCCAACCACTCAGGGGGGGCCCAAACAAGGTTCCAAAAAAAATTGAGAATAAAGCTCAGAAATTGTCTTAGTGACAAAGTTTGCATGATTCAATCAAACTTTAAGGTGAGAGGCCCTGTATATATGAAAGGCCAATAAAGTGCTTACACCTTGGTGTATACAAAGTAATTACAAAAAATAAGAATGTATGGGCCCATCGACTTATTCTGTCACAGGGCGGTAGCTGCCCCCCTAAAAATCGCTAGTACGCCTACGGACGCTCCTGCAGTGGCTAGGAAGAATGGCGCAGACTTCGCTTTTGTGCCAAAAGGACTATCGTCACTGACTATTTTGCAGGAAGAAAAGGAAATATATATCAACATTTCAGGTATTATAGGAAAAATGACCACATTTCACACTAAGTCAATTTATTTTACCATGTTCACACTACCCATGCATGCTTTATTAAATTATTATAATGATGAAAGCAATTTTCAAAAGACAAAGATAAAAGGTGACAAATATTCTAAACTTTTTTTACAAGAAAGTTGAACCACTCTTTCCAACTGCAAGAACAAAACTTAACGGCATACATTCATAAACATCACAGTTTACATTTAGAAAAACAAAAATGTGTCTTGCAACAGTTTCATAATTGAAGGACAAACAATCTTTACTCAATATATCAAATGGGGAGAAGTTAACACATAAAAAGCACATCTGTCATGTACAAGCTAAAAATATTTTTCTATACATATAATATAATTTTATAAAGCATCAATTTACAATGGATAACATCTACAAACCTATGGACGTTTCTTTCACTCTCATACAGCGAGAACAATACGTAATATTATTACGTTTCAGTATAGTATTTTTGCAATAACAACATTTCTGCAGTTACAATATTTCCACTCTTCTCTTTATCCTTTTTCGGCATAAGCACAAAGTTTTGCTAGTACCAATTTATAGGTCGTCTCTGCCTGACATTTGCCAGGAATATGCAGAGCAGCCCAAGTGTCCAAAAAGCAAACTCATTTCATAGGCATCTCACATGTCGCTCTGCATAAGTAAAGTTTTACAAAGAGAGTTTATGCTATCAGCCAGAATTTTCAAGGACTATTATCATGATCATTCTGAATTCTTAAAACAGACAGTAAAAAACATAATAAACAAGATCGGCAGATAAATGTTTTAAAAACACACAGCAATTGGTAGTCATTTCAGGCAATGCAGATGTTATCAGATATGACAAACATACAGGCCAAATTCTATTTGCAATGTATACAATTATAATATAACATCCATACACTTTCTCTCCTTAAAAGCTGAACACTTTACCAAAAGTAGAACATCCGTACACTTTCTCTCCTTAAGCTGAACACTTTACCACAAGAAGAACATCCATACACTTTCTCTCTTTAAGGTGGCGCGCTACCCACGAAATTACGTCACCTGCACACATTTCCGCGCAGCCTGGCAGGCCCTATCTGTCGTAACGTCACCACTCTGCTGTGACTGCTTCAAGATTTTTTTTTTTTTTGAGAATTTCATGCCTCGGCCGCTTCATTTGCAATTTGCGCCACTTCTATTTGGGTTAGAGACTTCTCGTTCGGAGCATTAGATGCGCCATGAAGAGTACTATATACAGCTGGATATTCAACTTGATACTCAAAACACAAAATTTTTACTTTTTACAGGCGATTTTCGGCAAGCAGGTCTTATTTCTCAAAAATGACTTTGTGATATAAATAAATGTTTTTATCAGTTCAAGCATGGTAGGAAGGCTTGTCTATATCATCATATTGTTCCCAACTATTTTTGGAAATAAATGACAAAGAATTGAAAAATCCTATCCAGTCAATTTTTTTTAGCACATTGGTTTATAAAAAAAGTTAAAATTGTCAAAATCGAAACTTATATTTCGAGCCCCTTGGAAAGTCCTTAAAATAAATATATCTCTTTGAAATTGTTATCACCTTTTCCATGAAAGTGTCTTCTTTAATTTCTTGCTTCATTGCATAATATGGGATGCATGACCACTGAATGGCAGAACAAACTTCCCAGTAAGAAAAATAAGAAAATTTTTTAGTTTTTCAGGTTTACGTGGACTGACTTTCTGGTACATAATCCCAAATATATTTTTTTAAAGGCTCGTAGTGACCACTTTTGTTGACATATCTTTGCTATAAACTATATTATGGATCATTCTAAACCATTTTTAAGAAATCCTATCTTGGAAAGTTCATGAGTATCGAGCCACCTTAAGCTGAACACTTTACCACAAGTAGAACATCAATGATGGATACACTTTCTCTCTTTAAGCTGAACACTTTACCACAAGTAGAACATCCATGATGGATACACTTTCTCTCTTTAAGCTGAACACTTTACCACAAGTAGAACATCCTTACACTTTCTCTCTTTAGGCTGAACACTTTACCACAAGTAGAACATCCATACACTTTCTCTCCTTAAGCTGGACACTTTACCACAAGTAGAACATCCATACATTTTCTCACTTTAAGCTGAACACTTTACCACAAGTAGAACATCCATACACTTTCTCTCTTTAAGCTGAACACTTTACCACAAGTAGAACATCAATGATGGATACACTTTCTCTCTTTAAGCTGAACACTTTACCACAAGTAGAACATCCATGATGGATACACTTTCTCTCTTTAAGCTGAACACTTTACCACAAGTAGAACATCCATACACTTTCTCTCTTTAAGCTGAACACTTTACCACAAGTAGAACATCCATACACTTTCTCTCTTTAAGCTGAACACTTCACCACAAGAAGAACATCCATGATGGATACACTTTCTCTCTTTAAGCTGAACACTTTACCACAAGTAGAACATCCATACACTTTCTCTCCTTAAGCTGAACACTTTACCACAAGTAAAACATCCATACATTTTCTCTCTTTAAGCTGAACATTTTACCACAAGTAGAACATCCATACACTTTCTCTCTTTAAGCTGAACACTTTACCACAAGTAGAACATCCGTACACTTTCTCTATTTAAGCTGAACACTTTACCACAAGTAGAACATCCATACACTTTCTCTCTTTAAGCTGAACACTTTACCACAAGTAGAACATCCATACACTTTCTCTCTTTAAAGAGAACAATTCACCACAAGTAGAACATCCGTACACGTTCTCTCTTTAAGCTGAACACTTTACCAGAAGTAGAACATCCATACACTTTCTCTCTTTAAGCTGAACACTTCACCACAAGTAGAACACCCATACACTTTCTCTCTTTAGGCTGAACACTATACCACAAGAAGAACATTCGTACACTTTCTCTCTTTAAGCGGAACACTTCACCACAAGTAGAACATCCATACACTTTCTCTCTTTAAGCTGAACACTTTACCACAAGTAGAACATCTGTACACTTTTTCTCTTTAAGCTGAACACTTTACCACAAGTAGAACATCCATACACTTGGCCTCTCTCCACTGTGTGTTCTCATGTGTTTATCAAGATTTCCTTTTTGGTTGAATGTTTTGCCACAAACAGAACATCCATATGGCTTCTCTCCACTGTGTGTTCTCACGTGGGAATCAAGACTGCTCTTTTGGCTGAATGTTTTGCCACAAACAGAACATCCATATGGCTTCTCTCCACTGCGTGTTCTCACGTGGGAATCAAGACAGCTCTTTTGGCTGAATGTTTTGCCACAAGCACGGCTTTTCACCGCTGTGTCTTTTTATATGTACATCAAGATTGCCTTTTGTGCTGAATGTTTTGCCACAAACAGAACATCCATATGGCTTCTCTCCACTGTGTGTTCTCATGTGTAAATCGAGATGATGTTTCAGGCTGAATGTTTTGCCACAAACAGAACATCCATACGGCTTCTCTCCACTGTGTGTTCTCATGTGCAAATCCAGACTGTCCTTTCGGCTGAATGTTTTGCAACAAACAGAACATCCATAGGGCTTCTCTCCACTGTGTGTTCTCCAGTGTTTATCAAGATTGCCTTTTTCGCTGAATGTTTTGCCACAAACAGAACATCCATATGGCTTCTCTCCACTGCATGTTCTCACGTGGGAATCAAGACTGCTCTTTTGGCTGAATGTTTTGCCACAAGCACGGCTTTTCACCGCTGTGTCTTTTTATATGTACATCAAGATTGCCTTTTGTGCTGAATGTTTTGCCACAAATAGAACATCCATACGGCTTCTCTCCACTGTGTGTTCTCATGTGTAAATCAAGACTGTCCTTTCGGCTGAATGTTTTGCAACAAACAGAACATCCATACGGCTTCTCTCCACTGTGTGTTCTCATGTGTAAATCGAGATGATGTTTCAGGCTGAATGTTTTGCCACAAACAGAACAACCATACGGCTTCTCTCCACTGTGTGTTCTCATGTGTAAATCCAGACTGTCCTTTCGGCTGAATGTTTTGCAACAAACAGAACATCCATAGGGCTTCTCTCCACTGTGTGTTCTCATGTGTAAATCAAGACTGCCCTTTCGGCTGAATGTTTTGCCACAAACAGAACATCCATACGGCTTCTCTCCACTGTGTGTTCTCATGTGTAAATCAAGATTGCCTTTTTGGCTGAATGTTTTGCCACAAACAGAACATCCATACGGCCTCTCTCCACTGTGTGTTCTCATGTGTGAATCAAGACTGCATTTTACACTGAATGTTTTGCCACAAACAGAACATCCATATGGCTTCTCTCCACTGTGTGTTCTCATGTGTGAATCAAGACTGCATTTTACACTGAATGTTTTGCCACAAACAGAACATCCATATGGCTTCTCTCCACTGTGTGTTCTCATGTGTGAATCAAGACTGCCTTTTTCGCTGAATGTTTTGCCACAAACAGAACATCCATACGGCTTCTCTCCACTGTGTGTTCTCATGTGTAAACCAAGATTGCCTTTTTGGCTGAATGTTTTGCCACAAACAGAACATCCATACGGCTTCTCTCCACTGTGTGTTCTCATGTGTAAATCCAGACTGTCCTTTCGGCTGAATGTTTTGCAACAAACATAACATCCATATGGCTTCTCTCCACTGTGTGTTCTTGTGTGTTTATCAAGACTGCCTTTTTTGCGGAATCTTTTACCACAAACAAAACATTTGTGATGCTTGTTATAAAGTCCTCCCTCACTCGATGTGTTTGCCATTCCATTGTTGGAAATGTTTCTGGATGCCATTTTGCTCCAAAAAATTGAGTTGCTGCTGGCTTCTTCCCGTTTTCACAAAGCGGGCAGTTATTCATTAAATATCCAAATACTGCACTGCTTTCAGTTAGACTGATGTCATAGGACTCTTAAATCTTTATACAAGCCTGGTCCGTCCAGTTTTTAAAGAATGAAGCTTTGAACTCAAAGTACAATCAATGATAACATAAAAATGCATGTACACCAGTTAACATGTAGTATCCTAATCATATACAAAAATCCATCCAATAATCCTAATTATAGCAGTACATAAGCCCTTTAAAAAGCAGATCTGTCATTCAAGTAGAAAGTCGTCATATCATATACAGTTCAGAAATCCATATAGCTAATGACACATGGAACACTGAAGGCCAGATGGAATCCTCAGTGGCAGATGATACGCTGATTGTCAAATGGACGCTCAATGCTAGATGAATTGTTCAATTCCACATGGAATGCTCAATCCCAGATGAAATGTTCAATTCCAGATGGAATGCTCAATCCCAGATGAAATGTTCAATTCCAGATGGAATGCTCAATGCCAGATGGAATGTTCAATTCCAGATGGAATGCTAAATGCCAGATGGAATTTTGAATGCCAGATGGAAAGCTCAATGCCAGATGGAACATTGAATGCCAGTTGGAATTCAGCATGCCAGATGCATTTGACAGGGATGTCCAGTTGAGTGCTGACATTGATGATAATCTGCAAAAAAAATTAATGCTCATGATATTAACACAACAATAGGAAGGGCATACTATTCTTATTGCGATTTAAGTACTTCTTTAATCACACTTCTCAGAATTTGACAAGTCATGAATTACCTCAAACTTCTTTTTAACTGGACAGAGAATGAAGTGTTTTTAAAATCGTAATTAGCATTTTCGATGGAGCATCAGACTCAAGATTGTCTCTTCTACCTAGTTGATGAATTTATCAATCGATAATTGAAGATGAATATAGGGAATGTAGTCTTTAACTGCAATTAGCATTTTTCATTCAGTGCTTTGCAACAATTTGAAATGTGGCTGCGGTCCACTGTGATACTGGGCTGGGCTTAAATTGCATGATTTCAGGCTGTAAATTTTGGAAAATTCCAGATATTCCTAGTGTAAACAGGTAATGGATTTGTTGACTCTCAACAAGTCATGACTGTTGCTCGGGTGTTTGAAATTTTTTCTTTTTTATCAACAAAAGATTTTCAGTTATAGGCAGACTGATATCATGTTATTTTTGTTTTCTTAAATTTTGTGTATCAAGTAAAAAAACTTACAATGCATATTACCACAAATTCTAGAAAAGTCATGATTTTGATAGTGTGACATTCTTAGATTCTCTGATTCAAAATGCAACTTTCATAATAGACTTAAACTTAAGGTCATCTAGATATTCATAGATGAGATTCACATAGAGTTAAAGATTTATAGAGTTAAAGATTCATAGCATCACTGATAAGGCATGAAATGACATTGGATTAAATTATTTTGTATGTGGAAGCATTTAGATTGTTTCTCACTTGAGTTGCTTTATTTTGTATTGCGATTAGGCCTAAAAACAAGTAGGTTCTCAAACCTTCACACATTGATGAGATGTAATTTTAGATTTCTCGGAAATGCAACGAAAAATGACATGTCTCATATTCAGATTCTGGATCGAGGTGTCAACCCCCCCATGATTTGGAACAAAACAAGGCCCCTGCACATCACACCTGGCATATACCTCTCACATTACTTATATAAACCACCCACATTACATCCATTACATCTGGCATAAACCACCTATATTACATCCAACATTTATAAACCACAATCATTACACCTGGCATAAATCACCAACATCAAATCTGACATAAGCCATCCACATTACATCTGGCATAAACCACCCACATTAAATCTGACATAAGCCATCCACATTACATATGGCATAAACCACCCACATTAAATCTGACATAAACCACAATTATTACTAGGGATGGGACGATAACGGTTTTTTGATATCACAATATCTTGTGAGGCTGATATCACGATAACACGATATATCACTTGTGTCATAGAATCCATAAATGAGAAGAGAACGCAAGAAATCCGCCAGTAAAGGGCAGACAAGAGTGATACAAATTCAGAATTTTGCATTTTTAAACAAAAAAGACACAATATATCAATATCATGATATATCAAGATATTGTTGATATTTTAAAAATGTTGGAAGATATTGTGATACAGCGATCTATTTTGTCGTCCCAACCCGAATCATTACAACTGGCATAGACCACCAACATTAAATCGGGCATAAAATACCCGCATTACATAACCACATTCCATCTGGCATAAAGTATGCACATTATATCTGACATAAACCACACACAGCGCTCCTGAATAAAATGCAAGATTTTCAAAATATACCGAAAAAGTTACGAATGTAGCGTGAAAGTAGAAGGTCTCAGCTTCATATCGACGTAAAAATTAAAATATTCTGCTGGGAAAATTTTGAGATATTTGAGTTTTTAATTTTTTGTTTATCACATGCCATTTCGGACCATTATCACAGGTTTTTTGTAAGTAACAAACTATTTCTTCATCAGATATAACTGTAGATAGCATACAATATCGTATAAATCATTTACGTCCAACAGAAAATATATTTTGAAGGAAAATGACCATCATTAGATTTGTTTATCACATTTTATGTTTACTGGCATTTTGAGATTAAAAGTATGTGTAGTTCTGACTATTGTAGTCATGAAAATCCAACCAGAACTGTTTCATCTATTCTAGATGTCATAATCCTTCAGTTAGCCAAAATTTATATAAATAGGTCATATCCATGTATTTTCCTGTTGCTTTGAGCTTTGAAGCAGCCAGCATTTGCATTTCTCTCTTGAATTACTTTATGTATGATACAGTTTATTGAGTATTTCATCTGTTTGAGAGGTCAAGTTTTCATTCGTCTGTGCACTGGGCTTCATAGCATGCAGTGTTTTCATTGAACTTCTCAGTTTCATCTAGTTGTAAGGACTTACTTGGTTTTGGCGTTGAGAAGGATTATTCCGATGCTCGGAAAAAATTTGTTGTTATTTGTTGTCTCTAGGTGAAGGTGCTGAGACTAAGTGCCACTGACATAAAAGTGATTCTGACTTTTGTATTAAGCAGTTTCAGTCCAAAAACTACCAGAAATGAAAAAATTAAAGTGGTAGCAGAACCACATTAAAGCAGTATTACAACTGTTTCAAAGTAACCACTGTTGAGGGGCAAATTTTGAGCCATCGACCCTTGTTATTGCACTGCATACATGTATTAAGTTGGGGATTGAGAATACAATTTATTCTGAATTGAAGAAACTCTTCCCAGATCTTGATCAACGGCTTGAGGCTCTTTACATCCAAAAGGAGCAGCATCATGGATGTACATTTGAGAGTAACTAGGGCAACAAGCTCCTAGCAAACCTTGGAATGTTGAGCAGCATGTTACCTCAACACTGAATGAAGTTTCACACTGCTTTTGTCACACTTTGTGATGCCCCTCAAGCCTCATTTGGCTTTACAATCGATGATGCTTGCCAAGGCAACATTGCAAAACTTGAAAGAGCATACCAAGATTTGAGGATTTCTTTCACAAATATTAAATGTTCATATCCTTTTCCGTAATTTGCCAGTGTTCAATGAACAGATGATGAAGGCACTGGGCCTCTTTTCTGAGAGAGTTGTCACTCAAAACTTGAAAGACTCTTCAACAGCTACCGAATCAAGAACATCAATCATCCCAATTATTGAACAATCTCTGCCTTACCATCATGCATTTCAATTCATATCACATACAGGCTGTCATGAATAAAAGTAAGTTAGCAGGCAGTAAGAAACACTATTACCGAAAAACATGATCATAAGAGTTTGCAACACACTCCATTCTATATTTATCACATAAGTGCCATTTAAATGATTTCTTCAGTTTGATTGCAATGAAATGTCATATTAAACTTGTAAAGCAACAAATTTACTGCATCATTGAATTGTTGAGTGATTTATTGGGTGATACTGAGTGGTAATGATGTAAATAATTAAAGCGGTGTGATGAATCAAAAATTAAAAATTCAAATATCTCAACATTTTTAGAACAGAATATTTTGATTTTTACATCGATACGAAGCTGAGACCTTCTCCTTTCAGGCTACGTTCGCAACTTTTTCAGTATATTTTGAAAATCATACAAATTAGCGTTGTGCACAATCATTACAACTGACATAAACCACCCATATTAGATCTGGCATAAACTACCCACATTACATCCGACATAAACCACCCATATTACATCTGGCATAAACCACCCACACTACATCTGGCATAAACCACCTTCATGACATGTGGAATAGCAACTATGGATGTCATCAAACAACTTCTTTTAAGATTCAATGCTCTACAAAGTCATTTAAGATTCATCAACATTAGGGTGTTTCAGGTGCCCCCAATATTTTCCGATCCTGCTTGACCTTGGTCTGGTATTGCGGTTTATATAGTAGAAGTCACATGTAAAATTTTGGCCCATTCTATAAATACTTACCTTTATCAGAATTCACTTGAAGTTTATAATGTAATTCCCCATTGGCGAACTTGCAAATCCTGAAGATATTGCAGAAATCAATGAAGGAATAGATATTTTTTCCTCAATCCATAGTTTCTGAGTAAGTTTTGGGAGGGAAATTCAAATCTGGCATCAACTATTTTATAGCAGGTCTTCCTAATGAGCTAGGAAGTTTTGAATTGCCTAAAATTCTGCCGTTTTATGCATATTTTCACAAATTTGACAGCTTCTGGTAGCTTGGTAAATGGGGTTATACAAAAAATAACACCAGATTTGAATTTCCCTCCCAAAATTTACTCAGGAACTGTGGATTGAGAAAAAAATATTGATTTCTTCATTGGTTTTTGAAATATCTTGAGAATTTGCAGGTTCGCCAATGGGGAATTACATTATAAACTTCAAGTGAATTCTGGTAAAGTTAGGAATTATAGAATGGGCCAAAATTTTACATGTGGCTTTTATTATATAAACTGCAATACCAGACCAAGGTCAAGCCAGATCGGAAAATATTGGGGGCACCTGAAACACCCTAATCAACATATCAATATGTTTTGGCGAACCCAGAGAAACAGCAAATATGTGATTATTGGTTATTGCGAAAAGCCAGAAGAGTTTTGGTGGGCTGCAGCCCACCGCTTTGTTTGACCAAAAAAACAAGGTTAGTGATTGGCCCACGATGATTGCCGAGTGCCTTCGTGTATATTTGTGTGAATTTGACATAAGACATGATCACTGATTGGTCAAGGCCTGGATGGTTACAGAATCAAAACTATCAGGTGTATATAATAAGGCAGACCCGATTTTGGAGAGCCGAAGGTTTCTTTATACTCTGGGAGGAATTATTTCGGAGTAAAATATAATTGTAGGCATCTATCTACATGTATACTATCTATCTATCTATCTATCTATCTATCTATCTATTTATCTATCAATCCATCTATCTATCTATCTATCCACCTTTCTTCTTTTCTTCTTCTTTCCTTCCTTCTTTCCTTCCTTCCTCCTTTCCTTCCTTCCTCCTTTCTCCCTCCTTTCTCCCTTCCTCCCTTCTTTCCTTTCTTCTTTTCTTTCCTATTTTCTCCCAACAGAATGAGAATTCAACTTCATTCTTCATTCTGTTGAGATGGATGGATGGATGATTGGGGCTTTACATCCTGTATTTATGCACTTGGTAGGCTAATTAGGACAGGAGGAGGACACAGCAATGAGGCGAAGGATGATTGAAACAGCCGTCCAACATAGGCTCAGGTGACCCGGCAAGAGTTGGATTCGAACCCTGGATCCAACGTTGGCAGCCCAGCACGCTACCACTAGACCAACCCTCCCCCCTTCATTCTGTTGAGAAAGATTGAAGTGTGCAGTCGAAAATTCCAGGTTAGAATTTTATTTTTGTGTGTTAAGAACAAAAGTTTAAACTTTTACTCACAGTGAATGAGGTGTGAAGTTTTATTGCAATTAGCAATTACCTTGCAGTTCCTGAGGCTCTGGACTCAGACAAAACAAGGGATCAGAAATGTTTCTTTGTTATCGTGATAGTCCTAATCATATGATAAGTGCCCTTCTCTCCCTCCTCTTACCAGAGCCCAGGGAGAATCATAAGAGTACTACTGCCAGTGGAGTGGGAGAATCATAAGACTGCTACTACCAGTGGAGTGGAAGAATCATAAAAATACCGCTACCAGTGGAGTGGGAGAATCATAAGACTACTACTACCAGTGGAGTGGGAGAATCATAAGACTACTACTACCAGTGGAGTGGGAGCATCATAAGACCACTACTACCAGTGGAGTGGGAGAATCATAAGACTACTACTACTAGTGGAGTGGGAGAATCATAAGACTACTACTACCAGTGGAGTGGGAGAATCATAAGACTACTACTACCAGTGGAGTGGAAAAATCATAAGACTACTACTACCAGTGGAGTGGAAAAATCATAAGACTACTACTACCAGTGGAGTGAATGGCGTGCACGGTAGAGGAGTGAGCTACCAGTATCTTTGTTTGTCAATAAAGCAGCGACAATTAGTCACCAGAATTAAATCAGGTATAGTAGGGTAGAAACAAATACATCATGCCAAAGGACATGTTAATATGAGATGTAGTTTTGGCAGGAGTCAACTGACATGTATACCCACGCACAAACGCACATGTTGAAATGCCATGCTCTCTGTCTACAAGTGGACTGCTCTTGCATTGCCACTTCTTTTTCCAGCCTTGGCAGATCAAAACATATGCTGTCTTGTGTTGCGGCCTAGTGATTAGTGTGCTATTCCGCGAGCTCCTGCAAGCGTCCACATCATTTCAATCAGAGGAACACGAATGATTTTTTCTGGAAGACACAGGAGCTGTTTCAGAGTGTGCTGATGGCTTTGTCTACTTCCTTAGAGAATGTGATTGTCGAGTCTGACTCTGGTATACATCAATGTTGAATAGATATTTTGTGATTGTGCAATGAAATTGGAACTATTTCTTGGGACAGCAATGCTGTAGCATACAAAATCAACTTTTGTGCCAGGAGGCAGCAGCATGCAGTTTTCATTTTCACCAGACTGCCATGCTCTACAATAGCCTTGCCTTCAGCGAAGCCAATTATATAATACTGTCTTGCTGGATTGTACTGATATTTTTTAGGTATACAATACATCCCCTGCAATAAACTAGAATTGCAAGCAATGATTGTATAACTGGCAGGTGGCTGGTATGGGGGCATCGTACCGACTGTTATTGCCATCTACTCTTACATCGACCTGCTGTTATCTCCATCTGCTCTTATCTCCATGTGCACTTATCTCCACCTGCTCTTATCGCCATCTATGCTTAACTCCACCTTATTGTATCTCAACCTAATAATATCTCCACCTACTCTAATTGCCACTTACTCTTATCTCCACTGGTCTCATCTACACCTGTTGTTTCTCAACCTATGCCTATCTCCACTTATTCCTACCTACCTACTCTTATGTCCACTTGTTCTGAACTACACCTCATCTTATCTCCAACTTCTCTTATATCCACTTTCTCTTATCTCCACCTCCCATTTCCTCCACCTATGCTTATCTATGCTTATCTCCAACTTCTCTTTCTCTGCTCATATCTCTACCTGCCTTAAGCTCCACTTTCTCTTATCTCCATCTGCTCCTCTCTGACAATGCTTTCTCCACCTAATTTTACCTACCATTGTTGCCAGCTACTCTTATCTCCACCTAATCATATGTCCACCTGCTCTTATCTCCTCCTGCTCATGTCTCCACCTTATCTCCACTAAATTGTATCTTCACTTACTCTTATACCCATCCACTCTTATCTCCACCTTCTCTTATCTGCACCTAAGCTGAGGTCCACCTACACTACAGTCCTACACTTATCTAAACCTAATTGTATCTCCACCTACTCTTGTGACCACCTATTCTTATCTCTACCTTTTCTTATCTCCATCTGCTCCTCCAGCTTCTCTTCTCCTGTTCCTACTCCCAACATTTCCTATCTGGCCTCTGGCATCTGGACTTCTGTTGGACAAGTTTTCATCATATTTTGCCTCGTTGATGTGTCCACCTCTTGGCCCAAGTAGCCTACTGTGTGCATTAATACAGGATTTAAAGCCCCGATCATTAAACCTGGTTTCATCTCCCTCCTTTATTCAAATCATTCTTTGTTCCTTTTAGAATTGGCAAAACATTGTGCGGAAAGGTTCATAATGTTTCAGTAAATACATTAAGAGGGGTGTCCCAAAAGTACTGACCAATTTTTTGGCAGACCTTTCTTATTGAAATAGCACAATGATATTTTCACAGAATAAATTTCAGGTATTTGACCATCTATTTTGAAAAAATCAAAACCGTAAGAAGTATTTAAGTTACTGTTCTGTTACTATGGTTAAGAGAGGTCAGTGCACCCAGTGCAGCTCAATATCTAAATGATTGCAAGAAAATGTATTTCTTGATAGGCTTGCAGTCTTTCAAGATATTTTCCATTACGTTATGAACATTAATTTATATATCAACCTGATCAGCTGAGGCAATTAGCTGAGGCAATTACCAAAGGCTTTCTCCAGCAGTTGCCTAACAGGGCTTAAACAATCTACTGTCAAGAGGCAGTGCTCAAGAACCTTGGGTTCCAAACCCAATCTCATCTGCTTTAATTACCAGATCTGGCCTTCTGTAACTTTTGGTGATGTTAAAATATATATCCTAGTTGAAACATTAAAGGATTAATAATCATAACGAGAAACGTAACAGTAGCCTCATACACTGAAATTCCACAATTTAGGAAGAGGCTGGTTTGGAGGACCCAGGTGATTGCCTTAGCTAAGGCGTTTTACTGATTCACAGTGACTTTGAATGTAAATGAAAAACTTTCTGATACTGTTAGGTTTCTTAATAACATTTTTCATGATCATCCTTTGGACCATTACATATTGACAGTAAATTCCTTGGTTATTTACAAACCTAGACACTTGGATTGGGTAAAAGATTGAGCTGTGCTGGGTGCACTGACCTTCTGTTTCCATGGCAACAGAAAGGTTCCGAGAAGTACCATAGTATCAAAATAGATAGTGAAATACCTGAAAATGATCCTGTGAAAATTTCATTTAGCTTCTCCAAATAGAAAGGTCCGCCAAAAAAACTGGTCAGAACTTTTGGGACACCCCTTGTAAGTAGGCTAGGTGGTTATTTGTTTTCTCACTTCATATTGCCTTGGATTGTAGATTTGGTGGTGCAATTTGAACCATTGTCTTGATTAACCTACTTTAAGAACACCAAATATAAGGGCCCCGGGCTGGCTAGCACCGCTGTGCTATTTATAGCATCAAGCTTGTAGGGACTAATTTATGGTCCCAAGGTGAAGGTCATGCTAGAAGCAAAAAAAATGGCACAACACCAAATAAGGGGTGGTGGTTGACTGAAAAACCAGGAATGACAGAAATGCATGAAAGACCCATCCGTTTCATATGTCATTAGCCAGCGCTTTAAAGTGTGTCAACTTATGGCCACCCAGCAACTTTCATATGGGTGGATACACTACAGATGCAGTGATACATTCTAAATAACTGGCATGGCATGCCTGCCAGTTACAATTAAGATTTCTGGCAAGAACAATATATGAGTGAATCCATTAATATAATTTGGTTAAATCTGAGGACATTCCCTTTTTAAGGTGGCTCGCCTCTTACGTAAAATGGTCATCAGAGAATATTTCCGCGCAGACAGGCTTGCCCTCTCTGATACGGTAATGTTCTTTGACACTTAATTCTGTACATGTTTAAAAAGTGATATCTTACTTGGCCTATGGGGAATTTATTGTCAACCAGGGCCACAAATTAATCGTTTTTGCCAGATCGAACAGAAAATTTACAATTGGCGCAACACAAGAACTATATTAGTGGTTAAATTTCTGAAATAAGAAATGACATGGGGTATCTTTTAGTCGGACAGCTGTGTTGTAAAAACATGACATAAAAGGTATAGGTGCTTTAGAGCCTTCCCTTCAATTGAAAAACCTCATATTTGATCACAAAATTGGCTAAGCTTAGAAGTAACAGAACGACATGTAAACTGAAGTCAAATCAATACCATAGGCCAGTAAAGGATCCTTCAAATTGGACAAAAATTCACTAAAATACACAATTTTATGAAAAGATTCTGAGAAAAACGAGAATTTTACCCTGTCTTTATGGCCGTGAAAAAAACACTTTCGTTGTTCATATCATGCTGATATTTTTGGCATATATAAAGGACATCTTGGGCTACAAATTGGTATCAAATATACTAATACATGAGCTCTCAATTAGCCTGTGCAGCCAAACAAAAAGTGTCCGACTCAAGGTTAGCGTTCCTAAGTGTCCGACTCAAAGAACCTTACCCTACAACGTCACCATTTGCAGTTCAGATCAGCTCAGTCTGCTGACACTGTTTCAGCATCTTTTTTTAATTCTGAAAATTCCATGCAACGGCCGCTACGTCTGACATTTGTGCAACTTCTTTTGGGATTAGAGACTTCTTGTTTGCAGCATTTGATGTGCTACATAAAGGGCTTCAATCTGAAAATGTTTCAGGCAATTTCCCACAAGCAGGTCTATTTCTCAAAAATGACCCTGTTAAATAAATAGATCTTTATTATCAATTTCCAATGCTGTAGGAATCATTGTCCATATCATTATTTTGATCCTCACTTTATTTGGAAATAAATAACAAAGAAATACAAAATTCTATCACCATGGTTCATTAAAATAATATAAATTTTCAGAATCAAAACTTTTTTCCCGAACTCCTAGAAAAGTTCGTTAAACTTAATCTGGAATCTTAATAAACCTTACCATGAAACTGTCCTCTTTAATTCCACACTTCATTTAATAATGGGCAATTCAGTAAAGTCAGACGTACAGATCAGACACTTTAACAGCTTGTGTTGCCCTACCGTTACACCTTAGCTCAGGGAGTCAACTAGAGGTTGTGGGGCCCCTAGGATCAGGAAGGCTGGGGGCCCCTACCCGCGCCATCGGACGTCATTTAGTACGGCTGGTCATTGGTCGAAAAAATTTATGTTGGTTTATGAGACAAATCTTATAATCTTGTTTCAGCTAAATATAATATTGGCCATATTGCCTGTCTGATTTATGTGAAATTAGGTACCAGAGTAGATTGAGAAGTATGTACTCAATTAAAGCCAACAGATTTCAATATATATACACACTGTGCCCACACTTTGAAAAGCATACAAGACTCAGTCAGACTCAGACACAGTTTATTATGCCAATTTAATATTACATTATTAGTACAAATTAATATGTTATCAATCTCAAGTTACTTTAGTCCACCATTGAGGGGCCTTGCACAACAGTCAGATGTACGCAACATAAATAAAATTAATATAGATATGGTCTAAACACTACCACATTATCTTGTTTTATTGACAATTTGACATACTGAAATGGCTGGTTTTTTTTTCAACCTCCCGCAAGTATAAACTAAGATTATTAAAAAGTTCATCCAAATAAATTCACCACCATCTATACACTAAACATCCCAGCCACTGACACCATACAGATAATAGGCAAGCCCATAACTATACTATTCCAGATTCACAGAATGTTACCAAAAAAAATTCCCTTTACTGTACAGCTTCACATCAGTTTGCAATTAAAAGATAAAATCAATCAAGAAAAAAGTGACTAGGCTTTTATTCAAAATGGTCAACCAATTCCATTACTGATGTTTCTTGTTTTACTGTCGATTTAAAATATCTATCTATCCACTTCCATACTAAGTCTTAGTAAACAAACGATGTCCAACATCACTGAAATATCTTAGAAACAGTTATTAGTAGGGCCAAATCGACATGAAGACTGATACGCTAATGGCTTATTCATTATGTCCATAGACTCCAAGGGCTCCTTGAACTATTCCAAAGTTTTTCTGATGTATTAATGTATGTCTGATCAAGGCCACACTTCAAATTTTATTCATGTAATAATGGCTTACAAAGCAGCAACAGACTAAATTGACATAGACTGATAATTTGTATATAGCCTCATTCATTTCACAAACTTCCCGGGCCCCTGAAATACAATTTTCTGAGATACTTATCTTGCCTACCTGAATTTGTCGCACCTCATTCGTGCTGAAAGACATTGTGTGAGTGAAAGAACTGTTGGTATAGTTCATACATAGCTGTGAAATTGGGTAGCAACAATGGGATCAAGTAAAGTTGGGAAGTTTTTTTTTTATAAGAAAGCTGAGAAAAACAGTGTATAAAACAATGTATAACTGTTATCTTCAATTACACTGTCAAGCCAAGCCCACAAATTATAATTGATTGATTCGGTCATTACCATGCAGTGACCACATGACTAGAAACAAACTTAGCTCACAATTGATATAACCAGATCGCTATACATTTCCTTGTAGTCAGAGTGTATGAAATACAAATCTACTTACATTAATGAATTATAAAAAATAGAATTACACAAATTGCTACACCTCCATTTACCATAAAGCAATAATGTCAATCTATATATCATTCTATCTATGTATGTATCTATCTATCTATGTATGTATGTATCTATCTATCTACATATCCTTCCTATCCAACTATCATATCTATCTATCTATCCTATTCATTTAACTATCTATTTATCTATCTATCCTATTCATTAACTATCTATCTAACAGCACTGTATATCTATCCATGTAGTAAAATGCAATTTTGCAACTACAGAATGCGGTCTGGGCATGTCAAATATGGCACAATATTATCCATTCAGTACATTAGACTGAATGATTGACAGTGGATCACATGTGCTTGATAGTGGTTGATGCCACTAATGTAAGCTATATTATCAATTCAGTCCATTAGACTGAATGATTGACAGTGGATCACATGTGCTTGATAGTGGTTGATGCCACTAATGTAAGCTATATTATCCATTCAGTACATTAGACTGAATGATTGACAGTGGATCACATGTGCTTGATATTGGTTGATGCCACTAATGTAAGCTTTTCCCAGTTTCAGTTGGTCACAATTTTGGTCACTAAAGGTCATAACTGAATTTCTTAATCCCTCAGAGAACATCAAAGTCAGCGGGAACAACATAGCAAGAATCTATTTCTCAAGTTTTGCTCTAGTTTTGAGTTATATTATTTCATACATTTGACTTTGACGGGGGATTTGTGATAAGAAACCTTCACCTTAAGTGAAAGCAATGCCATTGCTTGTCACCAGTGGATGGTTCTATTTCTAAAACACATGAATTTCATTGGATATCTCCCAGAAAACCCATCGAATTGCTGTATTGCCAACGCCAACAGTTTAGGTAAGTCAAGTATAACAGAGTGCCCTAATGCATATATATTTTATTTTGGTAGATTTTTTGCAAATCTCACAACTTTACATTGTCGATTCATGTCATCAGTTACATTCTCTGCTTTATTGAGTATTAGGTATGTCTATTTGTAACTTTTACTGGAGTCTCCCGTGACTTCAAGTCAATGCACACACAAATACACATGTTGACCTTTGCACAGTCACCCCTGCCAACACCAAGTGGCTGGCCATACCAGACATGCTTTACTGCAATGTTAACTTTGTAAGGTCATAGTTTCCAGGCTACTCACCTTATTCATGCAATTACGACCTGTGAGAAGACTAACTGCTCTCTCCCAGCAGCTTGGTGAACACAAACAAAGCAAATGGAGGCTGCCAAGGTCAAAGCCAATGCTATAACACAGGGTGGAGCCACTAGCTAGTACTAGAAGCAATTACTGCCTTCTTGTGTAAAAGCACTCAAACATGAGAAGCTGGATGCTCACCCCAGACTCCTTTATATCCACATATCAGTGGACCAGGCAGTGGACTAGCATTTAGTGGTGACGTCAAAAAGTAAGTGAAAATGAGTAGATGTTGATTACAGTTCTTTCAGCCAATAAGATTGCAGCAACAAGTAGGCCTACTAGCTACCTAAGGCCATGTTCTCCCTCAACCACTCACTCACTCTAAGGGGGCCACCATTTCTTGGATTTCTTTTTAAATAAATAATTTCTTGCTAAGTTTTGGTGAAATAAATAAATTCTTTCTGGGCAGTATTGAAATAAATAATTTCTGTTGGGGGTTTTTGTTAAGGCGGCGATGCCCCTGGGTCGATGCTTGATTGAGGAATGAATATTCGGGGATTTTGAGCGCTTGAAATAAATAATTACGGCTGCCGTCACAGTGAAATAAATAGTTTCCCACCGAGGAAAACTCCAAGCCCCCCTGATTATTAATTAACACGTTCCAACAAAACAATTTACCAGGACAACAATAACAATAACAATAACAAATGTTTATTTAACGTCACAGAAGGATAAAACAAGGAAACACTAGCTAAAAGCTATTATGTGACAAGACAACATTAAATAAAACAAATAAATTTAGAGATAAAAACTATTTACAATCATAAAATAATTAAGTTAAAACATAAGACCATACGTTGTCCAGCAAATCAAAATCATCAATGTAACGTTTAAAATCATCTAGAGTCTCAATGTTTTTTACATGGTCGGGAAGGCTATTCCAGATCTTAGCACCAACAAATGCGAAAGTAAAAGTCCCATAACTAGTTGTTCTGGTAGAGCGCAAATATATTAATTTACTTCTCCTAAAATTATGTGTATTACGTATAGTGAATTTCTTACATAAAAAAGAAGGGGATATCTTACATACACATTGATAAACAGCAATAACTATTTTAAACAATTTACCAATATATAACAATCTGTCTTTGTGAAGTCATCAGCACCATAAATGGCCCAGCAGGCAGTAAGCTGGGCATGCACATAAATGTTCTTCTGTCCGGTAATGGTTAAATGGTCGCCCAGAAGGCTCAGATTGTACCCATCCCTTCTGCCATGAGTTTCCGATTTTATATCTTAAGTAATTGTATCATTTCATTATAGTATGCCTAACATCATTTTCAATTTATAATGGACAAATTTCTCCCTTTTTGTGAATAAACTTACATACATACATACATACTCAAAAGTCAAAACCTTAAAGGGAATCCTCATGATGATTCCAAGGGAGCATACTGTATTTCATTTCTTGGGAGCATACTATATTTCATTTCTCGGGAGCCTACTGCATTTCATTTCTAGGGAGCATACTGTATATAAATTCTAGGGAGCATACTGTATTTCATTTCTTGGGAGCATACTGTATTTCATTTCTTGGGAGCATACTGTATTTCATTTCTTGGGAGCATACTATATCTCATTTCTGGGGACATACTGTATTTCATTTCTAGGGAGCAAACTGTATTTCATTTCCGGGGACACACTGCTTTCATTTCAAGGGAACATACAGTATGTCACTTCTAGGGAGCATATTGTATTTCATTTCTAGGGAACATACGGTATTTCATTTCTAGGGAGCATACTGTATTTCATTTCTGGAGACAAACTGTATTTCATTTCAAGGGAGCATACTGTATTTCAATTCCTGGGAGCATACTGTATTTCATCTCAAGGGAACATAGACTATTTCAAATCTAAGGAGCATACTGTATTTCGTTTCCAGGGAATATAACTGTATTTAAATTCTAGGGAGCATACTGTATTTCATTTCTTGGGAGCATACTGTATTTCATTTCTGGGGACAAACTGTATTTCATTTCTAGGGAGCATAGAGTCAAGGAGGGTAAATCCGTCCACTTTTGGCTATAACTGTATTTTAAGGCAAATGGTATAAGATACAAAAATAAAAATTAGCACATTGGAAGGGGAATATTCCGTACTACCACTAGCAGCAAGAAAAGTAAAATATTCAAATAAGTTTTGCTGAAACCATGGCAACAAAAATTAAAGGTAAGGGCATCTAATTCCGTCCAGGTTGCTTCTAAATCCGTCCAGTTAGGATGGTAAATCCGTCCAAAGGGTATTATGCAGCACATATCTATCATATCTTGTGATTTTTACAAGTTTTGCACTATATTAACTGTCATCAAGGATTTTCTGTCAATATCAGAACGTTGGGGTGCTGATTGCACTTATAATAGAAGAATCAAATAACAGTGGTCAAGTTAACTTTCAAGAATTTCAATTGACTGCCTCAATCACAATTTGAAACCCTTTTAACCCAATCAAGTGGTATAATTGCTTAATTTTATTTCTTTTATCAGTTTTTTGTTATTTATAAATAATATAGGTCATAAAAGTACTTTTAAAGACCATTGGAAGTGGGTGGACGGATTTACAATAACTCAGTGAAGCCACTTTTAAAATAATGATGGTAAATCCGTCCACTTTTATTTCCATTGTATCTTCCTTCCATGTGTTGGAATTCAGTTATTTAAGAAACCCTATAAGAATAATAAAATTAATCGTCCCATGCATCAATTATTTACCTTCAATACATTTTGGTTTTGATGGAAATAGGCCTATAAAACCAACTACCTGTTATTAAAAAATGGCTGTGATGACGTCACAGGATTTCATTGTTCTTATCTTCAGTTTTTAAATGGACCTGAATATCGTTTAAAATGTTGTCAACACCATAAAAACGGCAAAATTAGTTGAAAAACGTGTTTCTCTTTCTTTTACAACTCACAAAACTGCAAAAATTGTAATTGTATGCCTATATTAGGCAGTGGATGGATTTACCCTCCTGGACGGAATTACCATACTTGACTCTACTGTATTTCAATTCGAGTGAGCATACTGTATTTCATTCTGGGGAACAGAGACTATTTCATTTCTAGGGAGCATGCTGTATTTCATTTCTAAGCAGCATACTGTATTTAAATTCAGGGAGCATACTGAATTTCATTCTAGGGAACAGAGACTATTCCATTTCTAGGGAGCATACTGTATTTCAATTCCAGGGAGCATACTGTATTTCATTCTAGGGAACAGAGACTATTTCATTTCTAGGGAGCATACTGTATTTCATTTCTAGGGAGCATGCTGTATTTCATTTCTAGGGAGCATACTGTATTTCATTTCTAGGGAGCATGCTGTATTTAATTTCTAGGGAGCATACTGTATTTCAATTCGAGTGAGCATACTGTATTTCATTCTAGGGAACAGAGACTATTTCATTTCTAAGGAGCATTCTGTATTTCATTTCTAGGGAGCATGCTGTATTTCATTTCTAGGGAGCATACTGTATTTCATTTCCAAGGAGCATGCTGTATTTCATTCTAGGGAGCATGCTGTATTTCATAATTGAAAATAACTTTATCTTGTAGGACTAGTGGTCTAGAATAAGTCAATAACTTTGATGCCGTTGGAATTATTTTTTCAAAATGATTCTAATGATACCAAATATGTTGCGGTTGCAACAATGGGAACCAAGTTTATCAGAATTGTTTTTCTTCTTCTCCTTTCTTTCCTTTCATTCTCCCGGTATCCCAGCAGCCCAGTACAGCCCTGAGGGAGCATAAAAGTTAAATGTCGGGATCATTTTTGTTGTGCTGAAGGCTAGCCAGTATTGCCAATCATAGCGAAGCCATTTATGGAAAATTCGAAAAAGAGGCACTCAGCACACCGACTTGGCCACCCAAAATTTGGCTGAGATGCGTAAGTTATGTAACGGTTGGGGACACATTCACAATGCTACTACAAGTACTATAAAGAGTCAATGAAAAAAAAGTTAGGTGAAGACAGATAGGTGGATTGCCTTCCTAGACACAGCAATTGATAGCCTACATGGTCTGGATGACAGAAGTCCACCATCTACCATATAAGAAGACCCACACGGTCCAGTACTTAAACTTCCATTCAAATCACCTTGAACATAAAAAGGTCAGTCATCGGAACAGTATTACATAGGACGGACAAACTTCTCAGTGAAGAAGACGATAGGAAGAAGGAGCAAGACCATGTTCGAGGGCACTATAGAGGCAATTGACTGCAGGACCTTAATATTAACTGAAAAGAAGACGAAACCTCAAGCCAACAGAGAGAGCCAGAAGGATCAATCACAAAGAATAGCTATTGGATATAATTACTATACATCTGGGGACTCTCGAAAAATTTTAGGCCGAACCTTCAGAAAACATGGCATCCTTATCACAAGCCCATCAACGCTCTGAGAACAACCATGTAAGACCGAAAGACGAGAAAATCAAAGCGTATAAATATGGGCCTTCTTCTTAATTAAGTGTGGAACTTGTCAGGAAGAATATATTGGTGAGACATAGATCTAGACTCTGAGAAAGAAGAACTGATGGACAGAAACGTTTGACATCATCTGCTGTGCAAGAACAAGTTGATAAAACTGGACATTCAATCAAGTGGGAGAACATCAATAAACTGGAAGAGAGCAACATGAATCAAATAGGAAAATATACGAAGCCATCCATACCAGAGAGCAACATGAATCAAATAGGAAAATATATGAAGCCATCCATACCAGAGAGCAACATGAATCAAATAGGAAAATATATGAAGCCATCCATACCAGAGAGCAACATGAATCAAATAGGAAAATATATGAAGCCATCCATACCAGAGAGCAACATGAATCAAATAGGAAAATATATGAAGCCATCCATATCAGAGAGCAACATGAATCAAACAGGAAAATATACGAAGCCATCCATACCAGAGAGCAACATGAATCAAATAGGAAAATATATGAAGCCATCCATACCAGAGAGCAACAGGAATCAAATAGGAAAATATATGAAGCCATCCATATCAGAGAGCAACATGAATCAAATAGGAAAATATATGAAGCCATCCATACCAGAGAGCAACATGAATCAAATAGGAAGATATATGAAGCCATCCATACCAGAGAGCAACAGGAATCAAATAGGAAAATATATGAAGCCATCCATACCAGAGAGCAACATGAATCAACTAGGAAAATATATGAAGCCATCCATACCAGAGAGCAACATGAATCAAATAGGAAAATATATGAAGCCATCCATACCGGAGAGCAACAGGAATCAAATAGGAAAATATATGAAGCCATCCATATCAGAGAGCAACATGAATCAAATAGGAAAATATACGAAGCCATCCATACCGGAGAGCAACATGAATCAAATAGGAAAATATATGAAGCCATCCATACCAGAGAGCAACATGAATCAAATAGGAAAATATACGAAGCCATCCATATCAGAGAGCAACATGAATCAAATAGGAAAATGTATGAAGCCATCCATACCAGAGAGCAACAGGAATTAAATAGGAAAATATATGAAGCCATCCATATCAGAGAGCAACATGAATCAAATAGGAAAATATATGAAGCCATCCATACCAGAGAGCAACAGGAATCAAATAGGAAAATATATGAAGCCATCCATATCAGAGAGCAACATGAATCAAATAGGAAAATATACGAAGCCATCCATACCAGAGAGCAACATGAATCAAATAGGAAAATATACGAAGCCATCCATACCAGAGAGCAACATGAATCAAATGGGAAAATATATGAAGCCATCCATATCAGAGAGCAACATGAATCAAATAGGAAAATATATGAAGCCATCCATACCAGAGAGCAACATGAATCAAATAGGAAAATATACGAAGCCATCCATATCAGAGAGCAACATGAATCAAATAGGAAAATATATGAAGCCATCCATACCAGAGAGCAACAGGAATCAAATAGGAAAATAAAGAAGTATTTTACACTACAGATTTCAATCTGCTTCCAAGGTCACCATCTCAAAATACAGAAGTAATTTACACTACAAACTTCATACCCAACCACTCAGGGGGGCCCAATCAAGGTTCCAAAAAAAATCGAGAATAAAGCTCAGAAATTGTCTTAGTGACAAAGTTTGCATGATTCAATCATACGTTAAGGTGAGAGGCCCTATATATATGAAAGGCCAATAAAGTGCTTACACCTTGGTGTATACAATGTAATTACAAAAAATAAGAATGTAGGGACCCATCAACATATTCTGTCACAGGGCGGTAGCTGCCCCCCTAAAAATCGCTAGTACGCCTGCGGACGCTCCTGCAGTGGCTTGGAAGAATGGCGCAGACTTTGCTTTTGTGCCAAAAGGACTTCGTCACTGACTATTTTGCAGGAAGAAAAGGAAATATATATCAACATTTCAGGTATAATGCGAAAAATGACCACATTTCACACTAAGTCAGTTTATTTTACCATGTTGACACTGCTCATGCATGCTTTATTAAATTATTATAATGATGAAAGCAATTTTCAAAAGACAAAGATAAAAGGTGACAAATATCCTAAACTTTTTTTACAAGAAAGTTGAACCACTCTTTCCAACAGCAAGAACAAAACTTAACTGCATACATTCAGAAACATCACAATTTACATTTAGAAAAACAAAAATGTGTCTTGCAACAGTTTCATAATTGAAGGACAAACAATCTTTACTCAATATAATTTATCAAATGGGGAGAAAGAAGTTAACAAATAAAAAGCACATCTGTCATGTAGGGGAGAGTGGGGCCAGTTGAACCGGCAGGCCAGTTGAACCACCCTTGATTTTTCACCGGGTGGAGCAGGCACGGAAATATACATACAACCTTGTGTTAGGCCTTATTAGGCTAATCTTTTCCATGTTTTGGCTCTGAGACACATGGTAATGAAACTACCACACTTTTTTCGTTTTTCGCATAAAAAACTTGTGTTTGTCACATTGAGATTGGAGCTTTCACAGAATTTAAATTACCATCAACTTGTTCAACTGGCCCCAGGCTATTCTTTGAACAGCTAGAAAGAACTGTGTGAGACATGTCAAATTTAGCCAAAACATGCTATGGTCCTAGCTGAACTTGTTAGCAAAAATAAAGGACTGCAGCCCCACACTTCACTCATCATCCTTCCAATGGTTCAACTAGCTCCAGCGGATGGTTCAACTGGCATCAATTTACAATGGATAACATCTACAAATCTATGAATGTTTCTTTCACTCTCACACAGCGAGAACAATACGATAATATTATTACGTTTCAGTATAGTATTTTTGCAATAACAACATTTCTGCAGTTACAATATTTCCACTCTTCTCTTTGTCCTTTTTCGGCATAAGCACAAAGCTTTGCTAGTACCAATTTATAGGTCGTCTCTGCCTGACATTTACCAGGAATAGGCCCATGCAGAGCAGCCCAAGTGTCCAAAAAGCAAACTAATTTCATAGGCATATCACATGTCACTCTGCATAAGTAAAGTGTTTATGTTATCACCCAGAATTTTCAAGGACTATTATCATGATTTCTGAATTCTTAAAACAGAGAGTAAAAAACATAATATACAAGATCGGCAGATAAATGTTTTAAAAACACACAGCATTTGTTAGTCATTTCAGGCAATGTAGATGTTATCAGATATGACAAACATACAGGCCAAATTCTATGTGCAATGTATACAATTATAATATAACATCCATAAACTTTCTCTCTTTAAAAGCTGAACACTTTACCACAAGTAGAACATCCATACACTTTCTCTCCTTAAGCTGAACACTTTACCACAAGCAGAACATCCATACACTTTCTCTCCTTAAGCTGAACACTTTACCACAAGTAGAACATCCATACACTTTCTCTCCTTAAGCTGAACACTTTACCAAAAGTAGAAAATCTGTACACTTTCTCTCCTTAAGCTGAACACTTTACCACAAGTAGAACATCCATGATGGATACACTTTCTCTCCTTAAGCTGAACACTTTACCACAAGTAGAACATCCATACACTTTCTCTCTTTAGGCTGAACACTTTACCACAAGTAGAACATCCATACACTTTCTCTCTTTAAGCTGAACACTTTACCACAAGTAGAACATCCATGATGGATAGACTTTCTCTCCTTAAGCTGAACACTTTACCACAATTAGAACATCCATACACTTTCTCTGTTTATGCAGAACACTTTACCACAAGTAGAACATCCATACACTTTCCCTCTTTAAGCTGAACACTTTACCACAAGTAGAACATCCATACACTTTCTCTCTTAAGCTGAACACTTTACCACAAGTAGGACATCTATACACTTTCTCTCTTTAGGCTGAACACTTTACCATAAGTGGAACATCCATACACTTTCTCTCTTTAAGCTGAACGCTTTACCACAAGTAGAACATCCATACACTTTCTCTCTTTAAGCTGAACACTTTGCCACAAGGAGAACATCCGTTCACTTTCTCTCTTTAAGTTGAACACTTTACCACAAGTAGAACATCCATACACTTTCTCTGTTTAAGTAGAACACTTTACCACAAGTAGAACATCCGTACACTTTCTCTCCTTAAAAGCTGAACACTTTACCACAAGTAGAACATCCATACACTCTCTCTCCTTAAAAGCTGAACAAGTAGAACATCCATACACTTTCTCTCCCTAAGCTGAACACTTTACCAAAAGTAGAACATCCATGATAGATACACTTTCTCTCCTTAAGCTGAACACCTTACCACAAGTAGAACATCCGATCCGTACACTTTCTCTCCTTAAGCTGAACACTTTACCACAAGTAGAACATCCATGATGGATACACTTTCTCTCTTTAAGCTGAACACTTTACCACAAGTAGAACATCCATACACTTTCTCTCTTTAAGCTGAACACTTTACCACCAGTAGAACATCCATACACTTTCTCTCCTTAAGCTGAACACTTTACCACAAGTAGAACATCCATACACTTTATCTCTTTAAGCTGAACACTTTACACAAGTAGAACACCCATACACTTTCTCTGTTTAAGCTGAACACTTTACCAAAAGTAGAACGTCTGTACACTTTCTCTCTTTAAGCTGAACACTTTACCAAAAGTAGAACATCCATACACTTTCTCTCTTTAAGCTGAACACTTTACAACAAGTAGAACATCCGTACACTTTCTCTCTTTAAGCTGAACACTTTACCACAAGTAGAACATCCGTACACTTTCTCTCTTTAAGCTGAACACTTTGCCACAAGTAGAACATCCGTACACTTTCTCTCCTTAAGCTGAACACTTTACCACAAGTAGAACATCCATATACTTTCTCTCTGCTGGGTGTTTTTATTAAGTGCTTCAAACGACCTCCTTTTCAGCAGAATCTCTTACTGCGTACGGAACAACCTAAGGCTTGTTTACATTATTCCATCATATGCCGATCAAGACTGCCTTCGTGGGTGAACATTTTACAAGATACTGAACAAACAGACACAGGTCATCCATAAGCAGTGACATCACTTCTCTCCACTCTCTTCTGACGTGTGTAGCAACATTCTTTTGAGCTGACCATTTTTTTATCCAAATGGCTTCTCCGTATTGTTTGTTCTTCAAGAGTTTGTTTTAGGGAGGTTTTTTGCCACAGACAGAACATCCATATGGCTGATCGCCAATCTGTCTATCAAGACAACTTTTCAGGCTGAATGTTTTGCTTCAAACTGAATATCAATCATAATAATGGATTCTCTCCGCTGTGAGTTCTCGAATGTCTATTTAGGTCTCCTTTTTGGCTGAATGTTTTGCCACAAACAGAACATCCATATGGCTTCTCTCCACTGTGTGTTCTCATGTGTAAATCAAGACTGAATTTTACGCCGAATGTTTTGCCACAAACAGAACATCCATACGGCTTCTCTCCACTGTGTGTTCTCATGTGTTTATCAAGATGATATTTTCTGCTGAATGTTTTGCCACAAACAGAACATCCATATGGCTTCTCTCCACTGTGTGTTCTCATGTGTAAATCAAGATGACCTTTTTGGCTGAATGTTTTGCCACAAACAGAACATCCATATGGCTTCTCTCCACTGTGTGTTCTCATGTGTAAATCAAGATGACCTTTTTGGCTGAATGTTTTGCCACAAACAGAACATCCATATGGCTTCTCTCCACTGTGTGTTCTCATGTGTAAATCAAGACTGCCTTTTTCGCTGAATGTTTTGCCACAAACAGAACATCTATATGGCTTCTTTCCACTGTGTGTTCTCATGTGTGAATCAAGATTGCCTTTGTGGCTGAATGTTTTGCCACAAACAGAACATCCATACGGCTTCTTTCCACTGTGTGTTCTCATGTGTGAATCAAGATTGCCTTTGTGGCTGAATCTTTTGCCACAAACAGAACATCCATATGGCTTCTGTCCACTGTGTGTTCTCATGTGTGAATCAAGACTGCCATTTTGGCTGAATCTTTTGCCACAAACAGAACATCCATACGGTTTCTCATCACTGTGTGTCCTTACATGGGAATCAAGATGGCCTTTTTTGCTGAATCTTTTACCACAAACAAAACATTTGTGATGCTTATTATAAAGTCCTCCCTCACTCGATGTGTTTGCCATTCCATTGTTGGAAATGTTTCTGGATGCCATTTTGCTCCAAAAAAGCCCTTTAAAAAGCAGATCTGTCATTCAATTAGAAAGTCGTCATATCATATACAGTTCAGAAATCCATATATCTAATGACACATGGAACACTGAAGGCCAGATTGAATCCTCAGTGGCAGATGATACGCTGATTGCCAAATGGACGCTCAATGCCAGATGAAATGTTCAATTCCAGATGGAATGCTCAATCCCAGATGAAATGTTCAATTCCAGATGGAATGCTCAATTCCAGATGAAATGTTCAATTCCAGATGGAATGCTCAATCCCAGACGAAATGTTCCATTCATAATGGTTTTTTGATATCACAATATCTTGTGAGGCTGATATCACGATAACACGATATATCACTTGTGTCATAGAATCCATAAATGAGAAGAGAACGCAAGAAATCAGCCAGTAAAGGGCAGACAAGAGTGATACAAATTCAGAATTTTGCATTTTTGAACAAAAAAGACACAATATATCAATATATATCATGATATATCACGATATTGTTGATATTTTAAAAATGTTGGAAGATATTGTGATACAGCGATCTATTTTATCGTCCCAACCCTAATCATTACAACTGGCATAGACCACCAACATTAAATCGGGCATAAAATACCCACATTACATACCCACATTACATCTGGCATAAAGTATGCACATTATATCTGACATAAACCACACACAGCGCTCCTGAATAAAATGCAAGATTTTCAAAATATACCGAAAAAGTTACGAATGTAGCGTGAAAGTAGAAGGTCTCAGCTTCATATCGACGTAAAAATTAAAATAATCTGATGGGAAAATTTTGAGATATTTGAGTTTTTAATTTTTTGTTTATCACATGCCATTTCGGACCATTATCACAGGTTTTTTGTAAGTAACAAACTATTTCTTCATCAGATATAACTGTAGATAGCATACAATATCGTATAAATCATTTACGTCCAACAGAAAATATATTTTGAAGGAAAATGACCATCATTAGATTTGTTTATCACATTTTATGTTTACTGGCATTTTGAGATTAAAAGTATGTGTAGTTCTGACAATTGTAGTCTTGAAAATCCAACCAGACCTGTTTCATCTATTCTAGATGTCATAATCCTTCTGTTGGCCAAAATTTATATGAATAGGTCATATCCATGTATTTTCCTGGTGCTTTGACCTTTGAAGCAGCCAGCATTTGCATTTCTCTCTTGCATTACTTTATGTATGATACAGTTTATCGAGTATTTCATCTGATTGAGAGGTCAAGTTTTCATTCGTCTGTGCACTTGGCTTCATAGCATGCAGTGTTTTCATTGAACTTCTCAGTTTCATCTAGTTGTAAGGACTTACTGGGTTTTGGTGTTGAGAAGGATTATTCCGAATCTCGGAAAAAAGTTTGAAGGTGCTGAGACTAAGTTCCACTGACATAAAAGTGATTCTGACTTTTGTATTTAGCAGTTTCAGTCCAAAAACTACCAGAAATGAAAAAATGAAAGTGGTAGCAGAACCACATTAAAGCAGTATTACAACTGTTTCAAAGTAACCACTGTTGAGGGGCAAATTTTGAGCCATCGACCCTTGTTATTGCACTGCATACATGTATTAAGTTGGGGATTGAGAATACAATTTATTCTGAATTGAAGAAACTCTTCCCAGATCTTGATCACTGGCTTGAGGCTCTTTACATCCAAAAGGAGCAGCATCATGGATGTACATTTGAGAGTAACTAGGGCAACAAGCTCCTAGCAAACCTTGGAATGTTGAGCAGCATGTTACCTCAACACTGAATGAAGTTTCACACTGCTTTTGTCACACTTTGTGATGCCCCTCAAGCCTCATTTGGCTTTACAATTGATGATGCTTGCCAAGGCAACATTGCAAAACTTGAAAGAGCATACCAAGATTTGAGGATTTCTTTCACAAATATTAAATGTTCATATTCTTTTTCCGTAATTTGCCAGTGTTCAATGAACAGATGATGAAGGCACTGGGCCTCTTTTCTGAGAGAGTTGTCACTCAAAACTTGAAAGACTCTTCAACAGCTACCGAATCAAGAACATCAATCATCCCAATTATTGAACAATCTCTGCCTTACCATCATGCATTTCAATTCATATCACATACAGGCTGTCATGAATAAAAGTAAGTTAGCAGGCAGTAAGAAACACTATTACCGAAAAACATGATCATAAGAGTTTGCAACACACTCCATTCTATATTTATCACATAAGTGCCATTTAAATAATTTCTTCAGTTTGATTGCAATGAAATGTCATATTAAACATGTAAAGCAACAAATTTACTGCATCATTGAATTGTTGAGTGATTTATTGGGTGATACTGAGTGGTAATGATGTAAATTAAAGCGGTGTGATGAATCAAAAATTAAAAATTCAAATATCTCAACATTCTTAGAACAGAACATTTTGATTTTTACATCGATACGAAGCTGAGACCTTCTCCTTTCAGGCTATGTTCGCAACTTTTTCAGTATATTTTGAAAATCTTACAATTTAGCGTTGTGCACAATCATTACAACTGACATAAACCACCCATATTAGATCTGGCATAAACTACCCACATTACATCCGACATAAACCACAATCATTACAACTGGCATAAACCACCATCATTAAATCTGGCACAAACCATCCACATGACATCTGGCATAAACTACCACATTAAATCTGACATAAACCACCCACATTACATCCGGCATAAACCACCCACATTACATCTGGCATAAACCACCCACATTACATCCGGCATAAACCACCCACGCAAACATCTGGCATAAACCACCCACAATACATCTGGCATAAACCACCCACACTACATCTGGCATAAACCACCTTCATGACATCTTGAATAGCAACTATGGATGTCATCAAACAACTTCTTTTAAGATTCAATGCTCTACAAAGTCATTTAAGATTCATCAACGTATCAATATGTTTTGGCGAACCCAGAGAAACAGCAAATATGTGATTATTGGTTATTGCTAAAAGCAAGAAGAGTTTTGGTGGGCTGCAGCCCACCGTTTTGTTTGACTGAAAATACAAGGTAAGTGATTGGCCCACGAACTCAGAACTCAGAGAACTCAGAACTCTTTATTTTCACATGATCAAACAGTAAAAAAAAGAAAAAAAAAGAAAAGTTATAACAGAAATAAATATTTAAATGAAAGATGAGAAAAGTAATACAATAATAATGAATGCTTAACATATACACAATAGAAAGGAGAATGTCAAATCAAACAATACCAATAAAACAAATAAACATAGCACAAAATGATACTGATGACCATGTGAAGGAGCTTCCTGAAGACTGGTGAGTCGCTGCCAGGAAGCACCTTATGATGGAGATGAGAATAAAAAAAAATAAAAAAAGAAGAAAAATGCAACAATGAGCAATGAGAATGAAGGATGAGAATGTGAATGAAAAAGAAGCCATGGCGAGTTTCCTCCAAACAGAATGTTTTATTTTTTATTTTTTATTTAATGCTGTTGAGGTAAGCTGTAGGAGAAAACCAATAAACAAAATAGAAAATGCAAAATTAGCCTGGCAGTTGTCTATTACAGACAAAACACAGGTGATTATTACAAACAGTGTTGTATTTTTCCCTTATGAAATACAATTTTATATATTTTGAATATCCGTGGTAACTATGGGTTAAGACTTTTTCTTTAATGGAATTGGGACATTTATTATAAATCAGAGGTATTCTATATCGTAAATCTTGTTTAGCAAAAGAATGTCTTATACTTGGAAATTGAAAATCATTTGCACCTCTTGTATTATAGGAGTGAACACTGTGTTGAACATTAATAAAATCATTCATAAAATATGCTGGTAAAGTCCCATTCAGGTATTTGTAACAAAATTTATATTCCTGTAGTAAGCAAACATCCGTTACCTTTAGTAAATTCAGTTCCTTAAACAACGGATCAGTATGGGAATTATAGGCTGCGTTCGCTATTATTCGTATGGCTTTTTTTTGTAATTTAAGAAGTTTACTTACTTTAGAGCCCCATGCTAGTATTCCATAGTTAAAATATGGTGTAATCAATGAATTGTAAATTGTTAGTAGTATGTTTTGAGGGACTACATGTTTCAATTTACACATTACTCCTATGGTCCTAGATATTTTCTTTGAGATCTTTGATACATGAGTTGTCCAATTGAGACTTTTGTTAACCATTACCCCCAAGAAATCAAAGTTATCTTCATAATTTATAATTTGATCATTTATTTTTAGAATTGGCCTGGTAATTCTTTTCTGTGGTGGGTGAAATACCATCGCTCTTGTTTTATCACAATTTAACGACAACCGATTTAATTTGAACCAGTCTACAATATTCATCAGTTCTGAATTAATGATTTCAGAAGAATGATTAAATACATTTAGAGTTGCCATTAGGGTAGTGTCATCGGCATAGATAATCGGATAGAAAATGTTACTAGAATTACTTATATCATTTATGTAGATAATAAAAAGGAGGGGTCCTAATATGGATCCTTGTGGAACACCAGTAGTAATTTTCATTTGGCTAGAGAATACACCTTGAAAATCAAGATATTGACACCTGTCTTTTAGGTAACTTTCAAACAATTTCAAAGCTTTGTTCCTTATTCCATAAAGATAAAGTTTTTCGAGTAAGATGGTATGATCAATGGTATCAAATGCCTTAGAGAGGTCTATAAATATATTGAGTGGAGTGTTATATTTGTCCATTTCTGAAGTTACTCTGTCTATCAATTCAAGCAATGCTAGTTCTGTAGAGTGTTTCTGCCGAAAACCATATTGACTGTTGTAATACAAGTTCTGAAATTGAAAATAATTGTGTAGCTGATTGAAGATAACTCTTTCAAAGATCTTGGATATACTTGGTAGTATCGAAATTGGTCTATAGTTTTCAAAAAGATAGTTTTCGTTCTTTTTGTAGATTGGGGTAATTTTAGCTATTTTTAACTTATCTGGAAAGCAGCCATTATAAATCATTTGGTTAATTATCACTGTCAATATGTCAGCTATTTCATTTCCTATCAATTTAATTAGTTTGTTTGATAGTCCATCTATACCACAGCTGGTTTTTGGTTTGAATTCTTTAATAATTTTCTCAACATCTTCTTTCTTAACATAGTTGAATTGAAGATAGCTCTCACTCACACCAGGATCCTTGAGATAATCTTTGAATGATTTGCCTAGAGGTTGCTCAATATTTTCAGCTAAGGATGGACCTATATTCACAAAGTACTTATTAAATTCTTCAGCTATCTTATGTTGATCTAAGACTGGAATGTCATTGATTAAGAAGTATCTTGGAAGCTCCTCTTTTTCTGAACTCTTATTTAATAATCCCTTTATTGTAACCCAAGTCTTCTTTATGTCATCTTTATATTTTTCAAAGCAGCTGGTATAATATGATTTTTTTGCTAATTTTATGGTCTTCTTGAGTATTCGGTTATATGTGCATAGATTAGTCTTCATTGCTTCATAGTTATTATCAGATATAGTTACGGATCTGAATTTCTTATACAAACCGTCTCTGAATTTTATAGAGCGAATGATACCGGCAGTGATCCATTTTGTCTTACGATGTTTATATTTATTAAATCTAACTACTTTACACGGAAGATGCTTTTCAAGTGCTGATGCTAATTTTTGGCTTAGAGTACAAAAATTATTGTTTGGGTCTTCTTCATGATCCACATTAAAGTGTTCCAGTGAACATGATTCTAGTATTTCACTTTTGAAGTTTTCGTATGCAACTGGGGTATTCACAAAAGTTTTGATATGTTTTGTACATTTCTTTACAAACTTTAGGAAATCCAAAGATATGAAATATGGATAATGACCGGACAAATTATGTTCTAATATACCTGCTGTTGTTTTAGAGAATTGATTTGAAAGCTTTACTAAGTAGTTATCAATCAATGTAGCACTGGCATGTGTGATTCGTGTAGGGGCTGTTATTTTAGGAATGAAACCATTTGCTAGAATAAGTTCAAAGAAATTATTAATTTTTGTATTTTCATCTATCTTCAATAGATTCAAATTAAAATCCCCAGCAATGACTATATCTGTAGATAACTGATTAAAGTCATTTAAAACCTTGTCAATTTCATTAATGAATGTCTGATAATCTTGATATGAATTTCGAGGAGGCCGATAGATATTTCCAACAATTAATTTCTTTGAATCTACTGAATTATCTATGGTTACTTCCACAAACAAACCGTCCCAATTTACTCCATTTCCTTGGTACGACAAGATATTATATTTAAAGGAATTTTTCAAATAAATGGCAGTGCCACCATGAATGCTGCATGGGTCTTTGCTAGTAACAAGATTATATCCTTCAATTTTAAATAGGGAAGTATCAAAATTGTTCCTTAGCCAGGTTTCTTGAATACATATAGCACTAAATTGGAAATTTTTCTCTGAGTATGATTCTAGATATACTTTTAATTCATCAAATTTAGCATTGAGAGATTGAATGTTCAAACTTAAAATGGTAAAAGTGTCTAACTTTTCTCTCAGTAGTTCGGAAGCAGTGTTGAAATCATAGTAAGCTGAGGGACTAAAAATGTTTGGCGATTCTTCATTACTATCAAATAACTCATTAAAATTAACTATGTCCAACAAGGAGGTCATTGCTCAAAAATTAAAATACCAGGGAGTAAACTGTAGTTAAATGTTGGGCATATGTTCAAGAGGAAGAATGTCCAACCATCATTAAGTGAATGTACACATAATTCATGGTAATAATGAACAATCTGGGCAGCGTGTTTGAGGGAAGAGGAGAGAGACACATAGGCTTCATTGATGAGTGGAAATGATTGGTTGAAGGAAAAGCAGGTTAATTCAAAACGAATTGTAATACAAACAATGTGCAGTAAAAAAGTGTGCATATTTGTCAAAGGTTGTCAGACAGTTCATGGTTCACATTTATAAGAGATAAAAAAGTTAAGGGTGGAGTTGTACTAGAGTTTATATTCTACGACTATCAGAAAAACATATCATATTTACTAATTATTACTATAAACATTGGCGAGGCCTCGGCATCATTAAGAGGATTACTAAATATAGATTCATAGATCTTATCAACAGAGACATAAAAGAGATGGTATAAAAAGGTTATATACATATGATATTAGATAATAAATAATTTTAGATTTCCCTACCAGAAAATTAGCCCCATTTTTAACCGATTATGAGAACATCGTGCCAATTATAGCTGATGTCATTATCCAAATATATAGTATTAGAAAACAGTTAACAATTCCATATATTAAGTTATGAAAGTATGTCAACAGATCATCACATTCAGAACAATACAGAGGATATGGTAGTAACCCAAGATATTAACATAATTTTAACCACCTCAAACCCAAATTATAAATCACACAATAAACAAATAAGATTATTCAACCCATCCTAACCAGAGTATTAACCTGATAAATAGTATCACGTGTAAAAGGCAGCTCCGTGCATCAAACAAGTATACATCAATAGTTCACGCCCTTGAATTTGAACCACAATAATTATAAAGCTCTCATTCAGAGTAAAAAAAAATCAACACACACAGAGCATAGACATAACATCCGACAGTAGTTCATTTCAAGCAACTCAAACCAAAATATTAATCTGGCCATTTCATTTCATATGTCACACAATTTATAAATGCATGTCAACACTATATATCATGTGACAATAGCAATTAAGTAGTTCCAAATCAGATTAAAACAACACATCAGGAAAGTAATGATCAACCAATCAAATAATTCATCAAATAATTTAGTCACACAAGAACCTGTCAATTAGCCATTGCAACAATTTTTATAATGATTCAGTAATCATGTGTCACGAGATATCAAGCTTTTCTGGATTGTGCAACAAACAAGCCATTTGAGAGAGACATATTTTATGTAATATTGCATGGAAAAATTGCCGTAGTTCAAAGGGAATCATGAGCAGTTTTCAGGTAGAAAACATCACTAATGTGACGTATCACTAATTGTTTGTAAACAATGCAATCAGACAATTGTATAATGTTTCACATGGTTTAGGATAATGGTAACAATCATTATGTGATTTCTAACATCTAAGTCAATTGTTTGAATGGAAACATCATTCTTATTCTTAAAATAACAAAACAAAAAGCAATGGGTCATTCAAGCAGTTTTGATATTCAAAGTACAACACATTATGATGGTAATCAACTCAATTGAACATCAATAAGTCAACATTGATCATCCGGGTAGATAGTCATATTCAAATACCATTATAGTCAAATAATATTTGAAGGAAAAGTATACGGTGATTTGAAACATCATATAAACATAACTCAAATTCAATAATTTTATCAAATGTCTCAAGTGAATCAGTTTGTGTTTTAAGGCACCAAAGTCCAATGCGAATGCCTCAAACATTTGTCTTAGTCATAGTTCATTGATGTACAGGCATCACAAAGTGTTTGATGAGCAGGTTATAGTCATTGCAAAGATCATAAATAAGAATTAATTATCAAGCCTTACAAACACAAGATGTACACAGGTAAACCCAATTGGTCATTAAAAAAAGAAGAAGGAATTCAGGTAAAACATTTTGTGATGTATCAAGAAATTTGAAAAGATTGTTAATGTACATTATTGCAAAAGTTCACGAATCTCTTGCAACAGATTACCCATTTTGTTCTGTCCATGCCAGGCACCGTCATTGAGTGCCAATGAATCTGTAAGGCCAATGCCTATTCCCCAGAATTTATCAAATGGGGAGGCCTCCCCTAATTTCCGTGCCCCAGTTCTTAGAAGAAAATCCCTACAAGTTTGGCTCTTTCTGAACTTGAGCTCTAGTCCCTTTTTCATGATTTTTGGGGCTTCACTTTGCCACAGACCTTCATTTACCCGGGAAATTTCATAAGACAGTGTTTTTGCCAGCAAAGGGGTCTTACACATAAGTATTTTGTTGGCAACCACGTCATCCTTGAAAAATATGGCCTTGTGATACTGCAGATACTGCTCAGTTGAGTGATATGTGACAGAGTACTCATCAGTGAAAGAAAACTCATAAAAATTTGAAAGAGGACATCGATACCCAAAGAAAGCTGTAGCGTTCTCATTTTGCTTGTAACAATCATGAACAAATTTCAGTGAAATTGGAAGATCATTCAAGTTTTCAACTGAATACGTGATATTATTCACAACCAATTTGTCACTTTTCAGGTAACACTTCATATTCAGGGCCTTGGCCGCTTTGAGGAAGGGAAACAGTGTTTTTCTTTTTTGGATTGTCTCATCAGGAAAATGTTCCTCAATGAACACATGGGTTCCTTTCAACTTAAACCTGTTCTCAAAGACATGTTGCCGGTCACCATAGAAATGGAACCGACAAAGTATAGGATTTCGCGAACCTTTCATGCGGTAACATTTTACAAGTGGAAGCTGTTCAGCATTACTGATGCCCATCTTTTGCATCAATTCACGGATGATAAAAAACAGTTCTCATATTTTGACTCTCTAATGTTGTAGAACAATAAGTTGTCTCTTCTGAGATAATTGTCTATGTTCGTACAACTTTTTGTGATATCATTCATTGAAGTCTCTAGATTGGCAAATTGTGTTTTAGCATGAGCAGCCTCATCATCTGCATTCCTAAGTTGAGTTTCTAATTTTTTCAACCGAGCTTCAAGGACATGTGCTACTTCACCCTGATTCATTTTTTTCTCAATATTTTCAATTTTATCTTTACTTCCAGCTTTGAGACTAAGTCATTATCATTTAAACTTTCAATTGGCAACTGTAACTGTTCAAGAGCATCAATTCTTTGTTCAAGTTCAACAATAGACTCGGAATTTTCCTCAGCCAACTGCAATGCTTCTTCAGCTGTTTGACTAATGGATAATAACTGAGCTTGACCTTGTTTTAGAGAAAGTAGATCACCTTTGATCGATTTAAATTCACCAGTCATAATGTCAACTTTTTCAATAAGGGATTTTAGGTCAGCAAATGGGACAGACACACGTTCATGTTGATCAGCACCAACTGCTTGTAACATTTCTTGAAGATCAGAATCCATTTGGATTGTGAAAGAAGATGTGTCAAACTCCTGTTTGCTACGAAGATTGTACATTGATATGAGAGCAGAAGAGGCAACAACAAGACAATTAATGCAACAACAAAAGGTTCGTGAACAGCTGATTGCTGAATTGTCAAGGAGATCACAAAACAACAAATATGTCAACTCAGAAAGTCCAACAAGAGATCAGTAGCACAACTTCAGGATTTGACAACATTTGGACTGGGAAACAAGCAAACGTCTTAATAGAAAACAACCAAGATTATCAGAGGATTGGCATACCCAGTAGCTGGTCAAAATAATGAACTATAGCAGTCAACAGCTATAACCTGATATTAGACAACCAAATTAGCATTAGAGAGCAACCAAATTAGCATTAAAGAGCTACAAATCACCAGGAAAATTCTCAGCAATTCTCAGCAAATAGACGATATAAACATGACCAGTTCCTTTAAACACAGAGAAATAAATGAAATTCCTTTCTCAGGTAAAGAGTATAGAGAATCAAATTCTTACTCAGATTGACTGATCATTACTAAGTTATCTAAGCTGACTAACTAATGTCACGTATTAATTCCAAATAAAAAAATAAAAAACGAGGAAGAGAGAAAAAAAAAAAAGAAAGGAAAGAAAGAAGTTACATATTATACAAACTCCACAACTATTTGTTCATGACAGTGATAAGTTATTCGTGTGAATCCATGAAAAGACGACTTCTCAGTGCATAATGGCTGTCTGGACCAACGTGGTCAGCAACATGTGTGCAGTAAAACGTGAATAAATCTCATTTATATTGGTAGAAATTCGGAAAAAGAAAGAACCGAGCATTAACCAAGTTATAAGAAGACTACAGAACAAATACTAACCTAAAAAACCTCAGATAACACCACCAAACAGGATAAAAAGTCAGAGCTCCACTCAAGTGCGTGCTACTGGGCAGCCATTGCCAATGAATTGTCTTCTGGCGAGCTCGATGATTGCCGAGTGCCTTCGTGTATATTTGTGTGAATTTGACATAAGACATGATCACTGATTGGTCAAGGCCTGGATGGTTACAGAATCAAAACTATCAGGTGTATATAATAAGGCAGACCCGATTTTGGAGAGCCGAGAGGTTTCTTTATACTCTGGGAGGAATTATTTCTGAGTAAAATATAATTGTAGGCATCTATCTACATGTATACTATCTATCTATCTATCTATGATCTATCTATCTATCTATCTATCTATCTATTTATCTATCAATCTATCTATCTATCTATCTATCTATCTATCCACCTTTCTTCTTTTCTTCTTCTTTCCTTCCTTCTTTCCTTCCTCCCTCCTTTCTCCCTCCTTTCTCCCTTCCTCCCTTCCTCCCTTCTTTCCTTTCTTCTTTTCTTTCCTATTTTCTCCCAACAGAATGAGAATTCAACTTCATTCTTCATTCTGTTGAGATGGATGGATGGATGATTGGGGCTTTACATCCTGTATTTATGCACATGGTAGGCTAATTAGGACAGGAGGAGGACACAGCAATGAGGCGAAGGATGATTGAAACAGCCGTCCAACATAGGCTCAGGTGACCCGGCAAGAGTTGGATTCGAACCCTGGATCCAACGTTGGCAGCCCAGCACGCTACCACTAGACCAACCCTCCCCCCTTCATTCTGTTGAGAAAGATTGAAGTGTGCAGTCGAAAATTCCAGGTTAGAATTTTATTTTTGTGTGTTAAGAACAAAAGTTTAAACTTTTACTCACAGTGAATGAGGTGTGAAGTTTTATTTGCAATTAGCAATTGCCATGCAGTTCCTGAGGCTCTGGACTCAGACAAAACAAGGGATCAGAAATGTTTCTTTGTTATCGTGATAGTCCTAATCATATGATAAGTGCCCTTCTCTCCCTCCTCTTACCAGAGCCCAGGGAGAATCATAAGACTACTACTACCAGTGGAGTGGGAGAATCATAAGACTACTACTACCAGTGGAGTGGAAGAATGATAAAACCAATACTACCAGTGGAGTGGGAGAATCATAAGACTACTACTACCAGTGGAGTGGGAGAATCATAAGACTACTACTACCAGTGGAGTGGGAGAATCATAAGACCACTACTACCAGTGGAGTGGGAGAATCATAAGACTACTACTACTAGTGGAGTGGGAGAATCATAAGACTACTACTACCAGTGGAGTGGGAGAATCATAAGACTACTACTACCAGTGGAGTGGAAAAATCATAAGACTACTACTACCAGTGGAGTGGGAGAATCATAAGACTACTACTACCAGTGGAGTGGAAAAATCATAAGACTACTACTACCAGTGGAGTGGAAGAATGATAAAACCAATACTACCAGTTGAGTGGGAGAATCATAAGACTACTACTACCAGTGGAGTGGGAGAATCATAAGACCACTACTACCAGTGGAGTGGGAGAGTCATAAGACTACTACTACCAGTGGAGTGGAAGAATGATAAAACTACTACTACCAGTGGAGTGGAAGAATCATAAGACTACTACTACCAGTGGAGTGGGAGAATTATAAGACTACTACTACCAGTGGAGTGGAAGAATCATAAAACTACTACTATATATATATTTATTCCACTTCATACACTTGCAATAAGGTATATGGGAGTACAGGTATAAATAAATAAATCGATTAAATACGATTACAATGTACACAATGTAAATATAAATTGTTCATTGTCATCAGAGTCCACTGCACCACTTCTGAGGTCAATTATGGCTTGAACGGTGGCCAAGTCTTCAGAGGTTAAAGTGTCTTTCACTCTCATTTTGCCACTTATCAGTTCATGTCGTTCTACTGTAGTGTGGCTGGAAATAACAATCAGATTATGACCAATTAATGAGTTTTTGTCAGCCAGTCCATTGTTTGCTATGTATTTGGCAACAAGATTGTCACTCTCAATCATACTTTTCAGCAGTTTAAGAAATCTGTTGCCCACCTGTGCCTGTGAACCGAGGCGATTTAGCAGCTTTGGCAAATATCTGGTGTGAGTCCTGTATGGTAGTCCTAAGATCTGTCGGGCACATTTGTTCCACATTGTGTGAAATTCTTTCACTTTGGGGTCACTCAAGTCCCACGCTGCAGAGCCATAAAAATGGCACACTTGTTTTTTGAACACCTTCAATTTAACAACATCAGGCGCCTTATGTAGAGTGGTCATTAGCAGGTTAGTCCTTCCTGCCAAATCTCCCCTTTTTAAACTAATTTCTGGGCCTTCATTCAAATTGCTGCAGAGAATTGATCCAAGATGTTTCACTTGTTGAACCTAGTCTAGCAGAATTCATATAAAATACAGGTCGAAATTTCCGCATCAGATTTGTTGCGGCAATTCTAGGCCTGTTTAGACTATAAAAATTGGCTTGTCAAGCTGTGAAAATATGCCCTACCCTTTGTATATGGTTTTCAGCATTGTATCCAACAAAATCCGTCTTTCATTTCCATTTTAACATTCGAAAATCCATGAATTTCAGATCATGGGTCCCAAGAACGTCCTATTAAAATGGTGGCTTTGTTGATTAAAATGACCCAGCTTCAGGGCATTCTGGGATTTAGTACAATCATTATATGTAATAATTGTTTTAAGCAGCAAAGCTGACAAACCACAAAACAGGCAAACTTCAAACAACATATTTGGAACCAATACATAACAGCCAGCTGCATATGCTGTAAAACTGAGACTTGTGCATATAGGCCTAAATTATGATCATAATCCATCCATCAATTCATCTATCAATTTATCAATTGTCAATTTATCAATCAATCAAAATGTATCAATCAATCAATCAACCAATTTATCTATCTATCTATCTATCTATCTATCTATCTATCTATCTATCTATCTATCTATCAATCTGGCTATCTATCTATCCGTCTATCTGTCTATCTATCTATCTATCTATCTATCTATCTATCTATCTGTATGTCTATCTACCTGTCTATCTATCGGTATATCTACCCATCTTTCTATCTATCTATCTATTACTATTACTATCTATCTATCTATCTATCTATCTATCTATCTATCTATCTATCTATCTATCTATCTATCTATCTTTTACTTTTGTTTTTGTTTTTGTTTTTTAGAATTAAGCCACCTTCTCAGTGGGTCATTAATTATACCTGTTACAATAATTACACTGCTACACTTTAAGAAAATGCGATCTGAGATGAGTAGGCCTAGTTGTGGTCCCAGTTAGTCACTTCAAAAGGCATGAATGCTTGGATGAATGCCCGCCCATGAAATAAGTAATAGATAACGCCCTCGTTTGTGACAATATGCAATATATCCGAGGGCTTTAGCCCGAGGATTATTGCATATTGTCACAAACAAGGGTGTTATCTAACTTATACCACTAAGTACAAAACAAATTAATTTAAATCCCTTTGTATGCCTTCAATCCTTCTTGTTTGACAACATTTCATTGTATTTGTTGCACATTCATGATCCTCAGTTCATTTGAAGGTTGGCAGCCCTGAAGGCAACAGGTCAGAATTCTTTGTTCTCAGGAAATAATACAATACATTAATTTTGTAGATGGAAAGAGCGATAGATAGATGGAAATAACACAATACATTAATTTCATTGATTAATTTTATAGATAGATACGGATAGACAGATAAATTGATAGACGGATAGATAGATAGATATATAGATAGTTAGGTAGGTCGATAGTGCAGCCATCTCAGCCAAGGTCACTTTGGGGAGGTTGATTATTACAGTCGCTTAGCAAATGTTATTTTTAAATTATGAAAGATATTTGAAAAATAACAGAAAGCAAGGAGCAGGGGTTCGGGGGCGGCAGCCCCCGAAATAAGAAGAAGCAGGGGTTCGGGGGCGGCAGCCCCCGAATTAAGAAGAAAAATAATGGTCGGCTGCTCTGCTATTTTTTTGGCAGCTTACATATCCCAAATGTACTATTTTATCAAGTGACCTTAAATTTCAGATAATGGTATTTATAAAAAAGAGTGAATATAGCCTTTTTATTGAGACCAGTTACACTTGATACAATCTCCCTCCTTGTTTACTGTCTGTGTTGTTCAGTTTTAATCCTTTGTTGGTCAGTTTTGTTTCAGTGTTTCCTTCAATTTTGTCAACTTGTAGTCAGCCAAGCATGCAATATCATGGTCAGGTGTATGAGCTGTGATATGCATTATATCAGAGCGAAATCCTGCCTTCTGATTGGCCAGAAAAAGCAAACAGTGGTATAAATTAAAATAAAAGTGCAAAATGATTGACAGTGGATTACATGGACTTGGATTAACCAAAAGTTGAAAGCTGTTTATCTTAATCAGCTAGATACTCTGAAAAGCCACCACATACAATTAACAACTTGTAGATTTTAAAATACTTAACAATGACAAACATTCAATCACCCAGAACGGGTCACTGACAGTTTGTAATCCTCTTCAAACATAGATTAGACAATCATTAAAGAAGTTGACATGCAATATTGGTCAAGAAAATTCAATGTCTCCAAGAAATTTGGATGTAATTCTTTAAAATGGATTTACCAAGCATTGACAATGTATGGGAATGATAAAGGAATGTCTACACAACGTGCCTTGAAGGCCCGGAAGTGGAGGTATTTAATTGATTTCATATTAACAGTGTTTGAAGTTGTTGTTTTGATAATTTCTAAGACATTTCTCCCCGATTTGTAATGGGCAACTCCTTGACTCTATACCCAAGTCCCTTGGCATAGAGTCAAGTATTTGACTATGTTGAACCCATGATAGTTTGCCACCACATAGATATATAGGAGTCTGACTTGTCACTTTTTTCCTTGTAAACATTAGGCACACTGACTTGGTTGGATTATAAAGCATTCCATATTCTTTTGCATACTCCTCACAAACTTTAAGCATCTGTTGCAGCCATTCTACTGTAGGGGCCAGAAGTGTCAGATCATCCGCATAACAGAGCGATGCCACATAATGTCTGCCTAACCAACATCCACAACCATTGCGTTTGAGTCTGCTCAAGAGTTCATCCATATAGATGCAGAAGAAGATTGGGGATGCTACCCCACCTTGCCGGACGCCATTTATCTACTGAAAATATTCAGATTCTGAAGAATTCCACTTCGCCCTCGTCATTTGTCTCAGATACAAGTCTTTTAGGGCTCTCAAATCAATCACATTTGTACTTCTATCAATTAATAGCTGGAAAAGACGGTCATGTCGCAGGCGATCAAATGCCTTTGTTGCGTCTAGGAAGCACCCTATAACATCAGAGGCATTATTGAGATAGTACTTAACTATCTCTTTCACAACTAAACTGCACATCGTTGTTCCATGGGCTTTTTTGAACGCAAATTGTAAATTTGAAGTTTGCAATGCTGACACGTTTCGCTTCAGAAAAACTAAATCAATAACCTTTCCAATTGAAGAAGTCAGGGAAATGCCATTATAATTGGCATCGGAGCACAAACTTGCTCTCTTGTCCTTGGGAATTGACTGTATTGTGGCCTTCAGCACAGCCCTTGGTTGATGTCCGTGCATTAAAATGGCTGTTAGTAGCTTACTCAGACAACAGTGGAGTGGGAGAATCATAAGACTACTACTACCAGTGGAGTGGGAGAATCATAAGACTACTACTACCAGTGGAGTGGGAGAATCATAAGACCACTACTACCAGTGGAGTGGGAGAATCATAAGACTACTACTACCAGTGGAGTGGAAAAATCATAAGACTACTACTACCAGTGGAGTGAATGGCGTGCACGGTAGAGGAGTGAGCTACCAGTATCTTTGTTTGTCAATAAAGCAGTGACAATTAGTCACCAGAATTAAATCAGGTATAGTAGGGTAGAAACAAATACATCATGCCAAAGGACAGGTTAATATGAGATGTAGTTTTGGCAGGAGTCAACTGACATGTATACCCATGCACAAACGCACATGTTGAAATGCCATGCTCTCTGTCTACAAGTGGACTGCTCTTGCATTGCCACTTCTTTTTCCAGCCTTGGCAGATCAAAACATGCTGTCTTGTGTTGCGACCTAGTGATTAGTGTGCTATTCCGCGAGCTCCTGCTAGCGTCCACATCATTTCAATCAGAGGAACACGAATGATTTTGTCTGGAAGACACAGGGGCTGTTTCTGAGTGTGCTGATGGCCTTGTCTACTTCCTTAGAGAATGTGATTGTCGAGTCTGACTCTGGTATACATCAATGTTGAATAGATATTTTGTGATTGTGCAATGAAATTGGAACTATTTCTTTGGACAGCAATGCTGTAGCATACAAAATCAACTTTTGTGCCAGGAGGCAGCAGCATGCAGTTTTCATTTTCACCAGACTGCCATGCTCTACAATAGCCTTGCCTTCAGCGAAGCCAATTATATAATACTGTCTTGCTGGATTGTACTGATATTTTTTAGGTATACAATACATCCCCTGCAATAAACTAGAATTGCAAGCAATGATTGTATAACTGGCAGGTGGCTGGTATGGGGGCATCGTACCGACTGTTATTGCCATCTACTCTTACATCGACCTGCTGTTATCTCCACCTGCTCTTATCTCCATGTGCACTTATCTCCACCTGCTCTTATCTCCACCTATGCTTAACTCCACCTTATTGTATCTCAACCTAATAATATCTCCACCTACTCTAATCGCCACTTACTCTTATCTCCACTGGTCTCATCTACACCTGTTGTTTCTCAACCTATGCCTATCTCCACTTATTACTACCTACCTACTCTTAGGTCCACTTGTTCTGAACTACACCTCATCTTATCTCCAACTTCTCTTATATCCACTTTCTCTTATCTCCACCTCCCATTTCCTCCACCTATGCTTATCTATGCTTATCTCCAACTTCTCTTTCTCTGCTCATATCTCTACCTGCCTTAAGCTCCACTTTCTCTTATCTCCATCTGCTCCTCTCTGACTATGCTTTCTCCACCTAATTTTATCTCCACCTACCATTGTTGCCACCTAATTTTATCTCCACCTACCATTGTTGCCAGCTACTCTTATCTCCACCTAATCATATGTCCACCTGCTCTTATCTCCTCCTGCTCATGTCTCCACCTTATCTCCACTAAATTGTATCTTCACTTAGTCTTATACCCATCCACTCTTCTCTCCACCTTCTCTTATCTGCACCTAAGCTGAGGTCCACCTACACTACAGTCCTACACTTATCTACACCTAATTGTATCTCCACCTACTCTTGTGACCACCTATTCTTATCTCTACCTTTTCTTATCTCCATCTGCTCCTCCAGCTTCTCTTCTCCTGTTCCTACTCCCAACATTGGCTCAAGTCCAATATACGGATAAGAAGTTCCTGAGGGACTGTTTACTTCATAAAATCATTGCGTCACAACCGTTGTCATGACGTCACATGGGGGCTGCCGCCCCCACACCCCAGCTGATTGGTTGAAATTGTTGTTGTGATGACGTCATCAGCCAAACAACACCCTTATTGTTACACTTGGAACTATTTGGTCCTTATATTGGACTTGAACCCCAACATTTCCTAGCTGGCCTCTGGCATCTGGACTTCTGTTGGACAAGTTTTCATCAAATTTTGCTTCATTGATGTGTCCACCTCTTGGCCCAAGTAGCCTATAGTATACTATTGTGTGCATTTAAACAGGATTTAAAGCCCCGATCATCAAACCTGGTTTCATCTCCTTCCTTTATTCAAATCATTCTTTGTTTCTTTTAGAATTGGCAAAAAATTGTGCGGAAAGGTTCATAATGTTTCACTAAACACATTAAGAGGTGCGTCTCAAAAGTTCTGACCAATTTTTTTGGCAGACCTTTCTAATTGAAATAGCAAAATGATATTTTCACAGAATAAATTTCAGGTATTTGACCATCTATTTTGAAAAAATCAAAACCGTAAGAAGTATTTAAGTTACTGTTCTGTTACTATGGTTACGAGAGGTCAGTGCACCCAGTGCAGCTCAATATCTAAATGATTGCAAGAAAATGTATTTCTTGATAGGCTTGCAGTCTTTCAAGATATTTTCCATTACGTAATTAACATTAATTTATATATCGACCTGATCAGCTGAGGCAATTAGCTGAGGCAATTACCAACGGCTTTCTCCAGCAGTGGCCTAACAGGGCTTAAGTGAGTTTGGTTGAAACAATCTACTGTCAAGAGGCAGTGCTCAAGAACCTTGGGTTCCAAACCCAATCTCATCTGCTTTAATTACCAGATCTGGCCTTCTGTAACTTTTGGTGATGTTAAAATATATATCCTAGTTGAAACATTAAAGGAATAATAATCATAACGAGAAACGAAGCAGTAGCCACATACACTGAAATTCCACAATTTAGGAAGAGGCCGGTTTGGAGGACCCAGGTGATTGCCTTAGCTCAGGCGTTTTACTGATTCACAGTGACTTTGAATGTAAATGAAAAACTTTCTGATACTGTTAGGTTTCTTAATAACATTTTTCATGATCATCCTTTGGACCATTACATATTGACATTAAATTCCTTGGTTATTTACAAACCTAGACACTTGGATTTGGCCTAAAAGATTGAGCTGTGCTGGGTGCACTGACCTTCTGTTTCCATGGCAACAGAAAGGTTCCGAGAAGTACCATAGTATCAAAATAGATAGTGAAATACCTGAAAATGATCCTGTGAAAATTTAATTTAGCTTCTCCAAATAGAAAGGTCCGCCAAAAAAACTGGTCAGAACTTTTGGGACACCCCTTGTAAGTAGGCTAGGTGGTTATTTGTTTTCTCACTTCATATTGCCTTGGATTGTAGGTTTGGTGGTGCGATTTGAACCATTGTCTTGATAAACCTACTTTAAGAACACTAAACATAAAGGCCCTGGGCTGGCTAGCACCGCTGTGTTATTTATAGCATCAAGCTTTTAGGGACTAATTTATGGTCCCAAGGTGAAGGTCATGCTAGAAGCAAAAAAATGGCACAACAACAAATAAGGGGTGGTGGTTGACTGAAAAACCAGGAATGACAGAAATGCATGAAAGACCCATCCGTTTCATATGTCATTAGCCAGCGCGTTAAAGTGTGTCAACTTATGGCCACACAGCAACTTTCATGTGTGGATACACTATAGATGCAGTGATACATTCTAAATTACTGGCATGGCATGCCTGCCAGTTACAGTTAAGATTTCTGGCAAGAACAACATATGAGTGAATCATTTAATATAATTTGGTTAAATCTGAGGACATTCCCTTTTTAAGGTGGCTCGCCTCTCATGTAAAATGGCCATCAGAGAATATTTCCAAGCAGCCAGGCTTGCCTCTCTGACATAAAGCAGTTCAGCTCAGCTCAGTCTGCTGACTGTTTCCGCGCAGCCAGGCTTGCCCTCTCTGACATAAAGCAGTTCAGCTCAGCTCAGTCTGCTGACTGTTTCCACGCAGCCAGGCTTGCCCTCTCTGACATAAAGCAGTTCAGCTCAGCTCAGTCTGCTGACTGTTTCCACGCAGCCAGGCTTGCCCTCTCTGACATAAAGCAGTTCAGCTCAGCTCAGTCTGCTGACTGTTTCCATGCAGCCAGGCTTGCCCTCTCTGACATAAAGCAGTTCAGCTCAGCTCAGTCTTCTGACTGTTTCAGCATCTTTTTTTAATTCTGAAAATTCCATGCGATGGCCGCTTCGTCTGACATTTGCAGCAATTGTTGTGATATGAAAAGGGCTTCAATCTGAAAATGTTTCAATCTGAAAATGTTTCAGGCAATTTCCCACAAGCAGGTCTATTTCTCAAAAACGACCCTGTTACATAAATAGTCCTCTTTAATTATTATAAATTTCCAAAGCTGTAGGAATCATTGTCCATATCATTATTTTGATCCTCACTTTATTTGGAAATAAACAACAAAGAAATACAAAATTCTATCACCATGGTTCATTAAAATAATATAAATTTTCAGAATCAAAACTTTTTTCCCGAACTCCTAGAAAAGTTCTTTAAACTTAATCTGGGATCTTAATAAACCTTACCATGAAACTGTCCTCTTTAATTCCACACTTCATTTAATAATGGGCAATTCAGTAAAGTCAGACGTACAGATCAGATACTTTAACAGCTTGTGTTGCTCTACCGTTACACCTTAGCTCAGGGACTCAACCAGAGGTTGTGGGGCCCCTAGGATCAGGAAGGCTGGGGGCCCCTACCCGCGCCATCGGACGTCATTTAGTACGGCAGGTCATCGGTCGAAAAATTTATGTTGGTTTATGAGATAAATCTAATATTCTTGTTTCAGCTAAATATAATATTGGCTATTTCCTGTCTGATTTATGTGAAATTAGGTACCAGAGTAGATTGAGAAGTACTCAATTAAAGCCAACAGATTTCAATATATACTTTGCCCACACCTTGAAAAGCATTCAAGACTCAGTCAGACTCAGACACAGTTTATTATGCCAATTTAATGTTACATTATTAGTACAAATTAATATGTTATCAATCTCAAGTTACTTTAGTCCACCATTGAGGGGCCTTGCACAGCAGTCAGATGTACGCAACATAAATAAAATTAATATAGATATGGTCTAAACACTACCACATTATCTTGTTTTATTGACAATTTGACATACTGAAATGGCTGTTGTTTTTTTTCAACCTCCCGCAAGCATAAACTAAGATTATTAAAAAGTTCATCCAAATAAATTCACCACCATCTATACACTAAACATCCCAGCCACTGACACCATACAGATAATAGGCAAGCCCATAACTATACTATTCCAGATTCACAGGATGTTACCAAAAAAACAATTCCCTTTACTGTTCAGCTTCACATCAGTTTGCAATTAAAAGATAAAATCAATCAAGAAAAAAGTGACTAGGCTTTTATTCAAAATGGTCAACCGATTCCATTACTGATGTTTCTTGTTTTACTGTCGATTTAAAATATCTATCTATCTACTTCCATACTAAGTCTTAGTAAACAAACGATGTCCAACATCACTGAAATATCTTAGAAACAGTTATTAGTAGGGCCAAATAGACATCAAGACTGATACGCTAATGGCTTATTCATTATGTCCCTAGACTCCAAGGGCTCCTTGAACTATTCCAAAGTTTTTCTGATGTATTAATGTATGTCTGATCAAGGCCACGCTTCAAATTTTATTCATGTAATAATGGCTTACAAAGCAGCAACAGACTAAATTGACATAGACTGATAATTTGTATATAGCCTCATTCATTTCACAAACTTCTCGGGCCCCTGAAATGCATTTTTCTGAGATACTTATCTTGCCTACCTGAATTTGTCGCACCTCATTCGTGCTGAAAGACATTGTGTCCGTGAAAGAACTGTTGGTATAGTTTATACATAGCTGTGAAATTGGGTAGCAACAATGGGATCAAGTAAAGTTGGGAAGTTGTTTTTTTTTATAAGAAAGCTGAGAAAAACAGTGTATAAAACAATGTATAAGGCTTGTAGCATGGTATTGTGTACAGTGGCTTTTTTTCAGACGGTAAAGCTTGTTATTTCGACATGATATGTCATTTGTACTTGGCATGTTTCTGATTGACTAGAGGAGAATGTCTAGTTTTCAGAAATATATGGTTTGCTATGTGTTGGTTGATTCGCCTATCACCATAAATCAAAATTCTGCTCAAAAAACGCATTTTTTGCCTTGTTTATAGCTCATTCACAAATAGTATTGCTTATAAAGGGCGATGCCTTTGATATTTTAACAATTTTCAAAATGAAATAATTGGTTCAGTATCACAGACTGGAACACAAAGAACATATTTGGTTAAAAAAAATATGGTTTTACAGCGTTAGCATTCACCAAGAGAATTTTTTACATGAAGACGTCACATAGTTTGAAAACCATTAATTTTCTTACATGCAATTTTGACCTCTCCTGGAATATATATGCTTTATATATGGAATATTGCTAATGGCTGCGTGGAAACCCCATAGTATCCCTCTTCTATACCAACACTTCGTCAGTTCCTGAGACCGTTATAAGGGCACATTTAGGATACTTTCGCATTGCTTATGCAAATGTTCACAAGTACGTCGCGTTTTACAAATTTGTAGGTTTAGGTGTCAAACTTTCAGAGGTAAGGTTGACTTTTTTTTTTCAGATATTTATGCATCAAACTGCAATACTGGACAAAATATTAAGTCTCTAACCATCATATCGATCTTGTTAGAGCTGATCTTAGTGCGTTCACAAGTACGTCGCGTTTTATGAAACCGATACTTCATGCTGCTACGTCACCATGGTCATGCCAGTAGCATGGATACTTGTGAGTAATCATTAGAAAACATATTTGAGAAGCAAAAAAAATTGTTCGAGAGCAATCTAAACTCAATTATGCGCAAAATTAGCATATCTTCAAAAATATGATAAATGAGAGAAAATTGTCAAAAACCATATTTTTCTCCTAATTATGCAACAGAAAGGTAATTCTGGATTAAATCCAATATCAATAATGCCAATTTGAATTGTTTTCTTTAATGGACCATGCCTTTATGTTAAAATGAATATTACTTGGGATATTTTGGGGAGAGTCAAAATCTGCTATTAACTTGGAACAGAACCCAAGACCCAACATCCAAAATCAAATACTATGTCTAATAATCTGGTTCCCTAGAACTATTTCAAACTGATTTGGAACAGAGTTTCCTTATTTTGATACCTTCATCTCTATATTATATCACATGATTTCTTGTTAATTTCAGGGAATTTATCGTTATCGCAGTATATAGTATTTAATCATCATTTACCAATTTTAAAAAGTTAAATTGATTTTGAACTATGTTTTAACCATGTTCATTATTCATTTCATATGACATGACCCCCAATTTCGTTTTTTGTGCGTTTACCAATCTTTTACTTTCATCCAAAAATTACACAAAATTGACTTTGGCTTGGTTTTTGTTGAACATAGTCAACGCTGTTATGTCTATGATTACAATTCTTTCCAAAGTTGGTCAACACTATATCATGAACGTTTCTTTGTGGTTTGGTGGCTTTAACACTTATACTTTTTGTGGCACAAGTGTTTTGAGCAACTGTGGAGAATTCAATTTTTGCAGGGTGAAGCTTAAGGTTCAGCTCCTCACTGCTTGCAGTTAGAAATGTTAAACCCCAGCAAAATGTACTCCAGTATGTGTTTTATAAGTGTTCCAATAATTAACTTCCTGGATTAAGTGGAAGTAGTTCTTTTTTTGAAGAAATAAACCATATTCCAGTTCTTTCCCGATTCACCCCAGCGTACCGATTCACCCCATATTATGGAACAACGAAAGCTCATTAAGCTCAATCCTTCTGGATTTAGTTTCCCTAATATATTAGCTATCAAAATATAAGAATGAGTTAATTGTGCTACAACTTTCATTTTTCATCATCGGTGGCCAAAATGTGTACACAATAGTGTGCTACAAGCCATAACTGTTATCTTCAATTACACTGTCAAGCCAAGCCCACAAATTATAATTGATTGATTCGTTCATTACCATGCTGTGACCACATGAGCTAATGCCAAGCACCTTAATGGTTCAGCCAAAGGTATACCAGTGGCCAAGGGCCAAGGTGTTGGGGTAGCTTCACACAGCCAGATTTCAGAGCTGGGGTAGTAGGATGTGCTATTTATAGACACAGCAAAGCAGACTTGCTCACCAAGCCCCTGGTGAGAGAACTCTACATGATACTAGAAACAAAATTAGCTCACAATTGATATAACCAGATCGCTATACATTTCTTTGTAGTCAGAGTGTATGAAATACAAATCTACTTACATTAATGAATTATAAAAAATAGAATTACACAAATTGCTACACCTCCATTTACCATAAAGCAATAATGTCAATCTATATATCATTCTATCTATGTATGTATCCATCTATGTATGTATGTATGTATCTATCTATCTATCTATCTATCTACATATCCTTCCTATCCAACTATCCTATCTATCTATCTATCTATCCTATTCATTTAACTATCCTATCTATCTATCTATCCTATTCATTAACTATCTTTTTAACAGCACTGTATATCTATCCATGTAGTAAAATGCATTTTTGCAACTACAGAATGCGGTCTGGGCATGTCAAATATGGCACAATATTATCCATTCAGTACCTACATTAGACTGAATGATTGACAGTGGATCACATGTGCTTGATAGTGGTTGATGCCTCTAATGTAAGCTACTAGAAATTGCCCATTATAATGTCATTAAAAAGAGAGTGGTATGCGAATATTAGTGGATAAAGAGAGTAAAATAGATAAATAAAAATGAAAATTGAAAACTGAAAGTTGGTGAAGGGAAAGTAATCACAGGCCTATGATTTACTATGGGAAAGGCAGATGATTGGATAATCATCATAGAGCTGTGCTAGTAATGGAGTAATGAATCAGTTCATGGCTCTTGATCAATGCTGAACTATGTAAATTTAATTGCACCTGACAGGTGTCGCCCTCTGGTGGGAAAGTCTCCTGCAAATATGCATGTCATGCACTCCTGGTGGTGAGAATGAGGGTGGACACAAAAAAAGACAGAAGAGCGTAAAAGAGGAGAAATGGACGATCATCTGAAGAATTTAGTAATTGAAGAAGAGTAGGTGAACCAGTTGGGTGCAGGGAATGCGCAGGGAAGGTGTCAATAGCTGGTAAAGGGAGGGTCATGTGACTGATATTTTAACTCAAATGTTAGGAGGATATTATCCATTCAGTACATTAGACTGAATGATTGACAGTGGATCACATGTGCTTGATAGTGGTTGATGCCACTAATGTAAGCTATATTATCCATTCAGTACATTAGACTGAATGATTGACAGTGGATCACATGTGCTTGATAGTGGTTGATGCCACTAATGTAAGCTATATTATCCATTCAGTACATTAGACTGAATGATTGACAGTGGATCACATGTGCTTGATAGTGGTTGATGCCACTAATGTAAGCTTTTACCAGTTTCAGTTGGTCACAATTTTGGTCACTAAAGGTCATAACTGAATTTCTTAATCCCTCAGAGAACATCAAAGTCAGCGGGAACAACATAGCAAGAATCTATTTCTCAAGTTTTGCTCTAGTTTTGAGTTATTTCATACATTTGACTTCGAGGGGGTATTTGTGATAAGAAACCTTCACCTTGAGTGAAAGCAATACCATTGCTTGTCACCAGTGGATAGTGCTATTTCCAAAACACATGAATTTCATTGGATATCTCCCAGAATTTCAAAACCCTTTGAATTGCTGTATTGACAACGCCAACAGTTTAGGTAAGTCAAGTATTACAAAGAGAGAACGAGGCTGTCAACAAGTGAAGACTTGCTTCAACAGCTCAACACTGATACAGGACAGTTTAGATGGTTAAATGACTTATTAAATTTGAAACTTGTCACAGACGTAAAATGAATGACTAGGAGCGCACACATCACTTCGAAATATTTTTCATAATCCTGAATATTGAAAAAACATGGATCAAAGAATCTGCTCATACAAGATATAAAATGTACAGTATTGGAAGTGAGGCAGGACAGCAACCAGAACGAGGCACAGAAGAGAAATCACTTAAATTACAGAAATGCACAGCTCAAAATGAGGCCACAAATGCAGAGACAAGTGTTGTCGGGGGCAACCATGGATCAACGAACTGCAATCCTGAACTAATCAGCATTATAAACATGCTTTTGAAAGAGTTAAAAGAAGCTCACAATTTCAAGCTTGACCTGGCTCTTTAAAAAATTGAGGATCAAGAAGAGCAAATCGACAAACAAAAAGAAGAAATAGCAAAACTGAAAGGACAAATTCAAACAATTGAAACAACACAGTCACGGGAAAGCCAGCCATCCTATGCAAACATTGCCAGTCGTATGCCACAGAATTTAGACTACAAGACAACGCCACAAAATCAGGGAGGAATCAGAGCTAAGAATTTGATTATTACTATCCCTAAACCGGACATAATTCAAGAAACGAAATAGAAGACATAATGAAGAATAAATTTTTCCTAACTCCTTCAATTGTTGGTATAAAAGCGATAAGGCCTGCACGAAATGAACAGCAAGAAAAGAATGCAGAAAAATATCTGGTGACATTTAACTCAAGCGAGGAAGCCAAAGTAATTTACAATGAAAGATTGCGGGTATTGAAAAAAACGAAAATATACATCTCTGAAGATTTGTCCAACGAAGAAAACTCAATTTTTTACATGACAAGACAGCTCAGAAGCAAAAGATGATTCAAGCAACATGGACAGAAAACGGTAAAACATTCATAGTAGAAAAAGAAGCAAATTCACCACGAGTCATAAAGAGCAGAAATGACGCACTATTCAAGCAATTTCCTACCAATGCCAATCGTGAAGCATTAAAATCGAACAAAAAAGACAACAAGTCTGAAGATATTATATCGACGAAAGAAACAGAACAACAAACTCACAATAAATCAGTGACAAATCTAGGATCAATTAATGAAATTGCCGAAATGCCAAATGAAAAGGAAGAAGATACCAAGAAAGAAAACCAAACTATCGAAGAAAAGCAAGAGATAAATTTGGAAAAATTAGAAGTTAGACTTTCTGAAATTATTGAAGACTACATCAACAAAAGGGCTCCAAACATCAAAAAGGAATAGAATAAATAATTATATAGCTACATCCAAATTTTTTATTATTTTTTTAAAATCATCATTATATATTATAATTCAAATATCAAATACATTTATTATTTTCTTGTAACCAACCTTCCCACCAGCGGCATATACAATGCCTTCGGGAGAGTCAAATAAATCAATCAATCAATCAATCAATCAATCACTAATGCATATATATTTTATTTTGGTAGATCTTTTGCAAATCTCACGACTTTAGATTGTCAATTCATGTCATCAGTTACATTCTCTGCTTTATTGAGTATTACGTAAGTCTATTTGTAACTTTTACTGGAGTATCCCGTTGTAAAATATCAGGCTATAAAACTCCCTAAATATTAAATTATAAATATATATTAACTTACCTTTAACTCCATGTATATCTCTCTAGCATATTCAACAATATTATGTATTTACAGTTGATGTTACATTTTCCCAATTTCAGATCTGCCATATGTGTTTCATTAATTATTGCAAACTGCACCTGGCCAAGCCAAGCTTGGTACTTGAGAGTTACTCATACATATATTAATTGATTGGGACAGACTTGTCCATGGGTGATGAAAAGCCACTGTATTAATGTATTGTTCTCAAGGAGCAGATGCTCTTAACACATGGGCCTCTTATATCATGAATGTCATTGAATGTACAAATTGGATCTCTAGGGAATTGATTGATTGTATTAATTGTCATTGTATGTATGTACTTGTGATGTTGTGATGCTGGCAGCTTGACTGCCAGCTGTCATGTTGTAATTGCTTGAATTGCTTGCTGGCCACAGGCCATTGGTTGATGGGTTTCTCCCAATGATATAAATATGGGAGTTTTACCAATAAACTTTAGATTCTATCGGACTAGTGAAAGAGTATATCTTGCATTTGTGTTTATTCCATCTGATATGATTATACTATAACCTGAATTAGATTCTACATATAACTGGAAGTTCTACAGAGCATCATTGGTTAGTTCTCCATGCATTCAGGATTCACTTAGGAGAATGCCAATAGCTTCCTTTTATAACTGGTGACCGCTGACCTGAGTCGAACACCTTGGAATCATCACAGGATCATCTTGGGAAATGAGGATCGACCCCCCCTGGAGCCACATGGACCACCGAGGACTCCCCATGACTGACCTGTGATCTCCAAGACCTCCAGTTGCTGATGTGAAGTAAGCACACTCATTGTGCCACAGCCATCCATCCTCACTTGCACAGGACGTTTCTCTCACTTCCTTCTTCAAGATGCCTGTCGACCCTGCAGCACCCCAACAGGATCCAGCTCAACCTGCAGCCGCACAAGCTCCTCAGATCCCAGGAGCGGCAGCTCAACCCCTGATGGTACAGGACTTCACGACCTATCTCCATCAAGACAGGACCCTTCGACTTGATGCAGATACGCAGAGGCAGACCATGTCCAGAGAAGCTGAAGAACGTCGCAAAGCCGAAGATCAGGTCAAACGTGTACCGACCTGCGACGGCAACACCCCCCAGGCAGTGAGGGAGTGGATCCGCAATGTGGCTCTCACAAAGCATTACTCCGGTTACACGGTGTACATTGCTTCCCAATCAGCAACTGGACCATTAAGGCGGGAGTTAGAGCACTTCCTCGACTCGCAAGAAGCTCGAGACAGGGTGACCTGGGACCAGCTCCGAGATCATCTCCAACAGGCCTTCCTCTCGCCACACGAAGACGACAGACTAAGACATGAGGTGGAGAAAACAAAGCAAGGGGCATACGAGAACTCTGCCTCATACAGTCGTCGTTTCCGAGAGGCGGTCGATCTCGCCTACCCCCCAACAGAAGAGGACAGGAACGTGGACCTCAACAGGAACCTCCTGAGGTCCTACCTCCGCGGCCTCCGAGATCGCCACCTCGTCGAACGTCTGGTCAAGGAAGGACGTCCAGCCACTTTCTCCGCGGCCATGACGTTGATACAAGCATATGAAGCTGACAATTACAGGCTTCAGATTGCCCTTGATGAGGACGTTCCTGACAGGATCGAAGAGCCAATGGAGATTGGAGCCTTCAGCCGACCTCCTCAGGACGCCAATCGGACCTCGTCTTCCTCAGTCCGACCCCCCTCCGAGGATCGCTGGACCAAAGGCCTATGCGACATGCAGAGGCAAATCACAGGCTTGACTTCTCAGTTCACCAAGCTCATGGCGACGTTGGACAAGAATGCCAGACAGGAAACAAAAGCCCAATCACACCAGCCGAAGAGACGAACATGGAGGGGCTCGACCAAAAACCAACGCAAGGGCAAACAACTCCGACGCAAGAGACTACAACGCCTTCAGCGAAGAGGGAGGTCCCATTTGCAATTACTGCAACAAGACGGGCCACGTCTCTCGACAATGTCTCAAAAGGAAGAGACGAGAAGCCTCTCGAAGACACCCTCGTCCATCGAAGGACCAGGGAAACTACTAAACGCCGTGGCCGGCGAGGGCGTCTACGTGGAGCTTTCACTGCACGGAAGGACCACGCACGCGCTCGTCGATACGGGGGCATCCCGTAGTTGCTTACGGCGTGCAGAGTTTGACAATATATGCAAAACGATCGACAGGATCCCACTACTTCGCAGGACGGTGCAATTGTGCGGCGTCACGGGCCATGATATTGAAGTGCTGGGATCTACCGAAGTCAAGGACGACACGTTAGGACCGATCCCAGTCATCGTCGTGGAGAACATAGCCCACTCCATGATATTGGGCAGGGACATCTTGGCCAACGATGGGGCCCAGATCAGTTACGAGGACGGTACATTGACCTGGAGGAAGCACACACTGCCGCTGCTCCCAGCAGCCGGATGCAGAAGTCTTGCATCACTCGGTGAGCGACCTCCAAAGATGGACAGACCCAGGATTCAACAGTGTGTGAGGGCACACGAGGATCTCTTCTCGGCCAAGGGCGAGGACTTAGGCTGCCATCCCGATATTGCCGTTCGCATCGAGACTGAGGGACCACCCATCAAGCGCCGACCATATCGTCTCGCGCTCTCAAGGAAGAAGGCCCTGGACGACAAAATCAACGATTTATTGGCGCAAGGTGTCATAGTCCCATCGTCGTCACCCTGGGCCTCTCCAGTCGTACTGGTGGACAAGAAGGAGTCGAACGAAGTTCGTTTCTGTTGCGACTTCACCCACTTGAACAAGGTCACGAAGAAGGATGCCTATCCCATCCCACTCATTCGTGACATCTTTGACCAGCTGCAGGGAGCCAGAATATTCTCAACGCTGGATTTGAAGTCGGGATTCCACCAGATACCTCTGCACAAGGATGACCAGGAGAAGACGGCCTTCATTTGTCATCGCGGACTCTTCCACTGGACCAGGATGCCGATGGGCCTATCCAACGCGTCGCAATTATTCCAAAGGGCCATGGAAATTGTCCTCAAAGGGCTCATAGGTACGATAGCGATGCTGTATATTGACGACGTCGTGATTTATAGCAAAACGGAAGAGGAACACTTACAGCATCTCGAGGTCATCTTCGACAGAATTCGGCGCTATAATCTGAGGCTCAACCCAGCCAAGTGCGTCTTCGGCCTAGAAGAAGTCAAGTTGCTGGGCTATATCGTCAGCGCGGCAGGTTTGAAAGCAGACCCAGATAAGGTCTCTGCGATCGTCAGGATGGACGCGCCCAAGGACCTCGCCCAGTGTCGTTCCTTCCTTGGCATGGCTGGATACTACCGCACCTGCATTCGGGACTTCGCTAAGATAGCCGAGCCCCTGACGGCGCTGACCAGGAAACATGCTCGTTTCGTCTGGACGAAGGACCACCAGCACTCCTTCGAACTATTAAAGAATGCCCTCGTCAGCGACAGCGTCATGGCACACCCGAGGACAGACCAGCCCTTTCTTCTCTATACCGATGCATGCGACTACGCTGTGGGCTCAGTGTTATGTCAGAAAGATGACCTCGGCGTGGAGAGACCCATCGTCTACCTCTCCAAACAACTGACCCCAGCACAACGACGATGGGCGACGATAGAGAAAGAAGCTTGGGGCGTCGTCTACAGTCTCCAACAACTTAGGCCCTACCTCTGGGGAGCGTCGTACCGGACGTTCGTCGACCACAAGCCCTTACTTTCATTGTTCACGAAGGAAATGACGAACACTAAGATCCAGCGGTGGTCGGTGCTGCTCGCAGAGTACAACTGTCGGGTGGAGTACCACAAGGGCAAATTGAACGTTCGGGCAGACATGCTCTCCAGAATTCGACAGAAGGACCCACCGAAGGACCTACAAGACGACAGGATGGAAATCGGGACCTTCGACACCGAGTACTGGCACCTGGAGGACGCCCTGCCTGACCAACAACCTGACGAGCCATCCCACAGCATATATGGGCTAGATTTGCATGACGTCGCCACGGAGCAGAGGGCCATGGACGAGTACGAGGCTGCGGAAGAAGACGAGGGCAACTACCAGTTGATCCAAGGGCTTCTCTATAACGTCCAGAGACCTCATAAGTTCGCAGCTGATCACCCTCGACTAGTATTGCCACCATCAGTCAGGAAGAAGGTCATGACCCAAGCTCATCAGGACGTTGGGCACATGGCTGCAGTGAAGACACTCAGGAAGGTCCAGGAGACATTTATGTGGCCAGGAATGACGAAGGACACGAAGGACTTCGTAGCGCAATGCCCAACGTGCATCCTCCACTCCAAAAGGGCACCAAGGGCACCAATGGGGACGATGCCGCTGCCGAAATCACCGATGCAAATCGTCGGAGCAGATCTCATCGGGCCGATGGTGCAGTCCCCCCAAGGGAACCTATATATACTGACCATTATCGACCACTGTACTGGGTGGGCCGAAGCATACCCGATTCCAGCCAAGTCCAGCCATGAGGTGTGGAAGTGTTTTACGAGGGACTTCTTGCCTCGCCATGGCCATCCCGACGCCATTATTACGGACCTCGGACTCGAATTTGGCGCCACTGCACTCAGGGACTACTTCCGGGACCTCGGCATCCACCACAGGAGGACTACGAGCTACAACCCCCAGGCAAATGGCAAGGTCGAGCGTTTCAATGGTACCCTCAAACAAATACTCTCTCGACTCATGAACAACATGAGGGACACCTGGCAAGACCAACTGGGCAGCTCGTTGATGGCCTACAACAACTCGGTCCTGGACTCCACTGGGCACACGCCATTTTTTCTGCTATACGCCAGAAGGGCACGCCTGCCCATCACCAGGATGCTGAGACCAGAAAACCTATTGGACCCCAGACTGCAGGATGTCGCAGATGCCCTCCAACATGCCAGTCAAGCCACGGCAGACAATAGGAGGTACAACAGGGAACGACTGCAACGACAAGCAAACCAGGGCGTCATACAAGTCGGAAATTCAGTCGTTATCAAGGCACCTGAAAGGCTCACAATGACGAGCCACTGGGACCCCCATTGGACAGTGACGAGGACCAGAAACAAAGTCGTGTGGCTGAGACACCAACAGACAGGAAAACAGAAAGTCCTTAATGTTAACAAGGTGAAATTGGTGGACCCCAACATGGTCTGGGATGAGGTGAACCCCAGACCCATCAGAAACACAAGACAGTCCACCAGGATCACGGGGAGACAAGGACCTGTTTTCATCCCAGGACCCCCTCTGGATCCGCCACATGTGACCAGGGACCCTCCTCCGCGCTCACCAGACACTGTGAATCCGCCACTGGACCAAGGACCCCCCCCACAGCCTGGGACATCCACGAATCCGCCACTGGACCAAGGACCCCCCCCACAGCCTGGGACATCCATGGATCCGCCCATGGACATCGACCCAACACTGGACGCACACATGGACACGATGGAGGCAGGCGAACAACCCCAACCTGGGACCTCCAGGGATCCGCCAATGGATATCCCAAGCACAGACACGCCGCAAACCCCCATGGCTCCGCCACTGCCAAGACATGGAGAGAGACAGAAAAGACCGCTGCCATCCAAGAAAGTCACCAAGTCGGCCAAAACGCACAAGACCATGAATACGCCCCTGGCCCGACACATGGTCTCCCAAAAGACCATGCAGATTTCATGCTTGGTAAGACAACAGACAAATCCCCCATCTTAACATGTCGACTAAAGTTAAAATGGCTCGTGACCCGCACGATCGGGAGGACATAGCGTCTTGTGACATGAAGCCTGTCGACACAAGTAATAGTGAAATCTTTGCCTGCCAAGGTGCATGGTCGTAGGCACGTGACGTTGTGTGTACCACGTGCCAGTGTGAAATGTCTTTCAGGCGCACCAGGACAACGAAGAGCAATATCTACGCCGTGGGTTGAAATAGCATATTGATTAATGTCAAGTGTGGTGATAATGGGCTCATGGGCAAAGGCTCGCAAGGTCACTCGGCAAGAGTTGACGAGCTCGGTCCTATTGTTGAGGAGTCCCCTTATGCAATTTTGTCTTCCTACGCCATAACCCGGGCCTGTAAGGCACGCCGCCGGAAACCGGCCTACGCATTTCTGGGGGATATAGACAAGACCGGAAGTGGTGTCTGTGGCGTAGGAATCTTCTAATTGAACGTGGACTGAGAATGAAGAGTTCGCAATGGGCACAGGAAGGGTCAAAATGTGATACCATAAGAAAGGATGAGGGTCTATCAGAGGCAATTCTATTTTGTATAAGAGAGAGCGTTCATTACGCCAGAATGGAGAAACAGCTAGAAATTGATAGTACCATGCCAAAGATTCGATTACCTTATGCTGTGAGCTGGCCTGCTTGAGGATGTCTTGGAGCTGTGATTCCGAAAGGAGCGCCCTGGTCAGATGGCCACGTTCCAGGTTCGATCTCTGTTGATTGAAGAGGGCCATCTGCTCCAGGTAATGCTGTGCTGCAATGTCGAGCATGTCGAAGTAACGATCGAGGTCGGTGATGAGCGTCAGTCTCCGAATCTGTCGAGCTTGCTCCTTTGCGGCAGTCCCCAAGGCGATGATGGCAGAATCCAATCGAATGACCTGGTCTCGCAAGTGGCGGGTCTCCAACGTCAGCTTCTTGGTGTACGCCCTCAAGTCAATGCACACACAAATACACATGTTGACCTTTGCACAGTCACCCCTGCCAACACCAAGTGGCTGGCCATACCAGACATGCTTTACTGCAATGTTAACTTTGTAAGGTCATAGTTTCCAGGCTACTCACCTTATTCATGCAATTATGACCTGTGAGAAGACAAACTGCTCTCTCCCAGCAGCTTGGTGAACACAAACAAAGCAAATGGAGGCTGCCAAGGTCAAAGCCAATGCTATAACACAGGGTGGAGCCACTAGCTAGTACTAGAAGCAATTACTGCCTTCTTGTGTAAAAGCACTCAAACATGAGAACTGGATGCTTACCCCAGACTCCTTTATATCCACATATCAGTGGACCAGGCAGTGGACTAGCAGTTAGTGGTGACGTCACAAAGCAACTGAAAATGAGTGGATGTTGATTACAGTTCTTTCAGCCAATAAGATTGCTGCAACAAGTAGGCCTACTAGCTACCTAAGGCCATGGACTCCCTCAACCACCACTCACTCACTCTAAGTGAGCCACCATTTCTTGGATTTCTTTTTAAATAATAATTTCTTGCTCAGTTTTGGTGAAATAAATAAATTCTTTCTGGGCAGGATTGAAATAAATAATTTCTGTTGGGGATTTTTGTTAAGGCGGCGATGCCCCTGGGTCGATGCTTGATTGAGGAATGAATATTAGGAGATTTCGTGCTTGAAATAAATAATTACGGCTGCCGTCACAGTGAAATAAATAGTTTCCCACCGAGGAAAACTCCAAGCCCCCCTGATTATTAATTGAGCTTTTCCAACAAAACAATTTACCAGGACAACAATCTGTCTTTGTGACATCATCAGCACCATAAATGGCCCAGCAGGCAGTAAGCTGGGCATGCACATAAATGTTCTTCTGTCCGGTAATGGTCGCCCCAAAAGGCTCAGATTGTACCCATACCTTCTACTATGAGTTTCCGATTTTATATTTTAAGTAATTGTATCATTTCATTATAGTATGCCTAACATCATTTTCAATTTATAATGGACAAATTTCTCCCGTTTTGTCAATAAACTTACATACATACATACATACTCAAAAGTCAAAACCTTAAAGGGAATCCTCATGGTGATTCCAGGGGAGCATACTGTATTTCAGTTCTTGGGATCATACTATATTTCATTTCTTGGGAGCTTACTAAATTTCATTTCTGGTGAGCATACTGTATTTAACTTCTAGGGAGCATACTGTATTTAAATTCTAGGGACCATACTGTATTTCATTTCTTGGGAGCATTCTGTATTTCATTTCTTGGGAGCATACTGTATTTCATTTCTTGGGAGCATACTATATTTCATTTTTGAGGACATACTGTATTTCATTTCTAGGGAGCATACTGTATTTCATTTCGGGGGACACACTGCATTTCATTTCAAGGGAGTACACAGTATTTCATTTCTAGGGAGTATATTGTATTTCATTTCTAGGGAACATACTGTATTTCATTTCTGGGGAGCATACTGTATTTCATTTCTGGAGACACACATGTATTTCATTTCTGGAGGATGCGGACCACTATTGATATAAGCGGCTTGCACATAGTAAAATAGTACGTAAGAAAAAAAAAGATTGCGCGTCTTCTGATTGTCTTTACAGGCAGCCAATGAACTGGAAACAGTATTTAGACTACTGAATAAATAATTTCAGGTTGCCTGGACTTGATTAAGACCACAATTTAGCCATTGTCTTGAGGTTTGGTGAGGCACTATTTTTTTTAAATCTGGGGAGGGTGTGAGCTGGTTACTCTAGGATTCTTGGCAAAACAGGGAGGTTTCAGTTTCGGAGGCGCATAGCAAAAAATCTAGATGGCTAACAATGTATACCCTGCATGCCTACATGTTTGTAAGAGATGATACTTTCATGGAAAAATAGGCCTATATTTTTCAGTAAATTAGGGGAGGAGCAAATGACTGATGTGTTACATTAAAAATGCACAGTAAATAAATAGTGGTCTGCTCCCTATTAGCAGGGACCCGAAAAGTGGCAAAAGGGCCAGCGGAGCATGGTGGACCCTGCAAATGGCAATGTTTTTGACTTTTTTCAAATTTTGAATTGTTTTCCATAATTTTGAGCACTTTCAAGCAAGTTTCAGGCAGTAATTTAGTCATTTTGGGCATTTTCCATAAAAATATGTGGAATGTGGGTAATTCTTCACCTGGAAACTCCCAATTTCTCGTTAAGACGATCATTAATTAACTAATTAATTAGGGGAAGAATGTCGTTATGGTAAGGACAGATTCCCATGTTTGTACTCTACATAAATCAGTTGCATTTTTCTGGTTATCTCCAATTGCCTTGATTTGGTGGCCAATCAACCTTCCTGCCTCGGAAAGCTAAAATGAAGCAAAATGCACCTCCGGAGACGGCTCCTCCGAGGGTATCCAACGAAGCTTGGAAATGGCGGTCAGTGGTTCAATGGTGAAAATTGTTGCTGTGCTTCAATCAGAAATCTGGTGCAGTTTTCAAAAATATGAAAATTTAACAACTTTTGGGGGAAAGGTTTCTTTATTAGGATGCGGACCACTATTGATATAAGCGGCTTGCACATAGTAAAATAGTACGTAAGAAAAAAAAAGATTGCGCGTCTTCTGATTGTCTTTACAGGCAGCCAATGAACTGGAAACAGTATTTAGACTACTGAATAAATAATTTCAGGTTGCCTGGACTTGATTAAGACCACAATTTAGCCATTGTCTTGAGGTTTGGTGAGGCACTATTTTTTTGAAATCTGGGGAGGGTGTGAGCTGGTTACTCTAGGATTCTTGGCAAAACAGGGAGGTTTCAGTTTCGGAGGCGCATAGCAAAAAATCTAGATGGCTAACAATGTATACCCTGCATGCCTACATGTTTGTAAGAGATGATACTTTCATGGAAAAATAGGCCTATATTTTTCAGTAAATTAGGGGAGGAGCAAATGACTGATGTGCTACATTAAAAATGCACAGTAAATAAATAGTGGTCTGCTCCCGGAGACACACATGTATTTCATTTCAAGGGAGCATACTGTATTTCAATTCCAGGGAGCATACTCTACTTCATTTCTGGGGACATACTGTATTAGATTCCAGGGAGCATACTATATTTCATTTCTAGAGAACATGGACTATTTCATTTCTAAGGAGCATATTTTATTTCAATTCCAGGGAGCATGTTGTATTTGATTTCTTGGGAGCATACTAAATTTCATTTCTGGTGAGCATACTGAATTTAACTTCTAGGGAGCATACTGTATTTAAATTCTAGGGAGCATACTGTATTTCATTTCTTGGGAGCATACTGTCTTTCATTTCTTGGGAGCATACTATATTTCATTTCTGAAGACATACTGTATTTCATTTCTAGGGAGCATACTAAATTTCATTTCTGGTGAGCATACTGCATTTTATTTCAAGGGAGCACACAGTATTTCATTTCTAGGGAGCATATTGTATTTCATTTCTAGGGAACATGCGCTATTTATTTTCTAGGGAGCATACTGTATTTCATTTCTGGAGACACACATGTATTTCATTTCAAGGGAGCATACTGTATTTCAATTCCAGGGAGCATACTCTACTTCATTTTTGGGGACATACTGTATTTCAATTCCAGGGAGCCTACTGTATTTCATTTCTAGGGAACAGAGACTATTTCATTTCTAGGGAGCATACTGTATTTCAATTCCAGGGAGCATACTGTATTTCATTTCTAGAGAACATGGACTATTTCAATTCTAAGGAGCATATTTTATTTCAATTCCAGGGAGCATGTTGTATTTCATTTCTAAACAGCATACTGTATTTAAATTCCAGGGAGCATACTGAATGTCATTCTAGGGAACAGAGACTATTTCATTTCTAGGGAGCAGACTGTATTTCATTTCTAGGGAACAAACTGTACTTCAATTCCAGGGAGCATACTGTATTTCATTCTAGGGAACAGAGACTATTTCATTTCTAGGGAGCATACTGTATTTCATTTCTAGGGAACATACTGTATTTCATTTCTAAGGAGCACAGGGGCGGACTGCAACAGGAAAATGGCCCGGGAAATGTCATTGGGCAGAGGCCCAGTTAGGGGTCAATCTGATAATGTTTGTAACATTACAGTACCCTAGCTATAGGTGGTAATATACTTTAAGAAGTTCCATCCTGAACAAACATTTTTCAATGTAATTTTTAAAAAAAGGTTTTTACTTCAAAATCCACAGCCTCAGCCTTGTTACAAGAATGATCTGGTTGGACCCACCCAGGCCTAATGGCCCAGGTGCAGGTGTTGAAAATTTGCAATGCCCAGCGAGTTGAAAATTTGAAATTCCCATCAAGTATATGAATTGTTAATTCATTGATCTGAAAATTTGATTTTAAACAAATGGCCCAAAGAGGGCTTATACTTATGGTATCTGGATACCAGTACAACAAAGGTCAAATATATAGTGGGCAACTGGGCCACACATAGGCCCTTTTCAGGGCCATGATAAAAAAAGGCTAATCATCCTTTTAAAAGTACAAATAATTGAAAATAACTTTATCTTGTAGGACTAGTGGTCTAGAATAAATCCTGACTGACAAGCCAGTCGGACACTAGGTGGCGATGAGGGGGACCCCTCGCTCCGCTCGCAACACACTGAGCAGGCTGCTGTAGCCTGGAATAAATCAATGACTTTGATGCCGTTGGAATTATTTTTTCAAAATGAGGACACATTCACAATGCTATAAAAGTACTATAAAGAGTCAATGAAAACATCAAATTCAAAAGTTAGGTGAAGACAGATGGGTGGATTGCCTTCCTAGACACAGCAACTGATAGCCTACATGGTCTGGATGACGGAAGTCCACCACCTAGAGTCAAGGAGGGTAATTTCGTCCACTTTTGTCTATAATTGTATTTTCAGGAAAATGAGAATAGATACAGAAATAAAAAATAGTCCATTAGAAAGGACATATTTCGTACTATAATCAACAGCCAAAAATATAAAATATTCAAATAACTTATGCTGAAAAGATGGCAACCAAAATTGAAGGTTAGGCACCTAAATCCGTCCACCCTGCTGCTAAATCCGTCCAGCGAGGATGGTAAATCCGTCCACAGGGCATTATGCAGCACACATCTATCATATCTGGAATTTTATTTTGAAATTTTACATTCATTTAACTTTTATCAAGAATTTCTATTGATTTTAGGAAGGTGAGATGCTGATTGCACTCGTTATAGAAGAATTGGCCAATAGACGTTACTTTAACTATGCAGAATTTCAATGGACCATCTGAATTACAATAAGGGAACCATTGTAACCAAGTCAAAGTTGTATAATTGACCCAAACTAATTTCTCTTATCAGTTGTATGCAATTTATTAACATTGAAAGTCATAAAAGTGCTCTAAATGATATTTAATGCAGGTGGACGGATTTACAAACTCCCAATCAAACCAGTCCAAAAATTATGATGGTAATTCCGTCCACTTTCATTTGCATTGTATTGCCATTCAAGGTGTCCAATCAAAGTGATTTTACAAATTCAGTATAATTTTACTTTCTACTCATTGACTTTTTACCTGAAATACATGTATTTGTAGATGGGAATGGGCCAAGAAGCACAGGATAACCTACACTCTGAAATTCGTAAAATGTCTGTGGTGACGTCACAGAATTCTATTGTTTTTTATTCCTTGTTGTTAAATCACCTGAATTATGATTAAAAAATGTTATCAAAACAATAAAAACAGCGAAATATGTTAAAAATGAATTTCTCGTGCATTTTAGCATTTAAGACTTGCACAACTACAATGGGTATATTTAAATGCATATATTAGGGGTGGACGGATTTACCTTCCTGGACGGATTTACCATCCTTGACTCTACCACATAAGAAGACCCACACGCACCACTACTTAAATCACCTTGAACATAAAAGGTCAGTCATCGGAACATTATTACACAGGGAGAACAAACTTGTCAGTGAAGAAGACGATAAGAAGGAGCAAGACCATGTTCGAGGGCACTATAGACTATAGAGGCAATTGACTGCAGGACCTTAATAATACCAGCAAAGAAGACCGAACCTCAAGCCAACAGGGAAAGCCGAAAGGATCAATAACAAAGAATAGCTATTGGATGTAATTACTATACATCTGGGGACTCGAAAATTTTAGGCCGAACCTTCAGAAAACATGGCATCCTTATCACAAGCCCATCAACGCTCTGAGAACGACCATGTAAGACCGAAAGACGAGAAAATCAAAGCGAATAAATATGGGCCTTCTTCTTAATTAAGTGTGGAACTTGTCAGGAAGAATATATTGGTGAGACGTAGATCTAGACTCTGAGAAAGAAGAACTGATGGACAGAAACGTTTGACATCATCTGCTGTGCAAGAACACGTTGATAAAACTGGACACTCAATCAACTGGGAGAACATCAATAAACTGGATCGAGAGCAACATGAATCAAATAGGAAAATATATGAAGCCATCCATACCAGAGAGCAACATGAATCAAATAGGAAAATATAAGAAGCCATCCATATCAGAGAGCAACATGAATCAAATAGGAAAATATATGAAGCCATCCATATCAGAGAGCAACAGGAATCAAATAGGAAAATATAAGAAGCCATCCATATCAGAGAGCAACATGAATCAAATAGGAAAATATATGAAGCCATCCATATCAGAGAGCAACATGAATCAAATAGGAAAATATATGAAGCCATCCATACCAGAGAGCAACATGAATCAAATGGGAAAATATATGAAGCCATCCATACCAGAGAGCAACAGGAATCAAATAGGAAAATATATGAAGCCATCCATACCAGAGAGCAACATGAATCAAATGGGAAAATATAGAAGTAATTTACACTACAGATTTCAATCTGCTTCCAAGGTCACTATCTCAAAATACAGTAGTAATTTACACTACAGACTTCATGCCCAACCACTCAGGGGCACCCAAACAAGGTTCCAAAAAAAATTGAGAATAAAGCTCTGAAATTGTCTTAGTGACAAAGTTTGCATGATTCAGTCAAACTTTAAGGTGAGAGGCCCTGTATATATGAAAGGCCAATAAAGTGCTTACACCTTGGTGTATACAAAGTGATTACAAAAAAAAAGAATGTATGGGCCCATCGATTTATTCTGTCACAGGGCGGTAGCTGCCCCCCTAAAAATTGCTAGTACGCCTATGGATGCTCCTGCAGTGGCTAGGAAGAATGGCGCAGTCTTTGCTTTTGTGCCAAAAGGACTATCGTCACTGACTATTTTGCAGGAAGAAAAGGAAATATATATCATCATTTCAGGTATAATACGAAAAATGATCACATTTCACACTAAGTCAATTTATTTTACCATGTTCACACTACTCATGCATGCTTTATTAAATTATTATAATGATGAAAGCAATTTTCAAAAGACAAAGATAAAAGGTGACAAATATTCTAAACTTTTTTTACAAGAAAGTTGAACCACTCTTTCCAACTGCAAGAACAAAACTTAACGGCATACATTCATAAACATCACAGTTTACATTTAGAAAAACAAAAATGTGTCTTGCAACAGTTTCATAATTGAAGGACAAACAATCTTTACATAATATATCAAATGGGGAGAAGTTAACACATAAAAAGCACATCTGTCATGTACAAGCAAAAACTTATTTTCTATACATATAATATATAATTTTATAAAGCATCAATTTACAATGGTAACATCTACAAATCTATGAATGTTTCTTTCACTCTCATACAGCGAGAACAATACGGTAATATTATTACGTTTCAGTATTTTTGCAATAACAACATTTCTGCAGTTACATTTCCACTCTTCTCTTTATCCTTTTTCGGCATAGGCACAAAGTTTTGCTAGTACCAATTTATACGTCGTCTCTGCCTGACATTTGCCAGGAATATGCAGAGCAGCCCAAGTGTCCAAAAAGCAAACTAATTTCATAGGCATCTCACATGTCGCTCTGCATAAGTAAAGTTTTACAAAAAGTGTTTATGTTATCACCCAGAGTTTTCAAGGACTATTAACATGATCATTCTGAATTCTTAAAACAGACAGTAAAAAACATAATATACAAGATCGGCAGATAAATGTTTTAAAAACACACAGCATTTGGTAGTCATTTCAGGCAATGTAGATGTTATCAGATATGACAAACATACAGGCCAAATTCTATATGCAATGTATACAATTATAATATAACATCCATACACTTTCTCTCTTTAAAAGCTGAACACTACCACAAGTAGAACATCCATACACTTTCTCTCTTTAAGCTGAACACTTTACCACAAGTAGAACATCCATACACTTTCTCTCCTTAAGCTGAACACTTTACCGCAAGTAGAACATCCATACACTTTCTCTCTTTAAGCTGAACACATTACCACAAGTAGAACATCCATACACTTTCTCTCTTTAAGCTGAACACTTTACCACAAGGAGAAAATCCATACACTTTCTCTCTTTAAGTTGAACACTTTACCACAAGTAGAACATCCATACACTTTCTCTCCTTAAAAGCTGAACACTTTACCACAAGGAGATCATCCATACACTTTCTCTCTTTAAGCTGAACACTTTACCACAAGGAGAACATCCATACACTTTCTCTCTTTAAGCTGAACACTTTACCACAAGTAGAACATCCATACACTTTCTCTCTTTACGCTGAACACTTTACCACAAGTAGAACATCCATACACTTTCTCTCTTTAAGCTGAACACTTTGCCACAAGGAGAACATCCGTACACTTTCTCTCTTTAAGCTGAACACTTTACCACAAGTAGAACATCCATACACTTCCTCTCTGCTGGGTGTTCTTATTATGTGCTTCAAATGGCCTCCTTTTCAGCAGAATCTCTTACTCCGTACAGAACAACCTAAGGCTTGTTTCCATTAATCTCTCATATACCGATCAAGACTATCTTCGTGGGTGAACATTTTACAAGATACTGAACAAACAGACACAGGTCATCCATAAGCAGTGACATCACTTCTCTCCACACTCTTCTGACGCGTGTAGCAACATTCTTCTGGGCTGACCATTTTTTTATCCATATGGCTTCTCCGTATCGTGTGTTCGTCAAGAGTTTGTTTTAGGGAGGTGTTTAGCCACAGACAGAACATCCATATGGCTTATCGCCAATCTGTCTATCAAGACAACTTTTCAGGCTGAATGTTTTGCTTCAAACTGAATATCCATCATAATTATGGATCCTCTCCGCTGTGAGTTCTCGAATGTCTATTTAGGTCTCCTTTTTGGCTGAATGTTTTGCCACAAACAGAACATCCATATGGCTTCTCTCCACTGTGTGTTCTTATGTGTAAATCGAGATGATGTTTTTGGCTGAATGTTTTGCCACAAACAGAACATCCATATGGCTTCTCTCCACTGTGTGTTCTCATGTGTAAATCGAGATGATGTTTTTGGCTGAATGTTTTGCCACAAACAGAACATCCATATGGCTTCTCTCCACTGTGTGTTCTTGTGTGTTTATCAAGACTGCCTTTTACGCTGAATGTTTTGCCACAAACAGAACATCCATATGGCCTCTCTCCACTGTGTGTTCTCATGTGTAAATCAAGATTGCATTTTACGCTGAATGTTTTGCCACAAACAGAACATCCATATGGCTTTTCTCCACTGTGTGTTCTCGTGTGTAAATCAAGATGACCTTTTTGGCTGAAAGTTTTGCCACAAACAGAACATCCATATGGCTTCTCTCCACTGTGTGTTCTCATGTGTAAATCAAGAATGAATTTTCGGCTGAATGTTTTGCTACAAACATAACATCCATATGGCTTTTCTCCACTGTGTGTTCTCGTGTGTAAATCTAGATGACCTTTTTGACTGAATGTTTTGCCACAAACAGAACATCCATATGGCTTCTCTCCACTGTGTGTTCTCATGTGTAAATCAAGATGATGTTTCAGGCTGAATGTTTTGCCACAAACAGAACATCCATATGGCTTCTCTCCACTGTGTGTTCTCATGTGTAAATCAAGATGATATTTTCTGCTGAATGTTTTGTCACAAACAGAACATCCATACGGCTTCTCTCCACTGTGTGTTCTCATGTGTTTATCAAGATTGTATGTTACGCTGAATGTTTTGCCACAAACAGCACATCCATATGGCTTCTCTCCACTGTGTGTTCTCATGTGTAAATCAAGATTGCATTTTTGCTGAATGTTTTGCCACAAACAGAACATCCATATGACTTCTCTCCACTGTGTGTTCTCATGTGTAAATCAAGATTGCCTTTTTCGCTGAATGTTTTGCCACAAACAGAACATCTATATGGCTTCTTTCCACTATGTGTTCTCATGTGTGAATCAAGATTGCCTTTTTGGCTGAATGTTTTGCCACAAACAGAACATCTATATGGCTTCTTTCCACTATGTGTTCTCATGTGTGAATCAAGATTGCCTTTTTGGCTGAATGTTTTGCCACATACAGAACATCCATATGGCTTCTCATCACTGTGTGTCCTTATATGGGAATCAAGATTGCCTTTTTGGCTGAATCTTTTACCACAAACAAAACATTTGTGATGCTTATTATAAAGTCCTCCATCACTCGATGTGTTTGCCATTCCATTGTTGGAAATTTTACTGGATGCCATGTTGCTCCAAAAAATTGAGTTGCTGCTTGCTTCTTCCCGTTTTCGCAAAGGGTGTGTAACTCATTAAATATCCAAATACTGCACTTCTCCCAGTCAGACTGATGTCATTAAATATGACTTTTTTTAAATCTATAAACATTTCTAGTCCATCCAATCTTTAAAGAACGAAGCTTTGAACTCAAAGTACAATCAATTATAACATAAAAATGCATGTACACCAGTTAACATGTAGTCTCCCAATCATATACAGAAGTCCATCCAATAATCCTAATTATAGCAGTACATAAGCCCTTTAAAAAGCAGATCTGTCATTCAATTAGAAAGTCGTCATATCATATACAGTTCAGAAATCCATATAGCTAATGACACATGGAACACTGAAGGCCAGATGGAATCCTCAGTGGCAGATGATACGTTGATTGCCAAATGGACGCTCAATGCCAGATGAAATGTTCAATTCCAGATGGAATGCTCAATCCCAGATGAAATGTTCAATTCCAGATGGAATGATCAATCCCGGACGAAATGTTCAATTCCAGATGGAATGCTCAATCCCAGATGAAATGTTCCATTCAAGATGGAATGCTCAATGCCAGATGGAATTTTGAATGCCAGACGGAAAGCTCAATGCCAGATGGAACATTGAGTGCCAGTTGGAATTCAGCATGCCAGATGCATTTGACAGGGATGTCCAGTTGAGTGCGTACATTGATGATAATCTGCAAAAAAAAAATAATGCTAATGATATTAACACAACAATAGGAAGGGCATACTATTCTTATTGCGATTTAAGTTCTTCTTTAATCACACTTTTCAGAATTTGACAAATCATGAATTACCTCAAACTTCTTTTTAACTGGACAGAGAATGAAGTGTTTTTAAAATCGTAATTAGCATTTTTGATGGAGCATCAGACTCTTGTCTCTTCTACCTGGTTGATGAATTTATCAATCGATAATTGAAGATGAATATAGGGAATGTGGTCTTTAACTGCAATTAGCATTTTTCATTCAGTGCTTTGCAACAATTTGAAATGTGGCTGCGGTCCACTGTGATACTGGGCTGGGCTTAAATTGCATGATTTCAGGCGGTAAATTTTGGAAAATTCCAGATATTCCTAGTGTAAACAGGTAATGGATTTGTTGACTCTCAACAAGTCATGACTGTTGCTCGGGTGTTTGAAATTTTTTCTTTTTTATCAACACAAGATTTTCAGTTATAGGCAGACTGATATCATGTTATTTTTGTTTTCTTAAATTTTGTGTATCAAGTAAAAAAACTTACAATGCATATTACCACAAATTCTAGAAAAGGCATGATTTTGATAGTGTGACATTCTTAGATTCTCTGATTCAAAATGCAGCTTTCATAATAGACTTAAACTTAAGGTCATCTAGATATTCATAGATGAGATTCACATAGAGTTAAAGATTTATAGAGTTAATGATTCATAGCATCACTGATAAGGCATGAAATGACATTGGATTAAATTATTTTGTATGTGGCAGCATTTAGATTGTTTCTCACTTGATTGCTTTATTTGTATTGCGATTAGGCCTAAAAACAAGTAGGTTCTCAAACCTTCTCACATTGATGAGATGTAATTTTAGGTTTCTCGGAAATGCAAAGAAAAATGACATGTCTCATATTCAGATTCTGGATCGAGGTGTCGACCCCCCCATGATTTGGAACAAAGCAAGGCCCCTGCACATCACACCTGGCATATACCTCTCACATTACTTATATAAACCACCCACATTACATCCATTACATCTGGCATAAACCACCTATATTACATCCAACATTTATTAACCACAATCATTACACCTGGCATAAATCACCAACATCAAATCTGACATAAGCCATCTACATTATATCTGGCATAAACCACCTATATTACATCCAACATTTATAAACCACAATCATTACACCTGGCATAAATCACCAAAATCTGACATAAGCCATCCACATTATATCTGGCATAAACCACCTATATTACATCCAACATTTATTAACCACAATCATTACACCTGGCATAAATCACCAAAATCTGACATAAGCCATCCACATTATATCTGGCATAAACCACCTATATTACATCCAACATTTATAAACCACAATCATTACACCTGGCATAAATCACCAAAATCTGACATAAGCCATCCACATTATATCTGGCATAAACCACCTATATTACATCCAACATTTATTAACCACAATCATTACACCTGGCATAAATCACCAAAATCTGACATAAGCCATCCACATTATATCTGGCATAAACCACCTATATTAAATCTGGCATAAACCACCCACATTACATCTGGCATAAACCGCCCACGTTAAATCTGGCATAAACCACAATTATTACTAGGGATGGGACGATAATGGTTTTTTGATATCACAATATCTTGTGAGGCTGATATCACGATAACACGATATATCACTTGTGTCATAGAATCCATAAATAAGAAGAAGAACGCAAGAAATCCGCCAGTAAAGGGCAGACAAGAGTGATACAAATTCAGAATTGTGCATTTTGAACAAAAAAGACACAATATATCAATATCATGATATATCACGATATTGTTGATATTTTTAAAATGTTGGAAGATATTGTGATACAGCGATATATTGATTATCGTCCCAACCCTAATCATTACAACTGGCATAGACCACCAACATTAAATCGGGCATAAAATACCCACATTACATCTGGCATAAAGTATGCACATTATATCTGAAATAAACCACACACAGCGCTCCTGAATAAAATGCAAGATTTTCAAAATATACCAAAAAAGTAGCGTGAAAGTAGAAGGTCTCAGCTTCATATCGACGTAAAAATTAAAATATTCTGCTGGGAATATTTTGAGATATTTGAGTTTTTAATCTTTTGTTTATCACATGCCATTTCGGACCATTATCACAGGTTTTTTGTAAGTAACAAACTATTTCTTCATCAGATATAACTGTAGATAGCATACAATATCGTATAAATCATTTACGTCCAACAGAAAATATATTTTGAAGGAAAATGACCATCATTAGATTTGTTTATCACATTTTATGTTTACTGGCATTTTGAGATTAAAAGTATGTGTAGTTCTGACAATTGTAGTCATGAAAATCCAACCAGATATGTTTCATCTATTCTAGATGTCATAATCCTTCTGTTGGCCAAAATTTATATGAATAGGTCATATCCATGTATTTTCCTGGTGCTTTGAGCTTTGAAGCAGCCAGCATTTGCATTTCTCTCTTGCATTACTTTATGTATGATACAGTTTATTGAGTATTTCATCTGTTTGAGAGGTCAAGTTTTCATTCGTCTGTGCACTGGGCTTCATAGCATGCAGTGTTTTCATTGAACTTCTCAGTTTCATCTGGTTGTAACGACTTACTTGGTTTTGGTGTTGAGAAGGATTATAACGATGCTCGGAAAAAAGTTGTTGTTATTTGTTGTCTCTAGGTGAAGGTGCTGAGACTAAGTTGAAGTTCCACTGACATAAAAGTGATTCTGACTTTTGTATTAAGCAGTTTCAGTCCAAAAACTACCAGAAATGAAAAAATGAAAGTGGTAGCAGAACCACATTAAAGCAGTATTACAACTGTTTCAAAGTAACCACTGTTGAGGGGCAAATTTTGAGCCATCGACCCTTGTTATTGCACTGCATACATGTATTAAGTTGGGGATTGAGAATACAATTTATTCTGAATTGAAGAAACTCTTCCCAGATCTTGATCACTGGCTTGAGGCTCTTTACATCCAAAAGGAGCAGCATCATGGATGTACATTTGAGGGTAACTAGGGCAACAAGCTCCTAGCAAACCTTGGAATGTTGAGCAGCATGTTACCTCAACACTGAATGAAGTTTCACACTGCCCTTGTCACACTTTGTGATGCCCCTCAAGCCTCATTTGGCTTTACAATTGATGATGCTTGCCAAGGCAACATTGCAAAACTTGAAAGAGCATACCAAGATTTGAGGATTTCTTTCACAAATATCAAATGTTCATATCCTTTTCCGTAATTTGCCAGTGTTCAATGAACAGATGATGAAGGCACTGGGCCTCTTTTCTGAGCAGGTTGTCGAGAGTTGTCACTCAAAACTTGAAAGACTCTTCAACAGCTACCGAATCAAGAACATCAATCATCCCAATTATTGAACAATCTCTGCCTTACCATCATGCATTTCAATTCATATCACATACAGGCTGTCATGAATAAAAGTAAGTTAGCAGGCAGTAAGAAACACTATTACCGAAAAACATGATCATAAGAGTTTGCAACACACTCCATTCTATATTTATCACATAAGTGCCATTTAAAGATTTCTTCAGTTTGATTGCAATGAAATGTCATATTAAACATGTAAAGCAACAAATTTACTGCATTATTGAATTGTTGAGTGATTTCTTGGGTGATACTGAGTGGTAATGATGTAAATTAAAGGGGTGTGATGAATCAAAAATTCAAAATTCAAATATCTCAACATTTTTAGAACAGAATATTTTGATTTTTACATCGATACGAAGCTGGGACCTTCTCCTTTCAGGCTACGTTCGCAACTTTTTCAGTATATTTTGAAAATCTTACAATTTAGCGTTGTGCACAATCATTACAACTGACATAAACCACCCATATTAGATCTGGCATAAACTACCCACATTACATCCGACATAAACCACAATCATTACAACTGGCATAAACCACCATCATTAAATCTGGCACAAACCATCCACATGACATCTGGCATAAACTACCCACATTACATCTGGCATAAACCACACATATTACGTCTGGCATAAACCACCAACATTAAATCTGGCATAAACTATCCACATTACATCTGGCATAAACCACCCACATTACATCTGGCATAAACCACCCACACCACATCTGGCATAAACCACCCACATTACATCCGCATAAACCACCCACATTACATCTGATATAAACCACCCACATTACATCTGGCATAAACCACCCACACTACATCTGGCATAAACCACCTTCATGACATGTGGAATAGCAACTATGGATGTCATCAAACAACTTCTTTTAAGATTCAATGCTCTACAAATTCATTTAAGATTCATCAACATATCAATATGTTTTGGCGAATCCAGAGAAACAGCAAATCTGTGATTATTGGTTATTGCTAAAAGCCAGAAGAGTTTTGATGGGCTGCAGCCCACCGCTTTGTTTGACCAAAAAAACAAGGTTAGCGATTGGCCCAAGATGATTGCCGAGTGCCTTCATGTATATTTGTGTGAATCTAACATAAGACATGATCACTGATTGGTCAAGGCCTGGATGGTTACAGAATCAAAACTATCAGGTGTATATAATAAGGCAGACCCGATTTTGGAGAGCCGAGAGGTTTCTTTATACTCTGGGAGGAATTATTTCTGAGTAAAATATAATTGTAGGCATCTATCTACATGTATACTATCTATCTATCTATCTATGATCTATCTATCTATCTATCTATTTATCTATCAATCCATCTATCTATCTATCTATCCACCTTTCTTCTTTTCTTCTTCTTTCCTTTCTTCTTTCCTTCCTTCTTTCCTTCCTTCCTCCTTTCTCCCTCCTTTCTCCCTTCCTCCCTTCTTTCCTTTCTTCTTTTCTTTCCTATTTTCTCCCAACAGAATGAGAATTCAACTTCATTCTTCAGTCTGTTGAGATGGATGGATGGATGATTGGGGCTTTACATCCTGTATTTATGCACTTGGTAGGCTAATTAGGACAGGAGGAGGACACAGCAATGAGGCGAAGGATGATTGAAACAGCCGTCCAACATAGGCTCAGGTGACCCGGCAAGAGTTGGATTCGAACCCTGGATCCAGCCCAGCACGCTACCACAAGACCAACCCTCCCCCCTTCATTCTGTTGAGAAAGATTGAAGTGTGCAGTCGAAAAATTCCAGGTTAGAATTTTATTTTTGTGTGTTAAGAACAAAAGTTTAAACTGTTACTCACATTGAATGAGGTGTGAAGTTTTATTGCAATTAGCAATTACCATGCAGTTCCTGAGGCTCTGGACTCAGACAAAACAAGGGATCAGAAATGTTTCTTTGTTATCGTGATAGTCCTAATCATATGATAAGTGCCCTTCTCTCCCTCCTCTTACCAGAGCCCAGGGAGAATGATAAGACTACTACCACCAGTGGAGTGGGAGAATCATAAGACTACTACTACCAGTGGAGTGGAAGAATCATAAAACTACTAATACCAGTGGAGTGGGAGAATCATAAGACTACTACTACCAGTGGAGTGGGAGAATCATAAGACTACTACTACCAGTGGAGTGGGAGAATCATAAGACCACTACTACCAGTGGAGTGGGAGAATCATAAGACTACTACTACTAGTGGAGTGGGAGAATCATAAGACTACTACTACCAGTGGAGTGGGAGAATCATAAGACTACTACTACCAGTGGAGTGGAAAAATCATAAGACTACTACTACCAGTGGAGTGAATGGCGTGCACGGTAGAGGAGTGAGCTACCAGTATCTTTGTTTGTCAATAAAGCAGTGACAATTAGTCACCAGAATTAAATCAGGTATAGTAGGGTAGAAACAAATACATCATGCCAAAGGACAGGTTAATATGCGATGTAGTTTTGGCAGGAGTCAACTGACATGTATACCCATGCACAAACGCACATGTTGAAATGCCATGCTCTCTGTCTACAAGTGGACTGCTCTTGCATTGCCACTTCTTTTTCCAGCCTTGGCAGATCAAAACATATGCTGTCTTGTGTTGCGACCTAGTGATTAGTGTGCTATTCCGTGAGCTCCTGCAAGCGTCCAAATCATTTCAATCAGAGGAACACGAATGATTGTGTCTGGAAGACACAGGGGCTGTTTCTGAGTGTGCTGATGGCCTTGTCTACTGCCTTAGAGAATGTGATTGTCGAGTCTGACTCTGGTATACATCAATGTTGAATAGATATTTTGTGATTGTGCAATGAAATTGGAACTATTTCTTGGGACAACAATGCTGTAGCATACAAAATCAACTTTTGTGCCAGGAGGCAGCAGCATGCAGTTTTCATTTTCACCAGACTGCCATGCTCTACAATAGCCTTGCCTTCAGCGAAGCCAATTATATAATACTTGCTGGATTGTACTGATATTTTTTAGGTATACAATACATCCCCTGCAATAAACTGGAATTGCAAGCAATGATTGTATAACTGGCAGGTGGCTGGTATGGGGGCATCATACCGACTGTTATTGCCATCTACTCTTACGTCGACCTGCTGTTATCTCCACCTGCTCTTATCTCCATGTGCACTTATCTCCACCTGCTCTTATCTCCACCTATGCTTAACTCCACCTTATTGTATCTCAACCTAATAATATCTCCACCTACTCTAATCACCACTTACTCTTATCTCCACTGGTCTCATCTACACCTGTTGTTTCTCAACCTATGCCTATCTGCACTTATTCCTACCTACCTACTCTTATGTCCACTTGTTCTGAACTACACCTCATCTTATCTCCAACTTCTCTTATATCCACTTTCTCTTATCTCCACCTCCCATTTCCTCCACCTACGCTTATCTATGCTTATCTCCAACTTCTCTTTCTCTGCTCATATCTCTACCTGCCTTAAGCTCCACTTTCTCTTATCTCCATCTGCTCCTCTCTGACTATGCTTTCTCCACCTACCATTGTTGCCAGCTACTCTTATCTCCACCTAATCATATGTGACCTGCTCCACCAAAATGGGTTCAAAGTCGGCCTCCTATCATATCTAGGTATGAAAATAACTTTATTCTACCGGAATTAAGCTTTAAAATGATGTTTAGTAGGTTTTGATATCTCCATCCAATCCAAAGATATGGCACCTCAAACATCGATGATATGAAACATCAAACTTTGAGAAAATGGCATTTGAAATTCCCGCCATTACAATGAAAGAACTAAAAAAATCAACAGGGACACACAATTTAGATAATTTAAAACCAATTTTTTGGTTAAATGGTCTTAAATATTCAAAGAAAATTACTTTTGCTAAAACGTGGTAGAGTCAAGGAGGGTAAATCCGTCCACTTTTGGCTAATACTATATTCCCAGGACAATGGGAGTAGATATGAAAATAAAAATTCGGACCTTGGAAGGGACTTATTCCATACTATCATCAGCAGCCCAAAAAAGTCAAATATTCAAATATTGTTAGCTGAAACCATGGCAATAAAAATTTAAGGTTGGGGCATCTAAATCCGTCCACCCTGCTGGTAAATCCGTCCACCAAGGATGGTAAATCCGTCCACAGGGCATAAACCAGCACACATTAGCCATGTCTTGCTATTTTTTCAAGTGTTGCAATTGATTAACAATTAAAGAGTATTTTGTGTGAATTTCAGGATAATAGGATACTGATTACAATTATAATAGAAGAATTAAATAAGAGAGGTTACGTTGACTATCAAGAATTTCAATTGACTGCCTAAATTACAATTATAAAACTCTTTTCGACCAATCAAGTGTTCTAATTGCTCAATCTAGTTTCTTTAATCAGTGTTATGCCATTTATGAATATTAAAAGTCATAAAAATTCTTTTAAACCCCATTTGAAGTAGGTGGACGGATTTACAATCACCAGTTCAAGTCAGTTTCAAAATAATGATGGTAATTCCGTCCACTTTTATTTCCATTGTATCACCTTTCCAGGTATTGCAATTAAGTTATTTAACAAACCCAACAAAAATAATAAAATTCTACATCTAATTTAACATTTTTGTCCCTTCAAAACGTTTTTTGTTAATTGAAATAGGCCAAAAAGCTGCCTACACGTAATTCACAAAATGGCTGTGATGACGTCACAGGATTTCATTGTATGTTGTGTTCTGTTTTTAAATGGCTCTGAAACAGCATTTAAAATGCTGTCAACACAATAAAATCGGAAAATTTGTTGAAAAACGAGTTTTTCTTTATTTTATAACCCACACAACTGTAACAAATGTATTTATATGCCTATATGAGGGGGTGGACGGATTTACCCTCCTGGACGGATTTACCATACTTGACTCTACCAACAGCTAAAAAACATCAAAATGTGACCTTTTGACACATTTTGCTAATTTCTGAGAAATATATAATGCATACTTTGAACTCATTTTGGTGGAGCAGGTTACATATGTCCACCTACTCTTATCTCCTCCTGCTCATGTCTCCACTTTCTCTTGTCCTCACCTTATCTCCACTAAATTGTATCTTCACTTACTCTTATACCCACCCACTCTTATCTCCTACTTCTCTTATCTGCACCTAAGCTGAGGTCCACCTACAGTCCTACACTTATCTACACCTAATTTTATCTCCACCTACTCTTGTGACCACCTATTCTTATCTCTACCTTTTCTTATCCCCATCTGCTCCTCCAGCTTCTCTTCTCCTGTTCCTACTCCCAACATTTCCTAGCTGGCCTCTGGCATCTGGACTTCTGTTGGACAAGTTTTCATCATATTTTGCTTCATTGATGGGTCCACCTCTTGGCCCAAGTAGCCTACTGTGTGCATTAATACAGGATTTAAAGCCCCGATCATCAAACCTGGTTTCATCTCCTTCCTTTATTCAAATCATTCTTTGTTCCTTTTAGAATTGGCGAAAAATTGTGTGGATAGGTTCATAATGTTTCAGTAAATACATTAAGAGGGGGTGTCCTAAAAGTTCTGACCAATTTTTTGGCAGACCTTTCTTATTGAAATAGCACAATGATATTTTCACAGAATAAATTTCAGGTATTTGACCATCTATTTTGAAAAAATCAGAACGGTAAGAAGTATTTAAGTTACTGTTCTGTTACTATGGTTACGAGAGGTCAGTGCACCCAGTGCAGCTCAATATCTAAATGATTGCAAGAAAATGTATTTCTTGATAGGCTTGCAGTCTTTCAAGATATTTTCCATTACGTTATGAACATTAATTTATATATCAACCTGATCAGCTGAGGCAATTAGCTGAGGCAATTACCAAAGGCTTTCTCCAGCAGTTGCCTAACAGGGCTTAAGTGAGTTTGGCTGAAACAATCTACTGTCAAGAGGCAGTGCTCAAGAACCTTGGGTTCCAAACCCAATCTCATCTGCTTTAATTACCAGATCTGGCCTTCTGTAACTTTTGGTGATGTTAAAATATATATCCTAGTTGAAACATTAAAGGAATAATAATCATAACGAGAAACGAAGCAGTAGCCACATACACTGAAATTCCACAATTTAGGAAGAGGCCGGTTTGGAGGACCCAGGTGATTGCCTTAGCTCAGGCGTTTTACTGATTCACAGTGACTTTGAATGTAAATGAAAAACTTTCTGATACTGTTAGGTTTCTTAATAACATTTTTCATGATCATCCTTTGGACCATTACATATTGACAGTAAATTCCTTGGTTATTTACAAACCTAGACACTTGGATTTGGCCTAAAAGATTGAGCTGTGCTGGGTGCACTGACCTTCTGTTTCCATGGCAACAGAAAGGTTCCGAGAAGTACCATAGTATCAAAATAGATAGTGAAATACCTGAAAATGATCCTGTGAAAATTTCATTTAGCTTCTCCAAATAGAAAGGTCCGCCAAAAAAATTGGTCAGAACTTTTGGGACACCCCTTGTAAGTAGGCTAGGTGGTTATTTGTTTTCTCACTTCATATTGCCTTGGATTGTAGGTTTGGTGGTGCGATTTGAACCATTGTCATGATAAACCTACTTTAAGAACACTAAACATAAAGGCCCTGGGCTGGCTAGCACCGCTGTGTTATTTATAGCATCAAGCTTTTAGGGACTAATTTATGGTCCCAAGGTGAAGGTCATGCTAGAAGCAAAAAAAATGGCACAACAACAAATAAGGGGTGGTGGTTGACTGAAAAACCAGGAATGACAGAAATGCATGAAAGACCCATCCGTTTCATATGTCATTAGCCAGCGCGTTAAAGTGTGTCAACTTATGGCCACACAGCAACTTTCATATGTGTGGATACACTATAGATGCAGTGATACATTCTAAATTACTGGCATGGCATGCCTGCCAGTTACAGTTAAGATTTTTGGCAAGAACAACATATGAGTGAATCATTTAATATAATTTGGTTAAATCTGAGGACATTCCCTTTTTAAGGTGGCTCGCCTCTCATGTAAAATGGCCATCAGAGAATATTTCCACGCAGCCAGGCTTGCCTCTCTGACATAAAGCAGTTCAGCTCAGCTCAGTCTGCTGACTGTTTCCGCGCAGTCAGGCTTGCCCTCTCTGACATAAAGCAGTTCAGCTCAGCTCAGTCTGCTGACTGTTTCCACGCAGCCAGGCTTGCCCTCTCTGACATAAAGCAGTTCAGCTCAGCTCAGTCTGCTGACTGTTTCCACGCAGCCAGGCTTGCCCTCTCTGACATAAAGCAGTTCAGCTCAGCTCAGTCTGCTGACTGTTTCCATGCAGCCAGGCTTGCCCTCTCTGACATAAAGCAGTTCAGCTCAGCTCAGTCTTCTGACTGTTTCAGCATCTTTTTTTAATTCTGAAAATTCCATGCGACGGCCGCTTCGTCTGACATTTGCAGCAATTGATGTGATATGAAAAGGGCTTCAATCTGAAAATGTTTCAGGCAATTTCCCACAAGGAGGTGTATTCCTCAAGAACGACCCTGTTACATAAATAGATCTTTATTATCAATTTCAAAAGCTGTAGGAATCATTGTCCATATCATTATTTTGATCCTCCCTTTATTTGGAAATAAATAACAAAGAAATACAAAATTCTATCACCATGGTTCATTAAAATAATATAAATTTTCAGAATCAAAACTTTTTTCCCTAACTCCTAGAAAAGTTCTTTAAACTTAATCTGGGATCTTAATAAACCTTACCATGAAACTGTCCTCTTTAATTCCACACTTCATTTAATAATGGGCAATTCAGTAAAGTCAGACGCACAGATCAGACACTTTAATAGCTTGTGTTGCCCTACCGTTACACCTTAGCTCAGGGACTCAACTAGAGGTTGTGGGGCCCCTAGGATCAGGAAGGCTGGGGGCCCCTACCCGCACCATCGGACGTCATTTAGTACGGCTGGTCATCGGTCGAAAAAATTTATGTTGGTTTATGAGACAAATCTTATATTCTTGTTTCAGCTAAATATAATATTGGCCATATTGCCTGTCTGATTTATGTGAAATTAGGTACCAGAGTAGATTGAGAAGTACTCAATTAAAGCCAACAGATTTCAATATATACTGTGCCCACACTTTGAAAAGCATACAAGACTCAGTCAGACTCAGACACAGTTTATTATGCCAATTTAATATTACATTATTAGTACAAATTAATATGTTATCAATCTCAAGTTACTTTAGTCCACCATTGAGGGGCCTTGCACAGCAGTCAGATGTACGCAACGTAATTAAAATTAATATAGATATGGTCTAAACACTACCACATTATCTTGTTTTATTGACAATTTGACATACTGAAATGGCTGTTTTTTTTTTCAACCTCCCGCAAGCATAAACTAAGATTATTAAAAAAGTTCATCCAAATAAATTCACCACCATCTATACACTAAAAATCCCAGCCACTGACACCATACAGATAATAGGCAAGCCCATAACTATACTATTCCAGATTCACAGGATGTTACCAAAAAAAAAATTCCCTTTACTGTTCAGCTTCACATCAGTTTGCAATTAAAAGATAAAATCAATCAAGAAAAAAGTGACTAGGCTTTTATTCAAAATGGTCAACCGATTCCATTACTGATGTTTCTTGTTTTACTGTCGATTTAAAATATCTATCTATCTACTTCCATACTAAGTCTTAGTAAACCAACAACGTCCAACATCACTGAAATATCATAGAAACAGTTATTAGTACGGCCAAATTGACATCAAGACTGATATATGCTAATGGCTTATTCATTATGTCCCTAGACTCCAAGGGCTCCTTGAACTATTCCAAAGTTTTTCTGATGTATTAATGTATGTCTGATCAAGGCCACGCTTCAAATTTTATTCATGTAATAATGGCTTACAAAGCAGCAACAGACTAAATTGACATAGACTGATAATTTGTATATAGCCTCATTCATTTCACAAACTTCTCGGGCCCCTGAAATACATTTTTCTATACTTATCTTGCCTACCTGAATTTGTCGCACCTCATTCCTGCTGAAAGACATTGTGTCCGTGAAAGAACTGTTGGTGTAGTTCATACATAGCTGTGAAATTGGGTAGCAACAATGGGATCCAGTAAAGTTGGGAAGTTTTTTTTTTTATAAGAAAGCTGAGAAAAACAGTGTATAAAACAATGTATAACTGTTATCTTCAATTACACTGTCAAGCCAAGCCCACAAATTATAATTGATTGATTCGTTCATTACCATGCAGTGACCACATGACTAGAAACAAAATTAGCTCACAATTGATATAACCAGATCGCTACACATTTCCTTGTAGTCAGAGTGTATGAAATACAAATCTACTTACATTAATGAATTATAAAAAATAGAATTACACAAATTGCTACACCTCCATTTACCATAAAGCAATAATGTCAAACTATATATCATTCTATGTATGTATGTATGTATGTATGTATGTATCTATCTATCTATCTATCTATCTACATATCCTTCCTATCCAACTATCCTATCTATCTATCTATCCTATTCATTTAACTATCCTATCTATCTATCTATCTATCTATCTATCTATCCTATTCATTAACTATCTATCTAACAGCACTGTATATCTATCCATGTAGTAAAATGCAATTTTGCAACTACAGAATGCGGTCTGGGGCACTCTGGGCATGTTAAATATGGCACAATATTATCCATTCAGTACATTAGACTGAATGATTGACAGTGGATCACATGTGCTTGATAGTGGTTGATGCCACTAATGTAAGCTATATTATCCATTCAGTACATTAGACTGAATGATTGACAGTGGATCACATGTGCTTGATAGTGGTTGCTGCCACAAATGTAAGCTATATTATCCATTCAGTACATAAGACTGAATGATTGACAGTGGATCACATGTGCTTGATAGTGGTTGATGCCATTACTGTAAACTTTTCCCAGTTTCAGTTTGTCACAATTTTGTTCACTTAAGGTCATAACTGAATTTCTTAATCCCTCAGAGAACATTTCAGTCAGCGGGAACAACATAGCAAGAATATATTTATCAAGTTTTGTTCTAGTTTTGAGTTATATTATTTCATACATTTGACTTTGAGGGGGGATTTGTGATAAGAAACCTTCACCTTGAGTGAAAGCAATGCCATTGCTTGTCACCAGTGGATGGTGCTATTTCCAAAACACATGAATTTCATTGGATATCTCCTAGAAAACCCATCGAATTGCTGTATTGACAACGCCAACAGTTTGGGTAAGTCAAGTATTACAAAGTTCACTAATGCATATATTTTAATTTGGTAGATTTTCTGCAAATCTCATGACTTTAGATTGTCGATTCATGTCATCAGTTACATTCCCTGTTCTATTGAGTATAAGGTATGTCTATTTGTAACTTTTACTGGAGTCTCCCGTGACTTCAAGTCAATGCACACAAAAATCCACATGTTGACCTTTGCACAGTCACCCCTGCCAACACCAAGTGGCTGGCCATACCAGACATGCTTTACTGCAATGTTAACTTTGTAAGGTCATAGTTTCCAGGCTACTCACCTTATTCATGCAATTATGACCTGTGAGAAGACTAACTGCTCTCTCCCAGCAGCTTGGTGAACACAAACAAAGCAAATGGAGGCTGCCAAGGTCAAAGCCAATGCTATAACACAGGGTGGAGCCACTAGCTAGTACTAGAAGCAATTACTGCCTTCTTGTGTAAAAGCACTCAAACATGAGAACTGCATGCTACCCCAGACTCCTTTATATCCACATATCAGTGGACCAGGCAGTGGACTAGCATTTAGTGGTGACGTCACAAAGCAACTGAAAATGAGTGTATGTTGATTACAGTTCTTTCAGCCAATAATATTGCAGCAACAAGTACGCCTACTGGCTACCTAAGGCCATGGACTCCCTCAACCACCACTCACTCACTCTAAGGGGCCACCATTTCTTGGATTTCTTTTTAAATAAATAATTTCTTGCCCAGTTTTGGTGAAATAAATAAATTCTTTCTGGGCAGGATTGAAATAAATAATTTCTGTTGGGGGTTTTTGTTAAGGCGGTGATGCCCCTGGGGTGATGCTTGATTGAGGAATGAATATCCGGGGATTTTGCACGCTTAAAATAAATAATTACGGCCGCCGTGACGGCGCCGTCACAGTGAAATAAATAGTTTCCCACCGAGGAAAACTCCAAGCCCACTAATTATTAATTAACCCTTTCCAACAAAACAATTTACCAGGACAACAATCTGTCTTTGTGACGTCACCAGCACAAATAGCCCAGCAGGCAGTAAGCTGGGCATGCACATAAATAATCTTCTGTCCGGTAATGGTTAAATGGTCGCCCTGAAAGGCTCAGATTGTACCCATCCCTTCTACTTAAAAGTCAAAACCTTAAAGGGAATCCTCATGATGATTCCAGGGGAGCATACTGTATTTCATTCCTAGGGAGCATACTGTATTTCGTTTCTGGGGACACACATTATTTCATTTCAAGGGAGCATACTTTTTTCATTTTTAGGGAGCATACTGTATTTCATTTCTGGGGACACACTATATTTCATTTCAAGGGAGCATGCTGTATTAAATTTTTAGGGAGCATACTGTATTTCATTTCTTGGGGGCATACTATATTTCATTTTTAGGGAGCATACTGTATTTCATTTCTTGGGAGCATACTATATTTCATTTCTGTGGACATACTGTATTTCATTTCTAGGGAGCATACTGTATTTCATTTCTGTTGACACACTGCGTTTCATTTCAAGGGAGCATACAGTATTTCATTTCTAGGGAGCATATTGTATTTCATTTCTAGAGAACATACGGTATTTCATTTCTAGGGAGCATACTGCATTTCATTTCTGGAGACACACTGTATTTCATTTCAAGGGAGCATACTGTATTTCAATTCCAGGGAGCATACTGCATTTCATTTCTGGGGACACACTGTATTTCAATTCCAGGGAGCCTACTGTATTTCATTTCTAGGGAACATAGACTATTTCATTTCTAGGGAGCATACTCTATTTCAATTCCACGGAGCATACTGTATTTCATTTCTAGGGAACATAGACTAAATTCTAGGGAGCATACTGTATTTCATTTTTAGGGAGCATACTGTATTTCATTTCTTGGGAGCATACTATATTTCATTTCTGGGGACATACTGTATTTCATTTCAAGGGAGCATACTGTATTTCAATTCCAGGGAGCATACTGCATTTCATTTCTGGGGACACACTGTATTTCAATTCCAGGGAGCCTACTGTATTTCATTTCTAGGGAACATAGACTATTTCATTTCTAGGGAGCATACTCTATTTCAATTCCACGGAGCATACTGTATTTCATTTCTAGGGAACATAGACTAAATTCTAGGGAGCATACTGTATTTCATTTTTAGGGAGCATACTGTATTTCATTTCTTGGGAGCATACTGCATTTCATTTCTGGAGACACACTGTATTTCATTTCAAGGGAGCATACTGTATTTCAATTCCAGGGAGCATACTGCATTTCATTTCTGGGGACACACTGTATTTCAATTCCAGGGAGCCTACTGTATTTCATTTCTAGGGAACATAGACTATTTCATTTCTAGGGAGCATACTCTATTTCAATTCCACGGAGCATACTGTATTTCATTTCTAGGGAACATAGACTAAATTCTAGGGAGCATACTGTATTTCATTTTTAGGGAGCATACTGTATTTCATTTCTTGGGAGCATACTATATTTCATTTCTGGGGACATACTGTATTTCATTTCTAGGGAGCATACTGTATTTCAATTCCAGAGAGCATACTGAATTTCATTCTAGGGAACAGAGACTATTTCATTTCTAGGGAGCATACTGTATTTCATTTCTCCGGAGCATACTGTATTTTAATTCCAGGGAGCATACTGTATTTCATTCTAGGGAACAAAGACTATTCAATTTCTAGGGAGCATGCTGTATTTCATTTCTAGAGAGCATACTGTATTTCATTTCCAGGAGCATGCTGTATTTCATTCTAGGGAACAGAGATTAGTTCATTTCTAGGGAGCATACTCTATTTCAATTCCAGGGAGCATACTGTATTTCATTTCTAGGGAACATAGACTAAATTCTAGGGAGCATACTGTATTTCATTTTTAGGGAGCACACTGTATTTCATTTCTTGGGAGCATACTATATTTCATTTCTGGGGACATAGTATTTCATTTCTAGGGAGCATACTGTATTTCAATTCCAGAGAGCATACTGAATTTCATTCTAGGGAACAGAGATTAGTTCATTTCTAGGGACCATACTGTATTTCATTTCTCCGGAGCATACTGTATTTCAATTCCAGGGAGCATACTGTATTTCATTCTAGGGAACAGAGATTAGTTCATTTCTAGGGAGCGTACTGTATTTCATTTCTAGGGAGCACACTGTATTTCATTTCTAGGGAGCATACTGTATTTCATTTCCAAGCAACATGCTGTATTTCATTCTAGGGAACAGAGATTAGTTCATTTCTAGGGAGCATACGATATTTCATTCCAAGGGAGCATGCTCTATTTCATTTCTAGGGAACATACTATATTTCAATTCCAGGGAGCATGCTGTATTTCATTCTAGGGAGCAGAGTATTTCATTTCTAGTTAGCATTATACTGTATTTCACTTCTAGGGAACATACTGTATTTCATTTCTAAGGAGCACAGGGCCGGACTGGAACAGGAAAATGGCCCGGGAAATTTCAGTGGGCAGAGGCCCAGTTAGGGGTCAATCTGATAATGTTTGTAACATTACAGTACCCTAGATATAGGTGGTAATACACTTTAAGAAGTTCCATCCTGAACAAACATTTTTCAATGTAATTTTGAAAAAAAAGGTTTTTACTTCAAAATCCACAGCCCCAGCCTTGTTACAAGAGTGATCTGGTTAGACCCAGCCAGGCCTAATGGCCCAGGTGCAGGTGTTGAAAATTTGCAATTCCCAGCGAGTTGAAAATTTAAAATTCCCATCAAGTATATGAATTGTTAATTCATTGATCTGAAAAATTGATTTTAAACAAATGGCCCAAAGAGGGCTTATACTTATGGTATCTGTATACCAGTACAACAATGGTTAAATATATAGTGGGCCACACATAGGCCCTTTTCAGGGCCATGATAAAAAAAGGCTAATCATCCTTTTAAAAGTACAATTAATTGAAAAAACTTTATCTTGTAGGACTAGTGGTCTAGAATAAGTTTTTCAAAACGATTCTAATGATACCAAATATGCTTGGGTTGCAACAACGGGAACCAAAGTTTATCAGAATTGTTTTTCTTCTTCACCTTTTCTTTCCTTTCATTCTCCTGGTATCCCAGCAGCCCAGTCTAGCCCTGAGGGAGCATAAAAGTTAATGTCGGGATCATTTTTGTTGAAGGCTCGCCGGTATTGCCAATCAGAGCAAAGCCATTTATGGAAAATTTGAAAAAGAGGCACTCAGCACACCAACTTGACCACCCAAAATTTGGCTGAGATGCGTAAGTTATGTAACGGTTGAGGACACATTCACAATGCTACTACAAGTACTATAAAGAGTCAATGAAAACATCAAATTCAAAAGTTAGGTGAAGACAGATAGGTGGATTGCCTTCCTAGACACAGCAATTGATAGCCTACATGGTCTGGATGACGGAATTCCACCATCTACCATATAAGAAGACCCACGCGGTCCAGTACTTAAACTTCCATTCAAATCACCTTGAACATAAAAAGGTCAGTCATCGGAACAGTATTACATAGGACGGACAAACTTGTCAGTGAAGAAGACGATAGGAAGAAGGAGCAAGACTATGTTTGAGGGCACTATAGAGGCAATTGACTGCCGGACCTCAATAATACCTGCAAAGAAGACTGAACCTGAAGCCAACAGAGAAAGCCAAAAGGATCAATCACCAAGAATAGCAATTGGATTACTATACATCTGAGGACTCTCGAAAATTTTAGGCCCATCAGAAAACATGTCATCCTTATCACAAGCCCATCAACGCTCTGAGAACAACCATGTAAGACCGAAAGACGAGAAAATCAAAGCGAATAAATATGGGCCTTCTTCTTGATTACATGTGTAAGTGTGGAACTTGTCAGGAAGAATATATTTGTGAGACGTAGATCTAGACTCTGAGAAAGAAGAACTGATGGACAGAAACATTTGACATCATCTGCTGTGCGAGAACACGTTGATAAAACAGGACATTCAATCAAATGGGAGAACATCAATAAACTGGACAACATGAATCAAATAGGAAAGTATATGAAGCCATCCATACCAGAGAGCAACATGAATCAAATGGGAAAATATATGAAGCCATCCATACCGGAGAGAAACATGAATCAAATAGGAAAATATATGAAGCCACCCATACCAGAGAGCAACATGAATCAAATAGGAAAATATATGAAGCCATCCATACCAGAGAGCAACATGAATCAAATGGGAAAATATATGAAGCCATCCATACCGGAGAGCAACATGAATCAAATAGGAAAATATATGAAGCCATCCATACCAGAGAGCAACATGAATCAAATAGGAAAATATATGAAGCCATCCATACCAGAGAGCAACATGAATCAAATAGGAAAATATATGAAGCCATCCATACCAGAGAGCAACATGAATCAAATAGGATAATATAGAAGTAATTTACACTACAGATTTCAATCTGCTTCCAAGGCCACTATCTCAAAATACAGAAGTAATTTACACTACAGCCTTCATGCCCAACCACTCAGGGGTGCCCAAACAAAGTTCCGAAAAATTCTAGAATAAAGCTCAGAAATTGTCTTAGTTACAAAGTTTGCATGATTCAATCAAACTTTAAGGTGAGAGGCCCTGTATATATGAAAGGCCAATAAAGTGCTTACACCTTGGTGTATACAAAGTAATTACAAAAAATAAGAATGTAGTGGCCCATCTACTTATTCTGTCACAGGGCGGTAGCTGCCCCCCTAAAAATCGCTAGTACGCCTACGGACGCTCCTGCAGTGGCTAGGAAGAATGGCGTAGACTTTGCTTTTGGGTCAAAAGGACTATCGTAACTGACTATTTTGCAGGAAGAAAAGGAAATATATATCAACATTTCAGGTATAATATGAAAAATGACCACATTTCACACTAAGTCAATTTATTTTACCATGTTCACACTGCTCATGCATGCTTTATTAAATTATTATAATGATGAAAGCAATTTTCAAAAGACAAAGATAAAAGGTGACAAATATTCTAAACTTTTTTTAAAAGAAAGTTGAACCACTCTTTCCAACTGCAAGAACAAAACTCAACTGCATACATTCAGAAACATCACAATTTACATTTAGAAAGACACAAAATGTGTCTTGCAACAGTTTCATAATTGAAGGACAAACAATCTTTACATAATATATCAAATGGGGAGAAGTTAACACATAAAAAGCACATCAGTCATGTAGGGGAGAGTGGGGCCAGTTGAACCGGCAGGCCAGTTGAACCACCCTTGATTTTTCACCGGGTGAAGCAGGCATGGAAATATACATACAACCTTGTGTTAGGCCTTATTAGGCTAATCTTTTCCATGTTTTGGCTCTGAGACACATGGTAATGAAACTACCACACTTTTTTCGTTTTTCGCATAAAAAACTTGAGTTTGGCATATTGAGATTGGAGCTTTCACAGAATTTAAATTACCATCAACTTGTTCAACTGGCCCCAGGCTATTCTTTGAACAGCTAGAAAGAACTGTGTGAGACATGTCAAATTTAGCCAAAACATGCTATGGTCCTAGCTGAACTTGTTAGCAAAAATAAAGGACTGCAGCCCCACACTTCACTCATCGTCCTTCCAATGGTTCAACTAGCCCCAGCGGATGGTTCAACTGGCCCCATGGGTGGGGCCAGTTGAAGCAATTTATTTTTGTTTTTTGGAGGCTCATGTGTCGGCCGTGGTAAGATATACGCCAAAACCTAAAGTTGGAATGTTTAGACAACTTTTCAAACTAACTTTTCCATCTTTGTTCTCCTTGAAAGCTGTAAAGGTACGCACACAGGAGAGCAATTTCAAAATTTGGTTCAACTGGCCCCGCTCTCCCCTACAAGCCATTTAAAATATTTTTCTACACATATAATATATCATTTTATAAAGCATCAATTTACAATGGATAACATCTACAAATCTATGAATGTTTCTTTCACTCTCACACAGCGAGAACAATACGATAATATTATTACGTTTCAGTATAGTATTTTTGCAATAACAACATTTCTGCAGTTACAATATTTCCACTCTTCTCTTTGTCCTTTTTCGACATAAGCACAAAGCTTTGCTAGTACCAAGTTATAGGTCGTCTCCGCCTGACATTTACCAGGAATATGCAGAGCAGCCCAAGTGTCCAAAAAGCAAACTAATTTCATAGGCATATCACATGTCGCTCTGCATAAGTAAAGTTTTACGAAGAGTGTTTATGTTATCACCCAGAATTTTCAAGGACTATTATCATGATTTCTGAATTCTTAAAACAGAGAGTAAAAAACATAATATACAAGATCGGCAGATAAATGTTTTAAAAACACACAGCATTTGGTAGTCATTTCAGGCAATGTAGATGTTATCAGATATGACAAACATACAGGCCAAATTCTATGTGCAATGTATACAATTATAATATAACATCCATACACTTTCTCTCTTTAAAAGCTGAACACTTTACCACAAGTAGAACATCCATACACTTTCTCTCCTTAAGCTGAACACTTTACCACAAGCAGAACATCCATACACTTTCTCTCCTTAAGCTGAACACTTTACCAAAAGTAGAACATCTGCACACTTTCTCTCCTTAAGCTGAACACTTTACCACAAGTAGAACATCCATACACTTTCTCTCCTTAAGCTGAACACTTTACCAAAAGTAGAACATCTGTACACTTTCTCTCCTTAAGCTGAACACTTTACCACAAGTAGAACATCCATGATGGATACACTTTCTCTCCTTAAGCTGAACACTTTACCACAAGTAGAACATCCATACACTTTCTCTCTTTAGGCTGAACACTTTACCACAAGTAGAACATCCATACACTTTCTCTCTTTAAGCTGAACACTTTACCACAAGTAGAACATCCATGATGGATACACTTTCTCTCCTTAAGCTGAACACTTTACCACAAGTAGAACATCCATACACTTTTTCTGTTTATGCAGAACACTTTACCACAACTAGAACATCCATACACTTTCCCTCTTTAAGCTGAACACTTTACCACAAGCAGAACATCCATACACTTTCTCTCTTTAAGCTGAACACTTTACCACAAGTAGGACATCTATACACTTTCTCTCTTTAGGCTGAACACTTTACCATAAGTGGAACATCCATACACTTTCTCTCTTTAAGCTAAACGCTTTACCACAAGTAGAACATCCATACACTGTCTCTCTTTAAGCTGAACACTTTGCCACAAGGAATACATCCGTTCACTTTCTCTCTTTAAGTTGAACACTTTACCACAAGTAGAACATCCATACATTTTCTCTGTTTAAGCAGAAAACTTTACCACAAGTAGAACATCCGTACACTTTCTCTCCTTAAAAGCTGAACCCTTTACCACAAGTAGAACATCCATACACTTTCTCTCCTTAAAAGCTGAACAAGTAGAACATCCATACACTTTCTCTCCCTAAGCTGAACACTTTACCAAAAGTAGAACATCCATGATAGATACACTTTCTCTCCTTAAGCTGAACACTTTACCAAAAGTAGAACATCCATGATAGATACACTTTCTCTCCTTAAGCTGAACACTTTACCACAAGTAGAACATCCGATCCGTACACTTTCTCTCCTTAAGCTGAACACTTTACCACAAGTAGAACATCCATGATGGATACACTTTCTCTCTTTAAGCTGAACATTTTACCACCAGTAGAACATCCATACACTTTCTCTCCTTAAGCTGAACACTTTACCACAAGTAGAACATCCATACACTTTATCTCTTTAAGCTGAATACTTTACACAAGTAGAACACCCATACACTTTCTCTCTTTAAGCTGAACACTTTACCAAAAGTAGAACGTCTGTACACTTTCTCTCTTTAAGCTGAACACTTTACCAAAAGTAGGACATCCATACACTTTCTCTCTTTAAGCTGAACACTTTACAACAAGTAGAACATCTGTACACTTTCTCTCTTTAAGCTGAACACTTTACCAGAAGTAGAACATCCGTACACTTTCTCTCATTAAGCTGAACACTTTGCCACAAGTAGAACATCCGTACACTTTCTCTCCTTAAGCTGAACACTTTACCACAAGTAGAACATCCATATACTTTCTCTCTGCTGGGTGTTTTTATTAAGTTCTTCAAACGGCCTCCTTTTCAGCAGAATCTCTTACTGCGTACGGAACAACCTAAGGCTTGTTTACATTATTCCATCATTTGCCGATCAAGACTGCCTTCGTGGGTGAACATTTTACAAGATACTGAACAAACAGACACAGGTCATCCATAAGCAGTGACATCACTTCTCTCCACTGTCTTCTGACGTGTGTAGCAACATTCTTTTGGGCTGACCATTTTTTTATCCATATGGCTTCTCCGTATAGTGTGTTCGTCAAGAGTTTGTTTTAGGGAGGTTTTTTGCCACAGACATAACATCCATATTGCTTATCGCCAATCTGCCTATCAAGACAACTTTTCAGGCAGAATGTTTTGCTTCAAATTGAATATCCATCATAATTATGGATCCTCTCCGCTGTGAGTTCTCGAATGTCTATTTAGGTCTCCTTTTCGGCTGAATGTTTTGCCACAAACAGAACATCCATACGGCTTCTCTCCACTGTGTGTTCTCATGTGTTTATCAAGATTGCCTTTGTGGCTGAATGTTTTGCCACAAACAGAACATCCATATGGCTTCTCTCCACTGTGTGTTCTCATGTGTAAATCAAGATGATGTTTTAGGCTGAATGTTTTGCCACAAACAGAACATCCATATGGCTTCTCTCCACTGTGTGTTCTCATGTGTAAATCAAGATGATGTTTTAGGCTGAATGTTTTGCCACAAACAGAACATCCATATGGCTTCTCTCCACTGTGTGTTCTCATGTGTAAATCAAGATGATGTTTTAGGCTGAATGTTTTGCCACAAACAGAACATCCATACGGCTGCTCTCCACTGTGTGTTCTCATGTGTAAATTAAGACTGCTGTTTCGGCTGAATGTTTTTCCACAAACTGAACATCCATATGGCTTCTCTCCACTATGTGTTCTCATGTGTTTATCAAGACTGCCTTTTTCGCTGAATGTTTTGGCACAAACAGAACATCCATATGGCTTCTCCCCACAGTGTGTCCTTATATGGGAATCAAGATTGCCTTTTTTGCGGAATCTTTTACCACAAACAAAACACTTGTGATGCTTGTTATAAAGTCTTCCATCACTCGATGTGTTTGCCATTCCATTGTTGGAAATTTTACTGGATGCCATTTTGCTCCAAAAAATTGAGTTGCTGCTGGCTTCTTCCCGTTTTCACGAAGGGTGTGTAATTAATTAAATATCCAAATACTGCACTTCTCCCAGTCAGACTGATATCATTAAATATGACACTTTTCAATCTATATGCATGTCTAGTCCGTCCAATCTTTAAAGAACGAAGCTTTGAAACCCCTTGTACAATTAATGATAATATAAAAATGCATGTACACCAGTTAACATGGAGTATACTAAATCATAAACATAAATCCATCGATTAATCCTAATTATAACAGTTCATAAGCCCTGTAAAAGCAGATCTGTTATTCAATTAAAAAGTCATCTTATCATACACAGTTCAGAAATCCATATAGCGTAACCTGCGTAACAGTAATCCACATCACAATACTAAAGAAATAGCATGAGTGCAACAACTGATAATATTATGTAAAATCTGTAGCCAAAAAATCCATCATATATAATTCATAATAAATAATAACCTAGGCAGGGAAATATCTCCAAATGAAGGACATTTGATCCTGGTTCCTCTGGTAGGAAGGTACTTGGCCAGCAATAACAGATAGAACACCAAATGCAAGATGGAACGCTTTTTAACACATGAAACACTGAACGCCAGATGGAATCCTCAATGCCAGATGATACGTTGATTGCCTAATGGAACGCTCATTGCCAAGTGGAACACTCAATCCCAGATGAAATGTTCAACTCCAGATAGAAAGCTCAATGCCAGATGGAATTTTGAATGCCAGTTGGAACGCAGCATACCAGATGCATTTGACAGGGATGTCCAGTTGAGCGTCAATATTGATGATAATCTGCAAAAAAATTAATGCTCACGATATTAACATAACAACAGGAAGGGAATAATATTCTTTATATGAATTACGTATAATTTCTTTAAAGTATTTAATAGATCACACTTTTCAGATTTTGACAAATCATGAATTACCTCAAAATACTTTTTAACTGGATAGAGAATGAAGTATTTTTAAAATGGCAATTAGCATTTTCGATGTAGCATCATACTCTTGTCTCTTCTACCTAATTGATGAATTTATCAATCGATAATTGAAGATGAATAGAGGGAATGAAGCCTTTAATTGCAATTGGCATTTTCGAAGGAGCATTAGACTCTTGTCTCTTCTACCTAATTGATGAATTCATAAATCAATCATTGAAGATGAATAGAGGGATTGAAGCCTTTTTAAATTGCAATTGGCATTTTCGATGGAGCAATAGACTCTGGTCTCTTCTACCCAATTGATGAATTTATCAATTGAAAATTGAAGATGAATAGAGGGAATGAAGCCTTTAATTGCAATTGGCATTTTCGATGGAGCATCAGACTCTTGTCTCTTCTACCTAATCGATCAATTTATCAATCGATGATTGAAGATGAATAGAGGGACTGAAGCCTTTCATTGCAATTGGCATTTTCGATGGAGCATTAGACTTCTGTCTCTCCTACCTAATTGATGAATTTATCAATCGATAATTGAAGATGAATAGAGGGAATGAAGCCTTTAATTGCAATTGGCATTTTCGAAGGAGCATTAGACTCTTGTCTCTTCTACCTAATTGATGAATTCATAAATCAATCATTGAAGATGAATAGAGGGATTGAAGCCTTTAATTGCAATTGGCATTTTTGAGGGAGCAATAGACTCTTGTCTCTTCTACCTATATGATGAATTTATCAATCGATAATTGAAGATGAATAGAGGGAATGAAGCCTTTAATTGCAATTGGCATTTTTGATGGAGCAATAGACTCTTGTCTCTTCTACCCAATTGATGAATTTATAAATCAATCATTGGAGATGAATAGAGGGAATGAAGCCTTTAATTGCAATTGGCATTTTTGAGGGAGCAATAGACTCTTGTCTCTTCTACCTAATTGATGAATTCATCAATCAATCATTGAAGATGAATAGAGGGAACGAAGCCTTTAATTGCAATTGGCATTTTTGAGGGAGCAATAGACTCTTGTCTCTTCTACCTAATTGATGAATTCATCAATCAATCATTGAAGATGAATAGAGGGAACGAAGCCTTTTTAAATTGCAATTGGCATTTTCGATGGAGCAATAGACTCTGGTCTCTTCTACCCAATTGATGAATTTATCAATTGAAAATTGAAGATGAATAGAGGGAATGAAGCCTTTAATTGCAATTGGCATTTTCGATGGAGCATCAGACTCTTGTCTCTTCTACCTAATCGATCAATTTATCAATCGATGATTGAAGATGAATAGAGGGACTGAAGCCTTTCATTGCAATTGGCATTTTCGATGGAGCATTAGACTTCTGTCTCTCCTACCTAATTGATGAATTTATCAATCGATAATTGAAGATGAATAGAGGGAATGAAGCCTTTAATTGCAATTGGCATTTTCGATGGAGCATCAGACTCTTGTCTCAACTGGCCTGCCCGTTCAACTGGCCCCACTCTCCCCTATCTCTCTTGAATCTTAATAAACCTTACCACAAAACTGTCCTCTTTAATTCTACACTTCATTCAATATATCTCTCTGGAATCTTGGTAAACCAACCATTAAACTGTCCTCTTTAATTCCACACTTTATCCAATATATCTCTCTGGAATCTGAATAAACCTAACCATAAAACTGTCCTCCTTAAATCCACACTTCATTGAATGTATCTCTCTGGAATCTTAATACACCAGACCATAAAACTATCTCTTTAATTCCACATTTCATTCAATACATCTCTCTGGAATCTTAATAAACCTTGTCACAAAGCTGTCCTCTTTAATTCCACACTTTATTCAGTATATCTCTCTGGAGCCTTAATAAACCTGACCGTAACACTGTCCTCCATAATTCCACACATTTATCTAATATATCTCTCTGGAATCTTAATAAACCTTACCACAAAACTGTCCTCTTCAATTCCACACTTCATTCAATATATCTCTCTGGATTCTTTTAAAATAAACCTTATCACAAAACTGTCCTCTTTAATTCCACACTTTATTCAATATATCTCTCTGGAATATTAATAAACCTTACCATAAAACTGTCACCATTAATTCCACACATCTTTCAATATATCTCTCTTGAATCTTCATAAACCTTGTCAGAAAACTGTTCTCTTTAATTTCACACTTTAATCAATATATCTCTCTGGAATCTTAATAAACCTGACCATAAAACTAATATATCTCCTGACCATAAAATTGTCCTCTTTGATTCCACACTTCATTCAATCTATCTCTCTGGAATCTTAATAAACCTTACCATAAAACTGTCCTCTTTAATTCCACACTTTATTCAATATATCTCTCTGGAATTTAAATAAACCTTACCATAAAATAGTCCTCTTTAATTCCACACTTCATTGAATATATCTCTCTGGATTCTTAATAAACCTTACCACAAAACCGTCCTCCTTAATTCCACACTTTATCCAATATATCTATCTGGAATCTTAATAAACCTGACCATTAAACTGTCCTCTTTAATTCCACACTTTATTCAATATATCTTCCTGGAATCTTAATATACCTTGTCACAAAACTCTCCTCTTTAATTCCACACTTCATTGAACATATCTCTCTGGAATCTTAATAAACCTTACCACAAAACTGTCTCCTTTAATTCCACACTTTATCCAATATATCTTTCTGGAATCTTTTAAAACCTTGCCATAAAACTGTCCTCCTTAATTCCACACTTTATCCAATATGTATCTCTGGAATCGTAATAAACCTCACCACAAAACTGTCCTCTTTAATTCCACACTTTATCCAATATATCTCTCTGGAATCTTAATAAACCTTGTCATAAAACTGTCCTCTTTAATTCCACACTTTATCCAATATATCTCTCTGGAATCTTAATAAACCTTACCACAAAACTGTTCCATTTAATTCCACACTTTATCCAATATATCTCTCTGGAATCTTAATAAACCTTACCACAAAACTGTCCTCTTTAATTCCACACTTCATTCAATATATCTCTCTGGAATCTTAATAAACCTTACCATAAAACTGTCCTCTTTAATTCCACACTTTATTCAATATATCTCTCTGGAGTCTTAATAAACCTGACCATAACACTGTCCTCCTTAATTCCACACTTTATCCAATATATCTCTCTGGAATCTTAATAAACCTTTCCACAAAACTGTCCTCTTTAATTCCACACTTCATAGAATATATCTCTCTGGCATCTTAATAAACCTTACCACAAAACTTTCTTCTTTAATTCCACACTTTATCCAATATATATCTCTCTGGAATCTTAATAAACCTTGTCACAAGACTGTCCTCTTTAATTCCACACTTCATTGAATATATCTCTCTGGAATCTTAATTAACCTTGCCGTAAAACTGTCCTCTTTAATTCAACATTTCATTGAATATATCTCTCTTGGTCTTAATAAACCTGACCATAAAACTGTCCTCTTTAATTCCACACTTCATTCAATATATCTCTCTGGAATCTTAATACACCTGACCATAAAACTGTCCTCTTTAATACCACACTTCATTGAATTTATCTCTATGGAGTCTTATTAAACCTTGCCATAAAACTGTCCTCTTTAATACCTCACTTCATTGAATATATCGCTCTGGAATCTTGGTAAAGCTAACCATAAAACTGTCCTCTTTAATTCCACACTTCATTCAATATATCTCTCTGGAATCTTAATAAACCTTGTCACACAACTGTCCTCTTGAAATCCACACTTCATTGAATATATCTCTCTGGAATCTTAATAAACCTTTCCACAAAACTGTCCTCTTTAATTCCACACTTCATAGAATATATCTCTCTGGCATCTTAATAAACCTTACCACAAAACTGTCCTCTGTAATTCCACACTTTATCCAATATATATCTCTCAGGAATCATAATAAACCTTGCCGTAAAACTGTCCTCTTTAATTCAACATTTCATTGCATATATCTCTCTTGAATCTCAATAAACCTTACCACAAAACTGTCCTCTTTCATTCACACTTCATAGAATATATCTCTCTGGAATCTTAATGGAGCATCAGACTCTTGTCTCAACTGGCCTGCCCGTTCAACTGGCCCCACTCTCCCCTATCTCTCTTGAATCTTAATAAACCTTACCACAAAACTGTCCTCTTTAATTCTACACTTCATTCAATATATCTCTCTGGAATCTTGGTAAACCAACCATTAAACTGTCCTCTTTAATTCCACACTTTATCCAATATATCTCTCTGGAATCTTAATAAACCTAACCATAAAACTGTCCTCCTTAAATCCACACTTCATTGAATGTATCTCTCTGGAATCTTAATACACCAGACCATAAAACTATCTCTTTAATTCCACATTTCATTCAATATATCTCTCTGGAATCTTAATAAACCTTGCCATAAAACTGTCCTCTTTAATTCCACACTTCATTCAATATATCTCTCTGGAATCTTAATACACCTGACCATAAAACTGTCCTCTTTAATTCCACACTTCATTATGATTCGACCTATCGGGAGAATCATCTTGTTTTCTTTGATTTTATTATTATTATTAGCATTCACCATCACTATGGTGAATGGTCTTGATTTTGGTCATATTATTTTTCTTCCCTTTTTTTCTGAATTTCAAGCTGAAATTAAGTAGAAAGGTAGTCCTGGATGAGAAAATAAATTTTGCAAAATATTTTTGACCTTGACCTATTTTTCAAGGTCACAGGTCACCTCAAAGTGGCCATTTGTGGAGGTCTATCTCCTAAACTAATAAAGATAGAAACACCAGATCTTCACTGTTAAGTTACTAGTCAGTCACTTGATCCAGATCAGTCATAAAATTTTCTATTTTTAAAAAGGGGTAATTACCATGACCCCTTTTAATGAAAACCCTTTTGCGCACGGTTCTGGAGAAACCGTCAGCAGGAATTTCGTAAAATTCTAGGACAAGGTGCTCTATAGGAATATCCAGTGCGGAAAGGAAGATAGTTGAGATACTGTAAGTGGTTACTGAGATATTTGATTTTAGAAATTAGAATATTCTGCCCAAAAGTGAAAATATTTTTTAACTTTGCTTTGAATGAAGACAACTCAATGAAACTTGGCACATATATAGTCCTATGATAGACAAATATTTTCCTTCAACATCCATGACCTTGACATCAATGTCAAGGTCAATTAAAGTGAATGGATAGGTACAATTTCACGTCGTTTTTGTAATTTTTCAAGCTTGGTTGTTCAATTGTAGTCTAGCATTTCCAATCAAGAGTAACTTGAGAGATCTAAAAAATATTTGACCTTGTGAATAAGTTCATCACATGTCAAGGTCATCACAAGTCAAAGAGAGGAAAAGTGATGAAATGAGTAAAGTGCAAAGTAGAGTAAATTAAAGAATGAATCAAGTCAATTTGAAGCCAATATGAATATGAATATGAATGTTAATGTGAAGACAATGTGAAGTCAATATGAATGTGAATGTCAACATCAAATTGAATGTCAAAATGAATGTCAAAATGAAGGTAAATGTCAATAACAGTGTCAATATCAGTGTCAATATAAATGTCAATATGAATGTCAATATGTATTTTAATATGAATGTCAATACAACCATTAATATGGATGTCAATATGAATGCAATTTTTTGTTAATACGAACGCCAATATGAATGTCAACATGAATGTCAATATTAATGTCAATATGGATGTCAGTATGAATGTCAATATGAAGTCAATTTTAAGTCAATATAGAAAGTCAGTATGAAGTCAAAATTAAGTCAATATGAATGTCAATATGAAGAGTGTCAATTTGATAGTCAAGTAAATTATGCGAATTGGTGAATGCTCATTACTGGTTCACCAGTAATATTGATGTCTAGTTATAATCCCCCGCCGCTTGCGGGGGATTATATTGATATTGTTCGTTTTATTATTATTATTATTCTTATTATTATTCAGCTCAGGAAAACTGTGATTACTGCAAAACTATTAGAGATAACATTCTGAAACCTCAAACACAATATGTGACTCCATTGCGCGCTACTTCATACGAAATTTCATGATCAAATTTCATGATGCTTATGAGTTATGAGGAAAATATAAAACAAATTTCCGGCGCAGGTTTCTGAGAACCTAAGCATAACTGAGACCTGTTGATTTTTTCTAAGATACCTTGACAAAGTCTCCAGTGCAGAAAGGCGTCTCGTGGAGATTTCATGAACACATTTCAAGATATGATTTTTTGAAAATTGGATATCCCGAAAACTGACCAAAATTTTGTTGAAAAACAGGGAAGGAATGCTCTTAGAGAGCTGAAAATAGGTGAACATACAGATGTACCACAGTGTACCAACTTCACAAAGTTACGGACCGCTCGGACAAACGGTCTTGGCGCTACGGACGTCCAAAAACGCAACTTTCAAGTGGCCATATCTCGGTCCCTATTTAAGCTACAACAAAGTTTGACATATCACAAGAAAGGTCTGTTTGTCAGCTTTCCAATGGTGTATAGCATTATAGTCTCAGATGCGCGGCGTAAAATCGCGTGAGACATTGAAAATTTGTTGTCACTTTTTGAGCCCTTCGAAACGTTTTAGGCAGAAAAATCAATGAAGTTCTTTGTGAATGTTGATGAATATTTTTTTAATTACTCCCTGGTTATGCCTCCATACTGTCCTCAAAGGATATTTGCCTGCATCAAATTGTTTTTCCAAGAGAATTTTTTGAAATTCAAAATTGAAATGCACATTGCTCTGCTTCTACTCATTCAAATTTCATGAAATTAATACCAAAAGATGCGTAAAATTATGGGCTGCACTGTCCTCCAAGGGCATTTACTTATTACTCATAGCCAATTTAACATAAATGATTTTATATATTCAATTATATCTTGTGAATTATTATTTCAAATCACTTAAAACTCAATGTACATGTTGCTAATTTTTTGGCCTATTTTGTGATATAAGGACATCCTCCTATCTCCAATACTTTGCTGGTAAAATAAAGTACAAAAATCGTTCACAGATGCATCTTAGTCTGCTGTCGGGACTATTCTGCCTCACTGCCAGGTTTTGCTCCCCAGCACCAGCATTATGCCATGCAAAGAGCAGCACACTCAAACACGCTCATCAACAATAAGGTACAGGCTTACGCCTATCATGACAGGGGAATGATACACGTTGAAGGGAAAGGCCTTTGTAAGCGTTGCGTGAAAAGGCATATATGTCCTATATTAATGCACTGAAACACCTTAATAGTATGAGCATACACACAAATAATGGACATGAATTGAAAAAGAAGAGTATACAGGCCTGGGGGTCATACGGGGCCTGCGGGGGATTATCCGATATTGCCGTACGGCAATATCAGTTATACTAGTTATTATTATTATTATTTTCTTGGCCAGTAGGTTTTTGTGCTAGAGACTTGAAACTTGGTACATATATAGTCCATGGTTAGTACTTCATTTTGGGAGAAGATGGTTGACCTTGACCTTGAACTCAAGGTCACAGGTCATCTCAAAGTCGAAAATTGGAAAACTTAAAAGTGGAATAACTTTTTTAATATTACAAGAATCAATTTGAAACTTTGGAATATATATATAAACATGTATCCCAACATTTGTAACCCATAATTGTTTTTGTGCAATGAGGGTAAGGGGGTAATTACCCCAATTTGACTAAAACAGGTTTGCACAGGTTTCCAGAAAAACTAAGCAAGCTAGAAACTCAGTTCTTTCACTGATAGGTAGCCTGACTAACCATTCAAGGTAAGTGATATTTTATATTTTGATTATGTGAAGGGGTAACTATGTAATGGGGTGTTGAAAATAGGGTGTTTTGCCCCAAGAGTGAAAACATTGTAAAACTTTGGTTTTAATGAAAGGATTTCAATGATAGTCTGGTAATATATTAATGGTTTCTGTATTATGTAATCCTTGTTGCCCGAAGCTTGGTAATTACCCCCCAAAAAGGGGTAAATGTCTATAACTTGTGATTGACCTGGACGATTTTCTTCAAATTTTGCACACGTTTGGGATATTGACACAGGCACATATTAAACAAATAATTTTAACAGTATTGCCAACATAGGGTATTTACCCTCGTAATCAATGCCAAAAGGGGTGAATATATATTTTGAGGAGTTATGTTGTTCAAAATGAAATATCAGCTGTATGTTTGGTCTACGGGTATCCGGTTGGATTTTACTGGATGAAAAGTTTCTGTTTTGGGTAATTACCCCCAAAAGGGGTAAATGTCTATAACTTGTGATTGACATGGACGATTTACTTCAAATTTTGCACACGTTTGGGATATTGACTCAGGCACATATTAAACAAATAATTTTAACAGTATTGCCAACATAGGGTATTTACCCTCGTAATCAATGCCAAAAGGGGTGAATATATATTTTGTGGAGTTATGTTGTTCAAAATGGAATATCAGCTGTATGTTTGGTCTACTGCTATCCGGTTGGATTTTACTGGATGAAAACTTTCTGTTTTGGGTAATTACCCCCAAAAGGGGTAAATGACTATAACTTGTGATTGACATGGACGATTTACTTCAAATTTTGCACACGTTTGTGACATTGACTCAGACACATGCTAAAAGGAAAAAATTCACAGAATAGGGTGATTTACCCTCGTAATCAAGTTCTAAGGGGGTAAATACATATTTTGAAGAACTTGGTTGTTTAAAATGGAATATTAGTTGCACGTTTGGTCTAGGTTATTCGTATGGATGTTACTGGATGAAAAGTTTCGGTTTTTAATAATTACCCCCAAAAGGGGTAAATGACTATAACTTGTGACTGACATGGACGATTTACTTCAAATTTTGCACACGTATGGGATATTGACTCAGGCACATGTTAAAAGAGAAAACGTTACAGTATAGGATAATTTACCCTCGTAATCAAGGTCAAAGGGGGGTAAATACGTATTTTGAGGAATTTGGTTGTTTAAAATGGAATGTCAAGTTTATGTTGGATCTAGGCTTGTACTTAATGGATGTTACTGGATGAACAGTTTCGGTTTTAGGTAGTAACCCCCAAAAGGGGTAAATGGCTATATCTTGTGATTGACATGGACAATTTTCTTCAAATTTTGCATGGGCTAAGTGTGTCTACTTTACGACATAATATAAGTAGAAACTTCAGCTTACAGGGTCTCTACCATAATAGTCCGACATAGTCTCATATAATTTGTTTTACTCATATATTTGAGGTCGAATCATTGCCTAACCTTTTTAAAGGTTGAATACTAGTTGAATTTATCTCTATGGAGTCTTATTAAACCTTGCCATAAAACTGTCCTCTTTAATTCCTCACTTCATTGAATATATCTCTCTGGAATCTTGGTAAACCTAACCATAAAACTGTCCTCTTTAATTCCACACTTCATTCAATATATCTCTCTGGAATCTTAATAAACCTTGTCACAAAACTGTCCTCCTGAAATCCACACTTCATTGAATATATCTCTCTGGAATCTTAATAAACCTTACCACAAAACTGTCCTCTTTAATTCTACACTTTATCCAATAAATCTATCTGGAATCTTAATAAACCTGACCATTAAACTGTCCTCTTTAATTCCATACTTTATTCAATATATCTCTCTGGTATCTTAATAAACCTTACCATAAAACAGTCCTCTTAAAATCCACACTTCATTGAATATATCTCTCTGGAATCTTAATAAACCTTACCACAAAACTGTCTCCTTTAATTCCACACTTCATTCAATATATCTTTCTGGAATCTTAATAAACCTTACCACAAAACTGTCCTCTTTAATTCCACACTTAATTCAATATATCTCTCTGGAATCTTAATAAACCTTGTCATAAAACTGTCCTCTTTAATTCCACACTTCATTCAATATATCTCTCTGGAATCTTAACAGCTAAGTGAAGTATGAAAAATGGGAGAATTTCTCCCAATCGGGAGAATTCTCCCTATTGGAAGCAATTTCTTCTCCCAAACGGGAGAATTCTCTCGATATGGAGAGCAAGCGAGAACAGTATCAGATTCCTTTTTTACAGATATTAACTGATGATACAGACGTTTGTGGTAAATTATCAGTGCTGAAACTTTTCATACATGGCTAAAATTTCTTACAGATTATAATTTCATTGCCAAGAACCAATTATTCAACTTTTTTGTTGTGTTTTCATGCATGATCTACCCTTATTTAACGGTGAATCTGTGTGGAAAAACGGTATGTAGGGTCAACATTTTGCAAAAAATCGCCCCCTGATGTCAGAAATGTGCGAAAATTAACATACTCTTCCCCTTTGCCCATTTCTCAGTAATTCTCCCGATCGGGAGAACTTTTTTCTCCCGATAGGTAGAATTTTCGGCATACTTCACGTAGCTGCTTAATAAACCTTACCACAAAACTGTCCTCTTTAATTCCACACTTTATCCAATATATCTCTCTGGAATCTTAATAAACCTTACTATTAAACTGTCCTCTTTAATTCCACACTTCATTGAATATATCTCTCTGGAATCTTAATAAACCTTACCACAAAACTGTCCTTCTTAATTCCAGACTTTATTTAATATATCTCTCTGGAATCTCAATAAACCTTACCATTAAACTGTCCTCTTTAATTCCAAACTTTATCCAATATATCTATCTGGAATCTTAATAAACCTTACCACTAAACTGTCCTTCTTAATTCCAGACTTTATCCAATATATCTCTCTGGAATCTTAATAAACCTTGCCATAAAACTGTCCTCTTTAATTCCACACTACATTCAATATATCTCTCTGGAATCTTTGAAAATAAGCCTTATCACAAAACTGTCCTCCTTAATTCCACATTTCATTGAATATATCTCTCTGGAATCTTAATAAACCTTGCCATAAAACTGTCCCCTTTAATTTCACACTTTATTCAATATATCTCTCTGGAATCTTAATAAACCTTTCCATAAAACTGTCCTCTTTAATTCCACACTTCATTGAATATATCTCTCTGGAATCTTAATAAACCTTGCCATAAAACTGTCCTCATTAATTCCACACTTCATTCAATATATCTCTCTGGAATCTTTTAAAATAAGCCTTATCACAAAACTGTCCTCTTTAGTTCCACACTTTATTCAATATATCTCTCTGGAATCTTCACAAAACTGTCCTCTTTAGTTCCACACTTTATTCAATATATCTCTCTGGAATCTTAATAAACCTTACCACAAAACTGTCCCCTTTAATTCCACACTTCATTGAATACATCTCTCTGGAATCTTAATACACCTTACCATAAAACTGTCCTCTTTCATACATGGCTGTGAAATTGGGTTAACAACAATGGGATCAAGTAATGTTGGGAAGCTTTTTTTTATAAGCAAGTTGAGTAAAACTGTACATACAACAGTGTACAACTGTTATCTTCAATTAAACTGTCAAGCCAAGCCTACAAATTATAATTGATTGATTCGTTCATTACCATGCAGTGACCACATGACTAGAAACAAAATTAGCTCACAATTGACATAACCAGATCGCTATACAATTCATTGTAGTCAGAGTGAATGAAATACAATTTATATGAATCTACTTACATTAATTAATTATAAAGAATATAATTACACTAATTGCTACACCTCCATTTACCATAAAGCAATAATGTCAATCTATCGATCATTCTATGTATGTATGTATGTAAGTATGTATTGTATGTATGTATCTATCTATCTATGTATCTATCTACAGTATCCTGCAGAAAAGAGTACACACCTTGGAATAGGTTGCAAATTCAGCAGAGGCTCATATTATTATCAAATTATTCAAACAAGGGGGTTTTATTATGTCGAAACATCACTGCCTTTCCCCAGCATTGAAAAAAAAAAGGATATCTTAAAGCAAATTTGATCCATGACAAATTAAATATGGATGGCAGATTGCATAAATGAGTACACACCTGGTACTACATGCGAAAACACCTTCAGAAATTATTCTTCATTGCTGCTTTTGTATATATATAATTGATCAATTGTTGACAAAGCTTTTATTTGTGGGCAACATGCACAGTGAAGAAAGCGTTCCCAGGAAGCCGAAAGGTCTCAACCTTAGTCGATAGGCAACATGCACAGTGAAGAAAGCGTTCCCAGAAAGCCGAAAGGTCTCAACCTTAGTCGATAGGTTTGACGGAGAGCATGGTCGACTGGTGGGAGCATTGACTCATCATACCTCAAATGCTGAGAAATCAAGGAAGAACACTCAAGTCCAATTGTCAACCGTGAAATGAACTGATGTTTAGCCCAATTACTCAGCTTGTTAAGTCGCACAGTTGTTATACATGTATACACACTCACTGATAGATCAATAAACTTGCAATCTGTTAATCTAGAGCCCCGAGCTGCCGCTGTATAAGCCAATGACAGTCATATCAAGCTCAAGTCAAGTCAAGCCATTTATGATAAGTCAGCACTACCTATTGCAATGTTTGACTGCTTTTATGCGATCATTAATTAATGACAGAAGCAGTTGAAAAATGTCAATTGCAATTCTTAAGGCTCTTAAGCCTTTTTTCACCATCAGTGTACCTAATTGCCATTGATGAACTGTCATGTAGGTGTCAAAGCTGATTGCACTTAGCAATGTATTGGCCATTGAATTATGTTCATTTTTGTTCTAGGACATCATGATAATTAATCATGAAGTGCTTTATTTGCTGAAATTGTTTCAGTGATGACTCATAATTATTTGATTATTTCGATTTGGCAAAGGGCATGAAATCAATCAGCAAATGATCACTCATCAACTATATTTATTATTTCCTAGTTTGGTGATTTTAATTTAACTTGAAAAATGAAAAAATAAGCCGCTGAAGTTAGTTAAGTCAAGTCATGAAACACTCAAGTCATGGCAAATTTCTAAGTCATGAAAGTCCCTCACGTCAAGTCACCAAGCACTAATGTCATGTCATGATGCTAGGAGTCAGTGACTCCGGGCTCTATCTTAATCACACTTTTTTACATCATTCTCCATGACCGACAATGACAAAGTCTTAGTCACAGCAGTTTTGATAAGCATGAGATTTTGGGCTGCCCACTACATAAGAACAATAAATTAACACTGACTCAACAGTTCAGGTGAAGCTAAAGTGGTACTTATTTAGAAGGGGGGATAGCTCAGATGGTAGAGCATCGGGCTCCTAAGGGGAGGTCTCTCCCTGCATGGGTTCGAGCCCAGGCAGGGCCAGCCTCTCTATGAGCCTCTATGTACTATAAATAGCCCCTGACTTGGTCTGTCCATGAGACCTGTGCAAAAATGGAGGGGGTTGTACTCAGTGTTCTATACTGGGGCAACTGAAAGACCCTGCACAGCCCTGAACTAATAGGGTATGAAGCATACTCACTCTAGAGGGCAATGACCCTCTAGAGCATTAAGAAGATCTGAATATAGAGGACCTAATGAGGACCTGCATTCAGTAAATACTTGATACTTGATACTTACTAAATTGCTGCCAGTCACTATCATGACCAATTTCGGTAACAAACAATACAATTATATTATCATCCATTTATTTTCTTAGTGCGACTGAGGAGCAAATGGCACAAAAATTTATGTCTAACATTGATTGGTAGCTTGATGAGGCTGAACATTTCACCCACAGATAGGCTGGCATGAAACTGACAAGTGGTGAAACCGCAATCATGCACAGACATTTTGCATCTGTGCACACTTTTGCATCACAAAACCAATGTAAATGACATTAACTTATCATATACTAGATTTACCCATGATTTGGGGCAGGACTATAATGGGGAATAATTACCCCCCCCCTCTACCTACATTGGCATGTGGCCCCGTGTTGCATGTTGAGCATTTGAAATAGGATTTGAGTAATAATTGTAATATAAGTAAAGAGTGGTGGGAGAGGAAGTGAAGTTGATTGTATTTACTATCCTTTTGACATAGATGCTATGAGTTATGGCATATTGATGAAGAAAGACTGGAAATGGCATGCCCGTAAGAAAAGGAAAAGGTATGTGTAAAGGAAATGTGGATGGATGGAAATTTATAGAATTAGGCAAACAGGTAAAAGTGTATGGGCATTGGGACATTGACAGATGGAATCGGCTTGAGAAGAGCTTTAAAATGAGGGTAAGATGAGGAAGATACAATGAGTAGAAGTGGTTGAGCCAGGTAGGAGTGAAGAACAGTAGGTGAGAGTGAAGTGTGTGGATGTTTTCGGCGGGAAGGCAGACGGTGGCGCCAGTCCTAAACGTGAGCAATAACGGAACTACGATGGAGATTCATGCGCCCCTGGTGGGGAACAACAGTAGAGGCAGAAAACGTAAATAAGGGAGCTGTTTCACTGTTATTTGCTGTTATCAGAAGGACAGGATAGATCAATAAGGATAGGTGGACAGTTTAGGTGAGTGGCATTGCTCGGGGAGGAGTTTTTAGCTGTTGCAGGTGTGAGCATGAGACCCATGATTTTAGCATCTTATACCCGGCAGGGATATATAATGAATGTGCACAAACTTGATTCAGAAGCCCCTGTGGATTGCATTGCTGCAATAATAACATTCATTACTCTGGTGACCTACTTTGGATTGAGAGCCATATATATGTTAGACAAGTGTTGCAAAATGACTAAAATGTTGCAAAATAGCACTCAAATACTGTAAAACTAAAATTTCCCGGTTTTTGTTTGGTGAGGCTACCATTAATCCAACTAACAGAAACTCTCATTGAACTTGCCTCCGTTCCAGAATAAGAATTGAGTGGATAGCTTTTCCACATTCCTTTGCAATATCTAGGTCAGAGTGACCTCATTGACAACTAGACACAGATTAGCACAGAGAACTTCAGAAATGTAATAGAAGCTTTATGAGATCTAAAAATGTACAGCATTTAACCATAGTGACAAAAACATTTATATACCCCATTTCGAGTGGTAAAGTCCATTTTGGTGAAAAAAAGCCTCAGAGTTGGCTACTTCCTTGCAAATGTCAATAAAAATGTTGGGAATTAATACAAAATTGATTGTGACAATATGTAATCACACATGAGTATTCATTATCTGACAAAAAAGGGAGTTTTAGTCATTGATTGCCATCCTGCATTGTTCTGGCGACTTCAACATCGAAACAAATATTTGAAATAGGATCTTATACTAGCAAAAATAAATAAATCGCAGCAATTCAACCAAATTCAATACCCAATCAAGACGCCAGAACCTCAATCCTTACTTATATATCATTTCTGATACATGCTTCAACTAGAAGGCACACAAGTGTGCAATGGGCGGTAGTTATGGCATGGAGTGCTTTGCTGAGCACAGGTGATGGTGGTATATATTTCAGTTTAAGTGTAAGTAAACTTAAACGTAATTATATTCATAAATGCAATTGATATGATGGTGACACAAAGTGTACTAGAAATGAGTGCACGAGACGCACACATACCTGTGCTAGCGGAGCAAGTGGCATAAACACCTACGGACTCTGGTTGGGTCGCCGGACCCTGACTCCTGTCCGCCGCCCCCGGCGGTCCCCAACTCCTGTCCGCCGCCCCCAGCGGACCCCCGACTCCTGTCCGCCGCCCCAAATGGACCCCAACTCCTGTCCACCGCCCTCGATGGACCCCAACTCCTGTCCGCCTGCCCAGACTCCTGTCCGCCGCCCTGACTCCTATCCACCTCCGACTCCTATCCACCCCGACTCCTATCCACCTCGACTCCTATCCACGGCCACCGCCATATATTCTGTTGCTTGTGAGTCATCATGTAGGGCCTACGTACAGTTTTAACAAATATGGCCACCAAGGTCACAGAAATGGTTCAAGGTCATCCATGTTACAACTCATTCAAGGTGTTACTGTGATACAAAATCCCTGTGAGCTTGGTGGTCCCAGAGAGAATAATAGTGGAGTTGTCGTGTATATAAGCTTTTTACAAATATGGCTGCCAAGGTCACAGATATAGGTCAAGGTCACTGATGTCAAAACCAATTCAAGGTCTTACAATGATACATAATCCCTGTTAGTTTGGTGGTCCTAGTGTAAATACAACAGGAGTTATCGTGCACACAAGATATTCACAAATATGGCCGCCAAGGTCACAGAAATAGGTCAAGGTCACTCATGTCACAACTCATTTAAGGTCTTGCTGTCACTTTTATATCAGTGTTCCATAGTAACTATAGGCCTAAGTGCAATACTTTTTTTGTTATTGGACAAAAACTGTTTTTTTTGCTCTTTTCCGTCAGTATACAGGCGTAAACTCGAGTTACAGACTGTGTGTAGTGTTAGAGCCTAAATATTTGCAAAAATTGCTAAATCTATGTTTAAATTTAATATATATATATGCATTTGACAGTTCTATTCCATATTATTAATTAATGAATCATACTTATTACTATACCAAGTTGTTGTATACCGTGCATAGATTATGCCTAAATTGATTTGATCACGAGATACTTGATTTACTTATGACAATAACATTAATAAAATTACTTTCATATAACTGCATGGTACTCTAAACAAGTACTAAAACAAGTAACATCCACATCACCATAATAATTCTATTTCACATGTGAGACAGCAGTAATGCCAGTAATGGCATGAAATTAACTTGAAGAGTATAGCATAAATAATGATTCTATTAATACTAAAAGTCCAAAACTGGAAAATTATGTCCCAGATGGACAAGTAACTCTTAAATTGTATGCTCATCTTGCAGTAATGATATATTAGTTTTATTATAAGAAGAAAATAGAGGATTTTTCAAGAAGAGAAACAAGAAGATGAGACAGGATCTAATCATTTTAACAGTAGTATGACTGAACAAAATAATTTACAATGTATTGACTGTGCCTGACATCTTAATGCACAAAATTTGTATCAGGAATTTTGGTCCATATCCTCAAAGATTGGGTTTGCATATAGCTCTGAAAATAGAGTAAGCTGTTTCTCTGAGGAGAGAAAGATTACGCTGAAATATCTACCTCTGCCAAGTGACCTTGTGCTAATCCCAGGGACTTCTTAAAAAATATGGTTCTTTCTCCAACACCCCCTTGCTTAATTCTGTGGTGCATGCCTTCAGTGACATTGAATTCTCCAGCATCTTGTGACTGCTTTGTTTTTAGCACTCTTTATCTGATTGAACCACCTGACTTTTTGAACAATGAACAGTTAACCAAAGAAAAGCAAAAGTTACACAGACAACATGTGACAAAAGATGACCAGTAAGTACTACTTGAGAACAAGTCAATCAATTTCTTGTTCAGAAACATTTTCAGGTATGAAACTTGGATGTTGAGAATCTTTCTTCTCTAACAAATTAGCCATGCAAGTCAAGATTCTAGAGTTATCCAAGCTCTCAATACTCTAACCTTAGGCTTTACCCTACTGAAAGAGAATATATCAATTGGGTAAAAGGGAACTGTGTCAGAAAATATCATGAAAAAGGACCTTGATGCTGAAAGGCCTGTGCTCTCCATCAATGATTAACTGGAGAAAGGCAGTAACCAGCAAGAACACAGCCAGGGAAGCACACATGTGATGCTAAATCAGTTATTTTGTTGAACAAGGAAGATGCACAATTTGGTTTCTGAGTGGTCTGATGCCCAAGCTAAATTGAAAAAGTATGTATTGTTGAAAAATAGAGATGTTAACAATCTCTGTAAAGTAGCAAAAACTAAAAATTAAAAAAAAAAAGTTTTATTTGTCAGGTTAGGATATTTATTTAGTCAAATCAAGTCTGTTTGAAAAATGGCTACACTTTAAAGTGGATGTGGCTGCACAGTAAAGAGAAAAATGTTACACATATGTATATATATATACATAGAATCATAGACAGATTGTAAAATTGGAGATACGACATGCCAGAAATACAAAATTTCTCAATTCCTAAAATTTGTGAAATGTTTCTACTGAAGGTGGAATAAACATATAAGCCTTTTTTGTGACCGGGAACTACATATTTCTGCTTACCAATATAATGTTGAATATTCAATATCACCTTTGTATATCTGAATATCTGATCCATCACCACCATAAGAAGTCACACAAATGTCTCATTGAATACTTAAGACTTACATATTCACAGCTTCAACTTGATAATGCTGCTTCAGTTTGCAAAACCTGTCAGTGTCCTTTTGATAAAAAAAAAGAAACAAAACAAAAATGTAAAATTACAAATATAGTGAAATGTGCTGTCCCTATGACTCCTTACATTTTCTTACATGAAAATTGGTAAACAAAATTAGGCCTACATTTCTTCACCAAACACACACTTACTTTAAAATATGAGGAAATGACTGAAGACAAATAAATCCCAAGTCATTATAGTGCTGACGAGGATAAAACTAGAACACATGCATCACCTAAGACAAAGATAGACACTGTTATATAGAAAGACTGATTTGGCTAAAATGCAATATCAATCTTCAATGTTTAGGATGATACTTTAATTTTTGGATGATAAAGCAAGTGGAACAGAAATTTTTTAAAGATAACATTCTTTAAATTAGGCCTATAACGTTCCTAAAAAATCGAAAATATAAGGTTTTTGCAAAAAATTAAGGTTTTTTGGCTATATCTTAAAAAAAAGGCAGATAGGCATATATTTACTATGAAAGACGAATATAAACTTAGGGATTGCGAATGATTTGAGCCTATTTTGAAGTCTGTATGTGCATTGGTTCTCGAGATATGGCATTTTTGGGTAATTTTGCAGTCGACGCAAAAGGCGTTATCTTCAAAGCCTCCGTCCATATGGGTTTTTAAAACCAAATAATGCAATTGAGGTACCATTGGGTTTCTTTTGACCTATATTTTCGTATTCCATCCACAAAGGTATGATTTTCTAAAATTTTTAAAATAACACCCCCCCTACTGAGTGAGTATAAAGATGATGTATGTCCTGAATCCCTGTAATATTAAATTGACAATAACAACAATAATCAGTCATTTTTCAACAAAGATGTGTCTGTAGCACCAGGTGTGTACTCATTTATGCAATTTTCCATTCATATTTTATTTGCCCTCGATCAAATTTGCTTTAAGATATCCAATTTTTGTCAATGACGGGGAAAGGCTGTGATGTTTACGCATAATAAAACCCCCTTGTTTGAATTATTTGATAATATCATGAACCTCTACAGCCCAATTTGCAACCTATTCTGAGGTGTGTATTCATTTCTGTAGGATACTGTATCTATCTAGGCCTACATATCCAACCATCCTTCCTATCCAACTATCCTATCTATCTATCTATCTATCCTATTCATTTAACTATCTATCTATCTATCTATCCTGTTCATTTAACTATCTATCTAACAGCACTGTATATCTATCCATGTAGTAAAAAGCAATTTTGCAATTACAGAATGCGGTCTGGGCATGTCAAATATGGCACAATATTATCCATTCAGTCCATTAGACTGAATGATTGACAGTGGATCACATGTACTTGATAGTGGTTGATGCCACTAATGTAAGCTATATTATCCATTCAGTCCATTAGACTGATTGATTGACAGTGGATCACATGTACTTGATAGTGGTTGATGCCACTAATGTAAGCTATATTATCCATTCAGTGCATTAGACTGAATGATTGACAGTGGATCACATGTACTTGATAGTGGTTGATGCCACTAATGTAAGCTATATTATCCATTCAGTCCATTAGACTGAATGATTGACAGTGGATCACATGTACTTGATAGTGGTTGATGCCACTTATGTAAGCTTTTCCCAGTTTCAGTTTGTCACAATTTTGGTCACTAAAAGTCATAACTGAATTTCTTAATCCCTCAGAGAACATCAAAGTCAGCGGGAACAACATAGCAAGAATCTATTTCTCAAGTTTTGCTCTGTTTTGAGTTATATTATTTTATACATTTGAGGGGGGATTTGTGATAAGAAACCTTCACCTTGAGTGAAAGCAATACTATTGCTTGTCGTCAGTGGATGGCACTATTTCCAAAACACACAAATTTCATTGGATATCTCCCAGAAAACCTATCGAATTGCTGTATTGACAACGCCAACAGTTTAGGTAAGTCAAGTATTACAAAGTTCACTAATGCATATATATTTTATTTTGGTAGATTTTCTGCAAATCTCATGACTTTACATTGTCGATTCATGTCATCAGTTACATTCCCTGTTCTATTGAGTATTAGGTATGTCTATTCGTAACCTTTACTGGAGTCTCCCATGTTGACCTTGTGCACAGTTACCGCTGCCAACACCAAGTGGCTGGCCATTCCAGACATGCTTTACTGCAATGTTAACTTTGTAAGGTCATAGTTTCCAGGCCAGGGGCGTAGATCCTGGGGGGGATGGGGGGGATGCATCCCCCCCTAGGATGAACCTGGGGGGGATGATCATATGATTATCCCCCCCTAGAATTTCAAATTATAAATACTTGGTGTTGATAATTATCTGTTATATTTAGCAATTTCCCATGAATGCCAGTCACATGTTGTGTGGAAAAAAAAGTCTCAAAACTAACCTTCGATAATCTGTAATATATTGGCTTTTGGGCCCCAGAGTGGCCCTCGAAATCTACCACTGCGCGAATTTCGACCCGTTGGGCCACGCGCAAAGGTTGCAATCCCCGAAATTATCCCCCCCGACAAAAATGAAAAATCTACGCCCCTGTTCCAGGCTACTCACCTTATTCATGCAATTATGACCTGTGAGAAGACTAACTGCTCTCTCCCAGCAGCTTGGTGAACACTAACAAAGCAAATGGAGGCTGCCAAGGTCAAAGCCAATGCTATAACACAGGGTGGAGCCACTAGCTAGAAGCAATTACTGCCTTCTTGTGTAAAAGCACTCAAACATGCTGGATGCTCACCCAAGACTCCTTTATATCCACATATCAGTGGACCAGGCAGTGGGCTAGCAGTTAGTGGTGACGTCACAAAGCAAGTGAAGGTGAGTGGATGTTGATTACAGTTCTTTCAGCCAATAAGATTGCAGCAACAAGTAGGCCTACTAGCTGCCATGGACTCCCTCAACCACCACTCACTCACTCTAAGGGGGCCACCATTTCTTGGATTTCTTTTTAAATAAATAATTTCTTGCTCAGTTTTGGTGAAATAAATAAATTCTTTCTGGCCAGTATTGAAATAAATAATTTCTGTTGGAGGTTTTTGTTAAGGCGGCGATGCCCCTGGGTCGATGCTTTATTGAGGAATGAATATTCGGGGATTTTGAGCGCTTTAAAATAAATAATTACGGCTGCCGTCACAGTGAAATAAATAGTTTCCCACCCATCGAGGAAAACTCCAAGCCCCCTTGATTATTAATTAACCCTTTCACAAAAGAATTTACCAGGACAACAATCTGTTTGTGACGTCATCAGCACCATAAATGGCCCAGCAGGCAGTAAGCTGGGCATGCACATAAATGTTCTTCTGTCCGGTAATGGTTAAATGGTCGCCCCGAAAGGCTCAGATTGTACCCATCCCTTCTACTATGAGTTTCCGATTTTATATTTTGAGTAATTGTATCATTTCATTATAGTATGCCTAACATCATTTTCAATTTATAATGGACAAATTTTTCCCTTTTTGTTAATAAACTTACATACATACATACATACTCAAAAGTCAAAACCTTAAAGGGAATCCTCATGATGATTCAGGGGAGCATACTGTATTTCACTTCTTGAGGGCATACTAAATTTCATTTATGGTGAGCATACTAAATTTCATTTCTGGTGAGCATACTGAATTTCATTTCTAGGGAGCATACTGTATTTAAATTCTAGGGAGCATACTGTATTTCATTTCAAGGGAGCATACTGTATTTCATTTCTTGGGAGCATACTGTATTTCATTTCATGGGAGCATACTATATTTCATTTCTGGGGACATACTGTATTTCATTTCTAGGGAGCATACTGGATTTCATTTTTTGGAGACACACTGAATTTCATTTCAACGGAGCATACAGTATTTCATTTCTAGGGAGCATATCTTATTTTATTTCTAGGGAACATGTGGTATTTCATTTCTAGGGGGCATACTGTATTTCATTTCTAGGGAGCATACTGTATTTCATTTCTAGGGAGCATACTGTATTTCAATTCGAGTGAGCATACTGTATTTCATTCTAGGGAACAGAGACTATTTCATTTCTAGGGAGCATGCTGTATTTCATTTCTAAGCAGCATACTGTATTGAAATTCCAGGAAGCATACTGAATTTCATTCTAGGGAACAGAGACTATTTCTTTTCTAGGGAGCATATTGTATTTCATTTCTAGGGAGCATACTGTATTTCAATTCCAGGGATCATACTGTATTTCACTCTAGGGAACAGAGACTATTTCATTTCTAGGGCGCATACTGTATTTCATTTCTAGGGAGCATACTGTATATAATTTCTCCTGAGAATACTGTATTTCAATTCCAGGGAGCATACTGTATTTCATTCTAGGGAACAGAGACTATTTCATTTCTAGGGAGCCGACTCTATTTCATTTCTAGGGAGCATGCTGTATTTCATATCTAAGCAGCATACTGTATTTAAATTCCCGGGAGCATACTGATCGAATTTCATTCTAGGAAACAGAGACTATTTCATTTCTAGGGAGCATACTGTATTTCAATTCCAAGGAGCATAGTGTATTTCATTCAAGGGAACAGATACTATTTCATTTCTAGGGAGCATACTGTATTTCTTTTCTAGGGAGCATGCTGCATTTCATTTCTAGGGAGCATACTGTGTTTCATTTCCAAGGAGCATGCTGTATTTCATTCTAGGGAACAGAGACTATTTCATTTCTAGGGAGTATACTGTATTTCATTTCTTAGGAGCACAGGGGCGGACTGGAACAGGAAAATTGCCTGGGAAATTTCAGTGGGCAGAGGCCCAGTTAAGGGTCAATCTGATAATGTTTGTAACATTACAGTACCCTAGCTATAGGTGGTAATATACTTTGTTACAAAAATGATCTGGTTGGACCCTTCCAGGCCTAATGGCCCAGGTGCAGGTGTTGAAAATTTGCAATTCCCAGCGAGTTGAAAATTTGAAATTCCCATCAAGTATATGAATTGACTTCGATGCCGTTGGAATTATTTTTTCAAAATGATTCTAATGATACCAAATATGTTTGGGTTGCAACAATGGGAACCAAGTTAATCAGAATTGTTTTCCTTCTTCTCCTTTCTTTCCTTTCATTCTCCCGGTATCCCAGCAGCCAGTACAGCCTTGAGGGAGCATAAAAGTTAAATGTCGGGATCATTTTTGTTGTGCTGAAGGCTGGCCAGTAGGGGAGAGTTGGGACCGATGGGCCGCTTGACAAATTATTGACCAGATAAAGGATTCATACTGTGCACCCTATTAGCTGTGTAATTCTCTTTAAAATGATATAAGATTCACATAGATCAACCTAGGAAGAAAGATTAGAAAACACATTTTCTGTCAAGACAGATGGTGGCCCATCGGTCCCCAACCATGGGGACCGATGGGCCATCCCATGGGGTCCGATAGACCATGTTAATAACTTGCCAAAGGATGGATAAAGAATTCAAAATTTGTTTCCAATATGTTTTTGTTGATCCATCTGAGTGCATAGGACAATAAGAGATTGAAAGAATAGAGATATGCCCAGATTTTACACTTTGCAAAAAATCGTAATTTTCACGAATGTCATGAGTTACTTTTTTGTAGTTATAGTCAATCTATTGAGACGATATTTTAGCAGTACGTGAACAGATGTATTAAAAACTATATTGGAGAATTCCAAAACGATTGGTTCATTGGTCACTAAGAAAAAAATATTATTTGATATTTGGTCTACACAGAAGTTTGGCTACCATCGTGATCATCAAAATCTTGTCTAATACCTCAAATTTGTTGTTAAATATTAAAAAATGAGAATATTTTAATTTTTATTCCATCACTGAATCATTTCTGACAATAATTTAGATTTTTAGGGGAAAAGTAAAATTTTCCAATGATACTGTACTAGTATGCCACCTGCAGGAGAAATCTCGAATCAAAACAATAAAATTCATCAATAACCCTCCATCAGCTTATATTTTGGTGAAATTTTAACTTACACTCAATACTGCATCAATGTCTAACGAAGTCCTTATGTTTTTTATATCCCAAATAGATTGAAAATTTGTGAATATGGATATTAAAATTTTAATTTCCACCATTTTGTGTTTGAAGCCATTACTAAGGCAAATCTATCACTGTAAATTCGAGGGCATTCATTTAAGTCAAAACTTATCATTGAAAGATGCAAGCTGAAGTTCTATTGTGCTTTTTCCCATAAAAGACTTTAATATCCAGCCCCATGCCAACACGCCACCTATAGAAAATCTCAAGAAATACTGGCCCATCGGTACCCATGTTGGGTGGCCCATCGGTCCCCAAAAGCTTTCTGAACAGTTAAACCCCTCTTTTTTGGTGAAATATGGTTCTTGTTCCTAAAATTCAATGTGCAAATTGTCACCACTATATAGGACAAATCATCCTAGAAAATATATTGCGTCGAGTCTGCACACTTTTGAGATATTAAACTTTTTCTGAATCAGAAAAAAAAATTTTAGATGTTGAAAATTTCATTTTGCTTCCTACACGCTTGTGCTATCACTTATTGATCAGTGGTCGATATGGTATTCAAAGATCTGATAAGCAATATTAAAAATGTAAATTAGATGTTAATAAACATTTTTGTTGTGGAGTTAAGAGGATGGCCCATCGGTCCCCATGGCCCTTCGGTCCCCATGTTCCCCTATTGCCAGTCATAGCGAAGCCATTTATGGAAAATTCGAAAAAGAGTCACTCAGTACACTGACTTGGCCACCCAAAATTTGGCTGAGATGCGTAAGTTATGTAACGGTTGAGGACACATTCACAATGCTACTACAAGTACTATAAAGAGTCAATGAAAACATCAAATTCAAAAGTTAGGTGAAGACAGATGGGTGGATTGCCTTACTAGACACAGAAACTGAGTCTGATAGCCTACATGGTCTGGATGACGGAAGTCCACCACCTAGAGTCAAGGAGGGTAATTCCGTCCACTTTTGGCTATAATTGTATTTTAAGGAAAATGAGAATAGATACAGAAATAAAAAATAGTCCATTAGAAAGGACATATTTCGTACTATCATCAACAGCCAAAAATATAAAATATTCAAATAACTTATGCTGAAACCATGGCAACCAAAATTGAAGGTTAGGCACCTAAATCCGTCCACCCTGCTGCTAAATCCGTCCAGCAAGGATGGTAAATCCGTCCACAGGGCATTATGCAGCACACATCTATCATATCTTGAATTTTTTTTTTGAAATTTTACATTAATTTAACTTTTATCAAGAATTTCTATTGATTTTAAGAAGGTGAGATGCTGATTGCACTTGTTATAGAAGAATTGGCCAAAAGAGGTCACTTTAACTATGCAGAATTTCAATGGACCATCTGAATTACAATAAGGGAACCATTGTAACCAAGTCAAAGTCGTATAATTGACCCAAAATAATTTCTCTTATCAGTTGTATGCAATTTATTAACATTGAAAGTCATAAAAGTGCTCTAAATGATATTTAATGCAGGTGGACGGATTTACAAACTCCAAATCAAACCAGTCCAAAAATTATGATGGTAATTCCGTCCACTTTCCTTTGCATTGTATTGCCATTCAAGGTGTCCAATCAAAGTGATTTTACAAATTCAGTATAATTTTACTTTCTACTCATTGACTTTTTACCTGAAATACATGTATTTGTAGATGGGAATGGGCCAAGAAGCACAGGATAACCTACACTCTGAAATTCGTAAAATGTCTGTGGTGACGTCACAGAATTCTATTGTTTTTTATCCCTTGTTGTTAAATTACCTGAATTATGATTAAAAAATGTTATCAAAACAATAAAAACAGCGAAATATGTTAAAAATGAATTTCTCGTGCATTTTAGCATTTAAGACTTGCACAACTACAATGGGTATATTTAAATGCATATATTAGGGGTGGACGGATTTACCTTCCTGGACGGATTTACCATCCTTGACTCTACCACATAAGAAGACCCACACGGACCACTACTTAAACTTCCATTCAAATCACCTTGAACATAAAAGGTCAGTCATCGGAACATTATTACACAGGGAGAACAAACTTGTCAGTGAAGAAGACAATAAGAAGGAGCAAGACCATGTTCGAGGGCACTATATATAGAGGCAATTGACTGCAGGACCTTAATAATACCAGCAAAGAAGACTGAACCTCAAGCCACCAGAGAGAGCCAGAAGGATCAATCACAAAGAATAGCCATTGGATTACTATACATCTGGGGACTCTCAAAAATTTTAGGCCGAACCTTCAGAAAACATGGCATCCTTATCACAAGCCCATCAACGCTCTGAGAACGACCTTGTAAGACCGAAAGACGAGAAAATCAAAGCGAATAAATATGGGGCCTTCTTCTTAATTAAGTGTGGAACTTGTCAGGAAGAATATATTGGTGAGACGTAGATCTAGACTCTGAGAAAGAAGAACTGATGGACAGAAACGTTTGACATCATCTGCTGTGCAAGAACACGTTGATAAAACTGGACACAAAATCAACTGGGAGAACATCAATAAACTGGATCGAGAGCAACATGAATCAAATAGGAAAATATATGAAGCCATCCATACCAGAGAGCAACATGAATCATATAGGAAAATATATGAAGCCATCCATACCAGGAAGCAACAGGAATCAAATAGGAAAATATATGAAGCCATCCATACAAGAGAGCAACATGAATTAAATAGGAAAAATTTATGAATCCATCCATACCAGAGAGCAACAGGAATCAAATAGGAAAATATATGAAGCCATCCATACCAGAGAGCAACATGAATCAAATAGGAAAATATATGAAGCCATCCATACCAGAGAGCAACATGAATCAAATAGGAAAATATATGAAGCCATCCATACAAGAGAGCAACATGAATCAAATAGGAAAATATATGAAGCCATCCATACAAGAGAGCAACATGAATCAAATAGGAAAATATATGAAGCCGTCCATATCAGAGAGCAACATGAATCAAATAGGAAAATATATGAAGCCATCCATACAAGAGAGCAACATGAATCAAATAGGAAAATATATGAAGCCGTCCATATCAGAGAGCAACATGAATCAAATAGGAAAATATATGAAGCCATCCATACCAGAGAGCAACATGAATCAAACAGGAAAATATACGAAGCCATCCATACCAGAGAGCAACAGGAATCAAATAGGAAAATAAAAAGTATTTTACACTACAGATTTCAATCTGCTTCCAAGGTCACCATCTCAAAATACAGAAGTAATTTACACTACAAACTTCATACCCAACCACTCAGGGGGGCCCAATCAAGGTTCCAAAAAAAATCGAGAATAAAGCTCAGAAATTGTCTTAGTGACAAAGTTTGCATGATTCAATCAAACGTTAAGGTGAGAGGCCCTGTATATATGAAAGGCCAATAAAGTGCTTACACCTTGGTGTATACAATGTAATTACAAAAAATAAGAATGTAGGGGCCCATCAACTTATTCTGTCACAGGGCGGTAGCTGCCCCCCTAAAAATCGCTAGTACGCCTGCGGACGCTCCTGCAGTAGCTTGGAAGAATGGCGCAGACTTTGCTTTTGTGCCAAAAGGACTTCGTCACTGACTATTTTGCAGGAAGAAAAGGAAATATATATCAACATTTCAGGTATAATGCGAAAAATGACCACATTTCACACTAAGTCAGTTTATTTTACCATGTTGACACTGCTCATGCATGCTTTATTAAATTATTATAATGATGAAAGCAATTTTCAAAAGACAAAGATAAAAGGTGACAAATATTCTAAACTTTTTTTAAAAGAAAGTTGAACCACACTTTCCAACTGCAAGAACAAAACTTAACTGCATACATTCATAAACATCACAGTTTACATTTAGAAAAACACAAAATGTGTCTTGCAACAGTTTCATAATTGAAGGACAAACAATCTTTACATAATATGTCAAATGGGGAGAAGTTAACACATAAAAAGCACATCTGTCATGTAAAAAACTTATTTTCTATACATATAATATATAATTTTATAAAGCATCAATTTACAATGGATAACATCTACAAAACTATGAATGTTTCTTTCACTCTCACACAGCAAGAGCAATACGGTAATATTATTATGTTTCAGTATAGTATTTTTGCAATAACAACATTTCTGCAGTTACAATATTTCCACTCTTCTCTTTACCCTTTTTCGGCATAAGCACAAAGCACTTTCTCCCTTTATGTTGAACACTTTACCACAAGTAGAACATCCATACACTTTCTCTCTTCAAGTAAAACACCTTACCACAAGTAGAACATCCATACACTGTCTCGCTTTAAGCTGAACACTTTACCACAAGTAGAACATCCGTACACTTTCTCTCTTCAAGCTGAACACTTTACCACAAGTAGAATATCCGTACACTTTCTCTCTTCAAGCTGAACACTTTACCACAAGTAGAACATCCATACACTTTCTCGCTTTAAGCTGAACACTTTACCACAAGTAGAACATCCGTACACTTTCTCTCTTCAAGCTGAACACTTTACCACAAGTAGAACATCCATACACTTTCTCTCTTCAAGCTGAACACTTTACCACAAGTAGAACGTCCGTACACTATCTCTCTTTAAGCTGAACACTTTACCACAAGTAGAACATTCGTACACTTTCTCTCTTCAAGTTGAACACTTTACCACAATTAGAACATCCATACACTTTCTCTCTTTAAGCTGAACACTTTACCACAATTAGAACATCCATACACTTTCTCACTTTAAGCTGAACACTTTACCACAATTAGAACATCCGTACACTTTCTCTCTTTAAGCTGAACACTTTACCACAAGTAGAACATCTGTACACTTTCTCTCTTCAAGCTGAATACTTTACCACCAGTAGAGCATCCATACACTTTCTCTCTTTAAGCTGAATACTTAACCAAAAAGGGAACATCCATACACTTTCTGTCTTTAAGGTGGCTCGATACTCGTGAACTTTCTAAGATAGGATTTCTTAAAAATAGGTTAGAATGATCCTAAATATAGTTTATAGCAAGGTTATGTTAAAAAAAGTGGTTGCTACCAGCCTTTTTTTCATATTATTTGAGGTTACACACAAGAAAGTCAGTCCACGCAAACCTGAAAAACACAATTTTTTTCTTAACTTTTTTACTGTGAAGTTTGCCCTGTCATTCAGTGGTCATGCATCCCATATTATTCAATGAAGCATGAAATTAAAGAAGATACTTTAATGGAAAAGCTGATTACAATTTCAAAGCGATATATTTAGTTTAAAGGGCTTTCCAATGGGCTCGGAATCAAAAAATTGATTTTGACAATTTTGACTTTTTTTATAAACCATGGCGCTAAAAAAAATTGGCGGGATAGGATTTCTCATTTCTTTGTCATTTGTTTCCAAATATTGTGAGGAACAATAAAATGCATAAGAGAAGGTTTGCTACCGCGATGGATTTTGCTATAAAAATTTATTTATATCTCCAAGTCAGTTTTGAGAAATAAGACTTGCTTGCCGAAAAATCGCCATTAAAAATATTCCGTTTAGACTATAACGCTGAAAGTCTCTCTGATTGCAGTCCTTTTCATAGCGCATCTAATGCTTTAAACCAGAAGTCTCTAACCCTGATAGAAGTGGTTCAAATGGCAATCGAAGCGGCCATCGCACGAAATTATAAAAAACCAAAAAAGGAGCTCACATAGCTCAGAAGACTGCTGTTGTCATGGTGACGTCGCCATTCCTGGACCATGAGTAGCGAGCCACCTTAAGCTGAACACTTAACCAAAAAGAGAACATCCATACACTTTCTCTCTTTAAGCTGAACACTTTACCACAATTAGAGCATCCGTACACTTTCTCATTTTAAGCTGTACACTTTACCGCAAGTAGAACATCCATACACTTTCTCTCTTCAAGCTGAACACTTTACCACAAGTAGAACATCCGTACACTTTCTCGCTTCAAGCTGAACACTTTACCACAAGTAGAACATCCGTACACTTTCTCTCTTCAAGCTGAACACTTTAGCACAAGTAGAACATCCATACACTTTCTCTCTTCAAGCTGAACACTTTACCACAAGTAGAACATCCGTACACTTTCTCTCTTCAAGCTGAACCCTTTACCACAAGTAGAACATCCATACAGTTTCTCTCTTCAGGCTGAACACTTTACCACAAGTAGAACATCCATACATGTTCTCTCTTTAAGCTGAACACTTTACCACAATTAGAACATCCGTACACTTTCTCATTTTAAGCTGTACACTTTACCGCAAGTAGAACATCCATACACTTTCTCTCTTCAAGCTGAACACTTTACCACAAGTAGAACATCCATACACTTTCTCGCTTTATGTTGAACACTTTACCACAAGTAGAACATCCGTACACTTTCTCGCTTTAAGCTGAACACTTTACCACAAGTAGAACATCCGTACACTTTCTCTCTTCAAGCTGAACACTTTAGCACAAGTAGAACATCCATACACTTTCTCGCTTTAAGCTGAACACTTTACCACAAGTAGAACATCCGCACACTTTCTCTCTTCAAGCTGAACACTTTACCACAAGTAGAACATCCATACACTTTCTCTCTTCAAGCTGAACACTTTACCACAAGTAGAACATCCGTACACTTTCTCTCTTCAAGCTGAACACTTTACCACAAGTAGAACATCCATACACTTTCTCTCTTCAAGCTGAACACTTTACCACAAGTAGAACATCCATACACTTTCTCTCTTCAAGCTGAACACTTTACCACAAGTAGAACATATGTACACTTTCTCTCTTCAAGCTGAACACTTTACCACAAGTAGAGCATCCGTACACTTTCTCTCTTTAAGCTGAGCACTTTACCACAAGTAGAACATCCATATACTTCCTCTCTGCTGGGTGTTTTTATTAAGTGCTTCAAACGACCTCCTTTTCAGCAGAGTCTCTTACTGCAAACGGAACAACCTAAGGCTTGTTTACATTATTCCATCATATGCCGATCAAGACTGCCTTCGTGGGTGAACATTTTACAAGATACTGAACAAACAGACACAGGTCATCCATAAGCAGTGACATCACTTCTCTCCACTCTCTTCTGACGTGTGTAGCAACATTCTTTTGAGCTGACCATTTTTTTATCCAAATGGCTTCTCGGTATTGTGTGTTCTTCAAGAGTTTGTTTTAGGGAGGTTTTTTGCCACAGACATAACATCCATATTGCTTATCGCCAATCTGTCTATCAAGACAACATTTCACGCAGAATGTTTTGCTTCAAATTGAATATCCATCATAATTATGGATCCTCTCCGCTGTGAGTTCTCGAATGTCTATTTAGGTCTCCTTTTTGGCTGAATGTTTTGCCACAAACAGAACATCCATATGGCTTCTCTCCACTGTGTGTTCTCAAGTGTGTATCAAGATGTTGTTTTTGACTGAATGTTTTGTCACAAACAGAACATCCATACGGCTTCTCTCCACTGTGTGTTCTCTTGTGTGCTACTAGATGGCTTTTACTGCTGAATGTTTTGCCACAAACAGAACATCCATACGGCTTTTCTCCACTGTGTGTTCTCATGTGTAAATCAAGATTACATTTTATGCTGAATGTTTTGCCACAAACAGAACATCCATATGGCTTCTCTCCACTGTGTGTTCTCATGTGTAAATCGAGATGATGTTTTAGGCTAAATGTTTTGCCACAAACAGAACATCCATATGGCTTCTCTCCACTGTGTGTTCTCATGTGTAAATCAAGACTGCATTTTACGCTGAATGTTTTACCACAAACAGAACATCCATATGGCTTCTCTCCACTGTGTGTTCTCAAGTGTGTATCAAGATGTTGTTTTTGGCTGAATGTTTTGTCACAAACAGAACATCCATATGGCTTCTCTCCACTGTGTGATCGCATGTGTTTATCAAGACTGCATTTTGCGCTGAATGTTTTACCACAAACAGAACATCCATATGGCTTCTCTCCACTGTGTGTTCTCATGTGTAAATCAAGACTGCCTTTTTGGCTGAATGTTTTGCCACAAACAGAACATCGATACGGCTTTTCTCCACTGTGTGTTCTTATGTGTAAATCAAGAATGAATTTTCGGCTAAATGTTTTGCCACAAACAGAACATCCATATGGCTTTTCTCCACTGTGTGTTCTCATGTGTAAATCAAGACTGCCTTTTTGGCTGAATGTTTTGCCACAAATAGAACATCCATATGGCTTCTCTCCACTGTGTGTTCTCATGTGTAAATCAAGACTGCCTTTTTGGCTGAATGTTTTGCCACAAAGAGAACATCCATGTGGCTTCTCTCCACTGTGTGTTCTCATGTGTGTATCAAGATGTTGTTTTTGGCTGAATGTTTTGCCACAAACAGAACATCCATACGGCTTCTCTCCACTGTGTGTTCTCATGTGTGTATCAAGACTGCCTTTTACGCTGAATGTTTTGCCACAAACAGAACATCCATATGGCTTCTCTCCACTGTGTGTTCTCAAGTGTGTATCAAGATGTTGTTTTTGGCTGAATGTTTTGTCACAAACAGAACATCCATATGGCTTCTCTCCACTGTGTGATCGCATGTGTTTATCAAGACTGCATTTTACGCTGAATGTTTTGCCACAAACAGAACATCCATACGGCTTCTCTCCACTGTGTGTTCTCATGTGTGTATCAAGACTGCCTTTTACGCTGAATGTTTTGCCACAAACAGAACATCCATATGGCTTCTCTCCACTGTGTGTCCTTACATGGGAATCAAGATGGCCTTTTTTGCTGAATCTTTTACCACAAACAAAACATTTGTGATGCTGGTTATAAAGTCCTCCATCACTCGATGTGTTTGCCATTCCATTGTTGGAAATGTTACTGGATGCCATTTTACTCCAAAAAATTGAGTTGCTGCTGGCTTCTTCCCGTTTTCAAAAAGGGTGTGTAATTCATTAAATATCCAATACTGCACTTCTCCCAGTCAGACTGATGTCATTAAATATGACACTTTTAAATCTATATGCATGTCTAGTCCATCCAATCTTTAAAGAACGAAGCTTTGAAACCCCTTGTACAATTAATGATAATATAAAAATGCATGTACACCAGTTAACATGGAGTATACTAAATCATAAACATAAATCCATCGATTAATCCTAATTATAACAGTTCATAAGCCCTGTAAAAGCAGATCTGTTATTCAATTAAAAAGTCATCTTATCATACACAGTTCAGAAATCCATACAGCGTAACCTGCGTAACAGTAATCCACATCACAATACTAAAGAAATAGCATGAGTGCAACAACTGATAATATTATGTAAAATCTGTAGCCAAAAAATCCATCATATATAATTCATAATAAATAATAACCTAGGCAGGGAAATAACTCCAAATGAAGGACATTTGATCCTGGTTCCTCTGGTAGGAAGGTACTTGGCCAGCAATAACAGATAGAACACCAAATGCAAGATGGAACGCTTTTTAACACATGAAACACTGAACGCCAGATGGAATCCTCAATGCCAGATGATACGTTGATTGCCTAATGGAACGCTCATTGCCAAGTGGAACACTCAATCCCAGATGAAATGTTCAACTCCAGATAGAAAGCTCAATGCCAGATGGAATTTTGAATGCCAGTTGGAACGCAGCATACCAGATGCATTTGACAGGGATGTCCAGTTGAGCGTCAATATTGATGATAATCTGCAAAAAAATTAATGCTCACGATATTAACATAACAACAGGAAGGGAATAATATTCTTTATATGAATTACGTATAATTTCTTTAAAGTATTTAATAGATCACACTTTTCAGATTTTGACAAATCATGAATTACCTAAAAATACTTTTTAACTGGATAGAGAATGAAGTATTTTTAAATGGCAATTAGCATTTTCGATGTAGCATCAGACTCTTGTCTCTTCTACCTAATTGATGAATTTATCAATCGATAATTGAAGATGAATAGAGGGAATGAAGCCTTTAATTGCAATTGGCATTTTCGATGGAGCATTAGACTCTTGTCTCTTCTACCTAATTGATGAATTCATAAATCAATTATTGAAGATGAATAGAGGGATTGAAGCCTTTAATTGCAATTGGCATTTTTGAGGGAGCAATAGACTCTTGTCTCTTCTACCTAATTGATGAATTTATCAATCGATAATTGAAGATGAATAGAGGGAATGAAGCCTTTAATTGCAATTGGCATTTTTGATGGAGCAATAGACTCTTGTCTCTTCTACCCAATTGATGAATTTATAAATCAATCATTGAAGATGAATAGAGGGAATGAAGCCTTTAATTGCAATTGGCATTTTTGAGGGAGCAATAGACTCTTGTCTCTTCTACCTAATTGATGAATTCATCAATCAATCATTGAAGATGAATAGAGGGAACGAAGCCTTTTTAAATTGCAATTGGCATTTTCGATGGAGCAATAGACTCTGGTCTCTTCTACCCAATTGATGAATTTATCAATTGAAAATTGAAGATGAATAGAGGGAATGAAGCCTTTAATTGCAATTGGCATTTTCGACGGAGCATCAGACTCTTGTCTCTTCTACCTAATCGATGAATTTATCAATCGATGATTGAAGATGAACAGAGGGACTGAAGCCTTTAATTGCAATTGGCATTTTCGATGGAGCATTAGACTTCTGTCTCTCCTACCTAATTGATGAATTTATCAATCGATAATTGAAGATGAATAGAGGGAATGAAGCCTTTAATTGCAATTGGCATTTTCAATGGAGCATCAGACTCTTGTCTCAACTGGCCTGCCGGTTCAACTGGCCCCACTCTCCCCTATCTCTCTTGAATCTTAATAAACCTTACCACAAAACTATCCTCTTTAATTCCACACTTCATTCAATACATCTCTCTGGAATCTTGGTAAACCTACCATTAAACTGTCCTCTTTAATTCCACACTCTATCCAATATATCTCTCTGGAATCTTAATAAACCTAACCATAAAACTGTCCTCCTTAAATCCACACTTCATTGAATGTATCTCTCTGGAATCTTAATGCACCAGACCATAAAACTATCTCTTTAACTCCACACTTCATTCAATACATCTCTCTGGAATCTTAATAAACCTTGTCACAAAGCTGTAGTCTTTAATTCCACACTTTATTCAATATATCTCTCTGGAGCCTTAATAAACCTGACCGTAACACTGTCCTCCTTAATTCCACACTTTTATCTAATATATCTCTCTGGAATCTTAATAAACCTTACCACAAAACTGTCCTCTTTAATTCCACACTTCATTGAATATATCTCTCTGGATTCTTTTAAAATAAACCTTATCACAAAACTGTCCTCTTTAATTCCACACTTTATTCAATACATCTCTCTGGAATGTTAATAAACCTTACCATAAAACTGTCACCTTTAATTCCACACATCTTTCAATATATCTCTCTTGAATCTTAATAAACCTTGTCAGAAAACTGTTCTCTTTAATTCCACACTTTAATCAATATATCTCTCTGGAATCTTAATAAACCTGACCATAAAACTAATATATCTCCTGACCATAAAATTGTCCTCTTTGATTCCACACTTCATTCAATCTATCTCTCTGGAATCTTAATAAACCTTACCATAAAACTGTCCTCTTTAATTCCACACTTTATTCAATATATCTCTCTGGAATTTAAATTAACCTTACCATAAAACTGTCCTCTTTAATTCCACACTTCATTGAATATATCTCTCTGGATTCTTAATAAACCTTACCACAAAACCGTCCTCCTTAATTCCACACTTTATCCAATATATCTATCTGGAATCTTAATAAACCTGACCATTAAACTGTCCTCTTTAATTCCACACTTTATTCAATATATCTTCCTGGAATCTTAATATACCTTGACACAAAACTCTCCTCTTTAATTCCACACTTCATTGAACATATCTCTCTGGAATCTTAATAAACCTTACCACAAAACTGTCTCCTTTAATTCCACACTTTATCCAATATATCTCTCTGGAATCTTTTAAAACCTTGCCATAAAACTGTCCTCCTAAATTCCACACTTTATCCAATATGTCTCTCTGGAATCGTAATAAACCTCACCACAAAACTGTCCTCTTTAATTCCACACTTTATCCAATATATCTCTCTTGAATCTTAATAAACCTTGTCATAAAACTGTCCTCTTTAATTCCACACTTCATTAAATATATTTCTCTGGAATCTTAATAAACCTTACCACAAAACTGTCCCGTTTAATTCCACACTTTATCAAATATATCTCTCTGGAATCTTAATAAACCTTACCACAAAACTGTCCTCTTTAATTCCACACTTCATTGAATATATCTCTCTGGAATCTTAATAAACCTTACCATAAAACTGCCCTCTTTAATTCCACACTTCATAGAATATATCTCTCTGGAGTCTTAATAAACCTGACCATAACACTGTCCTCCTTAATTCCACATTTCATTGAATATATCTCTCTGGAATCTTAATAAACCTTGCCATAAAACTGTCTTCTTTAATTCCACACTTCATAGAATATATCTCTCTGGCATCTTAATAAACCTTACCACAAAACTGTCCTCTTTAATTCCACACTTTATCCAATATATATCTCTCTGGAATCTTAATAAACCTTGTCACAAGACTGTCCACACTTCATTGAATATATCTGTCTGGAATCTTAATAAACCTTGCCGTAAAACATTTCATTGAATATATCTCTCTTGAATCTTAATAAACCTGACCATAAAACTGTCCTCTTTAATTCCACACTTCATTCAATATATCTCTCTGGAATCTTGATAAACCTTGCAATAAAACTGTCTTCTTTAATTCCACACTTCATAGAATATATCTCTCTGGAATCTTGGTAAACCTAACCATAAAACTGTTCTCTTTAATTCCACACTTCATTCAATATATCTCTCTGGAATCTTAATAAACCTTGTCACAAAACTGTCCTCTTGAAATCCACACTTCATTGAATATATCTCTCAGGAATCTTAATAAAACTTACCACAAAACTGTCTTCTTTAATTCCACACTTTATCCAATATATCTCTCTGGAATCTTAATAAACCTTGTCACAAAACTGTCCTCTTGAAATCCACACTTCATTGAATATATCTCTCTGGAATCTTAATAAACCTTGTTCAATCGGGAGAATTCTCCCTATTGGAAGCAATTTCTTCTCCCAAACGGGAGAATTCTCTCGATATGGAGAGCGAGCGAGATCAGTATCAGATTCCTTTTTTACAGATATTAACTGATGATACAGACGTTTGTGGTAAATTATCAGTGCTGAAACTTTTCATACATGGCTAAAATTTCTTACAGATTCTAATTTCATTGCCAAGAACCAATTATTCAACTTTTTTGTTGTGTTTTCATGCATGATCTACCCTTATTTAACGGTGAATCTGTGTGGAAAAACGGTATGTAGGGTCAAAATTTTGCAAAAAATCGCCCCCTGGTGTCAGAAATGTGCGAAAATTAACATACTCTTCCCCTTTGCCCATTTCTCAGTAATTCTCCCGATCGGGAGAACTTTTTTCTCCCGATAGGTAGAATTCTCGGCATACTTCACCTAGCTGCTTAATAAACCTTACCACAAAACTGTCCTCTTTAATTCCACACTTTATCCAATATCTGGAATCTTAATAAACCTTACTATTAAACTGTCCTCTTTAATTCCACACTTCATTGAATATATCTCTCTGGAATCTTAAAAATACCGTGCAAGCACGTAAACCCTCGGCTATATGCAGACAAATGACTTTGTTACGAAAATGGTTGCTTTACAAAATAAAGTCCACAAGACGGAATGGTTCAAGTGACCAATTATGTGTGAAGAAAAATAAGGTATGTCATCAAGTAGAATGGACTTGAATTGCCATGAATTGTATTTATGTACCTTTGTAATCTGCTGAGAAAGTCTTGGAGGCATAGTTCAGTTTGTTCATATATAAAGAAAGTACAATAAGCGCTCGGAGATTGCATACCTGTGCCTGAGGTACTGATGATATCCATTATCAATAATGAAGTAATATAGGTATAAATAAAGGTATATGTGCAGGGTAGACATGCCACACAGACTAAGTTGTGCTAGGACAAAGGAATCTGATCCAGCCGTGGTAAACATGCCAATTACCCTCCAGCAGCCTACATACCACTTCCCTGATATTGCCCCCCCCTCCCTTTCCACTCTCCAGATAAGAAAGTACACAAAAGTAAAAAAGAACAGGATTTGATGATAAATTCCAGAGGTAGGTCTACATCAAGAAGGACCAATTCTCACAATTTATGCCTGGTGAGACATGATGACAGCTTGGGTCACACTTAAAACACCCCTTTTAGTAGAAAACATATGGCCTACTTATAGCTCAGATCAAAACATGTCTGAGAGCAGGAGGTTAGCATTATTTTTCCAGGTGACGAAAAGCATTGTTTCGTGTGCATTTAATGCACATGACTGAACTTCTGTCATTCCCGAATTTAGGCAGAAATAAAGCAACATGTGTAGTTTGACAGCAGCAGGTGTGACACGCGATGAGTTGTGCTAGGACAAAGATTGTATCCAGCCGTGTGGGCAAATGCAAGTTTTGGCCATGTAGGTCATGCACTTCGACAATACCCGGAGGCAGTACTGTCTCGGGTAATAAACCTTACCACAAAACTGTCCTTCTTAATTCCAGACTTTATTTAATATATCTCTCTGGAATCTCAATAAACCTTACCATTAAACTGTCCTCTTTAATTCCAAACTTTATCCAATATATCTCTCTGGTATCTTAATAAACCTTACCATAAAACTGTCCTCTTTAATTCCACACTTCATAGAATATATCTCTCTGGAATCTTAATAAACCTTACCACAAAACTGTCCTCTTTAATTCCACATTTCATTGAATATATCTCTCTGGAATCTTAATAAACCTTGCCATAAAACTGTCCACTTTAATTTCACACTTTATTCAATATATCTCTCTGCAATCTTAATAAACCTTTCCATAAAACTGTCCTCTTTAATTCCACACTTCATTGAATATATCTCTCTGGAATCTTAATAAACCTTGCCATAAAACTGTCCTCATTAATTCCACACTTCATTCAATATATCTCTCTGGAATCTTTTAAAATAAGCCTTATCACAAAACTGTCCTCTTCAGTTCCACACTTTATTCAATATATCTCTCTGGAATCTTAATAAACCTTACCACTAAACTGTCCCCTTTAATTCCACACTTCATTGAATACATCTCTCTGGAATCTCAATACACCTTACCATAAAACTGTCCTCTTTCATACATGGCTGTGAAATTGGGTTAACAACAATGGGATCAAGTAATGTTGGGAAGCTTTTTTTTATAAGCAAGTTGAGTAAAACTGTGTACATACAACAGTGTACAACTGTTATCTTCAATTAAACTGGCAAGCCAAGCCTACAAATTATAATTGATTGATTCGTTCATTACCATGCAGTGACCACATGACTAGAAACAAAATTAGCTCACAATTGACATAACCAGATCGCTATACATTTCATTGTAGTCAGAGTGAATGAAATACAATTTATATGAATCTACTTACATTAATTAATTATAAAAAATATAATTACACTAATTGCTACACCTCCATTTACCATAAAGCAATAATGTCAATCTATCGATCATTGTATGTATGTATGTATGTATGTATTGTATGTATGTATCTATCTATCTATGTATCTATCTACAGTATCCTGCAGAAAAGAGTACACACCTTGGAATAGGTTGCAAATTCAGCCGAGGCTCATATTATTATTAAATTATTCAAACAAGGGGGTTTTATTATGTCGAAACATCACTGCCTTTCCCCAGCATTGAAAAAAAATGGATATCTTAAAGCAAATTTGATCCAGAGCAAATAAAATATGAATGGCAGATTGCATAAATGAGTACACACCTGGTACTACATGCGAAAACACCTTCAGAAATTATTCTTCATTGCTGCTTGCAAATTCAGCAGAGGCTGATATTATTATTAAATTATTCAAACAAGGGGGTTTTATTATGTCGAAACATCACTGCCTTTCCCCAGTATTGAAAAAAAAAATGGATATCTTAAAGCAAATTTGATCCAGGGCAAATAAAATATGAATGGCAGATTGCATAAATGAGTACACACCTGGTACTACATGCGAAAACACCTTCAGAAATTATTCTTCATTGCTGCTTTTGTCAAATAATGATTTTTATGAATAAACCAACTAGTCTAACTAGAACCTTTCGGTTTTAATGATCTCATAAAGACAGCAGTTGATTGGAACAACTTGGGTTCGGCTTGGGTGCCCAGCATAAAGACGTTCAGTGGTAGTCTTGAGAGAATACACACCTGCACAGTGCACACTTGCAAGCCCAAAATGTTGCATACTGGAGCATGGTTAGGGACATCAAGTGCAATAGACAGAATATAATTGATCAATTGTTGACAAAGCCTTTATTTGTGGGCAACATGCACAGTGAAGAAAGTGTTCCCAGAAAGCCGAAAGGTCTCAACCTTAGTCGATAGGTTTGACGGAGAGCATGGTCGACTGGTGGGAGCATGGACTCATCATACCTCAAATGATGAAAAATCAAGGAAGAACACTCATGTCCAATTGTCAACCGTGAAATGAACTGATGTTTGGCCCAATTACTCAGCATGTTAAGTCGCACAGTTGTTATACATGTATACACACTCACTGATAGATCAATAAACTTGCAATCTGTTAATCTAGAGCCCCGAGCTGCCGCTGTATAAGCCGATGACAGTCATATCAAGCTCAAGTCAAGTCAAGCCATTTATGATAAGTCAGCACTACCTATTGCAATGTTTGACTGCTTTTATGCGATCATTAATTAATGACAGAAGCAGTTGAAAAATGTCAATTGCAATTCTTAAGGCTCTTAAGCCTTTTTTCACCATCAGTGTACCTAATTGCCATTGATGAACTGTCACGTAGGTGTCAAAGCTGATTGCACTTAGCAATGTATTGGCCATTGAATTACGTTCATTTTTGTTCTAGGACATCATGATAATTAATCATGAAGTGCTTTAATTTGCCGAAATTGTTTCAGTGATGACTCATAACTATTTGATTATTTCGATTTGGCAAAGGGCCTGAAATCAATCAGCAAATGATCACTCATCAACTATATTTATTATTTCCTAGTTTGGTGATTTTAATTTAACTTGAAAAATGAAATAAATAAGCCGCTGAAGTTAGTTAAGTCAAGTCATGAAACACTCAAGTCATGGCAAATTTCTCAAAAGTCATGAAAGTCCCTCTTGTCAAGTCACCAAGCACTAATGTCATGTCATGATGCTAGGAGTCAGTGACTCCGGGCTCTATCTTAATCACACTTTTTTACATCATTCTCCATGACCGACAATGACAAAGTCTTAGTCACAGCAGTTTTGATAAGCATGAGATTTTGGGCTGCCCACTACATATGAACAATAAATTAACACTGATTCAACAGTTCAGGTGAAGCTAAAGTGGTACTTATTTAGAAGGGGGGATAGCTCAGTTGGTAGAGCATCGGGCTCCTAAGGGGAGGTCTCTCCCTGCATGGGTTCGAGCCCAGGCAGGGCCAGCCTCTCTATGAGCCTCTATGTACTATAAATAGCCCCTGACTTGGTCTGTCCATGAGACCTGTGCAAAAATGCAGGGGGTTGTACTCAGTGTTCTATACTTGGGCAACTGAAAGACCCTGCACAGCCCTGAACTAATAGGGTATGAAGCATACTCACTGTAGAGGGCAATGACCCTCTAGAGCATTAAGAAGATCTGAATATAGAGGACCTAATGAGGACCTGCGTTCAGTAAATACTTGATACTTGATACTTACTAAATTGCTGCCAGTCACTATCATGACCAATTTCGGTAACAAACAGTACAATTATCATCCATTTATTTTCTTAGTGCGACTGAGGAGCAGATGGCACAAAAATTTATGTCTAACATTGATCAGTAGCTTGATGAGGCTGAACATTTCACTCACAGATAGGCTGGCATGAAACTGACAAGTGGTAAAACCACAATCATGCACACACATTTTGCATCTATGCACACTTTTGTATCACAAAACCAATGTAAATGACATTAACAATGTGCACAAACTTGATTCAGAAGCCCCTGTGGATTGCATTGCTGCAATAATAAAATTGTCGCGGCTCATTGCTCTGGTGACCTACTTAGGATTGAGAGCCATATATATGTTAGACAAGTGTTGCAAAATGACTTAAGTGTTGCAAAATAGCACTCAAATATTGTAAAACTAAAATTTCCCGGTTTTTGTTTGGTGATGCTACCATGGTCCTCTGTTAATCCAACTAAGAGACACTCTCATTGAACTTGCCTCCGTTCCAGAATAAGAATTGAGTGGATAGCTTTTCCACATTCCTTTGCAATATCTAGATCACAGTGACCTCATTGACAACTAGACACAGATTAGCACAGAGAATTTCAGAAATGTAATAGATCTGATAAAGCGTCGCTTTATGAGATCTAAAAATATACAGCATTTAACCATAGTGACAAAAACATTTATATACCCCATTTCGAGTGGTAAAGTCCATTTTGGTGAAAAAAAGCCTCAGAGTTGGCTACTTCCTTGCAAATGTCAATAAAAATGTTGGGAATTAATACAAAATTGATTGTGACAATATGCAATCACACATGAGTATTCATTATCTGACAAAAAAGGGAGTTTGAGACATTGATTGCCATCCTGCATTGCTCTGGCGACTTCAACATCGAAACAAATATTTGAAATAGGATCTTATACTAGCAAAAATATTAAATAATCGTAGCAATTCAACCAAATTCAATACCCAATCAAGAAGCCAGAACCTCAATCCTTACTTATATATCATTTTCAGATGCGTGCTGCAATTATTGCAGGATACACGCATGGTGCACATTATTGCTGCACCATCACATTTATGTCAAAATATACCAAAATATCTAATTAAGTCATTCTTGGTTTCAGAAACCATAAAATGAAATTCGAGAAGTTTGTTTTGTCTTTTGGAATAGGAGAGGACAAACCTCAGCCCTTTTCTCATAGATAAACTTCAAGAAATGCTTCAATGTATAACCTCCTATCCTGCAGTTCACATTTTTGCTTTGTGACTACTGTAGAACCACTAGGTATATGTTTTTAAAATGTATTTCACCGGTAAAACTCCTTACTATTTCAGTCCTTAGGCTCTGGCGCACCACTTTTGCATGCATCTTGGTGCTTGCCCATGTCTAATGATGATCTTGGGTGAAATATGCAGGTAGAAGTTTGTCACACCACAATATATTGCAATTTGCACAACTGTCAAACAAGCAGAAGATCGACATGCGAGTGTCAGTTAGCCTATATTTTTAATCGCTTTACCGTCTAGTACATTCTGGAATTGGAATAACACATATTTTTGATAACAGACAGTTTTTAAAGGCCTATTTTAAGAAACATCAACAATATATGGAAGAGCAATACATTTAAATGAAATATTTGACTTTATTATATGTTTTATGGTTTGTACTATAAAGATGATGTATGTCCTGAATCCCTGTAATATCAAATTGACAATAACAACAATAATCAGTCATTTTTCAACAAAGATGTGTCTGTAGCACCAGGTGTGTACTCATTTATGCAATTTTCCATTCATATTTTATTTGCCCTCGATCAAATTTGCTTTAAGATATCAAATTTTTGTCAATGATGGGGAAAGGCTGTGATGTTTACGCATAATAAAACCCCCTTGTTTGAATTATTTGATAATATCATGAACCTCTACAGCCCAATTTGCAACCTATTCTGAGGTGTGTATTCATTTCTGTAGGAAACTGTATCTATCTAGGCCTACATATCCAACCATCCTTCCTATCCAACTATCCTATCTACAGTCAGACCAAGAATTATTCAGACGCTTGCTGTTTTGTCATTATTTTGAAGGAATTACAAAGTAAGCAATGAAACATGCCATCAATCATCTTTGGTATTAAGTGTAATCTGCCCAATACAAATTTATTGCAAACTGATTCAAAATCGGCTGAAAATAGCTAATTTGTCGATTCCAGGAACCAGAAATTATTCAGACACTTTTACAAAGTTGTAGAAAGTGAACTATTTACCAATATTTATCCAAGATATTGCTAATAAACTACTATGGGATCATTGTGGCCACATTGGATGACAGGTGTGATCATCAGTTAAGAAGAAAATTTGGATAAATATATGTGAGATAAACATCTGATTCAGTTTATCACATTTTCTTGACTAATGGGCTGAAATCTGTCAGATATCAATTGAAAATATTTCAGAATATCATAAAGTGACAATTGTTAACTGTTCTATCTAAGTAAAATTGAAATACAGGCTTACTTGAAAAATGTTATGCACTTTGGTACTTTCGTTTTGTTTTTGGCTCCAACCGCTCTCTGAATCCTTGCCCATTGACTCACTGCAATCCATCAAATCACTTAAAATATAGTTGCATGGTCTTCCTAAGGTTGTTCACTCTATTGCGGATACAGGACAGCCCATTTACACCAGTTGTTTACAAGTGGTGTGCCATACTACAACTATAGTGTGCCTTCATGGAGCAATCTCCATTGGAACAGCATTGAGGCCGAAGTATCACATTTTTGCCCCCTTCCCAAATGAAGTTATAAGTGCCCAATTGAGTTGCTGTTTGGACCATGCATGGAATATAGCTTGAAGTAGATAATGAAACTTGCTCTCCGAAAATTTGTTAGGTTTTGCTGCCACATGGACATGTTTTTGTTTTGGTAAAATTGGACAAATAAATACAGAAGCTCACTGAACTTAATATGCGGCCTCCAATGCTTCATATTGTGACTCAAAGTATTAAGAATACAATTCTAAGGTAAGCAAAAGCAATTTGAATTAATACAAGGCAGGTTTGAGGTTAAAGAGTGCATGAAAATGTGATAAACAGGACATAATGTTTATCTCCAATATTTATCCTAATTTTCTCAATTGATGGTCACACATCTCATTCTTTGCAGTCATAATGGTCCCTAAGTAGTTTATGAACATTATTTTGACATAAATACTAACAAATAATAGTAAATAGTTCACTTTCTACAACTTCGTTAAAGTGTCTGAATAATTTTTTGTTCATGGAGTTAATAAAAGTAGCTTTTTTCACCACATTTCTTGCCAATTTGCAATAAATTTGTTTTGCGCAGGTTACATGTGTTGCAAAGGATGTTTTTGATTGTATGTTTCATTGATTTATTTGGTAATTCCTTAAAATAATAACAAAACAGCAAGTGTCTGAATAATTCTTGGTCTGACTGTATCTATCTATCCTATTCATTTAACTATCTATCTATCTATCTATCCTGTTCATTTAACTATCTATCTAACAGCACTGTATATCTATCCATGTAGTAAAAAGAAATTTTGCAATTACAGAATGCGGTCTGGGCATGTCAAATATGGCACAATATTATCCATTCAGTACATTAGACTGAATGATTGACAGTGGATCACATGTACTTGATGGTGGTTGATGCCACTAATGTTAGCTATATTATCCATTCAGTACATTAGACTGAATGATTGACAGTGGATCACATGTACTTGTTAGTGGTTGATGCCACTAATGTAAGCTATATTATCCATTCAGTCCATTAGACTGAATGATTGACAGTGGATCACATGTACTTGATAGTGGTTGATGCCTCTAATGTAAGCTATATTATCCATTCAGTCCATTAGACTGAATGATTGACAGTGGATCACATGTACTTGATAGTGGTTGATGCCACTAATGTAAGCTATATTATCCATTCAGTCCATTAGACTGAATGATTGACAGTGGATCACATGTACTTGATAGTGGTTGATGCCACTAATGTAAGCTATATTATCCATTCAGTCCATTAGACTGAATGATTGACAGTGGATCACATGTGCTTGATAGTGGTTGATGCCACTAATGTAAGCTATATTATCCATTCAGTCCATTAGACTGAATTTGTGTCACTAAAAGTCATAACTGAATTTCTTAATCCCTCAGAGAACATCAAAGTCAGCGGGAACAACATAGCAAGAATCTATTTATCAAGTTTTGCTCTGTTTTGAGTTATATTATTTTGTACATTTGAGGGGGGATTTGTGATAAGAAACCTTCACCTCGACTGAAAGCAATACCATTGCTTGTCACCAGTGGATGGCACTATTTCCAAAACACACAAATTTCATTGGATATCTCCCAGAAAACCCATCGAATTGCTGTATTGACAACGCCAACAGTTTAGGTAAGTCAAGTATTACAAAGTTCACTAATGCATATATTTTAATTTGGTAGATTTTCTGCAAATATCACAACTTTAGATTGTCAATTCATGTCATCAGTTACATTCCCTGTTCAATTGAGTATTAGGTATGACTACTGAGCAGTTTTAAACTGGAATTGGCGCTATATAAATGTCTATTATTATTATATTATTATTATTTGTAACTTTTACTGGAGTCTCCTGTGACTTCAAGTCAATGCACACACAAATACACATGTTAACCTTGTGCACAGTCACCACTGCCAGCACCAAGTGGCTGGCCATACCAGACATGCTTTACTGCAATGTTAACTTTGTAAGGTCATAGTTTCCAGGTTACTCACCTTATTCATGCAATTATGACCTGTGAGAAGACTAACTGCTCTCTCCCAGCAGCTTGGTGAACACAAACAAAGCAAATGGAGGCTGCCAAGGTCAAAGCCAATACTATAACACAGGGTGGAGCCACTAGCTAGTACTTGAAGCAATTACTGCCTTCTGGTGTAAAAGCACTCAAACATGAGAACTGGATGCTCACCCCAGACTCCTTTATATATCAACATATCAGTGGACCAGGCTAGAGCCCGGAACCGCCGTGAAATTTAGCCGTAGCCAGCCACAAAACCATTTAGTCAAAGTTAGCTGCATCTTGTCAACTTAGCCGCCGAAAAACCAGGCAATCGCCGCCGCCGAAAAAGCATAGTAATTGTCAATCAAAGCTGTGCAGTTCCCATTCATTCAACAGAGGTGTAGAGGGCTTCATTGGTGTTAGTACTTCCTAATTGAATCAACCTCTGATTGGCATTGACCAGAAAGTGTCTGATGCCATTGAAGTGTCAATGTCTGATTATCATAATTGGCATTGAAGAGTCAACTGGTCCAGAATTGCAATTATGTCTTTGAAAAAAAGTTGACAATTCCTAGATCTATGTCATCAGCTGCTTAATGCAATCAGGGCTAATTGACTTCAAAGTCAATCAGTCCAGTTGATAAAGTCACCAATTCAACCTAAGTGTCCCTATTGTAATGCAACATTCTAGCTGTGCAATGCTTCAAACATCCTTACAATCACTAGAAATTAAATAGTTTTACAAATCATCAATTTCAGTAAAAGAATGACAAGAATTTACATTCAGCTGTTTATGAACATCAATGACATCACTGCAGGCCCTATCAGTCACATTGAACTGTCAGATTGTAATTGGGTAACTTCAACTTGTGACCTCAGTTATGAGTGATTCATTCAGTGACTTCTCTCATCATACTGGTGCCAGTTCCAACCATTAGCTACAACATGAGACAACATTTCATTATTTTTTAATTATTTATTTCATTATTTGATTGATACATTTTAGTCGAAAATGATCAGCTAAGTCACATAAGTTAGTCGAAAATGGTCAGCTAAGTTGAAGTCACAAAACTTGGCTAAGTTGAATAAGTTAGTCAGGTTTGGTTCAAGTTAGTCACCAAGACATGACTGACTTGGCTCCGGGCTCTAGACCAGGCAGTGGGTTAGCAGTTAGAGGTGACGTCACAAAGCAAGTGAAGATGAGTGGATGTTGATTACAGTTCTTTCGGCCAATAAGATGGCAGCAACAAGTAGGCCTACTAGCTACCTAAGGCCACCACTCACTCACTCTAAGGGGGCCACCATTTCTTGGATTTCTTTTTAAATAAATAATTTCTTGCTTAGTTTTGGTGAAATAAATAAATTCTTTCTGGGCAGGATTGAAATAAATAATTTCTGTTGAGGATTCTTGTTAAGGCGGCGATGCCCCTGGGGAGATGCTCGATTGAGGAATGAATATCCGGGGATTTTGTGCGCTTGAAATAAATAATTATGGCCGCCGTCACAGTGAAATAAACAGTCCCACCAAGGAAAACTCCAAGCCCCCCTGATTATTAATTAACCCTTTCCAACAAAACAATTTACCACGACAACAATCTGTCTTTGTGACGTCATTGATGCAGCACCATAAATGGCCCAGCAGGCAGTAAGCTGGAGATGCACATAAATGTTATTCTGTCCAGTAGTGGTTAAATGGTCGCCCCGAAAGGCTCAGATTGTAAGTCGAAACTTTAAAGGGAATCCTCATCATGATACCAGGGGAGCATACTGTATTTCATTTCTAGGGAGCATACTGTATTTCGTTTCTGGGGACACACATTATTTCATTTCAAGGGAGCATACTTTATTTTATTTCTTGGGAGCATACTTTATTTTATTTCTGGGAACATACTGTATTTCAATTCCAGGGAGCATACTGTATTTCATTTCTAGGGAACATAGACTGTTTAATTTCCAGGGAGCATACTGTATTTCATAGGGAGCATACTGTATTTCATTTCTAGGGAGCATACTGTATTTAAATTCCAGGAAGCATACTGTATTTCATTCTAGGGAACAGAGACTATTTCATTTCTAGGGAGTATACTGTATTTCATTTCTAGGGAGCATACTGTATTTCATTTCTAGGGAGCATTCTGTATTTAAATTCCGGGAAGCATACTGTATTTCATTCTAGGGAACAGAAACTATTTCATTTCTAGGGAGTATACTGTATTTCATTTCTAGGGAGCATACTGTATTTCAATTCCAGGGAGCCTACTGTATTTCATTTCAAGGGAACATAGACCATTTCATTTCTTGGGAGCATAATGTATTTCATTTCTAGGTAGCATACTGTATTTCATTTCTAGGAAGCATACTGTATTTTTTATTCCAGGGGGGATACTGTATTTCATTCTAGGGAGCATACTGTTTTTCAATTCCAGGTAGCAACTGTATTTCATTCTAGAGAACAGAGGGAGCATACTGTATTTCATTTCTAGGGATCATGCTGTATTTCATTTCTAGGGAGCATACTGTATTTCAAATACAGGGAGCATACTGCATTTCATTCTAGGGAACAGAGACTATTTCATTTCTAGGGAGCATACTGTATTTCATTTCTAGGGAACATGCTGTATTTCATTTCTAGGGAGCATACTGTATTTCAATTCCAGGGAGTATACTGTATTTCATTCTAGGGATCAGAGACTATTTCATTTCTAGGGAGCATACTGTATTTCATTTCTAGGGAACATGCTGTATTTCATTTCTAAGGAGCATACTGTATTTGTATTCCAGGGAGCATACTGTATTTCATTCTAGGGAACAGAGACTACTTCATTTCTAGGGAGCGTAATACTGTATTTTATTTCGAGGGAGTATGCTGTATTTCATTTCTAAGGAGCTAAGCGGCGGACTGGAACAGGAAAATGGCCCGGGAAATTTCAGTGGGCAGAGGCCCAGTTAGGGGTCAATCTGATAATGTTTGTAACATTACGGTACCCTAGCTATAGGTGGTAATATACTTTAAGAAGTTCCATCCTGAACAAACATTTTTCAATGTAATTTAAAAAAAAGGTTTTTACTTCAAAATCCATAGCCCCAGCCTTGTTACAAGATTGACCTGGTTGGACCCACCCAGGCCTAATGGCCCAGGTGCAGGTGTTGAAAATTTGCAATTCCCAGTGAGTTGAAAATTTGAAATTCCCATCATGTATATGAATTGTTAATTCATTGATCTGAAAAATTGATTTTAAACAAATGGCCCAAAGAGGGCTTATACTTATGGTATCTGGATATCAGTACAACAATGGTCAAATATATAGTGGGCCACTGGGCCACACATACGCAATTTTCAGGGCCATGATAAAAAAAAGGCTAATCATCCTTTTAAAAGTACAAATAATTGAAAATAACTTTATCTTGTAGGACTAGTGGTCTAGAATAAGTCAATGACTTTGATGCCGTTGGAATTATTTTTTCAAAATGATTCTAATGATACCAAATATGTTTGGGTTACAACAATGTGACCAAGTTTATCAGAATTGTTTTTCTTCTTCTCCTTTCTTTTCTTTCATTCTCTCTGTATCCCAGCAGCCCAGTAAAGCCCTGAGGGAGCATAAAAGTTAAATGTCAGGATCATTTTTGTTGTGCTGAAGGCTAGCCAGTATTGCCAATCATAGCGAAGCCATTTATGGAAAATTCGAAAAAGAGGCACTCAGCACACCGACTTGGCCACCCAAAATTTGGCTGAGATGCGTAAGTTATGTAACGGTTGAGGACAGATTCACAATGCTACTACAAGTACTATAAAGAGTAAATGACAACATCAAATTCAACAGTTAGGTGAAGACAGATGGGTGGATTGCCTTCCTAGACACAGCAACTGATAGCCTAAATGGTCTGGATGACGGAAGTCCACCGTCTACCATATAAGAAGAACCACACGGTCGAGTACTTAAACTTCCATGCAAATCACCTTGAACATAAAAAGGTCAGTCATCGGAACATTATTACACAGGGAGGACAAACTTGTCAGTGAAGAAGACGATAAGAAGGAGCAAGACCATGTTCGAGGGCAATATAGACTATAGAGGCAATTGACTGCAGGACCTTAGTAATACCTGCAAAGAAGACGAAACCTCAAGCCAACAGAGAGAGCCAGAAGGATCAATCACAAAGAATAGCTATTGGATATAATTACTATACATCTGGGGACTCTCGAAAAATTTTAGGCCGAACCTTCAGAAAACATGGCATCCTTATCACAAGCCCATCAACGCTCTGAGAATGACCATGTAAGACCGAAAGACGAGAAAATCAAAGCGAATAAATATGGGCCTTCTTCTTAATTACATGTGTAAGTGTGGAACTTGTCAGGAAGAATATATTGGTGAGACGTAGATCTAGACTCTGAGAAAGAAGAACTGATGGACAGAAACGTTTGACATCATCTGCTGTGCGAGAACACGTTGATAAAACTGGACATTCAATCAAATGGGAGAACATCAATAAACTGGATCAAGAGTAACATGAATCAAATAGGAAAATATATGAAGCCATCCATACCAGAGAGCAACATGAATCACATAGGAAAATATATGAAGCCATCCATACCAGAGAGCAACATGAATCAAATAGGAAAATATATGAAGCCATCCATACCAGAGAGCAACATGAATCAAATAGGAAAATATATGAAGCCATCCATAACAGAGAGCAACATGAATCAAATAGGAAAATATATGAAGCCATCTATACCAGAGAGCAACATGAATCAAATAGGAAAATATATGAAGCCATCCATACCAGAGAGCAACAGGAATCAAATAAGAAAATATATGAAGCCATCCATACCAGAGAGCAACATGAATCAAATAGGAAAATATATGAAGCCATCCATACCGGAGAGCAACAGGAATCAAATAGGAAAATATATGAAGCCATCCATACCAGAGAGCAACATGAATCAAATAGGAAAATATATGAAGCCATACATACCAGAGAGCAACAGGAATCAAATAGGAAAATATACGAAGCCATCCATACCAGAAAGCAACATGAATCAAATAGGAAAATATATGAAGCCATCCATACCAGAGAGCAACATGAATCGAATAGGAAAATATATGAAGCCATATATACCAGAGAGCAACAGGAATCAAATAGGAAAATATACGAAGCCATCCATACCAGAGAGCAACATGAATCAAATAGGAAAATATATGAAGCCATCCATATCAGAGAGCAACATGAATCAAATAGGAAAATATATGAAGCCATCCATACCAGAGAGCAACATGAATCAAATAGGAAAATATATGAAGCCATCCATATCAGAGAGCAACATGAATCAAATAGGAAAATATATGAAGCCATCCATACCAGAGAGCAACATGAATCAAATAGGAAAATATATGAAGCCATCCATATCAGAGAGCAACATGAATCAAATAGGAAAATATATGAAGCCATCCATACCAGAGAGCAACATGAATCAAATTGGAAAATATATGAAGCCGTCCATACCAGAGAGCAACATGAATCAAATAGGAAAATATACGAAGCCATCCATACCAGAGAGCAACATGAATCAAATAGGAAAATATATGAAGCCATCCATACCAGAGAGCAACAGGAATCAAATAGGAAAATATATGAAGCCATCCATATCAGAGAGCAACATGAATCAAATAGGAAAATATATGAAGCCATCCATATCAGATTGCAACATGAATCAAATAGGAAAATATACGAAGCCATCCATACCAGAGAGCAACATGAATCAAATAGGAAAATATACGAAGCCATCCATACCAGAGAGCAACATGAATCAAATAGGAAAATATATGAAGCCATCCATATCAGAGAGCAACATGAATCAAATAGGAAAATATATGAAGCCATCCATATCAGAGAGCAACAGGAATCAAATAGGAAAATATATGAAGCCATCCATACCAGAGAGCAACATGAATCAAATAGGAAAATATATGAAGCCATCCATACCAGAGAGCAACATGAATCAAATAGGAAAATATATGAAGCCATCCATACCAGAGAGCAACATGAATCAAATAGGAAAATATATGAAGCCATCCATATCAGAGAGCAACATGAATCAAATAGGAAAATATATGAAGCCATCCATACCAGAGAGCAACATGAATCAAATAGGAAAATATATGAAGCCATCCATACCAGAGAGCAACATGAATCAAATAGGAAAATATATGAAGCCATCCATACCAGGGAGCAACATGAATCAAATAGGAAAATATATGAAGCCATCCATACCAGAGAGCAACAGGAATCAAATAGGAAAATATATGAAGCCATCCATACCAGAGAGCAACATGAATCAAATAGGAAAATATATGAAGCCATCCATACCAGAGAGCAACATGAATCAAATAGGAAAATGTATGAAGCCATCCATACCAGAGAGCAACATGAATCAAATAGGAAAATATATGAAGCCATCCATACCATAGAGCAACATGAATCAAATAGGAAAATATATGAAGCCATCCATACCAGGGAGCAACATGAATCAAATAGGAAAATATATGAAGCCATCCATACCAGAGAGCAACAGGAATCAAATAGGAAAATATATGAAGCCATCCATACCAGAGAGCAACATGAATCAAATAGGAAAATATAGAAGTAATTTACACTACAGATTTCAATCTGCTTCCAAGGTCACTATCTCAAAATACAGAAGTCATTTACACTACAGATTTCATGCCCAACCACTCAGGGGGGGTCAAACAAGGTTCCAAAAAAAATCTAGAATAAAGCTCAGAAATTGTCTTAGTGACAAAGTTTGCATGATTCAATCAAACTTTAAGGTGAGAGGCCCTGTATATATGAAAGGCAAATAAAGTGCTTACACCTTTGTGTATACAAAGTAATCACAAAAAATAAGAATGTAGGGGCCCATCAACTTATTCTGTCACAGGGCGGTAGCTGCTCCCCTAAAAATCGCTAGTACGCCTACGGACGCTCCTGCAGTGGCTAGGAAGAATGGCGCAGACTTTGCTTTTGTGCCAAAAGGACTAGCGTCACTGACTATTTTGCAGGAAGAAAAGGAAATATATATCAACATCTCAGGTATAATATGAAAAATGACCACATTTCACACTAAGTCAATTTATTTTACCATGTTCACACTGCTCATGCATGCTTTATTAAATTATTATAATGATGAAAGCAATTTTCAAAAGACAAAGATAAAAGGTGACAAATATTCTAAACTTTTTTTAAAAGAAAGTTGAACCACTCTTTCCAACAGCAAGAACAAAACTTAACTGCATACATTCAGAAACATCACAATTTACATTTAGAAAGACACAAAATGTGTCTTGCAACAGTTTCATAATTGAAGGACAAACAATCTTTACTCAATATAATTTATCAAATGGGGAGAAAGAAGTTAACAAATAAAAAGCACATCTGTCATGTACAAGCTAAAACTTATTTTCTATACATATAATATATAATTTTATAAAGCATCAATTTACAAATCTATGAACGTTTCTTTCACTCTCATACAGCGAGAACAATACGGTAATATTATTACGTTTCAGTATAGTATTTTTGCAATAACAACATTTCTGCAGTTACAATATTTCCATTCTTCTCTTTATCCTTTTTCGGCATAAGCACAAAGCTTTGCTAGTACCAATTTATACGTCGTCTCTGCCTGACATTTGCCAGGAATATGCAGAGCAGCCCAAGTGTCCAAAAAGCAAACTCATTTCATAGGCATCTCACATGTCGCTCTGCATAAGTAAAGTTTTACAAAGAGTGTTTACGTTATCACCCAGAATTTTCAAGGACTATTATCATGATCATTCTGAATTCTTAAAACAGACAGTAAAAAACATAATAAACAAGATCGGCAGATAAATGTTTTAAAAACACACAGCATTTGGTAGTAATTTCAGGAAATGTAGATGTTATCAGATATGACAAACATACAGGCCAAATTCTATGTGCAATGTATACAATTATAATATAACATCCATAAACTTTCTCTCTTTAAAAGCTGAACACTTTACCACAAGTAGAACATCCATACACTTTCTCTCCTTAAGCTGAACACTTTACCACAAGTAGAACATCCATACACTTTCTCTCTTTAAGCTGAACATTTTACCACAAGTAGAACATCCATACACTTTCTCTCTTTAAGCTGAACACTTTACCACAAGTAGAACATCCATACACTTTCTCTCTTTAAACTGAACACTTCACCACAAGTAGAACATCCATACACTTTCTCTCTTTAAGCTGAACACTTTATCACAAGTAGAACAGCCATACACTTTCTCTATTTAAACTGAACACTTTACCACAAGTAGAACATCCATACACTTTCTCTCTTTAAGCTGAACACTTTATCACAGGTAGAACATCCATACACTTTCTCTCTTTAAACTGAACACTTTACCACAAGTAGAACATCCGTACACTTTCTCTCTATAAGCTGAACACTTTACCACAAGTAGAACATCCATACACTTTCTCGCTTTATGTCGAACACTTTACCACAAGTAAAACATCCGTACACTTTCTCTCTTCAAGCTGAACACTTTACCACAAGTAGAATATCCGTACACTTTCTCTCTTCAAGCTGAACACTTTACCACAAGTAGAATATCCGTACACTTTCTCTCTTCAAGCTGAACACTTTACCACAAGTAGAACATCCATACACTTTCTCGCTTTAAGCTGAACACTTTACCACAAGTAGAACATCCGTACACTTTCTCTCTTCAAGCTGAACACTTTACCAAAAGTAGAACATCCGTACACTATCTCTCTTTAAGCTGAACACTTTACCACAATTAGAACATCCGTACACTTTCTCTCGTTATGCTGAACCCTTTACCACAAGTAGAACATCCATACACTTTCTCTCTTCGGGCTGAACACTTTACCACAAGTAGAACATCCATACATGTTCTCTCTTTAAGCTGAACACTTTACCACAACTAGAACATCCGTACACTTTCTCTCTTTAAGCTGTACACTTTACCGCAAGTAGAACATCCGTACACTTTCTCTCTTCAAGCTGAACACTTTACCACAAGTTGAACATCCATACACTTTCTCGCTTTAAGCTGAACACATTACCACAAGTAGAACATCCGTACATTTTCTATCTTTAAGCCGAACACTTTACCAAAAGTAGAACATCCATACACTTTCTCTCTTTAAGCTGAACAATTTACCACAAGTATACACTTTCTCTCCTTAAGCTGAACACTTTACCACAAGGAGAACATCCATACACTTTCTCTCTTTACGCTGAACACTTTATCACAAGGAGAATATCCATGATGGATACACTTTCTCTCTATAAGCTGAACACTTTGCCACAAGTAGAAAATCCATACACTTTCTCTCTTTAAGCTGAACAATTTACCACAAGTATACACTTTCTCTCCTTAAGCTGAACACTTTACCACAAGGAGAACATCCATACACTTTCTCTCTTTACGCTGAACACTTTATCACAAGGAGAATATCCATGATGGATACACTTTCTCTCTATAAGCTGAACACTTTGCCACAAGTAGAAAATCCATACACTTTCTCTCTTTAAGCTGAACACTGTGCCACAAGTAGAACATCCGTACACTTTCTCTCCTTAAGCTGAATACTTTACCACAAGTAGAACATCCATACACTTTCTCTCTTCAAGCTGAACACTTTACCACAAGTAGAACATCCATACACTTCCTCTCTGCTGGGTGTTTTTATTAAGTGCTTCAAACGACCTCCTTTTCAGCAGAATCTCTTACTGCGTACGGAACAACCTAAGGCTTGTTTCCATTATTTCCTCATATGCCGATCAAGACTATCTTCGTGGGTGAAAATTTTACAAGATACTGAACAAACAGACGCTGATCACCCATAAGCAGTGACATCACTTCTCTCCACTCTCTTCTGACATGTGTAGCAACATTCCTTTGGGCTGACCATTTTTTTTATCCATATGGCTTCTCTGTATCGTGTTTTCGTCAAGAGTTTGTTTTAGGGAGGTTTTTTGCCACAGACAAAACATCAATATGGCTTTTCTCCACTGTGTGTTCTCATGTGTAAATCAAGATTACCTTTTTGACTGAATGTTTTGCCACAAACAGAACATCCATATGGCTTCTCTCCACTGTGTGTTCTCATGTGTAAATCAAGAATGAATTTTCGGCTGAATGTTTTGCTACAAACAGAACATCCATATGGCTTTTCTCCACTGTGTGTTCTCGTGTGTAAATCAAGATTACCTTTTTGACTGAATGTTTTGCCACAAACAGAACATCCATATGGCTTCTCTCCACTGTGTGTTCTCATGTGTAAATCAAGAATGAATTTTCAGCTGAATGTTTTGCCACAAACAGAACATCCATATGGCCTCCACTGTGTGTTCTGGTGTGTTTATCAAGATGATGTTTTAGGCTGAATGTTTTGCCACAAACAGAACATCCATACGGCTTCTCTCCACTGTGTGTTCTCATGTGTAAATCAAGATTTCCTTTTAGGCTGAATGTTTTGCCACAAACAGAACATCCATACGGCTTTTCTCTACTGTGTGTTCTCATGTGTAAATCAAGAGTGCCTTTTTCACTGAATGTTTTGCCACAAACAGAACATCCATATGGCTTCTCTCCACTGTGTGTTCTCATGTGTTTATCAAGATTGCCTTTTTCGCTGAATGTTTTGCCACAAACAGAACATCCATATGGCTTTTCTCCACTGTGTGCTCTCATGTGTAAATCGAGATGATGTTTTTGGCTGAATGTTTTGCCACAAACAGAACATCCATATGGCTTCTTTCCACTGTGTGTTCTCATGTGTGAATCAAGATTGCCTTTTTGGCTGAATGTTTTGGCACAAACAGAACATCCATATGGCTTCTTTCCACTGTGTGTTCTCATGTGTGAATCAAGATTGCCTTTTTGGCTGAATGTTTTGCCACATACAGAACATCCATATGGCTTCTCATCATTGTGTGTCCTTATATGGGAATCAAGATTGCCTTTTTGGCTGAATCTTTTACCACAAACAAAACATTTGTGATGCTTATTAGAAAGTCCTCCATCACTCGATGTGTTTGCCATTTCATTGTTGGAAATTTTACTGGATGCCATGTTGCTCCAAAAAATTGAGTTGCTGCTTGCTTCTTTCCGTTTTCGCAAAGGGTGTGTAACTCATTAAATATCCAAATACTGCACTTCTCCCAGTCAGACTGATGTCATTAAATATGACTCTTTTAAATCTATAAACATTTCTAGTCCATCCAATCTTTAAAGAACGAAACTTTGAACTCAAAGTACAATCAATTATAACATAAAAATGCATGTACACCAGTTAACATGTAGTCTCCCAATCATATACAGAAGTCCATCCAATAATCCTAATTATAGCAGTACATAAGCCCTTTAAAAAGCAGATCTGCCATTCAATTAGAAAGTCGTCATATCATATACAGTTCAGAAATCCATATAGCTAATGACACATGGAACACTGAAGGCCAGATGGAATCCTCAGTGGCAGATGATACGTTGATTGCCAAATGGACGCTCAATGCCAGATGAAATGTTCAATTCCAGATGGAATGCTCAATCCCAGATGAAATGTTCAATTCCAGATGGAATGCTCAATCCCAGATGAAATGTTCAATTCCAGATGGAATGCTCAATCCCAGATGAAATGTTCCATTCAAGATGGAATGCTCAATGCCAGATGGAATTTTGAATGCCAGACGGAAAGCTCAATGCCAGATGGAACATTGAATGCCAGTTGGAATTCAGCATGCCAGATGCATTTGACAGGGATGTCCAGTTGAGTGCGTACATTGATGATAATCTGCAAAAAAAAAATAATGCTAATGATATTAACACAACAATAGGACGGGTATACTATTCTTATTGCGATTTAAGTTCTTCTTTAATCACACTTTTCAGAATTTGACAAATCATGAATTACCTCAAACTTCTTTTTAACTGGACAGAGAATGAAGTGTTTTTAAAATCGTAATTAGCATTTTCGATGGAGCATCAGACTCTTGTCTCTTCTACCTAATTGATGAATTTATCAATCGATAATTGAAGATGAATATAGAGAATGTAGTCTTTAACTGCAATTAGCATTTTTCATTCAGTGCTTTGCAACAATTTGAAATGTGGCTGCGGTCCACTGTGATACTGGGCTGGGCTTAAATTGCATGATTTCAGGCTGTAAATTTTGGAAAATTCCAGATATTCCTAGTGTAAACAGGTTATGGATTTGTTGACTCTCAACAAGTCATGACTTTTTCTTTATTATCAACACAAGATTTTCAGTTATAGGCAGACTGATATCATGTTATTTTTGTTTTCTTAAATTTTGTGTATCAAGTAAAAAAACTAACAATGCATATTACCACAAATTCTATAAAAGTCATGATTTTGATAGTGTGACATTCTTAGATTCTCTGATTCAAAATGCAACTTTCATAATAGACTTAATCTTAAGGTTATCTAGATATTCATTGAAGATATTCACATAGAGTTAACACTTCATGGCATCACTGATAAGGAATGAAATGTCATTGGATTAAATTATTTTGTATGTGGCAGCATTTAGACTGTTGCTCACTTGATTGCTTTATTTGTATTGCGATTAGGCCTAAACAAAAGTAGGTTCTCAAACCTTCTCACATTGATGAGATGTAATTTTAGGTTTCTCAGAAATGCAAAGAAAAATGACATGTCTCATATTCAGATTCTGGATCGAGGTGTCAACCCCCCCATGATTTGGAACAAAACAAGGCCCCTGCACATCACACCTGGCATATACCTCTCACATTACTTATATAAACCACCCACATTACATCCATTACATCTGGCATAAACCACCCACATTACATCCATTACATCTGGCATAAACCACCCACATTACATCCATTACATCTGGCATAAACCACCCACATTACATCCATTACATCTGGCATAAACCACCCACATTACATCCATTACATCTGGCATAAACCACCCACATTACATCCATTACATCTGGCATAAACCACCTATATTACATCCAACATTTATTAACCACAATCATTACACCTGGCATAAATCACCAACATCAAATCTGACATAAGCCATCCACATTACATATGGCATAAACCACCCACATTACATCCATTACATCTGGCATAAACCACCTATATTACATCCAACATTTATTAACCACAATCATTACACCTAGCATAAATCACCAAAATCTGACATAAGCCATCCACATTATATCTGGCATAAACCACCTATATTACATCCAACATTTATTAACCACAATCATTACACCTGGCATAAATCACCAACATCAAATCTGACATAAGCCATCCACATTACATCTGGCATAAACCACCCACATTAAATCTGGCATAAACCACCCACATTAAATCTGACATAAACCACAATTATTACTAGGGATGGGACGATAATGGTTTTTTGATATCACAGTATCTTGTGAGGCTGATATCACGATAACACGATATATCACTTGTGTCATAGAATCCATAAATGGGAGGAAGAAAGCAAGAAATCCTCCAGTAAAGGGCAGACAAGAGTGATGCAAATGCAGAATATTGCATTTTTAAACAAAAAAGACACAATATATCAATATCATGATATATCACGATATTGTTGATATTTTTAAAATGTTGGAAGATATTGTGATACAGCGATATATTGATTATCGTCCCAACCCTAATCATTACAACTGGCATAGACCACCAACATTAAATCGGGCATAAAATACCCACATTACATCTGGCATAAAGTATGCACATTATATCTGAAATAAACCACACACAGCGCTCCTGAATAAAACGCAAGATTTTCAAAATATGCCGAAAAAGTTACGAATGTAGCGTGAAAGTAGAAGGTCTCAGCTTAATATCGACGTAAAAATTAAAATATTCTGCTGGGAAAATTTTGAGATATTTGAGTTTTTAATTTTTTGTTTATCACATGCCATTTCGGACCATTATCACAGGTTTTTTTGTAAGTAACAAACTATTTCTTCATCAGATATAACTGTAGATAGCATACAATATCGTATAAATCATTTACGTCCAACAGAAAATATATTTTGAAGGAAAATGACCATCATTAGATTTGTTTATCACATTTTATGTTTACTGGCATTTTGAGATTAAAAGTATGTGTAGTTCTGACAATTGTAGACATGAAAATCCAACCAGAACTGTTTCATCTATTCTAGATGTCATAATCCTTCTGTTGGCCAAAATTTATATGAATAGGTCATATCCATGTATTTTCCTGGTGCTTTGAGCTTTGAAGCAGCCAGCATTTGCATTTCTCTCTTGCATTACTTCATGTATGATACAGTTTATTGAGTATTTCATCTGTTTGAGAGGTCAAGTTTTCATTCGTCTGTGCACTTGGCTTCATAGCATGCAGTGTTTTCATTGAACTTCTCAGTTTCATCTAGTTGTAAGGACTTACTTGGTTTTGGTGTTGAGAAGGATTATAACGATGCTCGGAAAAAAGTTGTTGTTATTTGTTGTCTCTAGGTGAAGGTGCTGAGACTAAGTTGAAGTTCCACTGACATAAAAGTGATTCTGACTTTTGTATTAAGCAGTTTCAGTCCAAAAACTACCAGAAATGAAAAAATGAAAGTGGCAGCAGAACCACATTAAAGCAGTATTACAACTGTTTCAAAGTAACCACTGTTGAGGGGGAAAATTTTGAGCCATCGACCCTCGTTATTGCACTGCATACATGTATTAAGTTGGGGATTGAGAATACAATTTATTCTGAATTGAAGAAACTCTTCCCAGATCTTGATCACTGGCTTGAGGCTCTTTACATCCAAAAGGAGCAGCATCATGGATGTACATTTGAGGGTAACTAGGGCAACAAGCTCCTTGCAAACCTTGAAATGTTGAGCAGCATGTTACCTCAACACTGAATGAAGTTTCACACTGCTTTTGTCACACTTTGTGATGCCCCTCAAGCCTCATTTGGCTTTACAATTGATGATGCTTGCCAAGGCAACATTGCAAAACTTGAAAGAGCATACCAAGATTTGAGGATTTCTTTCACAAATATTAAATGTTCATATCCTTTTCCGTAATTTGCCAGTGTTCAATGAACAGATGATGAAGGCACTGGGCCTCTTTTCTGAGCAGGTTGTCGAGAGTTGTTACTCAAAACTTGAAAGACTCTTCAACAGCTACCGAATCAAGAACATCAATCATCCCAATTATTGAACAATCTCTGCCTTACCATCATGCATTTCAATTCATATCACATACAGGCTGTCATGAATAAAAGTAAGTTAGCAGGCAGTAAGAAACACTATTACCGAAAAACATGATCATAAGAGTTTGCAACACACTCCATTCTATATTTATCACATAAGTGCCATTTAAAGATTTCTTCAGTTTGATTGCAATGAAATGTCATATTAAACATGTAAAGCAACAAATTTACTGCATCATTGAATTGTTGAGTGATTTATTGGGTGATACTGAGTGGTAATGATGTAAATTAAAGGGGTGTGATGAATTAAAAATTCAAATATCTCAACATTTTTAGAACAGAATATTTTGATTTTTACATCGATACGAAGCTGAGACCTTCTCCTTTCAGGCTACGTTCGCAACTTTTTCAGTATATTTTGAAAATCTTACAATTTAGCTCTGTCAACAATCATTACAACTGACATAAACCACCAACATTAAATCTGGCATAAACCACCCACATTACATCTGACATAAACCACCCACATTACATCTGGCATAAACCACCCACATTACATCTGGCATAAACCACCCACACCAAATCTGGCATAAACCACCCACACTACATCTGCATAAACCACCTTCATGACATGTGGAATAGCAACTATGGATGTCATCAAACAACTTCTTTTAAGATTCAATGATCTGCAAATTCATTTAAGATTCATCAACATATCAATATGTTTTGGCGAACCCAGAGAAACAGCAAATCTGTGATTATTGGTTATTGCTAAAAGCCAGAAGAGTTTTGATGGGCTGCAGCCCACCGCTTTGTTTGACCAAAAAAACAAGGTTAGTGATTGGCCCAAGATGATTGCCGAGTGCCTTCATGTATATTTGTGTGAATCTAACATAAGACATGATCACTGATTGGTCAAGGCCTGGATGGTTACAGAATCAAAACTATCAGGTGTATATAATAAGGCAGACCCGATTTTGGAGAGCCCAGAGGTTTCTTTATAATCTGGGAGGAATTATTTCTGAGTAAAATATAATTGTAGGCATCTATCTACATGTATACTATCTATCTATCTATCTATGATCTATCTATCTATCTATCTATCTATCTATTTATCTATCAATCCATCTATCTATCTATCTATCCACCTTTCTTCTTTTCTTCTTCTTTCCTTTCTTCTTTCCTTCCTTCTTTCCTTCCTTCCTCCTTTCTCCCTCCTTTCTCCCTTCCTCCCTTCTTTCCTTTCTTCTTTTCTTTCCTATTTTCTCCCAACAGAATGAGAATTCAACTTCATTCTTCATTCTGTTGAGATGGATGGATGGATGATTGGGGCTTTACATCCTGTATTTATGCACTTGGTAGGCTAATTAGGACAGGAGGAGGACACAACAATGAGGCGAAGGATGATTAAAACAGCCGTCCAACATAGGCTCAGGTGACCCGGCAAGAGTTGGATTCGAACCCTGGATCCAACGTTGGCAGCCCAGCACGCTACCACTAGACCAACCCTCCCCCCCTTCATTCTGTTGAGAAAGATTGAAGTGTGCAGTCAAAAATTCCAGGTTAGAATTTTATTTTTGTGTGTTAAGAACAAAAGTGAATGAGGTGTGAAGTTTTATTGCAATTAGCAATTACCATGCAGTTCCTGAGGCTCTGGACTCAGACAAAACAAGGGATCAGAAATGTTTCTTTGTTATCGTGATAGTCCTAATCATATGATAAGTGCCCTTCTCTCCCTCCTCTTACCAGAGCCCAGGGAGAATCATAAGACTACTACTACCAGTGGAGTGGGAGAATCATAAGACTACTACTACCAGTGGAGTGGAAGAATCATAAAACTACTACTACCAGTGGAGTGGGTGAATCATAAGACTACTACTACCAGTGGAGTGGGAGAATCAAAAGACTACTACTACCAGTGGAGTGGGAGAATAATAAGACCACTACTACCAGTGGAGTGGGAGAATCATAAGAATACTACTACTAGTGGAGTGGGAGAATCATAAGACTACTACTACCAGTGGAGTGGGAGAATCATAAGACTACTACTACCAGTGGAGTGGAAAAATCATAAGACTACTACTACCAGTGGAGTGGAAAAATCATAAGACTACTACTACCAGTGGAGTGAATGGCGTGCACGGTAGAGGAGTGAGCTACCAGTATCTTTGTTTGTCAATAAAGCAGTGACAATTAGTCACCAGAATTAAATCAGGTATAGTAGGGTAGAAACAAATACATCATGCCAAAGGACAGGTTAATATGAGATGTAGTTTTGGCAGGAGTCAACTGACATGTATACCCATGCACAAACGCACATGTTGAAATGCCATGCTCTCTGTCTACAAGTGGACTGCTCTTGCATTGCCACTTCTTTTTCCAGCCTTGGCAGATCAAAACATATGCTGTCTTGTGTTGCGACCTAGTGATTAGTGTGCTATTCCGCGAGCTCCTGCAAGCGTCCACATCATTTCAATCAGAGGAACACGAATGATTTTGTCTGGAAGATACAGGGGCTGTTTCTGAGTGTGCTGATGGCCTTGTCTACTTCCTTAGAGAATGTGATTGTCGAGTCTGACTCTGGTATACATCAATGTTGAATAGATATTTTGTGATTGTGCAATGAAATTGGAACTATTTCTTGGGATAGCAATGCTGTAGCATTCAAAACTTTTGTGCCAGGAGGGGCAGCAGCATGCAGTTTTCATTTTCACCATACTGCCATGCTCTACAATAGCCTTGCCTTCAGGGAAGCCAATTATATAATACTTGCTGGATTGTACTGATATTTTTTAGGTATACAATACATCCCCTGCAATAAACTAGAATTGCAAGCAATGATTGTATAACTGGCAGGTGGCTGGTATGGGGGCATCGTACCGACTGTTATTGCCATCTACTCTTACATCGACCTGCTGTTATCTCCACCTGCTCTTATCTCCATGTGCACTTATCTCCACCTGCTCTTATCTCCACCTATGCTTAACTCCACCTTATTGTATCTCAACCTAATAATATCTCCACCTACTCTATTCGCCCCTTACTCTTATCTCCACTGGTCTCATCTACACCTGTTGTTTCTCAACCTATGCCTATCTCCACTTATTCCTACCTACCTACTCCTATGTCCACTTGTTCTGAACTACACCTCATCTTATCTCCAACTTCTCTTATATCCACTTTCTCTTATTTCCACCTCCCATTTCCTCCACCTATGCTTATCTATGCTTATCTCCAACTTCTCTTTCTCTGCTCATATCTCTACCTGCCTTAAGCTTCACTTTCTCTTATCTCCATCTGCTCCTCTCTGACTATGCTTTCTCCACCTAATTGTATCTCCACCTACCAATGTTACCAGCTACTCTTATCTCCACCTAATCATATGTCCACCTGCTCTTATCTCCTCCTGCTCATGTCTCCACCTTCGCTTGTCCTCACCTTATCTCCACTAAATTGTATCTTCACTTACTCTTATACCCACCCACTCTTATCTCCACCTTCTCTTATCTGCACCTAAGCTGAGGTCCACCTACACTACAGTCCTACACTTAGCTACACCTAATTGTATCTCCACCTACTCTTGTGACCACCTATTCTTATCTCTACCTTTTCTTATCTCCACCTGCTCCTCCAGCTTCTCTTCTCCTGTTCCTACTCCCAACATTTCCTAGCTGGCCTCTGGCATCTGGACTTCTGTTGGACAAGTTTTCATCAAATTTTGCTTCATTGATGTGTCCACCTCTTGGCCCAAGTAGCCTATTGTGTGCATTAATACAGGATTTAAAGCCCCTATCATCAAACCTGGTTTCATCTCCTTCCTTTATTCAAATCATTCTTTGTTCCTTTTAGAATTGGCAAAAAAATGTGTTGAAAGGTTCATAATGTTTCACTAAATACATTAAGAGGGGTGTCCCAAAAGTTCCGATCAATTTTTTTGGCAGACCTTTCTAATTGAAATAGCAAAATGATATTTTCACAGAATAAATTTCAGGTATTTGACCATCTATTTTGAAAAAATCAAAACCGTAAGAAGTATTTAAGTTACTGTTCTGTTACTATGGTTACGAGAGGTCAGTGCACCCAGAGCAGCTCAATATCTCAGACAAAATTAAGCAAATTAGCTGTGTTAAAAGTAAGAGAATTTATAGTTGAAAAACAAATGTATTTCTTGGTAGGCTTGCAGTCTTTCAAGATATTTTCCATTACATTATGAACATTAATTTATATTTCAACCTGATCAGCTGAGGCAATTACCAAAGGCTTTCTCCAGCAGTTGCCTAACAGCGCTTAAGTGAGTTTGGCTGAAACAATCTACTGTCAAGAGGCAGGGCTCAAGAACCTTGGGTTCCAAACCCAATCTCATCTGCTTTAATTATCAAATCTGGCCTTCTGTAACTTTTGGTGATATTAAAATATATATACTAGTTGAAACATTAAAGGAATAATAATCATAACGAGAAACGAAGCAGCAGCCACATACACTGAGATTCCACAATTTAGGAAGAGGCCGGTTTGGAGGACCCAGGTGATTGCCTTAGCTCAGGCGTTTTACTGATTCACAGTGACTTTGAATGTAAATGAAAAACTTTCTGATACTGTTAGGTTTCTTAATAATATTTTTTATGATCATCCATTGGACCATTGCATATTTACAGTAAATTCCTTGGTTATTTACAAACCTAGACACATGGATTTGGCCCAAAAGATTGAGCTGCGCTGGGTGCACTGACCTTCTGTTTCCATGGCAACAGAAAAGTTCCGACAGGTACCATTGTATCAAAATAGATAGTGAAATACCCGAAAATGATCCTGTGAAAAATTTCATCTAGCTTCTCTCCAAATAGAAAGGTCTGCCAAAAAAATTGGTCAGAACTTTTGGGACACGCCTCATAAGTAGGCTAATAGGTGGTTATTTGTTTTCTCACTTCATATTGCCTTGGATTGTAGGTTTGGTGGTGCGATTTGAACCATTGTCTTGATTAACCTACTTTAAGAACACCAAATATAACGGCCCTGCGCTATTTATAGCATCAAGCTTGTAGGGACTAATTTATGGTCCCAAGGTGAAGGTCATGCTAGAAGTAAAAAAAATCGAACAACAACAAATAAGGGGTGGCGGTTGACTGAAAAACCATGAATGACAGAAATGCATGAAAGACCCATCCGATTCATATGTCATTAGCCAGCGCATTAAAGTGCAGGGTTGCGATTTTTATTGATTTTTTTTCTTAATTAAAAAAATCGACTGATTTAAATCTGATTTAAATCAAATAAATCAATTTAAATCAAATAAATCATGATTTTTATAGAAAAAATCATGATTTAAATCAAAACTTAAATCACTTGATTTAAATCACTGCAACCCTGTTAAAGTGTGTCAACTTATGGCCACACAGCAACTTTCATATGTGCGGATACACTACAGATGCAGTGACACATTCTAAATAACTGGTATGGCATGCCTGCCAGTTACAATTAAGATTTCTGGCAAGAACAACATATGAGTGAATCGATTAATATAATTTGGTTAAATCTGAGGGACATTCCCTTTTTAAGGTGGCTCGCCTCTTATGTAAAATGGTCATCAGAGAACATTTCCACGCAGCCAGACTTGCCCTCTCTGACATAAAGCAGTTCAGCTCAGCTCAGTCTGCTGCCTGTTTCCACGCAGCCAGGCTTGCCCTCTCTGACATAAAGCAGTTCAGCTCAGCTCAGTCTGCTGCCTGTTTCCACGCAGCCAGACTTGCCCTCTCTGACATAAAGCAGTTCAGCTCAGCTCAGTCTGCTGACTGTTTCCACGCAGCCAGACTTGCCCTCTCTGACATAAAGCAGTTCAGCTCAGCTCAGTCTGCTGACTGTTTCCACGCAGCCAGGCTTGCCCTCTCTGACATAAAGCAGTTCAGCTCAGCTCAGTCTGCTGACTGTTTCCACGCAGCCAGGCTTGCCCTCTCTGACATAAAGCAGTCCAGCTCAGCTCAGTCTGCTGCCTGTTTCCACGCAGCCAGACTTGCCCTCTCTGACATAAAGCAGTTCAGCTCAGCTCAGTCTGCTGACTGTTTCCACGCAGCCAGACTTGCCCTCTCTGACATAAAGCAGTTCAGCTCAGCTCAGTCTGCTGACTGTTTCCACGCAGCCAGGCTTGCCCTCTCTGACATAAAGCAGTTCAGCTCAGCTCAGTCTGCTGACTGTTTCCACGCAGCCAGGCTTGCCCTCTCTGACATAAAGCAGTCCAGCTCAGCTCAGTCTGCTGACTGTTTCCACGCAGCCAGGCTTGCCCTCTCTGACATAAAGCAGTTCAGCTCAGCCCAGTCTGCTGACTGTTTCCACGCAGCCAGGCTTGCCCTCTCTGACATAAAGCAGTTCAGCTCAGCTCAGTCTGCTGACTGTTTCCACGCAGCCAGGCTTGCCCTCTCAGACATAAAGCAGTTCAGCTCAGCTCAGTCAGCTGACTGTTTCAGCATCTTTTTTTAATTCTGAAAATTCCATGCGACGGCCGCTTCATCTGACATTTGCAGTATTTGATGTGATATGAAAAGGGCTTCAATCTGAAAATTTTTCAGGCAATTTCCCACAAGCAGGTCTATTTCTCAAAAACGACCATGTTACATAAATAGAATCATTGTCCATATCATTATTTCGATCCTCACTTTATTTTGGAAATAAATAACAAAGAAATACAAAATTCTATCACCATGGTTCATTAAAATAAATTAAAATTTTCAGAATCAAAACTTTTTCCGAACTCCTAGAAAAGTTCTTTAAACTTAATCTGGAATCTTAATAAATCTTACCATGAAACTGTCCTCTTTAATTCCACACTTCATTTAATAATGGGCAATTCAGTAAAGTCGGACGTACAGATCAGACACTTTAACAGCTTGTGTTGCCCTACTGTTACACCTTAGCTCAGGGACTCAACTAGAGGTTGTGGGGCCCCTAGGATCAGGAAGGCTGGGGGCCCCTACCCACGACATCGGACGTCATTTAGTACGGCTGGTCATCGGTCGACAAATTTATGTTGGTTTATGAGACAAATCTTATATTCTTGTTTCAGGTAAATATAATATTGGCTATTGCCTGTCTGATTTATGTGAAATTAGGTACCAGAGTAGATTGAGAAGTATATACTCAATTAAAGCCAACAGATTTCAATATATACTGTGCCCACACTTTGAAAAGCATACAAGACTCAGTCAGACTCAGACACAGTTTATTACGCCAATTTAATATTACATTATTAGGCCTAGTACAAATTAATATGTTATCAATCTCAAGTTACTTTAGTCCACCATTGAGGGGCCTTGCACGGCAGTCAGATGTACGCAACATAAATAAAATTAATGTAGATATGGTCTAAACACTACCACATTATCTTGTTTTATAGACAATTCGACATACTGAAATTGCTGTTTTTTTTTTTTTCAACCTCCCACATGCATAAACTAAGATTATTAAAAAGTTCATCCAAATATATTCACCACCATCTATACACTAAACATCCCAGCCACTGACACCATACAGATAATAGGCAAGCCCATAACTATACTATTCCAGATTCACAGGATGTTACCAAAACAAAAATTCCCTTTACTATACAGCTTCACATCAGTTTGCAATTAAAAGATAAAATCAATCAAGAAAAAAGTGACTAGGCTTTTATTCAAAATGGTCAACCGATTCCATTACTTATGTTTCTTGTTTTACTGTCGATTTAAAATATCTATCTATCTACTTCCATACTAAGTCTTAGTAAACAAACAATGTCCAAAATCACTGAAATATCTTAGAAACAGTTATTAGTAGGGCCAAATCGACATCAAGACTGATACGCTAATGGCTTATTCATTATGTCCCTAGACTCCGAGGGCTCCTTGAACTATTCCAAAGTTTTTCTGATGTATTAATGTATGTCTGATCAAGGCCACGCTTCAAATTTTATTCATGTAATAATGGCTTACAAAGCAGCAACAGACTAAATTGACATAGACTGATAATTTTTATATAGCCTCATTCATTTCACAAACCTCTCGGGCCCCTGAAATACATTTTTCTGAGATACTTATCTTGCCTACCTGAATTTGTCGCACCTCATTCGTGTTGAAAGACATTGTGTCCGTGAAAGAACTGTTGGTATAGTTCATACATAGCTGTGAAATTGGGTAGCAACAATGGGATCAAGTAAAGTTGGGAAGTTTTTTTTTTATAAGAAAGCTGAGAAAAACAGTGTATAAAACAATGTATAACTGTTATCTTCAATTACACTGTCAAGCCAAGCCCACAAATTATAATTGATTGATTCGTTCATTACCATGCAGTGACCACATGACTAGAAACAAAATTAGCTCACAATTGATATAACCAGATCGCTATACATTTCCTTGTAGTCAGAGTGTATGAAATACAAATCTACTTACATTAATGAATTATAAAAAATAGAATTACACAAATTGCTACACCTCCATCCCTGCCGGGTATAAGTCTAAAAACTCTCAGGCCATCTCATCACTCCTACAACAGCTAAAAACGTCTCCCCCAGGAATCCCACTCACCTGAACTATCCACCTATCATTATTTTCGTCTCCCATCCTTCTGATGCATGCACACAATCACTTAAATATCCTCTCATTCATCTTTTTGCCCCAATCTTCTATCGGCCGCTTGAGGTCCCGCCATCGACTATTTCATCAGCCAAAATTTACAAACATAGGGTGCGCTATCTGCCCTAAACTCACGCCAGAGGGACACAAGTCTGTCAGCCACCTAACGGCTATTTCCCATACTACGTTTCCAGTCAGGAAAGCCTCCAGCCAAACTGCATGACTCTCCCAGTCAGGGATTAAACCTTACTTTTACCTTGACATCTACATACTCACCCTACAATGTAGGTACTTACCAATTCATACAGTCATCACATCAAATCTATCCACATGGCTCTTTCGTTTATATAGGCCAGTGAATTATTCTCCCATTAACTTGCAAACAAATTACATGCATGGAAGACAGCAACAATTTGTCTTTTTCTGCGTGGCAAACCTTCAATAGATAGATACATACATTTATCTTTTCACAACTGACAAAACACACATACAAATTCAGTTACATGTTTGGCAATAGGTAGCAGTTTTGATGTCTTCCATGCATTTCATTTTTTTGCTCTACTTTACACATCAAGTCAAAAGCATAGGCTCACAAGTGATAGAATATGTCTCGATGCTATTCCCAGTGTGACACAGGTAAAGCATAACGTGCTGACTCATTTTGAGTCTATGGTAGGCCTATAGGCTTCGGCTGCAATGCTAATTTTCACTTGAAAACAACTTATCCGTCAAGCTGAAAATCAGAACTTTTAAGATAGGCCCACCTTTCACCATACAGATGTATGATTTAGTGTATATGTTAAAGCCCCTTGGCTGACCTTCGCTTCATGTTGTTGTTGTTGTTTTTTTTAATACAATAAGTTTTGGCCGCAAAAATGTGGCTTTTTTCCATTTTAAGATATGTGCACTTTTCATGCCAAGCACTTACATTTCCAAAACTTCAATGTTACGATTACTTGCATTTTTCACCATTATAGGCCTACACCAAAAGAACTTCTTTTCTGTCTATATTGTATCTTTCGCTCAATGTCTTCACAATATCCCTTATTGCTCTGCCTTTTTGCATCATGTCACTCCTCTTGCCTTTCATACTTCCCTGCTTAGGCCAACCATAATTAATCTTTAGCTTCTCACTTCTTCTCAAGGCACTCAGGTCGGTTGGTAGGACACAACAAAAACCAGGTGAAATCTCAATTTTTTACATCTCAATTTCTTAACAATTGTGGCCATGCCCATTTCTTTTGTCGGCGGGTTCTCAAAGCTAAGATTCAATTCTGTGTGGCATTAGGTCCTGCCTTTTATCCTGGGTAATTCTAGTTTACCATAAAGCAATAATGTCAATCTATATATCATTCTATCTATGTATCTATCTATCTATGTATGTATGTAGGTATGTATGTATGTATGTATGTATGTATGTATCTATCTACATATCCTTCCTATCCAACTATCCTATCTATCTATCTATCCTATTCATTTAACTATCCTATCTATCTATCTATCCTATTCATTAACTATCTATCTAACAGCACTGTATATCTATCCATGTAGTAAAATGCAATTTTGCAACTACAGAATGCCGTCTGGGCATGTCAAATATGGCACAATATTATCCATTCAGTACATTAGACTGAATGATTGACAGTGAATCACATGTGCTTGATAGTGGTTGATTCCGTTAATGTAAGCTATATTATCCATTCAGTACATTAGACTGAATGATTGGCAGTGGATCACATGTACTTGATAGTGGTTGATGCCACTAATGTAAGTATAGGTTATTCACCTAGGGAGAGGCAATATGTGATTTATCCAGCGAGGGCGTTAGCCCGAGCTGTGATAAACACATATTGCCGATCCCGCGGTGAATAACCGGCTTATACCATAAGACAAAACTGAAACTTGTCGTTTGTTGCTGTGGGTTTTTCACAGCTTCGCTTATTATTCTCCCATGGGAGGATAACTGGACAACAAAGAACATGGGTTTTATTGCAGTGTAATACTGGCTCATGATTGGCTGATAGAGGTGTCGAATGGTATAAGCTATATTATCCATTCAGTACATTAGACTGAATGATTGACAGTGGATCACATGTGCTTGATAGTGGTTGATGCCACTAATGTAAGCTATATTATCCATTCAGTACATTAGACTGAATGATTGACAGTGGATCACATGTACTTGAGGGTGGTTGATGCCACTAATGTAAGCTTTTCTCAGTTTCAGTTTGTCACAATTTTGTTCACTTAAGGTCATAACTGAATTTCTTAATCTCTCAGAGAACATCAAAGTCAGTGGGAACAACATAACAAGAATCTATTTCTCAAGTTTTGCTCTAGTTTTGAGTTATATTATTTCATACATTTGACTTTGAGGGGGATTTGTGATAAGAAACCTTCACCTTGGGTGAAAGCAATGCCATTGCTTGTCACCAGTGGACGGTGCCATTTCCGAAACACATGAATTTCATTGGATATCTCCCAGAAAACCCATCGACAACGCCAACAGTTTAGGTAAGTCAATTATTACAAAGTTCACTAATGCAAATATATTTTATTTTGGTAGATTATCTGCAAATCTCATGACTTTACATTGTCGATTCATGTCATCAGTTACATTCCCTGTTCTATTGAGTAATAGGTATGTCTATTTGTAACTTTTACTGGAGTATCCCGTGACTTCAAGTCAATGCACACACAAATACACATGTTGACCTTTGCACAGTCACCCCTGCCAACACCAAGTGACTGGCCATACCAGACATGCTTTACTGCAATGTTAACTTTGTAAGGTCATAGTTTCCAGGCTACTCACCTTATTCATGCAATTATGACCTGTGAGAAGACAAACTGCTGTCTCCCAGCAGCTTGGTGAACACAAACAAAGCAAATGGAGGCTGCCAAGGTCAAAGCCAATGCTATAACACAGGGTGGAGCCACTAGCTAGTAGTAGAAGCAATTACTGCCTTCTTGTGTAAAAGCACTCAAACATGAGAAGCTGGATGCTCACCCCAGACTCCTTTATATCCACATATCAGTGGACCAGGCAGTGGACTAGCAGTTAGTGGTGATGTCACAAAGCAAGTGAAAATGAGTGGATGTTGATTACAGTTCTTTCAGCCAATAAGATTGCAGCAACAAGTAGGCCTACTAGCTACCTAAGGCCATGGACTCCCTCAACCTCCACTCACTCACTCTAAGGGGGCCACCATTTCTTCTCAAGGGGGCGCCTTGGAATTATATTAAAATAAATAATTTCTTGCTCAGTTTTGGTGACTTTTGGTGAAATAAATAAATTCTTTCTGGGCAGGATTGAAATAAATAATTTCTGTTGGGGTTTTTTTTTAAGGCGGCGATGCCCCTGGAGTGATGCTTGATTGAGGAATGAATATCCGGGGATTTTGCGTGCTTGAAATAAATAATTACGGCCGCCGTCACAGTGAAATAAATAGTTTCCCACCGAGGAAAACTCCAAGCCCCCTTGATTATTAATTAACCCTTTAACAAAAGAATTTACCAGGACAACAATCTGTTTGTGACGTCATCAGCACCATAAATGGCCCAGCAGGCAGTAAGCTGGGCATGCACATAAATGTTCTTCTGTCCGGTAATGGTTAAATGGTCGCCCCGAAAGGCTCAGATTGTACCCATCCCTTCTACTATGAGTTTCCGATTTTATATTTTAAGTAATTGTATCATTTCATTATAGTATGCCTAACATCATTTTCAATTTATAATGGCAAAATTTTTTTTTTGTCAATAAACTTACATACATACATACATACAAAACCTTAAAGGGAATCCTCATGATGATTCAGGGGAGCATACTGTATTTCATTTCTTGAGGGCATACTATATTTCAGTTATGGGGAGCATACTAAATTTCATTTCTGGTGAGCATACTGAATCTCATTTCTAGGGAGCATATTGTATTTAAATTCTAGGGAGCATACTGTATTACATTTCAAGGGAGCATACTGTATTTCATTTCTTGGGAGCATACTGTATTTCATTTCTGGGGACATACTGTATTTTATTTCTAGGGAGCATACTGTATTTCATTTTTGGGGACACACTGAATTTCATTTCAAGGGAGCATACAGTATTTCATTTCTAGGGAGCATATCTTATTTTATTTCTAGGGAACATACGGTATTTCATTTCTAGGGAGCATACTGTATTTCATTTCTTGAGGGCATACTATATTTCAGTTATGGGGAGCATACTAAATTTCATTTCTGGTGAGCATACTGAATTTCATTTCTAGAGAGCATATTGTATTTAAATTCTAGGGAGCATACTATATTACATTTCAAGGGAGCATACTGTATTTCATTTCAAGGGAGCATACAGTATTTCATTTCTAGGGAGCATATCTTATTTTATTTCTAGGGAACATACGGTATTTCATTTCTAGGGAGCATACTGTATTTCATTTCTAGGGAGCATACTGTATTTCATTTCTAGGGAGCATACTGTATTTCAATTCGAGTGAGCATACTGTATTTCATTCTAGGGAACAGAGACTATTTCATTTCTAGGGAGCATACTGTATTTCAATTCCGGGGAGCATAGTGTATTTCATTCAAGGGAACAGAGACTATTTCATTTCTAGGGAGCATACTGTATTACTTTTCTAGGGAGCATGCTGTATTTCATTTCTAGGGAGCATACTATATTTCTAGATAGATAGATAGATAGATATGGTAAGTGCAGCCCTCTAAGCCCAGTTCTGGGCGCTCACGAGGGTTGATTGCTGAGATGAGAGAGAGAGAGCAGGAGTCCTCAACATGTTACACATTTACCCCATGTGAGGGATCTTTTACTTGCCCAGCGCAGACACTGATACAAGGGGCCGCCAATTTAACGTCTCATCCGAACGACATCCAGCTGGGATTTTGCTCATAAAGGTACACTGAAAATTTCGGGTTCCCCAACCGGGAGTCGAACCCATGCAGGCAAAGACCTTCAGTGGAGCAGGCAGGAACCTTGACCACTACACCACCCAGCTGCCTTAAGGGAACATACTGTGTTTCATTTCCAAGGAGCATGCTGTATTTCATTCTAGGGAACACTATTTCATTTCTAGGGAGCATAATACTGTATTTCATTTCTAGGGAGCATGCTGTATTTCATTTCTAGGGAACATACTGTGTTTCATTTCCAAGGAGCATGCTGTATCTCATTCCAGGGAACAGAGACTATTTCATTTCTAGGGAGCATGCTGTATTTCATTTCTAGGGAACATACTGTATTTCATTTCTAAGGAGCACAGGGGCAGACTGGAACAGGAAAATTGCCTGGGAAATTTCAGTTGGCAGAGGCCCAGTTAGGGGTCAATCTGATAATGTTTGTAACTTTACAGTACCCTAGCTATAGGTGGTAATATACTTTGTTACAAAAATGATCTGGTTGGACCCACCCAGGCTTAATGGCCCAGGTGCAGGTGTTGAAAATTTGCAATTCCCAGCGAGTTGAAAATTTGAAATTCCCATCAAGTATATGAATTGTTAATTCATTGATCTGAAAAATTGATTTTAAACAAATGGCCCAAAGAGGGCTTATACTTATGGTATCTGGATATCAGTACAACAATGGTCAAATATATAGTGGGCCACTGGGCCACACATAGGCCCTTTTCAGGGCCATGATAAAAAAAGGCTAATCATCCTTTTAAAAGTGCAAATAATTGAAAATAACTTTATCTTGTAGGACTAGTGGTCTAGAATAAGTCAATGACTTTGATGCCGTTGGAATTATTTTTTCAAAATGATTCTAATGATACCAAATATGTTGGGGTTGCAACAATGGGAACCAAGTTTATCAGAATTGTTTTTCTTCTTCTCCCTTCTTTCCTTTCATTCTTCCGGTATCCCAGCAGCCCAGTACAGCCTTGAGGGAGCATAAAAGTTAAATGTCAGGATCATTTTTATTGTGCTGAAGGCTGGCCAGTATTGCCAATCATAGCGAATCCATTTATGGAAAATTCGAAAAAGAGTCACTCAGTACACTGACTTGGCCACCCAAAATTTGGCTGAGATGCGTAAGTTATGTAACGGTTGAGGACACATTCACAATGCTACTACAAGTACTATAAAGAGTCAATGAAAACATCAAATTCAAAAGTTAGGTGAACACAGATGGGTGGATTGCCTTACTAGACACAGAAACTGAGTCTGATAGCCTACATGGTCTGGATGACAGAAGTCCACCACCTAGAGTCAAGGAGGGTAATTCCATCCACTTTTGGCTATAATTGTATTTTCAGGAAAATGAGAATAGATACAGAAATAAAAAATAGTCCATTAGAAAGGACATATTTCGTACAATCATCAACAGCCAAAAATATAAGATATTCAAATAACTTATGCTGAAACCATGGCAACCAAAATTGAAGGTTAGGCACCTAAATCCGTCCACCCTGCTGCTAAATCCGTCCAGCAAGGATGGTAAATCCGTCCACAGGGCATTATGCAGCACACATCTATCATATCTTGAATTTTTTTTTGAAATTTTACATTCATTTAACTTTTATCAAGAATATCTATTGATTTTAGGAAGGTGAGATGCTGATTGCACTTGTTATAGAAGAATTGGCCAATAGAGGTTACTTTAACAATGCAGAATTTCAATGGACCATCTGAATTACAATAAGGGAACCATTGTAACTAAGTCAAAGTCGTATAATTGACCCAAACTAATTTCTCTTATCAGTTGTATGGAATTTATTAACATTGAAAGTCATAAAAGTGCTCTAAATGATATTTAATGCAGGTGGACGGATTTACAAACTCCCAATCAAACCAGTCCAAAAATTATGATGGTAATTCCGTCCACTTTCATTTGCATTGTATTGCCATTTAAGGTGTCCAATCAAAGTGATTTTACAAATTCAGTATAATTATACTTTCTACTCATTGACTTTTTACCTGAAATACATGTATTTGTAGATGGGAATGGGCCATGAAGCACAGGATAACCTACACTCTAAAATTCGTAAAATGTCTTTGGTGACGTCACAGAATTCTATTTTTTATCAATTGTTGATAAATCACCTGAATTATGATTAAAAAATGTTATCAAAACAATAAAACAGCGAAATATGTTAAAAATGAATTTCTCGTGCAATTAAGACTTGCACAACTACAATGGGTATATTTAAATGCATATATTAGGGGTGGACGGATTTACCTTCCTGGACGGATTTACCATCCTTGACTCTACCACATAAGAAGACCCACACGGACCACTACTTAAACTTCCATTCAAATCACCTTGAACATAAAAGGTCAGTCATCGGAACATTATTACACAGGACGGACAAACTGGTCAGTGAAGAAGACGATAAGAAGGAGCAAGACCATGTTTGAGGGCACTATAGACTATAGAGGCAATTGACTGCAGGACCTTAATAATACCAGCAAAGAAGACTGAACCTCAAGCCAACAGAGAGAGCCAGAAGGATCAATCTCAAAGAATAGCTATTGGATATAATTACTATACAGAGCTATGGGATTACTACACATCTGGGGACTCTCAAAAAGTTTTGGCCGAACCTTCAGAAAACATGGCATCCTTATCACAAGCCCATCAATGCTCCGAGAACAACCATGTTAGACCGAAAGACGAGAAAAACAAAGCGAATAAATATGGAGCCTTCTTCTTAATTAAGTGTGGAACTTGTCAGGAAGAATATATTGGTGAGACGTAGATCTAGACTCTGAGAAAGAAGAACTGATGGACAGAAACGTTTGACATCTTCTGCTGTGCGAGAACACGTTGATAAAACTGGACATTCAATCAAGTGGGAGAACATCAATAAACTGGATCGAGAGCAACATGAATCAAATAGGAAAATATATGAAGCCATCCATACCAAAGAGCAACATGAATCAAATAGGAAAATGTATGAAGCCATCCATACCAGAGAGCAACATGAATCAAATAGGAAAATATATGAAGCCATCCATACCAGAGAGCAACATGAATCAAATAGGAAAATATATGAAGCCATCCATACCAGAGAGCAACATGAATCAAATAGGAAAATATATGAAGCCATCCATACCAGAGAGCAACATGAATCAAATAGGAAAATATATGAAGCCATCCATACCGGAGAGCAACATGAATCAAATAGGAAAATATATGAAGCCATCCATACCAGAGAGCAACATGAATCAAATAGGAAAATATATGAAGCCATCCATACCAGAGAGCAACATGAATCAAATAGGAAAATATATGAAGCCATCCATACCAGAGAGCAACATGAATCAAATAGGAAAATATACGAAGCCATCCATACCAGAGAGCAACATGAATCAAATAGGAAAATATATGAAGCCATCCATACCAGAGAGCAACAGGAATCAAATAGGAAAATATACGAAGCCATCCATACCAGAGAGCAACAGGAATCAAATAGGAAAATATATGAAGCCATCCATACCAGAGAGCAACAGGAATCAAATAGGAAAATATACGAAGCCATCCATACCAGAGAGCAACATGAATCAAATAGGAAATATATGAAGCCATCCATATCAGAGAGCAACATGAATCAAATAGGAAAATATATGAAGCCATCCATACCAGAGAGCAACATGAATCAAATAGGAAAATATACGAAGCCATCCATACCAGAGAGCAACATGAATCAAATAGGAAAATATACGAAGCCATCCATACCAGAGAGCAACATGAATCAAATAGGAAATATATGAAGCCATCCATATCAGAGAGCAACATGAATCAAATAGGAAAATATACGAAGCCATCCATACCAGAGAGCAACAGGAATCAAATAGGAAAATATACGAAGCCATCCATATCAGAGAGCAACATGAATCAAATAGGAAAATATATGAAGCCATCCATACCAGAGAGCAACATGAATCAAATAGGAAAATATACGAAGCCATCCATACCAGAGAGCAACAGGAATCAAATAGGAAAATATATGAAGCCATCCATACCAGAGAGCAACATGAATCAAATAGGAAAATATACGAAGCCATCCATACCAGAGAGCAACAGGAATCAAATAGGAAAATATACGAAGCCATCCATACCAGAGAGCAACAGGAATCAAATAGGAAAATATACGAAGCCATCCATATCAGAGAGCAACATGAATCAAATAGGAAAATATATGAAGCCATCCATACCAGAGAGCAACATGAATCAAATAGGAAAATATACGAAGCCATCCATATCAGAGAGCAACATGAATCAAATAGGAAAATATACGAAGCCATCCATATCAGAGAGCAACATGAATCAAATAGGAAAATATATGAAACCTTCCATACCAGAGAGCAACATGAATCAAATAGGAAAATATATGAAGCCATCCATACCAGAGAGCAACATGAATCAAATAGGAAAATATACGAAGCCATCCATACCAGAGAGCAACAGGAATCAAATAGGAAAATATACGAAGCCATCCATACCAGAGAGCAACATGAATCAAATAGGAAAATATATGAAGCCATCCATACCAGAGAGCAACATGAATCAAATAGGAAAATATACGAAGCCATCCATACCAGAGAGCAACAGGAATCAAATAGGAAAATATACGAAGCCATCCATACCAGAGAGCAACAGGAATCAAATAGGAAAATATACGAAGCCATCCATACCAGAGAGCAACATGAATCAAATAGGAAATATATGAAGCCATCCATATCAGAGAGCAACATGAATCAAATAGGAAAATATATGAAGCCATCCATACCAGAGAGCAACATGAATCAAATAGGAAAATATACGAAGCCATCCATACCAGAGAGCAACAGGAATCAAATAGGAAAATATACGAAGCCATCCATACCAGAGAGCAACATAAATCAAATAGGAAATATATGAAGCCATCCATATCAGAGAGCAACATGAATCAAATAGGAAAATATATGAAGCCATCCATATCAGAGAGCAACATGAATCAAATAGGAAAATATATGAAGCCATCCATATCAGAGAGCAACATGAATCAAATAGGAAAATATATGAAGCCATCCATATCAGAGAGCAACATGAATCAAATAGGAAAATATACGAAGCCATCCATATCAGAGAGCAACATGAATCAAATAGGAAAATATATGAAGCCATCCATATCAGAGAGCAACATGAATCAAATAGGAAAATATATGAAGCCATCCATATCAGAGAGCAACATGAATCAAATAGGAAAATATATGAAGCCATCCATATCAGAGAGCAACATGAATCAAATAGGAAAATATATGAAGCCATCCATATCAGAGAGCAACATGAATCAAATAGGAAAATATATGAAGCCATCCATATCAGAGAGCAACATGAATCAAATAGGAAAATATACGAAGCCATCCATATCAGAGAGCAACATGAATCAAATAGGAAATATATGAAGCCATCCATATCAGAGAGCAACATGAATCAAATAGGAAAATATACGAAGCCATCCATATCAGAGAGCAACATGAATCAAATAGGAAAATATATGAAGCCATCCATATCAGAGAGCAACATGAATCAAATAGGAAAATATATGAAGCCATCCATATCAGAGAGCAACATGAATCAAATAGGAAAATATATGAAGCCATCCATACCAGAGAGCAACATGAACCAAATAGGAAAATATAGAAGTATTTCACACTACAGATTTCAATCTGCTTCCAAGGTCACCATCTCAAAATACAGAAGTAATTTACACTACAGACTTCATTCCCAACCACTCAGGGGCGCCAAAACAAGGTTCCAAAAAAAATCGAGAATAAAGCTCAGAAATTGTCTTAGTGACAAAGATTGCATGATTCAATCAAACGTTAAGGTGAGAGGCCCTGTATATATGAAAGGCCAATAAAGTGCTTACACCTTGGTGTATACAAAGTAATCACCAAAAATAAGAATGTAGGGGCCCATCGACTTATTCTGTCACAGGGCGGTAGCTGCCCCCCTAAAAATCGCTAGTACGCCTACGGACGCTCCTGCAGTGGCTAGGAAGAATGGCGCAGACTTTGCTTTTGTGCCAAAAGGACTATCGTCACTGACTATTTTGCAGGAAGAAAAGGAAATATATATCAACATCTCAGGTATAATATGAAAAATGACCACATTTCACACTAAGTCAATTTATTTTACCATGTTCACACTGCTCATGCATGCTTTATTAAATTATTATAATGATGAAAGCAATTTTCAAAAGACAAAGATAAAAGGTGACAAATATTCTAAACTTTTTTTACAAACCACTCTTTCCAACTGCAAGTACAAAACTTAACTGCATACATTCAGAAACATCACATTTAGAAAGACACAAAATGTGTCTTGCAACAGTTTCATAATTGAAGGACAAACAATCTTTACATAATATGTCAAATGGGGAGAAGTTAACACATAAAAAGCACATCTGTCATGTACAAGCTAAAAATATTTTTCTATACATATAATATAATTTTATAAAGCATCAATTTACAATGGATAACATCTACAAACCTATGAACGTTTCTTTCACTCTCCTACAGCTAGAACAATACGGTAATATTATTACGTTTCAGTATAGTAATTTTGCAATAACAACATTTCTGCAGTTACAATATTTCCACACTTCTCTTTATCCTTTTTCGGCATAAGCACAAAGCTTTGCTAATACCAATTTATACGTCGTCTCTGCCTGACATTTGCCAGGAATATGCAGAGCAGCCCAAGTGTCCAAAAAGCAAACTCATTTCATAGGCATCTCACATGTCGCTCTGTATAAGTGAACTTTTACAAAGAGTGTTTATGTTATCACCCAGAATTTTCTCGCTTTATGTTGAACACTTTACCACAAGTAGAACATCCGTACACTTTCTCTCTTTAAGCTGAACACTTTACCACAAGTAGAACATCGTACACTTTCTCTCTTCAAGCTGAACACTTTACCACAAGTAGAACATCCATACACTTTCTCTCTGTTGGGTGTTTTTATTAAGAGATACTTAACAAACAGACGCTGATCACCCATAAGCAGTGACATCACTTCTCTCCACTCTCTTCTGACGTGTGTAGCAACATTCTTTCGGGCTGACAATTTTTTTATCCATATGGCTTCTCCGTATCGTGTGTTCGTCGAGAGTTTGTTTTAGGGAGGTGTTTTGCCACAGACAGAACATCCATACGGCTTATCGCCAATCTGTCTATCAAGACAACATTTCAGGCTGAAAGTTTTGCTTCAAATTGAATATCCATCATAATTATGGATTCTCTCCGCTGTGAGTTCTCGTATGTCTATTTAGGTCTCTTTTTCGGCTGAATGTGTTGCCACAAACAGAACATCCATATGGCTTCTCTCCACTGTGTGTTCTCGTGTGTAAATCAAGATTACCTTTTTGGCTGCAGTTTTGCTACAAACAGAACATCCATATGGCTTCTCTCCACTGTGTATTCTCATGTGTAAATCGAGATGATGTTTTCGGCTGAATGTTTTGCCACAAACAGAACATCCATATGGCTTTTCTACACTGTGTGTTCTCGTGTGTAAATCAAGATTACCTTTTTGACTGAATGTTTTGCCACAAACAGAACATCCATATGGCTTCTCTCCACTGTGTGTTCTCATGTGTAAATCAAGATGATGTTTCAGGCTGAATGTTTTGCCACAAACAGAACATCCATATGGTCTCTCTCCACTGTGTGTTCTCATGTGTGTATCAAGATGTTGTTTTTGGCTGAATGTTTTGCCACAAACAGAACATCCATATGGCTTCTCTCCACTGTGTGTTCTCATGTGTGTATCAAGACTGCCTTTTACGCTGAATGTTTTGCCACATACAGAACATCCATATGGCTTCTCTCCACTGTGTGTTCTCATGTGTGTATCAAGACTGCCTTTTACGCTGAATGTTTTGCCACAAACATAACATCCATATGGCTTCTCTCCACTGTGTGTTCTCATGTGTAAATCAAGATTACATTTTATGCTGAATGTTTTGCCACAAACAGAACATCCATATGGCTTCTCTCCACTGTGTGTTCTCATGTGTGTATCAAGACTGCCTTTTACGCTGAATGTTTTGCCACATACAGAACATCCATAAGGCTTCTCTCCACTGTGTGTTCTCATGTGTAAATCAAGATTACATTTTATGCTGAATGTTTTGCCACAAACAGAACATCCATACGGCTTCTCTCCACTGTGTGTTCTCATGTGTAAATCAAGATTTCCTTTTTCGCTGAATGTTTTGCCACAAACAGAACATCCATATGGCTTCTCTCCACTGTGTGTTCTCATGTGTGTATCAAGACTGCCTTTTACGCTGAATGTTTTGCCACAAACAGAACATCCATATGGCTTCTCTCCACTGTGTGTCCTTATATGGGAATCAAGATGGCCTTTTTCGCTGAATCTTTTACCACAAACAAAACATTTGTGATGCTGGTTATAAAGTCCTCCATCACTCGATGTGTTTGCCATTCCATTGTTGGAAATGTTACTGAATGCCATTTTGCTCCAAGAAATTGGGTTGCTGCTGGCTTCTTCCCGTTTTCACAAAGGGTGTGTAATTCATTGAATATCCAAATACTGCACTTCTCCCAGTCAGACTGATGTCATTAAATATGACACTTTTAAATCTATATGCATGTCTAGTCCATCCAATCTTTAAAGAACGAAGCTTTGAAACCCCTTGTACAATTAATGATAATATAAAAATGCATGTACACCAGTTAACATGGAGTATACTAAATCATAAACATAAATCCATCGATTAATCCTAATTATAACAGTTCATAAGCCCTGTAAAAGCAGATCTGTTATTCAATTAAAAAGTCATCTTATCATACACAGTTCAGAAATCCATACAGCGTAACCTGCGTAACAGTAATCCACATCACAATACTAAAGAAATAGCATGAGTGCAACAACTGATAATATTATGTAAAATCTGTAGCCAAAAAATCCATCATATATAATTCATAATAAATAATAACCTAGGCAGGGAAATATCTCCAAATGAAGGACATTTGATCCTGGTTCCTCTGGTAGGAAGGTACTTGGCCAGCAATAACAGATAGAACACCAAATGCAAGATGGAACGCTTTTTAACACATGAAACACTGAACACCAGATGGAATCCTCAATGCCAGATGATACGTTGATTGCCTAATGGAACGCTCATTGCCAAGTGGAACACTCAATCTCAGATGAAATGTTCAACTCCAGATAGAAAGCTCAATGCCAGATGGAATTTTGAATGCCAGTTGGAACGCAGCATACCAGATGCATTTGACAGGAATGTCCAGTTGAGCGTCAATATTGATGATAATCTGCAAAAAAATTAATGCTCACGATATTAACATAACAACAGGAAGGGAATGATATTCTTTATATGAATTACGTATAATTTCTTTAAAGTATTTAATAGATCACACTTTTCAGATTTTGACAAATCATGAATTACCTCAAAATACTTTTTAACTGGATAGAGAATGAAGTATTTTTAAATGGCAATTAGCATTTTCGATGTAGCATCAGACTCTTGTCTCTTCTACCTAATTGATGAATTTATCAATCGATAATTGAAGATGAATAGAGGGAATGAAGCCTTTAATTGCAATTGGCATTTTCGATGGAGCATTAGACTTTTGTCTCTTCTACCTAATTGATGAATTCATAAATCAATTATTGAAGATGAATAGAGGGATTGAAGCCTTTAATTGCAATTGGCATTTTTGAGGGAGCAATAGACTCTTGTCTCTTCTACCTAATTGATGAATTTATCAATCGATAATTGAAGATGAATAGAGGGAATGAAGCCTTTAATTGCAATTGGCATTTTTGATGGAGCAATAGACTCTTGTCTCTTCTACCCAATTGATGAATTTATAAATCAATCATTGAAGATGAATAGAGGGAATGAAGCCTTTAATTGCAATTGGCATTTTTGAGGGAGCAATAGACTCTTGTCTCTTCTACCTAATTGATGAATTCATCAATCAATCATTGAAGATGAATAGAGGGAACGAAGCCTTTTTATATTGCAATTGGCATTTTCGATGGAGCAATAGACTCTGGTCTCTTCTACCCAATTGATGAATTTATCAATTGAAAATTGAAGATGAATAGAGGGAATGAAGCCTTTAATTGCAATTGGCATTTTCGACGGAGCATCAGACTCTTGTCTCTTCTACCTAATCGATGAATTTATCAATCGATGATTGAAGATGAACAGAGGGACTGAAGCCTTTAATTGCAATTGGCATTTTCGATGGAGCATTAGACTTCTGTCTCTCCTACCTAATTGATGAATTTATCAATCGATAATTGAAGATGAATAGAGGGAATGAAGCCTTTAATTGCAATTGGCATTTTCAATGGAGCATCAGACTCTTGTCTCAACTGGCCTGCCGGTTCAACTGGCCCCACTCTCCCCTATCTCTCTTGAATCTTAATAAACCTTACCACAAAACTATCCTCTTTAATTCCACACTTCATTCAATATATCTCTCTGGAATCTTGGTAAACCAACCATTAAACTGTCCTCTTTAATTCCACACTCTATCCAATATATCTCTCTGGAATCTTAATAAACCTAACCATAAAACTGTCCTCCTTAAATCCACACTTCATTGAATGTATCTCTCTGGAATCTTAATACACCAGACCATAAAACTATCTCTTTAACTCCACACTTCATTCAATACATCTCTCTGGAATCTTAATAAACCTTGTCCCAAAGCTGTAGTCTTTAATTCCACACTTTATTCAATATATCTCTCTGGAGCCTTAATAAACCTGACCGTAACACTGTCCTCCTTAATTCCACACTTTTATCTAATATATCTCTCTGGAATCTTAATAAACCTTACCACAAAACTGTCCTCTTTAATTCCACACTTCATTGAATATATCTCTCTGGATTCTTTTAAAATAAACCTTATCACAAAACTGTCCTCTTTAATTCCACACTTTATTCAATACATCTCTCTGGAATGTTAATAATCATTACCATAAAACTGTCACCTTTAATTCCACACATCTTTCAATATATCTCTCTTGAATCTTAATAAACCTTGTCAGAAAACTGTTCTCTTTAATTCCACACTTTAATCAATATATCTCTCTGGAATCTTAATAAACCTGACCATAAAACTAATATATCTCCTGACCATAAAATTGTCCTCTTTGATTCCACACTTCATTCAATCTATCTCTCTGGAATCTTAATAAACCTTACCATAAAACTGTCCTCTTTAATTCCACACTTTATTCAATATATCTCTCTGGAATTTAAATAAACCTTACCATAAAACTGTCCTCTTTAATTCCACACTTCATTGAATATATCTCTCTGGATTCTTAATAAACCTTACCACAAAACCGTCCTCCTTAATTCCACACTTTATCCAATATATCTATCTGGAATCTTAATAAACCTGACCATTAAACTGTCCTCTTTAATTCCACACTTTATTCAATATATCTTCCTGGAATCTTAATATACCTTGACACAAAACTCTCCTCTTTAATTCCACACTTCATTGAACATATCTCTCTGGAATCTTAATAAACCTTACCAAAAAAATGTCTCCTTTAATTCCACACTTTATCCAATATATCTCTCTGGAATCTTTTAAAACCTTGCCATAAAACTGTCCTCCTAAATTCCACACTTTATCCAATATGTCTCTCTGGAATCGTAATAAACCTCACCACAAAACTGTCCTCTTTAATTCCACACTTTATCCAATATATCTCTCTTGAATCTTAATAAACCTTGTCATAAAACTGTCCTCTTTAATTCCACACTTCATCCAATATATTTCTCTGGAATCTTAATAAACCTTACCACAAAACTGTCCCGTTTAATTCCACACTTTATCCAATATATCTCTCTGGAATCTTAATAAACCTTACCACAAAACTGTCCTCTTTAATTCCACACTTCATTCCATATATCTCTCTGGAATCTTAATAAACCTTACCATAAAACTGCCCTCTTTAATTCCACACTTCATAGAATATATCTCTCTGGAGTCTTAATAAACCTGACCATAACACTGTCCTCCTTAATTCCACATTTCATTGAATATATCTCTCTGGAATCTTAATAAACCTTGCCATAAAACTGTCTTCTTTAATTCCACACTTCATAGAATATATCTCTCTGGCATCTTAATAAACCTTACCACAAAACTGTCCTCTTTAATTCCACACTTTATCCAATATATATCTCTCTGGAATCTTAATAAACCTTGTCACAAGACTGTCCACACTTCATTGAATATATCTGTCTGGAATCTTAATAAACCTTGCCGTAAAACATTTCATTGAATATATCTCTCTTGAATCTTAATAAACCTGACCATAAAACTGTCCTCTTTAATTCCACACTTCATTCAATATATCTCTCTGGAATCTTGATAAACCTTGCCATAAAACTGTCTTCTTTAATTCCACACTTCATAGAATATATCTCTCTGGAATCTTGGTAAACCTAACCATAAAACTGTTCTCTTTAATTCCACACTTCATTCAATATATCTCTCTGGAATCTTAATAAACCTTGTCACAAAACTGTCCTCTTGAAATCCACACTTCATTGAATATATCTCTCAGGAATCTTAATAAAACTTACCACAAAACTGTCTTCTTTAATTCCACACTTTATCCAATATATCTCTCTGGAATCTTAATAAACCTTGTCACAAAACTGTCCTCTTGAAATCCACACTTCATTGAATATATCTCTCTGGAATCTTAATAAACCTTGTTCAATCGGGAGAATTCTCCCTATTGTTAGCAATTTCTTCTCCCAAACGGGAGAATTCTCTCGATATGGAGAGCGAGCGAGAACAGTATCAGATTCCTTTTTTACAGATATTAACTGATGATACAGACGTTTGTGGTAAATTATCAGTGCTGAAACTTTTCATACATGGCTAAAATTTCTTACAGATTCTAATTTCATTGCCAAGAACCAATTATTCAACTTTTTTGTTGTGTTTTCATGCATGATCTACCCTTATTTAACGGTGAATCTGTGTGGAAAAACGGTATGTAGGGTCAAAATTTTGCAAAAAATCGCCCCCTGGTGTCAGAAATGTGCGAAAATTAACATACTCTTCCCCTTTGCCCATTTCTCAGTAATTCTCCCGATCGGGAGAACTTTTTTCTCCCGATAGGTAGAATTCTCGGCATACTTCACCTAGCTGCTTAATAAACCTTACCACAAAACTGTCCTCTTTAATTCCACACTTTATCCAATATCTGGAATCTTAATAAACCTTACTATTAAACTGTCCTCTTTAATTCCACACTTCATTGAATATATCTCTCTGGAATCTTAAAAATACCGTGCAAGCACGTAAACCCTCGGCTATATGCAGACAAATGACTTTGTTACGAAAATGGTTGCTTTACAAAATAAAGTCCACAAGACGGAATGGTTCAAGTGACCAATTATGTGTGAAGAAAAATAAGGTATGTCATCAAGTAGAATGTACTTGAATTGCCATGAATTGTATTTATGTACCTTTGTAATCTGCTGAGAAAATCTTGGAGGCATAGTTCAGTTTGTTCATATATAAAGAAAGTACAATAAGCGCTCGGAGATTGCATACCTGTGCCTGAGGTACTGATGATATCCATTATCAATAATGAAGTAATATAGGTATAAATAAAGGTATATGTGCAGGGTAGACATGCCACACAGACTAAGTTGTGCTAGGACAAAGGAATCTGATCCAGCCGTGGTAAACATGCCAATTACCCTCCAGCAGCCTACATACCACTTCCCTGATATTGCCCCCCCTCCCTTTCCACTCTCCAGATAAGAAAGTACACAGAAGTAAAAAAGAACAGGATTTGATGATAAATTCCAGAGGTAGGTCTACATCAAGAAGGACCAATTCTCACAATGTATGCCTGGTGAGACATGATGACAGCTTGGGTCACACTTAAAACACCCCTTTTAGTAGAAAACATATGGCCTACTTATAGCTCAGATCAAAACATGTCTGAGAGCAGGAGGTTAGCATTATTTTTCCAGGTGACGAAAAGCATTGTCTCGTGTGCATTTAATGCACATGACTGAACTTCTGTCATTCCCGAATTTAGGCAGAAATAAAGCAACATGTGTAGTTTGACAGCAGCAGGTGTGACACGCGATGAGTTGTGCTAGGACAAAGATTGTATCCAGCCGTGTGGGCAAATGCAAGTTTTGGCCATGTAGGTCATGCACTTCGACAATACCCGGAGGCAGTACTGTCTCGGGTAATAAACCTTACCACAAAACTGTCCTTCTTAATTCCAAACTTTATCCAATATATCTCTCTGGTATCTTAATAAACCTTACCATAAAACTGTCCTCTTTAATTCCACACTTCATAGAATATATCTCTCTGGAATCTTAATAAACCTTACCACAAAACTGTCCTCTTTAATTCCACATTTCATTGAATATATCTCTCTGGAATCTTAATAAACCTTGCCATAAAACTGTCCCCTTTAATTTCACACTTTATTCAATATATCTCTCTGCAATCTTAATAAACCTTTCCATAAAACTGTCCTCTTTAATTCCACACTTCATTGAATATATCTCTCTGGAATCTTAATAAACCTTGCCATAAAACTGTCCTCATTAATTCCACACTTCATTCAATATATCTCTCTGGAATCTTTTAAAATAAGCCTTATCACAAAACTGTCCTCTTCAGTTCCACACTTTATTCAATATATCTCTCTGGAATCTTAATAAACCTTACCACAAAACTGTCCCCTTTAATTCCACACTTCATTGAATACATCTCTCTGGAATCTCAATACACCTTACCATAAAACTGTCCTCTTTCATACATGGCTGTGAAATTGGGTTAACAACAATGGGATCAAGTAATGTTGGGAAGCTTTTTTTTATAAGCAAGTTGAGTAAAACTGTGTACATACAACAGTGTACAACTGTTATCTTCAATTAAACTGTCAAGCCAAGCCTACAAATTATAATTGATTGATTCGTTCATTACCATGCAGTGGCCACATGACTAGAAACAAAATTAGCTCACAATTGACATAACCAGATCGCTATACATTTCATTGTAGTCAGAGTGAATGAAATACAATTTATATGAATCTACTTACATTAATTAATTATAAAAAATATAATTACACTAATTGCTACACCTCCATTTACCATAAAGCAATAATGTCAATCTATCGATCATTGTATGTATGTATGTATGTATGTATGTATTGTATGTATGTATGTATCTATCTATGTATCTATCTACAGTATCCTGCAGAAAAGAGTACACACCTTGGAATAGGTTGCAAATTCAGCAGAGGCTCATATTATTATCGAATTATTCAAACAAGGGGGTTTTATTATGTCGAAACATCACTGCCTTTCCCCAGCATTGAAAAAAAAAATGGATATCTTAAAGCAAATTTGATCCAGGGCAAATAAAATATGAATGGCAGATTGCATAAATGAGTACACACCTGGTACTACATGCGAAAACACCTTCAGAAATTATTCTTCATTGCTGCTTTTGTCAAATAATGATTTTTATGAATAAACCAACTAGTCTAACTAGAACCTTTCGGTTTTAATGATCTCATAAAGACAGCAGTTGATTGGAACAACTTGGGTTCGGCTTGGGTGCCCAGCATTAAGACGTTCAGTGGTAGTCTTGAGAGAATACACACCTGCACAGTGCACACTTGCAAGCCCGAAATGTTGCATACTGGAGCATGGTTAGGGACATCAAGTGTAATAGACAGAATATAATTGATCAATTGTTGATAAAGCTTTTGTTTGTGGGCAACATGCACAGTGAAGAAAGCGTTCCCAGAAAGCCGAAAGGTCTCAACCTTAGTCGATAGGTTTGACGGAGAGCATGGTCCACTGGTGGGAGCATGGACTCATCATACCTCAAATGATGAAAAATCAAGGAAGAACACTCATGTCCAATTGTCAACCGTGAAATGAACTGATGTTTGGCCCAATTACTCAGCATGTTAAGTCGCACAGTTGTTATGCATGTATACACACTCACTGATAGATCAATAAACTTGCAATCTGTTAATCTAGAGCCCCGAGCTGCCGCTGTATAAGCCGATGACAGTCATATCAAGCTCAAGTCAAGTCAAGCCATTTATGATAAGTCAGCACTACCTATTGCAATGTTTGACTGCTTTTATGCGATCATTAATTAATGACAGAAGCAGTTGAAAAATGTCAATTGCAATTCTTAAGGCTCTTAAGCCTTTTTTCACCATCAGTGTACCTAATTGCCATTGATGAACTGTCACGTAGGTGTCAAAGCTGATTGCACTTAGCAATGTATTGGCCATTGAATTACGTTCATTTTTGTTCTAGGACATCATGATAATTAATCATGAAGTGCTTTAATTTGCCGAAATTGTTTCAGTGATGACTCATAACTATTTGATTATTTCGATTTGGCAAAGGGCCTGAAATCAATCAGCAAATGATCACTCATCAACTATATTTATTATTTCCTAGTTTGGTGATTTTAATTTAACTTGAAAAATGAAATAAATAAGCCGCTGAAGTTAGTTAAGTCAAGTCATGAAACATTCAAGTCATGGCAAATTTCTCAAAAGTCATGAAAGTCCCTCTTGTCAAGTCACCAAGCACTAATGTCATGTCATGATGCTAGGAGTCAGTGACTCCGGGCTCTATCTTAATCACACTTTTTTACATCATTCTCCATGACCGACAATGACAAAGTCTTAGTCACAGCAGTTTTGATAAGCATGAGATTTTGGGCTGCCCACTACATATGAACAATAAATTAACACTGATTCAACAGTTCAGGTGAAGCTAAAGTGGTACTTATTTAGAAGGGGGGATAGCTCAGTTGGTAGAGCATCGGGCTCCTAAGGGGAGGTCTCTCCCTGCATGGGTTCGAGCCCAGGCAGGGCCAGCCTCTCTATGAGCCTCTATGTACTATAAATAGCCCCTGACTTGGTCTGTCCATGAGACCTGTGCAAAAATGCAGGGGGTTGTACTCAGTGTTCTATACTTGGGCAACTGAAAGACCCTGCACAGCCCTGAACTAATAGGGTATGAAGCATACTCACTGTAGAGGGCAATGACCCTCTAGAGCATTAAGAAGATCTGAATATAGAGGACCTAATGAGGACCTGCGTTCAGTAAATACTTGATACTTGATACTTACTAAATTGCTGCCAGTCACTATCATGACCAATTTCGGTAACAAACAGTACAATTATCATCCATTTATTTTCTTAGTGCGACTGAGGAGCAGATGGCACAAAAATTTATGTCTAACATTGATCAGTAGCTTGATGAGGCTGAACATTTCACTCACAGATAGGCTGGCATGAAACTGACAAGTGGTAAAACCACAATCATGCACACACATTTTGCATCTATGCACACTTTTGTATCACAAAACCAATGTAAATGACATTAACAATGTGCACAAACTTGATTCAGAAGCCCCTGTGGATTGCATTGCTGCAATAATAAAATTGTCGCGGCTCATTGCTCTGGTGACCTACTTAGGATTGAGAGCCATATATATGTTAGACAAGTGTTGCAAAATGACTTAAGTGTTGCAAAATAGCACTCAAATATTGTAAAACTAAAATTTCCCGGTTTTTGTTTGGTGATGCTACCATGGTCCTCTGTTAATCCAACTAAGAGACACTCTCATTGAACTTGCCTCCGTTCCAGAATAAGAATTGAGTGGATAGCTTTTCCACATTCCTTTGCAATATCTAGATCACAGTGACCTCATTGACAACTAGACACAGATTAGCACAGAGAATTTCAGAAATGTAATAGATCTGATAATGCGTCGCTTTATGAGATCTAAAAATATACAGCATTTAACCATAGTGACAAAAACATTTATATACCCCATTTCGAGTGGTAAAGTCCATTTTGGTGAAAAAAAGCCTCAGAGTTGGCTATTTCCTTGCAAATGTCAATAAAAATGTTGGGAATTAATACAAAATTGATTGTGACAATATGCAATCACACATGAGTATTCATTATCTGACAAAAAAGGGAGTTTGAGACATTGATTGCCATCCTGCATTGCTCTGGCGACTTCAACATCGAAACAAATATTTGAAATAGGATCTTATACTAGCAAAAATATAAAAAAATCGTAGCAATTCAACCAAATTCAATACCCAATCAAGAAGCCAGAACCTCAATCCTTACTTATATATCATTTTCAGATGCGTGCTGCAATTATTGCAGGATACACGCATGGTGCACATTATTGCTGCACCATCACATTTATGTCAAAATATACCAAAATATCTAATTAAGTCATTCTTGGTTTCAGAAACCATAAAATGAAATTCGAGAAGTTTGTTTTGTCTTTTGGAATAGGAGAGGACAAACCTCAGCCCTTTTCTCATAGATAAACTTCAAGAAATGCTTCAATGTATAACCTCCTATCCTGCAGTTCACATTTTTGCTTTGTGACTACTGTAGTACCACTAGGTATATGTTTTTAAAATGTATTTCACCGGTAAAACTCCTTACTATTTCAGTCCTTAGGCTCTGGCGCACCACTTTTGCATGCATCTTGGTGCTTGCCCATGTCTAATGATGATCTTGGGTGAAATATGCAGGTAGAAGTTTGTCACACCACAATATATTGCAATTTGCACAACTGTCAAACAAGCAGAAGATCGACATGCGAGTGTCAGTTAGCCTATATTTTTAATCGCTTTACCGTCTAGTACATTCTGGAATTGGAATAACACATATTTTTGATAACAGACAGTTTTTAAAGGCCTATTTTAAGAAACATCAACAATATATGGAAGAGCAATACATTTAAATGAAATATTTGACTTTATTATATGTTTTATGGTTTGTACTATAAAGATGATGTATGTCCTGAATCCCTGTAATATCAAATTGACAATAACAACAATAATCAGTCATTTTTCAACAAAGATGTGTCTGTAGCACCAGGTGTGTACTCATTTATGCAATTTTCCATTCATATTTTATTTGCCCTCGATCAAATTTGCTTTAAGATATCAAATTTTTGTCAAAGATGGGGAAAGGCTGTGATGTTTACGCATAATAAAACCCCCTTGTTTGAATTATTTGATAATATCATGAACCTCTACAGCCCAATTTGCAACCTATTCTGAGGTGTGTATTCATTTCTGTAGGAAACTGTATCTATCTAGGCCTACATATCCAACCATCCTTCCTATCCAACTATCCTATCTACAGTCAGACCAAGAATTATTCAGACGCTTGCTGTTTTGTCATTATTTTGAAGGAATTACAAAGTAAGCAATGAAACATGCCGTCAAAATAATTTTTGGTATTAAGTGTAATCTGCCCAATACAAATTTATTGCAAACTGATTCAAAATCGGCTGAAAATAGCTAATTTGTCGATTCCAGGAACCAGAAATTATTCAGACACTTTTACAAAGTTGTAGAAAGTGAACTATTTACCAATATTTATCCAAGATATTGCTAATAAACTACTATGGGATCATTGTGGCCACATTGGATGACAGGTGTGATCATCAGTTAAGAAGAAAATTTGGATAAATATATGTGAGATAAACATCTGATTCAGTTTATCACATTTTCTTGACTAATGGGCTGAAATCTGTCAGATATCAATTGAAAATATTTCAGAATATCATAAAGTGACAATTGTTAACTGTTCTATCTAAGTAAAATTGAAATACAGGCTTACTTGAAAAATGTTATGCACTTTGGTACTTTCGTTTTGTTTTTGGCTCCAACCGCTCTCTGAATCCTTGCCCATTGACTCACTGCAATCCATCAAATCACTTAAAATATAGTTGCATGGTCTTCCTAAGGTTGTTCACTCTATTGCGGATACAGGACAGCCCATTTACACCAGTTGTTTACAAGTGGTGTGCCATACTACAACTATAGTGTGCCTTCATGGAGCAATCTCCATTGGAACAGCATTGAGGCCGAAGTATCACATTTTTGCCCCCTTCCCAAATGAAGTTATAAGTGCCCAATTGAGTTGCTGTTTGGACCATGCATGGAATATAGCTTGAAGTAGATAATGAAACTTGCTCTCCGAAAATTTGTTAGGTTTTGCTGCCACATGGACATGTTTTTGTTTTGGTAAAATTGGACAAATAAATACAGAAGCTCACTGAACTTAATATGCGGCCTCCAATGCTTCATATTGTGACTCAAAGTATTAAGAATACAATTCTTAGGTAAGCAAAAGCAATTTGAATTAATACAAGGCAGGTTTGAGGTTAAAGAGTGCATGAAAATGTGATAAACAGGACATAATGTTTATCTCCAATATTTATCCTAATTTTCTCAATTGATGGTCACACATCTCATTCTTTGCAGTCATAATGGTCCCTAAGTAGTTTATGATCATTATTTTGACATAAATACTAACAAATAATAGTAAATAGTTCACTTTCTACAACTTCGTTAAAGTGTCTGAATAATTTTTTGTTCATGGAGTTAATAAAAGTAGCTTTTTTCACCACATTTCTTGCCAATTTGCAATAAATTTGTTTTGTGCAGGTTACTTGTGTTGCAAAGGATGTTTTTGATTGTATGTTTCATTGATTTATTTGGTAATTCCTTAAAATAATAACAAAACAGCAAGCGTCTGAATAATTCTTGGTCTGACTGTATCTATCTATCCTATTCATTTAACTATCTATCTATCTATCTATCCTGTTCATTTAACTATCTATCTAACAGCACTGTATATCTATCCATGTAGTAAAAAGAAATTTTGCAATTACAGAATGCGGTCTGGGCATGTCAAATATGGCACAATATTATCCATTCAGTACATTAGACTGAATGATTGACAGTGGATCACATGTACTTGATGGTGGTTGATGCCACTAATGTAAGCTATATTATCCATTCAGTCCATTAGACTGAATGATTGACAGTGGATCACATGTGCTTGTTAGTGGTTGATGCCACTAATGTAAGCTATATTATCCATTCAGTCCATTAGACTGAATGATTGACAGTGGATCACATGTACTTGATAGTGGTTGATGCCTCTAATGTAAGCTATATTATCCATTCAGTCCATTAGACTGAATGATTGACAGTGGATCACATGTACTTGATAGTGGTTGATGCCACTAATGTAAGCTATATTATCCATTCAGTCCATTAGACTGAATTTTTGTCACTAAAAGTCATAACTGAATTTCTTAATCCCTCAGAGAACATCAAAGTCAGCGGGAACAACATAGCAAGAATCTATTTCTCAAGTTTTGCTCTGTTTTGAGTTATATTATTTTGTACATTTGAGGGGGGATTTGTGATAAGAAACCTTCACCTCGACTGAAAGCAATACCATTGCTTGTCACCAGTGGATGGCACTATTTCCAAAACACACAAATTTCATTGGATATCTCCCAGAAAACCCATCGAATTGCTGTATTGACAACGCCAACAGTTTAGGTAAGTCAAGTATTACAAAGTTCACTAATGCATATATTTTAATTTGGTAGATTTTCTGCAAATATCACAACTTTAGATTGTCAATTCATGTCATCAGTTACATTCCCTGTTCTATTGAGTATTAGGTATGACTACTGAGCAGTTTTAAACTGGAATTGGCGCTATATAAATGTCTATTATTATTATATTATTATTATTTGTAACTTTTACTGGAGTCTCCTGTGACTTCAAGTCAATGTACACACAAATACACATGTTAACCTTGTGCACAGTCACCGCTGCCAGCACCAAGTGGCTGGCCATACCAGACATGCTTTACTGCAATGTTAACTTTGTAAGGTCATAGTTTCCAGGTTACTCACCTTATTCATGCAATTATGACCTGTGAGAAGACTAACTGCTCTCTCCCAGCAGCTTGGTGAACACAAACAAAGCAAATGGAGGCTGCCAAGGTCAAAGCCAATACTATAACACAGGGTGGAGCCACTAGCTAGCACTAGAAGCAATTACTGCCTTCTGGTGTAAAAGCACTCAAACATGAGAACTGGATGCTCACCCCAGACTCCTTTATATATCAACATATCAGTGGACCAGGCAGTGGGTTAGCAGTTAGAGGTGACGTCACAAAGCAAGTGAAGATGAGTGGATGTTGATTACAGTTCTTTCGGCCAGTAAGATGGCAGCAACAAGTAGGCCTACTAGCTACCTAAGGCCACCACTCACTCACTCTAAGGGGGCCACCATTTCTTGGATTTCTTTTTAAATAAATAATTTCTTGCTTAGTTTTGGTGAAATAAATAAATTCTTTCTGGGCAGGATTGAAATAAATAATTTCTGTTGAGGATTCTTGTTAAGGCGGCGATGCCCCTGGGGAGATGCTCGATTGAGGAATGAATATCCGGGGATTTTGTGCGCTTGAAATAAATAATTATGGCCGCCGTCACAGTGAAATAAACAGTCCCACCAAGGAAAACTCCAAGCCCCCCTGATTATTAATTAACCCTTTCCAACAAAACAATTTACCAAGACAACAATCTGTCTTTGTGACGTCATTGATGCAGCACCATAAATGGCCCAGCAGGCAGTAAGCTGGAGATGCACATAAATGTTATTCTGTCCAGTAGTGGTTAAATGGTCGCCCCGAAAGGCTCAGATTGTAAGTCGAAACTTTAAAGGGAATCCTCATCATGATACCAGGGGAGCATACTGTATTTCATTTCTAGGGAGCATACTGTATTTCGTTTCTGGGGACACACATTATTTCATTTCAAGGGAGCATACTTTATTTTATTTCTTGGGAGCATACTTTATTTTATTTCTGGGAACATACTGTATTTCAATTCCAGGGAGCATACTGTATTTCATTTCTAGGGAACATAGACTGTTTAATTTCCAGGGAGCATACTGTATTTCATAGGGAGCATACTGTATTTCATTTCTAGGGAGCATACTGTATTTAAATTCCAGGAAGCATACTGTATTTCATTCTAGGGAACAGAGACTATTTCATTTCTAGGGAGTATACTGTATTTCATTTCTAGGGAGCATACTGTATTTCATTTCTAGGGAGCATTCTGTATTTAAATTCCTGGAAGCATACTGTATTTCATTCTAGGGAACAGAAACTATTTCATTTCTAGGGAGTATACTGTATTTCATTTCTAGGGAGCATACTGTATTTCAATTCCAGGGAGCCTACTGTATTTCATTTCAAGGGAACATAGACCATTTCATTTCTTGGGAGCATAATGTATTTCATTTCTAGGTAGCATACTGTATTTCATTTCTAGGAAGCATACTGTATTTTTTATTCCAGGGGGGATACTGTATTTCATTCTAGGGAGCATACTGTTTTTCAATTCCAGGTAGCAACTGTATTTCATTCTAGAGAACAGAGGGAGCATACTGTATTTCATTTCTAGGGATCATGCTGTATTTCATTTCTAGGGAGCATACTGTATTTCAAATACAGGGAGCATACTGCATTTCATTCTAGGGAACAGAGACTATTTCATTTCTAGGGAGCATACTGTATTTCATTTCTAGGGAACATGCTGTATTTCATTTCTAGGGAGCATACTGTATTTCAATTCCAGGGAGTATACTGTATTTCATTCTAGGGATCAGAGACTATTTCATTTCTAGGGAGCATACTGTATTTCATTTCTAGGGAACATGCTGTATTTCATTTCTAGGGAGCATACTGTATTTGTATTCCAGGGAGCATACTGTATTTCATTCTAGGGAACAGAGACTACTTCATTTCTAGGGAGCGTAATACTGTATTTCATTTCTAGGGAGTATGCTGTATTTCATTTCTAAGGAGCTAAGCGGCGGACTGGAACAGGAAAATGGCCCGGGAAATTTCAGTGGGCAGAGGCCCAGTTAGGGGTCAATCTGATAATGTTTGTAACATTACGGTACCCTAGCTATAGGTGGTAATATACTTTAAGAAGTTCCATCCTGAACAAACATTTTTCAATGTAATTTAAAAAAAAGGTTTTTACTTCAAAATCCACAGCCCCAGCCTTGTTACAAGATTGACCTGGTTGGACCCACCCAGGCCTAATGGCCCAGGTGCAGGTGTTGAAAATTTGCAATTCCCAGTGAGTTGAAAATTTGAAATTCCCATCATGTATATGAATTGTTAATTCATTGATCTGAAAAATTGATTTTAAACAAATGGCCCAAAGAGGGCTTATACTTATGGTATCTGGATATCAGTACAACAATGGTCAAATATATAGTGGGCCACTGGGCCACACATACGCAATTTTCAGGGCCATGATAAAAAAAAGGCTAATCATCCTTTTAAAAGTACAAATAATTGAAAATAACTTTATCTTGTAGGACTAGTGGTCTAGAATAAGTCAATGACTTTGATGCCGTTGGAATTATTTTTTCAAAATGATTCTAATGATACCAAATATGTTTGGGTTACAACAATGTGACCAAGTTTATCAGAATTGTTTTTCTTCTTCTCCTTTCTTTTCTTTCATTCTCTCTGTATCCCAGCAGCCCAGTAAAGCCCTGAGGGAGCATAAAAGTTAAATGTCAGGATCATTTTTGTTGTGCTGAAGGCTAGCCAGTATTGCCAATCATAGCGAAGCCATTTATGGAAAATTCGAAAAAAGAGGCACTCAGCACACCGACTTGGCCACCCAAAATTTGGCTGAGATGCGTAAGTTATGTAACGGTTGAGGACACATTCACAATGCTACTACAAGTACTATAAAGAGTAAATGACAACATCAAATTCAACAGTTAGGTGAAGACAGATGGGTGGATTGCCTTCCTAGACACAGCAACTGATAGCCTACATGGTCTGGATGACGGAAGTCCACCATCTACCATATAAGAAGACCCACACGGTCGAGTACTTAAACTTCCATGCAAATCACCTTGAACATAAAAAGGTCAGTCATCGGAACATTATTACACAGGGAGGACAAACTTGTCAGTGAAGAAGACGATAAGAAGGAGCAAGACCATGTTCGAGGGCAATATAGACTATAGAGGCAATTGACTGCAGGACCTTAGTAATACCTGCAAAGAAGACGAAACCTCAAGCCAACAGAGAGAGCCAGAAGGATCAATCACAAAGAATAGCTATTGGATTACTATACATCTGGGGACTCTCGAAAAATTTTAGGCCGAACCTTCAGAAAACATGGCATCCTTATCACAAGCCCATCAACGCTCTGAGAACGACCATGTAAGACCGAAAGACGAGAAAATCAAAGCGAATAAATATGGGCCTTCTTCTTAATTACATGTGTAAGTGTGGAACTTGTCAGGAAGAATATATTGGTGAGACGTAGATCTAGACTCTGAGAAAGAAGAACTGATGGACAGAAACGTTTGACATCATCTGCTGTGCGAGAACACGTTGATAAAACTGGACATTCAATCAAATGGGAGAACATCAATAAACTGGACAAGATGAATCAAATAGGAAAATATATGAAGCCATCCATACCAGAGAGCAACATGAATCACATAGGAAAATATATGAAGCCATCCATACCAGAGAGCAACATGAATCAAATAGGAAAATATATGAAGCTATCCATACCAGAGAGCAACATGAATCAAATAGGAAAATATATGAAGCCATCCATACCAGAGAGCAACATGAATCAAATAGGAAAATATATGAAGCCATCCATAACAGAGAGCAACATGAATCAAATAGGAAAATATATGAAGCTATCCATACCAGAGAGCAACATGAATCAAATAGGAAAATATATGAAGCCATCCATACCAGAGAGCAACATGAATCACATAGGAAAATATATGAAGCCATCCATACCAGAGAGCAACATGAATCAAATAGGAAAATATATGAAGCCATCCATACCAGAGAGCAACATGAATCAAATAGGAAAATATATGAAGCCATCCATACCAGAGAGCAACAGGAATCAAATAGGAAAATATATGAAGCCATCCATACCAGAGAGCATCATGAATCAAATAGGAAAATATAGAAGTAATTTACACTACAGATTTCAATCTGCTTCCAAGGTCACTATCTCAAAATACAGAAGTAATTTACACTACAGACTTCATGCCCAACCACTCAGGGGCACCCAAACGAGGTTCCAAAAAAAATTGAGAATAAAGCTCTGAAATTGTCTTAGTGACAAAGTTTGCATGATTCAGTCAAACTTTAAGGTGAGAGGCCCTGTATATATGAAAGACCAATAAAGTGCTTACACCTTGGTGTATACAAAGTAATTACAAAATATAAGAATGTAGGGGCCCATCGACTTATTCTGTCACAGGGCGGTAGCTGCCCCCCTAAAAATCGCTAGTACGCCTATGGACGCTCCTGCAGTGGCTAGGAAGAATGGCGCAGACTTTGCTTTTGTGCCAAAAGGACTATCGTTACTGACTATTTTGCAGGAAGAGAAGGAAATATATATATCAACATTTCAGGTACAATGCGAAAAATGACCACATTTCAAACTAAGTCAATTTATTTTACCATGTTCACACTGCTCATGCATGCTTTATTAAATTAAAATAATGATGAAAGCAATTTTCAAAAGACAAAGATAAAAGGTGACAAATATTCTAAACTTTTTTTACAAGAATGTTGAACCACTCTTTCCAACTGCAAGAACAAAACTTAACTGCATACATTCAGAAACATCACAATTTACATTTAGAAAGACACAAAATGTGTCTTGCAACAGTTTCATAATTGAAGGACAAACAATCTTTACTCAATATATCAAATGGGGAGAGTTAACACATAAAAAGCACATCTGTCATGTACATGCTAAAAATATTTTTCTATACATATAATATAATTTTATAAAGCATCAATTTACAATGGATAACATCTACAAACCTATGGACGTTTCTTTCACTCTCATACAGCGAGAACAATACGGTAATATTATTACGTTTCAGTATAGTATTTTTGCAATAACAACATTTCTGCAGTTACAATATTTCCACTCTTCTCTTTATCCTTTTTCAGCATAAGCACAAAGCTTTGCTAGTACCAATTTATATGTCGTCTCTGCCTGGCATTTGCCAGGAATATGCAGAGCAGCCTAAGTGTCCAAAAAGCAAACTAATTTCATAGGCATCTCACAGGCTATTCTTTGAACAGCTAGAAAGAACTGTGCGAGACATGTCAAATTTAGCCAAAACATGCTATGGTCCTAGCTGAACTTGTTAGCAAAAATAAAGGACTGCAGCCCCACACTTCACTCATCATCCTTCCAATGGTTCAACTAGCCCCAGCGGATGGTTCAACTGGCCCCATGGGTGGGGCCAGTTGAAGCAATTTTTTTTTGTTTTTTGGAGGCTCATGTGTCGGCCGTGGTAAGATATACGCCAAAACCTAAAGTTGGAATGTTTAGACAACTTTTCAAACTAACTTTTCCATCTTTGTTCTTCTTGAAAGCTGTAAAGGTACGCACACAGGAGAGCAATTTCAAAATTTGGTTCAACTGGCCCCGCTCTCCCCTACAAGCCATTTAAAATATTTTTCTACACATATAATATATCATTTTATAAAGCATCAATTTGCAATGGATAACATCTACAAATCTATGAATGTTTCTTTCACTCTCATACAGCGAGAACAATACGGTAATATTATTACGTTTCAGTATAGTGTTTTTGCAATAACAACATTTCTGCAGTTACATTTCCACTCTTCTCTTTGTCCTTTTTCGGCATAGGCACAAAGTTTTGCTAGTACCAATTTATACGTCGTCTCTGCCTGACATTTGCCAGGAATATGCAGAGCAGCCCAAGTGTCCAAAAAGCAAACTCATTTCATAGGCATCTCACATGTCGCTCTGCATAAGTAAAGTTTTACGAAGAGTGTTTATGTTATCACCCAGAATTTTCAAGGACTAATATCATGATCTTTCTGAATTCTTAAAACAGACAGCAGTAAAAAACATAATAAACAAGATCGGCACATAAATGTTTTAAAAACACACAGCATTTGGTAGTCATATCAGGCAATGTAGATGTTATCAGATATGACAAACATACAGGCAAAATTCTATTTGCAATGTATACAATTATAATATAACATCCATGCACTTTCTCTCCTTAAAAGCTGAACACTTTACCACAAGTCGAACATCCATGATGGATTCACTTTCTCTGTTTAAGCTGAACACTTTACCACAAGTAGATCATCCATACACTTTCTCTCTTTAAGCTGAACACTTTACCACAAGTAGAACATCCATGCACTTTCTCTCCTTAAGCTGAACACTTTACCACAAGTAGAACATCCATACTCTTTCTCTCTTTAAGCTGAACACTTTACCACAAGGAGAACATCCATACACTTTCTCTCTTTACGCTGAACACCTTACAACAAGTAGAACATCCGTACTCTTTCTCTCTTTAAGCTGAACACTTTACCACAAGTAGAACATCCATACACTTTCTCTCTTTAAGCTGAACACTTTACCACAATAAGAACATCCATACACTTTCTCTCTTTAAGCTGAACACTTTTCCAAAAGTAGAACATCCGTACACTTTCTCTCTTTAAGCCGAACACTTTACCAAAAGTAGAACATCCATACACTTTCTCTCTTTAAGCTGAACACTTCACCACAAGGAGAACATCCATACACTTTCTCTCTTTAAGCTGAACACTTTACCACAAGTAGAACATCCATACACTTTCTCTCTTTACGCTGAACACTTTACCACAAGTAGATCATCCATACACTTTCTCTCTTTAAGCTGAACACTTTAACACAATTAGAACATCCATACAATTTCTCTCTTTAAGCTGAACACTTTACCACAAGTAGAACATCCATACACTTTCTCTCTTTAAGCTGAACACTTTACCACAAGTAGAACATCCATACACTTTCTCGCTTTAAGCTGAACACTTTACCACAAGTAGAACATCCATACACTTTCTCTCTTGAAGTTGAACACTTTACCACAAGTAGATCATCCATACACTTTCTCTCTTTAAGCTGAGCACTTTACCACAAGTAAAACATCCATACACTTTCTCTCTATAAGCTGAACACTTTGCCACAAGTAGAAAATCCATACACTTTCTCTCTTTAAGCTGAACACTTTGCCACAAGTAGAACATCCATACACTTTCTCTCTGCTGGGTGTTCTTATTATGTGCTTCAAATGGCCTCCTGTTCAGCAGAATCTCTTACTGCGTACGGAACAACCTAAGGCTTGTTTACATTATTCCATCATATGCCGATCAAGACTATCTTCTTCAGTGAACATTTTACAAGATACTGAACAAACAGACACAGGTCATCCATAAGCAGTGACATCACTTCTCTCCACTCTCTTCTGACGTGTGTAGCAACATTCTTCTTGGCTGACCTTTTTTTTTTATCCAAATGGCTTCTCCGTATTGTGTGTTCTTCAAGAGTTTGTTTTAGGGAGGTTTTTTGCCACAGACAGAGCATCCGTATGGCTTATCGCCAATCTGTCTATCAAGACAACTTTTCAGGCTGAATGTTTTGCGTGAAACTAAATATCAATCATAATTATGGATTCTCGCCGCTGTGAGTTATGTGTTCTTATGTGTTTATCAAGACTGCCTTTTTCGCTGAATGTTTTGGCACAAACAGAACATCCATACGGCTTCTCTCCACTGTGTGTTCTCATGTGTAAATCAAGATGATCTTTTCTGCTGAATGTTTTGCCACAAACAGAACATCCATACGGCTTCTCTCCACTGTGTGTTCTCATGTGTAAATCAAGATGATCTTTTCTGCTGAATGTTTTGCCACAAACAGAACATCCATACGGCTTCTCTCCACTGTGTGTTCTCATGTGTTTATCAAGACTGCATTTTACGCTGAATGTTTTTCCACAAACAGAACATCCATATGGCTTCTCTCCACTGTGTGTTCTCATGTGTAAATCAAGATTTCCTTTTTCGCTGAATGTTTTGCCACAAACAGAACATCCATACGGCTTCTCTCCACTGTGTGTTCTCATGTGTTTATCAAGACTGCATTTTACGCTGAATGTTTTGCCACAAACAGAACATCCATATGGCTTCTCTCCACTGTGTGTTCTCATGTGTAAATCAAGATTTCCTTTTTGGTTGAATGTTTTGCCACAAACAGAACATCCATAAGGTGTCTCTCCACTGTGTGTTCTCATGTGTAAATCAAGATTTCCTTTTTCGCTGAATGTTTTGCCACAAACAGAACATCCATAAGGCTTCTCTCCACTGTGTGTTCTCTTGTGTGCTACTAGGTGGCTTTTACGGCTGAATGTTTTGCCACAAGCAGAACATCCATATGGCCTCTCTCCACTGTGTGATCGCATGTGTAAATCAAGACTCCATTTTTGGCTGAATGTTTTGTCACAAACAGAACATCCATATGGCTTCTCTCCACTGTGTGTTCTCATGTGTGAATCAAGATTGCCTTTTTGGCTGAATCTTTTGCCACAAACAAAACATCCATATGGTTTTTCTCCACTGTGTGTTCTCATGTGTAAATCAAGATGTTTTTTCAGGCTGAATGTTTTGCCACAAACAAAACATCCATATGGCTTCTCTCCACTGTGTGTTCTCATGTGTGAATCAAGAGTGCCTTTTTGGCTGAATGTTTTGGCACAAACAGAACATCCATATGGCTTCTCTCCACTGTGTGTTCTCATGTGTAAATCAAGATTGCATTTTACGCTGAATGTTTTATCACAAACAGAACATCCATATTGCTTCTCTCCACTGTGTGTTCTCATGTGTAAATCAAGACTGCCTTTTCGGCTGAATGTTTTGGCACAAACAGAACATCCATATGGCTTCTCTCCACTGTGTGTCCTTACATGGGAATCAAGAGTGCTTGTTTGGCTGAATGTTTTGCCACAAACAGAACATCCATACGGTTTCTCTCCACTGTGTGTCCTTACATGGGAATCAAGATTGCCTTTTTTGCGGAATCTTTTACCACAAACAAAACATTTGTGATGCTTGTTATAAAGTCCTTCATCACTCGATGTGTTTGCCATTCCATTGTTGGAAATGTTACTGGATGCCATTTTGCTCCAAAAATTTGAGTTGCTGCCGGCTTCTTCCCGTTTTCACAAAGGGAGTGTAATTCATTAAATATCCAAATACTGCAGTTCTCCCAGTCAGAGTGATGTCATTAATGTGATTCTTTTAAATCTATATGCATGTCCGTTCCATCCAATCTTTAAAGAACGAAGCCTTGAAACTCATCGTACAATTAATGATAACATAAAAATGCATGTACACCTGTTAACATGGAGTATACTAAATCACATACATAAATCCAACAGTAATCCTAATTATAACAGTTCACAAGCCCTGTAAAAAGCAGATCTGTCATTCAATGAAAAGGTCGTCATATCATACACAGTTCAGAAATCCATATAGCGTAACCTGCGTAACAGTAATCCACATCACAATACTAAAGAAATAGCATGAATGCAACAACTGATAATATGTAAAATCTGTAGCATATAAAGCCAAAAAATCCATCATATATAATTCATAATAAACAATAACTTAGGCAAGGAAAATATCTCCAAATAAAGAATATTTGATCCTGGTTCCTCTGGTAGGAAGGTACTTGGCCAGCAATAAGAGATAGAACACCAAATGCAAGATGGAACGCTTAATGACACATGGAACACTGAAGGCAGGATGGAATCCTCTATGGCAGATGATACGTTGATTGCCAAATGGACGCTCAATGCCAGATGAAATGTTGAATTCCAGATGGATTGCTCAATCCCAGATGAAATGTTCAATTCCAGATAGAAAGCTCAATGCCAGATGGAAAGCTCAATGCCAGAAGGAACATTGAATGCCAGTTGGAACGCAGCATCCCAGATGCATTTGACAGATGTCCAGTTGAGCGCCAATATTTATGATAATCTGCAAAAAGATTAATGCTCATGATATTAACACAACAATAGGTAGGGCACATTATTCTTAGTGCGATTTATGTACTTCTTTAATAACACTTTTCAGAATTTGACAAATCATGAACTAACTAAAACAACTGTTTTTAAAATAGGACAGAGAATGAAGTATTTTAAAATTGCAATTAGCATTTTCAACAGAGCATTAGACTCTTGTCTCTTCTACCTAATTGATGAATTTATCAATCGATGATTGAAGCAGATTAGCAGGAATGAAGCCTTTAATTGCTATTAGCATTTTCAATGGAGTATTAGACTGTTGTCTCTTCTACCTAATTGATGAATTTATCAATCGGTAGTTGAAGCAGATTAGCGGGAATGAAGCCTTTAAATGCAATTGGCATTTTCGATGGAGCAATAGATTCTTGTCTCTTCTACCCAATTGATGAATTTATCAATCAATAATTGAAGCAGATTAGAGGGAATGAAGCCTTTAATTGCAATTGGCATTTTTGATGGAGCAATAGACTCTTGTCTCTTCTACCTAATTGATGAATTTATCAATCGATAATTGAAGATGAATAGAGGGAATGAAGCCTTTAATTGCAATTTGCATTTTCTATGGAGCAATAGACTCTTGTCTCCTCTACCCAATTGATGAATTTATCAATCAATAATTGAAGATGAATAGAGGGAATGAAGCCTTTAATTGCAATTGGCATTTTCGATGTTGCATCAGACTCTTGTCTCTTCTTCCTAATTGATGAATTTATCAATCAATAATTGAAGATGAATAGAGGGAATGAAGCCTTTCATTGCAATTGGCATTTTTGATGGAGCAATAGACTCTTGTCTCTTCTACCTAATTGATGAATTCATCAATCAATCATTGAAGATGAATAGAGGGAACGAAGCCTTTTTAAATTGCAATTGGAATTTTCGATGGAGCAATAGACTCTTGTCTCCTCTACCCAATTGATGAATTTATCAATCAATAATTGAAGATGAATAGAGGGAATGAAGCCTTTAAATGCAATTGGCATTTTTGATGGAGCAATAGACTCTTGTCTCTTCTACCCAATTGATGAATTTATAAATCAATCATTGAAGATGAATAGAGGGAATGAAGCCTTTAAATGCAATTGGCATTTTTGAGGGAGCAATAGACTCTTGTCTCTTCTACCTAAATGATGAATTCATGAATCAATCATTGAAGATAATAGAGGGAACAAAGCCTTTTTAAATTGCAATTGGCATTTTTGATGGAGCAATAGACTCTTGTCTCTTCTACCCAATTGATGAATTTATCAATTGATAATTGAAGATGAATAGAGGGAATGAAGCCTTTAATTGCAATTGGCATTTTTGATGGAGCATCAGACTCTTGTCTCTTCTACCTATCGATGAATTTATCAATCGATAATTGAAGATGAATAGAGGGATTGAAGCCTTTAATTGCAATTGGCATTTTCGATGGAGCATTAGACTCCTGTCTCTTCTACCAAATTGATGAATTTATCAATCGATAATTGAATATGAATAGAGGGAATGAAGCCTTTAATTGCAATTGGCATTTTCGATGGAGCATCAGACTCTTTTCTCAACTGGCCTGCCGGTTCAACTGGCCCCACTCTCCCCTATCTCTCTTGAATCTTAATAAACCTTACCACAAAACTGTCCTCTTTAATTCTACACTTCATTCAATTTATCTCTCTTGAATCTTGGTAAACCTAACCATAAAACTGTCCTCTTTAATTCCACACTTTATCCAATATATCTCTCTGGAATCTCAATAAACCTAGCCATAAAACTGTCCTCCTTAATTCCACACTTCATTGAGTGTATCTCTCAGAAATCTTAATAAACCAGACCATAAAACTATCTCTTTAATTCCACACTTCATTCAATATATCTCTCTGGAATCTTAATAAACCTTACCACAAAACTGTCCCCTTTAATTCCGTACTTAATGCAATATATCTCTCTGGAATCTAAATGAACCTTACCACAAAACTGTCCCCTTTAATTCCACACTCAATCCAATATATCTCTCTGGAATTTTAATAAACCTTACCACAAAACTGTCCTCTTTAATTCCACACTTTATTCAATATATCTCTCTGGAGCCTTAATAAACCTGACAGTAACACTGTCCTCCTTAATTCAACACTTTATCTAATATATCTCTCTGGAATCTTAATAAACCTTGTCACAAAACTGTCCTCTTTAATTCCACACTTCATTGAATATATCTCCCTGGAATCTTAATAAACCTTACCACAAATCTTTCTCCTTTACTTCCACACTTTATTGAATATATCTCTCTTGAATCTTAATAAACCTTGTCATAAAACTGTCCTCTTTAATTCTACACTTTATCCAATATATCTCTCTTGAATCTTAATAAACCTTACCACAAAACTGTCCTCTTTAATTCCACACTTTATCCAATCTGGGCCATTCCATGCCAAATGGACCAATGTCTCCCACATCATGGCTTCAGATTTTAATGAAATTATTACACAAGCTACATGTACATGTCTAATGAAGCCATCCAAAATATTTTCCTGCATTCCAAGTTTTTTGAATTTGACAGCATTTTCAAAATTAAGGTCTACAAACTAAAATTTATATTTTCCGCTTGTCAAGTCATTTCAAAAAGCTGCTGAAGCTACGTTTTTCAAGACATTGTGATAAAATTGTACACAGATCAAGTTCAGATATATAAAATATGGCTGGCCGAAGCTAATAAAGATGATGCTTTCCATCTGTTCGCACCAGCCTGTTAAATTCGGTTCATTTTTGGAAAATTTGGGTAAATTGTGGGTTTTTGGAATTTTTTCACTCAGAAACCAAGCTTTCAATACACCTGGAACTTTGCATGAATTGAGGCAGTATTGAGTGCTAATGGTACGAATTTATTCATATTTCTGACTCAAATACTTTTTATGCACATGAAGAAAATCTCAGGACGATTCCTCTGAATTGACTAATTTCAAGTGCAAAAATGGCCATGTGGGACAGGTGATAGAAACTTGAAATTTATTTTTTAAGCAGTTTATGAGATCATCTTGTATTTCTGCAAAAATGATAGAGGTGTTATTTTTCATTTTTCTGGAATTAATTTTTAGAATTTTGAAGAAAAGCCTTATTTATGCTATATATGGCATGTAGGAACCTTCCAAGAGCAGGTGGAACCTTAGATAAAGAGCTGAATTTATTTCTGAAAGTACCTAAGATGGACAAATTTTCAAATCCCAAACTTTAAAGAGGTATATTGGTTTCTCACAAAAGGAAATAGTAAAAAAAAATATGTTGAGTGAATGTTTGCAAATAAGTGACAATATGGGACTGATGCGACAGATTTTGTAAATTAAGATTAGTTGATACAGTTGCCTTTTAATGATGTTAAATATGAGAAGGTATCTTCGGTTATCAATACGTAAAAAAAAAAACACAATATGATGAAAAATATGTAAAATTCATGTGCAGTGACATTAATTTCAGTTTTGGAAATAACATCTAGTGACAGATGACCAGAATTTAGCAAATGTGGCTTTATAATTATTAAGTATGTGGGTATATATACCCCAGGGACCCATTATGGGTACGAAGTAATGCATTCCATTTCAGTCATGAGAATCTGACATGATTTCACACAAGAAGAACTGGACATAATAAAAATAAAATTCCTGATGATTCTAAATAAAACTGATTTGTAATGTTCAGAAGGCAATTTGAGACACCTTGAAAAAAATTTGCACTTTATTTTGAATTCCACCTGCTCTTGGAAGGTTCCTACATGGCGTAAATAAGGCTTTTCTCCAAATTTCTAAAAATTAATTCCAGAAAAATGAAAAATAATACCTCTATCTTTTTTGCAGGAATACAAGATGATCTCATAAACTGCTTAAAAAATAAATTTCAAGTTTCTATCACCTGTCCCACATGGCCATTTTCGCACTTGAAATTAGTCAATTTTAGGAATCGTCCTGAGATTTTCTTCATGTGCGTAAGAAGTATTGGAGTCAGAAATATGAATAAATTCGTACCATTAGCACTCAATACTGCCTCAATTCATGCAAAGTTTCAGGTGTATTGAAAGCTTGGTTTCTGAGTGAAAAAATTCCAAAAACCCACAATTTACCCAAATTTCGCAAAAATGAACCAATTTTAACAGGCTGGTGCGAACAGATGGAAAGCATCATCTGTATTATATTCAGCGTGTATTATGCTCTACATCTCACCATGATATAATTATGCCTAGTTTTGTAGCGATATCTTGAAAAATGAACCTTCAGCAGCCTTTTTCAAAGATATCGAAAGATGAAAAATTAATTTTATGTATATATATATATATATATAGAATTTTATTTGACATCTGGATATCATCAAGATACATGTGTCATATAAGTAAACAAAAAGAGACATAAAATAAGATAAGATGTGTATGTACAAAAGCGGGATAGTAACTAACTACAACTAGGAAGGAGCAGTCATTCATTATATGGTACAATGAAATTGATAAAGAAAACATGGATTACTATATATATTAATACAAAATTCATAGAAGTGTCCATTTCATACTGTAATTGTTTAATACTGTAATTGTGTAAAGCACCATAATTAATAAATCAGAAATAACTCATATCACATTTTAAGGCTAATTAAGTCAGACGGATAAAGCACCACATTTGCTAATATCTACAGCACACAAAATGGTATTAAAAACAGTTAACCTCGGTAATATCTACAGCACACAAAATGGTATAAAAAGCAGAAGATATATATTTATGTATAGATAGAGTGAAACATCACATCATCAATAAATTGGAAGCACCAATAATACAATGTATATGTACAAAAGAAACATTTTAATTATATACAATAGTGACAGCAACAGCAAACACATGCAAGCAACACATCAACATGCCACTGACCACTCAGTCACCAGGAGCAACCAACCTAGCGCATAAATTATAATAATAGCCTCAACTCTCAATTTCAATGCTGTGTAAAGAAATTTGCCAAGAGCAAAATTCAGGTATACATTTTTTGTGGTCAAAATTTCATGAAACTGTTCAGCTGGGCTTAATACCAGAAAATCATTAATTGAAGTACAAGCTACGTTATGCAATTCAGTTCTTTGGTTGGTCCAGTTTGGGCAAACCATTAAACAATGGAATTCATCTTCTACAACATTTAAGTTACATTTATTGCAAATACGATCTTCTGCAGGTATATAAGGACGTTTATGTCTACCAATTTCAATATTAAGATTGTGAGAACTTAGTCTGAAACGGGCGATATTGGTATAAACGGATTTGGGGAGATATGGTTCTAAGCGCATATCAGATTTAAAAGTTTTGTAAGTTCGTAGTTTTTAGTGTTATCATTTATTTCACTAATCATCTTATCTTTAGCTTTGTCATACAGGCATGTTATGGTTTTATTCAAATTGCATTGCATAAGATCTATGTTTAACCTGTCAGTGATTTTGCTAAGTCTTGTGAGCCAACAAGGCACACCTTTCTCCTGAAGTTTAATTTGAATTTCTAGACACTTCTTAAGAAGTATAGGACAAGTTTCACTTTTTAGTCTATCAAAGTATTTCAGGGCGGAAGACTGTTGCCTTATAAGTAAAGGAAATCTGCCAGTATCTGCAAAGATTGCAGTGGTGGGTGTTTGACATCTAACACTAAGCATATTTTTGAGAAAGTTCAATTGAATTTTTTCAATAGCATTATTTTCCTTCTCAGAGAACCACAATTCACTGTTGTATTCTAGTATCGGAAGTGGGTATCGAACATTTTAAGACTTAATTTTGGCGGAAGATAACCAACAGTAGACCTTGTATTTTCTTTGAGAGCATACATAGCTTTCTGTGCTTGTGTCGCCAGATGTGTATACATTTCTTTATGTACGTCCTTTGAGTCACAAAGCACATGGCCCAAATATTTATATGAGCTGACAAATTCCAGTTCTTTGTTGTCAATAGTAAATTGAAATTTATTCACACTTTTACTTTGTGTTTTGCGAATATACATAACTTTACTTTTTTGGGAATTAATTATCAGATGCCATTTCCTACAGTAAGACTCAACATTATTCAACAGAGTTTGCATTCCATTCTCAGTTTCAGAAACTAACACTAGATCATCGGCATAAGGTAAATGTGTAAAAGTAGTTCCATCTATAGAGACACCACAGCTTTGGTCCAAAAATTCAACCATATCTGAAAGATACAGATTGAATAGCTTAGGACTGACTATACCACCCTGTAGAACACCATGGGTGCTCTCAATGCTTGAGCCTAACTCACCATGCCATCTAACTCTAGCTTGTGATTTAGAGAACATACTACGAATGATTTTGACCAGTTTACCGCCGTATCCTTTTTTACCCTCGGCAATGAATATTGCCGTCGGGTATTGTAGTTGGTATGGCAAATTTTTGTCCGTCCGGCGGGCGGGCGGGCGGGCGGGCGGGTGGGCGGGCGGGCGGCGTCACACAATGTGTATTGGCCTCTTCGCCAAAACTATTACACCTATATATATGAAATTTTACACATGAATGGGTCTTATAGTGTTAATGTGCCTTCTGTAGTTCATATTTATGTAATGACCACAGTTTTTGTAAAATATTGAAAATTCGGAAAAATTAATTTTTTTCGTTTCCGGACCAGAACTCAGAAACGGTTGTACCTATGGGCATTGAAATATACCATGATATGCATTAAATACCCTAGTTGTGCCTTTTGGGGGTCTGAATGCTCTACCTAAAATATATTTCAAAGAATGAACCAAAAATGTAAAAAAATGAGTTTTTTTCAAACCTCTGCAATTCCCTCAATTTTGGAGTTAGACATTTGAAATTTAGAATTTAGTTGTCTAAAATATAGCTCTCTTAACTGCTTGAATCGTTTAGAGGTTCCATCTAACGAATTTTGCATAAAAACCAAAATACTGAAAAAATGTGTAATTTTTTACATTTTTCTTGAATTTTGGTCTCTCATACCAAAACAGTAATAACTATATTGGTAAAAACCAAGAGGTATTATAGTTAAACCTATCAAGAAGGAACTTTCATGGCCATTATGTAGTTGACGCAATATTTTAGGCTGACAAAACAAGTTTAAAATTCACAAAAATATGAAAATATCAACTTCCTGGCCATTTCGACTCTAATAAAGTCATACCATGCTCTTGAATATGAACAAAATGAATAATCATGAATGAAATACATGGTTTTCATGCATATATCTATTACATCATCATATATTTGAACATAAAAATACAGAAATTGCTAAAAATAGGCAAAAACTATAGACCTTTCAATTGTCGCATTTCAGTCAACTTTTGGATCTTGGTTACTCAAAGTGCCATACAATGTGCCCCAAGTGTTTTATTTTTTATTTTTTTACGTGCATGTAGTTTACGCAATTTTTAGGCCGACAGAAGAAGTATAAAATTCACAAAATGTGAAAATACCAACTTCCTAACCTTTTCGTTTCTAATAAAGTTATGCAATGCTCTTGAATATGAACAAAATGAATAAACATGAAATAAACACACAATTTTCATGCATATAACTGTTATGTCATTAGATTTTTGAACATGAAAAGACAGAAATTGCTAAAAATATAAAAACAACTGTAGACCTTTGAATTGTCACATTTCAGTCAATTTTGGATCTTGGTTACTGAAAGTGCCATACAATGTGCCCCAAGTATAATTATTTCATCACATTCTTCATCAGAATTTATATAGTTTAATATGATAAATTGTATATATTATATATACAAATATGCTTTATGCACATACAATGTAGTTCTGACTCAGGGGGCCTTACCACACTAAAATTTTGACATGAAATCTCAAAACCCTCTTTTGCTCAAATCTAACCTGTCAGTGAAGTAAATTAAAGGAAAGATATTAAATTAATGTCAGCTTGCTTTTATTTATTATATTGCATAAAAACTAAATGTGATCAAATAATGATTGCAAAAATTATTCCACTAAATACTTGTAAGGTTATTCATAAATTTACTTGGCATGCAACAAAACCTTAATTCTATGAATTTCAATATTTCATTTTATATCCAAAGATATTTAATGTTGGATAAATCTGAATTTTAATTAATGACAAAACTCATCCCAAACATATTTTAGCGCCTTGAAGACAATAAGTGTCACTGCTTTGTTGGGGAACAGGGTGCAGCTTTTGTTGAATGGACATTATGTAACATGATGTCACTAATCCTCTCCAATGACCAAACCCAAGAACAAAGGGGAGAGTACAGAAGCAGTTAAATAGCACCCCTATATTTCTAACAAAATTCCCCTTTTTCTTGGAAATATGTTCAAACTGCATTGATAGTCTTAGTTTTTTTATCTTAAACATTATAATGAAATTTCCAATTTAATCCGAAATATAGGCCAAGTTGAAGTTGAGATATGACTACTTATATCCCATGCCTTTTCAGATATTGTTATGCTAATACAACCAAGTTTGGACAGCATTTAACCTTTTTGGTGTTAAGTAGTAAATGTATTAGTCTTATTGAAAAGTATCTGTAGGCCACACATTGTTTTTAGTTTAACATTTAAAGTAGAAAGATTGGATAGATAGACAACCTATCTAATATTTCTGTTTTTAGGCAGGCCTTTATTCCATTCATAATTTATGATAAGATGATAAAGGTAGAATAGGCAGATATATAGACAGATAGATAGATAGATAGATAGATAAGATAGATAGATAGAAAGATAGATAGATAGATAGATAGATAGATAGATAGATAGATAGATAGATAGATAGATAGATAGACAAATAGACAGATAGACAGATAGATACACTGTAGATAGATAAATAGATAGATAGATAGATAGATAGATAGATAGATAGGTAGATAGGTAGATAGGTAGATGGATAGATAGATAGATAGATAGATAGATAGATAGATAGATAGATAGATAGATAGACAGATTGATTGTTTGATCATCTATAATTATGTAATCTAATACATCCAGAGAATCATGGATGGATGGGTGATTGGGACTTTACCTCCTGTATGTATGCACTTGGTAGGCTAATTAGGAAAGGAGGAGGACATAGCAATGAGTTGATCCTTTTATTTCATTGAAACATCTCTTTTCAGTACCTTGAATCTGTTAATGCTAAGGCTGGGAATTTGTCAAAATTAAATACAATAAAACATCATATAAAATAGAGAAATGGACATTTCATTAATCTAAAAACACTTTCCGTCAGCCAGAAAGAGTGAGGAAGCTTGAGAGAGTTGGGCCACTTTTTACGTTCTTGCGCCTCCAGCTGACTATTATGATTATATAAATATGCTTGATACATTGATTGCATTTAGAAATAGTTAAGAATATATCTATAGGAGAGCATTGATATATATGTTCATGAACATATGCGCTAAAAACTTATGAAAATTGTAAAAATTTTGACCCAGCTCTCCCCATCAAGTGGGAGACTTGGGCCTTACAAAGGGAGACTGGGCCATCTAAATATGACTAGGTTGGTAAAGCTGTAGTTGAGGGGCATAACCTATCGCCAGTATGTCAATTGATTTCACCGGCTTCAGAATAGCCTGCTGAATAGCCGAGGGTATGCTGCCGCGCAGCCTATGTTTAATCATTTTATAATAGAGAAAGCTACGATTGACAAAGTCAAAAGCTTTAGAAAAGTCAATAAAAGTTATGAATAAGTTCTTGCGCATCGATTTTTGATATGATATGATAGAGTCTATTATGAAGACATTGTCACTGGTCCTACACCCTTGGGTGAAACCAAATTGGTATGGGTCTACTTTATTAGCAGCTTCACTTTGAAAAACTAGTTCTTTTATTCACAATTGATTCAAATATTTTCCCCATACAAGCAATCAATGTAAGCTTCCGATAATTATCAGGTTCATTGTAATTACCCTTTTTGTGCAATGGTTGTATTACTCCCACAGCCCACTTATCGGGATAATCTCCTTTTAACCACACGTAATTGAACAGTGTTGTGAGAGGATCTAGTAGGTATTCAGATAGGTACTTATAGAATTCATTACAAATACAATCAATACCAGGAGCTTTACCTTTCTTTAGACTTTTTAATTCTACCTGTACTTCATAGACAGTTATTGGATGATCAGTCATATTACCATCAGAATCACCTATCAACTTATCTAACTCTTGTTCTACCGATTCTAGAAACTTAAAGTCAAATTTAGAAATTGAGTCACCAGGTGGTGATTGCATGCTTTTAAAATAAACTTCAAAGTCATTAAGATTTACAGTACCAATAGCTGTAATTTTGTTATTCTTCTTAAGTTTATCCCAGTATTTCCAATAATCGACTGGGTTTTTGCATTCTAAATTATTCAGTTCATTTCTGATAGAGTTCTGATACTCTCTTTTCTTTCTCTGTACAGTTGACTTATGTGATTTCTTTAGAGACATATACTGAAAAAGATTATCTTCTATATCAAGGTTTTGCTTTTTTGCAAAATCATTTGCTAATCGTTTCAGTGTTTTACATTCATCATCAAACCATTTGTTACATGGAAAGCTGTTTTTCATTGATTTCTGATATTTTTTGGGACAGTTCTCAGAAATCGCAGTTTCTTGGAGGGTGTAGACACTGTCCACTGCCTCGTTTACCCCACCATCACTGATAATAGAATTGATAAATGCATCATGTAGCGCAGCGCCATTAACATTGGTTAGAGATTCAACTAAGCTAGCTAGAGCATTGGCGTCATATATATATTTGTAATATCTAATACCAGCTTCATTACGTGAATGATGTATTGGAGGCAGATTATTTGAATCATTATACAGTTTTAACGAAAACACCAAAGGTCTGTGATCAGAATTGGTGCACAAGGGTTCTAATTCAAAACGAAGAAGATTTTGATAAAACGATGTGTCACATATCAAGTAATCAATTAAACTTTTACCACGAGGGGTATAACAAGTAAATGCACCAGTGGTCATATCATTTTGAAAGTATCCATTCATTATTCTCATATTACTTGACTTACATAGCTCAATGAGTTCCTTAACATATTTATTAGCGCTGCCCTGGGGGTGCCCCCCTTGGGCAAGATCTTCGTTTCATAAGCATGATTTTTGCCACACACTGAAATGTTCAAATTCTAGGCCTAATTTTCTGTAAAAGCTACTGGGCACCAGCCACCACTTCCAATGCCCTTATTCACATGTATGTTCATTCATGTCATAAAGTTTGTCCTAAAGTCTTTATTTTGCATTTAGTGTCCTTATTGTGTCATTTATGAACAATTTCTCCTCCACCATTCTGACCAATGTCTTCACACACGCTCTCCCAGTGTGGATATGGCTGCAAGATAGACTGCATGCCTTCCATATAACTGTCAGCTTTGAGGGGGGCACTCTCTTTCAATTCAGTGAGAAATGTTTTCCAGCCTTTTGGGTGGCAATTTCCCACTATTCAGCAGTTCCAAATGATCAAGTTGTGTCCATTTTAATTCAGGGTATTACCAATCAGTTAATTTCACAATGCATATACCCATATAATTACAATATTTAATGCATACACTGTAGGCCTACAAAACTAGAGGGTTACTCTTGCTAATTCTAGAGAATGAAATAACAATATAGCTAAGTTGTTTTACAATTGGCCCGTGGAGTATATAAAGGGTCTAAATATATTATAGGACCCCAAAAAAAGAAATTAACTGATTGTGCTTAGTGTGTAATAAACATTAGTCCTATGGTGCAAATTGCATTTTACAAAGTTTCTACATAAACCTACGCCAATCTGGATTTTTCTAATAAAAAAAAATTAAAACTTGATTACTCCACATATCCCCCTTTCTACAGTCTAGCTCGCGGGGACAAGCTGACTTTGCTGCAGCCCCCAAGACATTGTCAGTTGATGTGGGGAGGGGGGGGGGTGTCAGGATAAGTATGCAGTCTACTGGGGGTGGCCTGGCTGCTTGTTAGCCTGCTCTGCTACTCTCTACGGCTGTGCTGTCAGGGAGAGGAGCTCATATTAGAAGGTACACATTTTCATAAAATTTAATTATAATAACAACTGCTCATTTTATTTATTACTCCACATATATCCCCCTTTCAACAGTCTAGCTTCTGGGTCTAACTTACAACATCAGTTGTGCCACAATAGAATCACCACATATACGAGGGGTTTTCCAAAAGTTCTGTCCAACTAGTCATAACTTTTGCAAGATTTGATGTAGAAGCATCATATTTGGGCAAGACAATATTGACATTATTTGGAAATTATTCCGTAAAAATCAGATCACAGAAATAAAAATAAATGCTTAATCTGTTGCCATGGAAACCAGAAGTCATGAAATGCGGCCCAGATTTTGTAGTGCTCCTAAAATGAATTTAAAACCCGCCTGCATTCTCGGTCTCTTGACTTATTGGATTGAAGTATACTCATAATTTTTTTCATTAAATACAATCAGTTAATTCTGAAATCATTAATAATAATGGAAATTGGGGTTATTCTCATGTCTCAGTTACTTTACTATCACTCATGCTTACTCAGTTTTTTATGAGATACATTTTTTTTGTTGATAATGATAACATTATATATACCCACTATCTTTCTTTAATTTTATTTGATAAAATCTAGTAGAGAGAGTAAGAACCTTCTTTGTCAAACATACAAGGAAGACAGCATGAGTGATAAAACCAAATGAAGGTTGTACCAACTTTTTCTGAATGAAGAGAACGCACATTGGAAAACCCCAAAAAAAAGACTGCACAATGTCAAAACAGACCTAAACATGCCGACTGAGGTATGTAGACATGCTTAGAAAGTATGAGAAAATATACTCAGTTTCCCAGTCATTAGTTTGGGAAGTTGTGAAATAGCTATGAATATTTTGAACCTATTCTCTGCAAAATCTCGTCTAATAATTACATATTTTGATGAGATATATCAAGGATGTGACTGTTAGCCAGCTCTCAGGCACATTTTGTGACGTTTGGTTTCCATAGCAACAGATGAACAATTAATATTTACTTCTATGATCTGATTTTTTGAGGATCATTTGAAAATTTCCTCAATATCAACTGACCCAAATATCATTTTTCTGTATAAAATACAGCAAAAGTTATGACAGGTTGGACAGAAGTTATGGAAAACCAATCGCAGAGTACAAATAGTTTACGAAACATGAACATTGATCTAAATATAAGGACTATGAGGCATTGGATATATAAGGTGAGAGGAAATGTACTCAGCGTCAAGTTCATTATTTTAAGAATTTGGGAAATGTTAAGTATTACTTTTAATAGGTTTCCTGTCCTGTATCCCAGGTAAAAATTGAATTTTTTGACACGATATAATGAATCTGTGTCTCTAAAAGTGCCCTGGGTCGCATTTCATGACTTTTGGTTTCCATGGCAACAAATTAACCATTTATATTTGTTTCTATGATCTGATTTTTAGAGGATCATTCGCAAATTACTTCAATATTATCTGCCCCAAAAATCATGTTTCTGCATTAAATATTGCAAAAGTTATGGCAAGTTGGACAGAACTTTTGGAAAACCCCTCGTAATTTGACGACTCTGTTATTTTTGTACGTATGTTGACAATGGCTTAAAATTTATGTTTGATTTGCTAAGTTAGGGCAGCGCAACACACATCGCCCGGCGATTAGTACATGCCTAGTTTGATTTAGGATCATCAGAGTGACGATTGTACATTGGAAAATTATGATTGGGAGCGAATTGGATTAAATCTAAGGCATCATTACCCGGTGTATTTGTATAATCAGCAAGTTGTCCAGTGCGAGAATTGAAATCACCACAAAATAGCAATATTACCCTTCTGCTTAAAATATGAAATTTCCTCTTGTACCAGATTAAATGCATTATTATTTACAAAGCTAGAAACCGTTGACGAAGAATCAAGCGGAGGTATGTATACTCCTCCAAGGAAAAAGTCTGTGATATTTTCTTTAATTTTTATCCAGACAGTGAAATCAGAATTCTTCACAATTTTAACAGTACCAGTGCTTTCCAGAATGGATCTTATTAGTACACCTATACCACCAGCTGGCTTACGTGCACGTGGATGCTGATACTTTCTCTGAAAATGTTTGTACACAAATTGAAAGCCCAACATTTTCAAAATGCTGCTAAAAGCAAAAAGTGTGGAATATGTCCGAAATATTTCGCATGTACTCATTAAACATATACATGTATATCAGGTTAAAATTTCATCAAAATCGGGAAACATGATGTGGGAAAATTTCTTGATTTTGGTCCATTTGGCGTGGAATGGCCCATATATCTCCCAGGAATCTTAATAAACCTTGTCACAAGAATGTCCTCTTTAATTCCACACTTCATTGAATATATCTCTCTGGAATCTTAATAAACCTTGCCATAAAACTGTCCTCTTTAATTTCACACTTTATCCAATATATCTCTCTAGAATTTTAATAGACCTTTCCATAAAACTGTCCTCTTTAATTCCACACTTCATTGAATTTATCTCTATGGAGTCTTATTAAACCTTGCCATAAAACCGTCCTCTTTATTTCCACACTTCATTCAATATATCTCTCTGGAATCTTAATAAACCTTACCACAAAACTGTCTTCTTTAATTCCACACTTTATCCAATATATCTCTCTGGAATCTTAATAAACCTTACCACAAAACTGTCTTCTTTAATTCCACACTTTATCCAATATATCTCTCTGGAATCCTAATAAACCTGACCATAAAACTGTCCTCTTTAATTCCACACTTCATTGAATTTATCTCTATGGAGTCTTATTAAACCTTGCCATAAAATTGTCCTCTTTATTTCCACACTTCATTCAATATATCTCTCTGGAATCTTAATAAACCTTACCACAAAACTGTCCCCTTTAATTTGACTTTATGCAATATATCTCCCTGGAATCTTAATAAACCTTACTACAAAACTGTCCCCTTTAATTCCACACTTTATCCAATATATCTCTCTGGAATTTTAATAAACCTTACCACAAAACTGTCCTCTTTAATTCCACACTTTATTCAATATATCTCTCTGGAGCCTTAATAAACCTGACCGTAACACTGTCCTCCTTAATTCCACACTTTATCTAATATATCTCTCTGGAATGTTAATACACCTTACCATAAAACTGTCACCTTTAATTCCGCACATCTTTCAATATATCTCTCTGGAATCTTAATAAACCTTATCAGAAAACTGTTCTCTTTAATTCCACACATTAATCAATATATCTCTCTGGAATCTTAATAAACCTGACCATAAACTAATATATCTCCTGACCATAAAACTGTCCTCTTTGATTCCACACTTCATTCAATCTATCTCTCTGGAATCTTAATAAACCTTACCATAAAACTGTCCTCTTTAATTCCACACTTTATTCAATATATCTCTCTTGAATCTTAATAAACCTGACCATAAAACTGTCCTCTTTAATTCCACACTTCATTGAATTTATCTCTATGGAGTCTTATTAAACCTTGCCATAAAACTGTCCTCTTTATTTCCACACTTCATTCAATATATCTCTCTGGAATCTTAATAAACCTTACCACAAAACTGTCCCCTTTAATTCGACTTTATGCAATATATCTCCCTGGAATCTTAATAAACCTTACCACAAAACTGTCCCCTTTAATTCCACACTTTATCCAATATGTCTCTCTGGAATTTTAATAAACCTTACCACAAAACTGTCCTCTTTAATTCCACACTTTATTCAATATATCTCTCTGGAGCCTTAATAAACCTGACCGTAACACTGTCCTCCTTAATTCCACACTTTATCTAATATATCTCTCTGGAATGTTAATACACCTTACCATAAAACTGTCACCTTTAATTCCGCACATCTTTCAATATATCTCTCTGGAATCTTAATAAACCTTATCAGAAAACTGTTCTCTTTAATTCCACACATTAATCAATATATCTCTCTGGAATCTTAATAAACCTGACCATAAACTAATATATCTCCTGACCATAAAACTGTCCTCTTTGATTCCACACTTCATTCAATCTATCTCTCTGGAATCTGAATAAACCTTACCATAAAACTGTCCTCTTTAATTCCACACTTTATTCAATATATCTCTCTGGAATTTAAATAAACCTTACCATAAAATAGTCCTCTTTAATTCCACACTTCATTGAATTTATCTCTCTGGATTCTTAATAAACCTTACCACAAAACCGTCCTCCTTAATTCCACACTTTATCCAATATGTCTCTCTGGAATCTTAATAAACCTGACCATTAAACTGTCCTCTTTAATTCCACACTTTATTCAATATATCTTCCTGGAATCTTAATAAACCTTACCACAAAACTGTCCTCTTTAATTCAACACTTTATCCAATATGGGCCATTCCACGCCAAATGGACCAATGTCTCCCACATCATGGCTTCAGATTTTAATGAAATTATTACACAAGCTACATGTACATGTCTAATGAAGCCATGCAAAATATTTTCCCTGCATTCCAAGTATTTTGAATTTGACAGCATTTTCAAAATTAAGGTCTGCAAACTAAAATTTATATTTTCCGCTTGTCAAGTCATTTCAAAAAGCTGCTGAAGCTACGTTTCTCAAGACATTGTTATTTGCTAATAAAATTATACGCAGGGTAGAAGTTTAAATGTTGGAAAAATGAGTCAAATTTCCTAGAAATTTGCTTGTTTTCTGAGCGTAAAATGTCAACATTTCTGTAATAATCGTCGGAATTTTCGAAAGCTCACAGTTACTGATACCCGTGAATATATTTGATAACTGGTGAATAAAAGGAAAATATTTCATTCATCCAAGGGTAGGATAAAGGCCCTAGAAAAAGTGTGATAAGGAATTAAAGAAAAGGGTGGCAGCTCTGTGCCCATATATATATAATTATATTGATCACACATGAATTTTATCTTGATGATATATACCCAGTATCTATGTACCCAGTATCTATGTACCTAGTATCTATGTACCCAGTATCTATCTACCCAGTCTCTATCTACCCAGTGACTATCTATATCTATCTTCCCAGTGTCTATCTACCCAGTGTTTATCTACCCAGTGTCTATCTACCCAGTATCTATCTACCCTGTATCTATCTACCCAGTATCTGTCTACCCAGTATCTACCTACCCAGTATCTATCTACCAAGTATCTATCGACCAGTATGTATTTACCCAGTATGTATCTACCCAGTATCTATCTACCCAGTATCTATCTACCCAGTATCTACCTACCCAGTATCTGTCTACCCAGTATCTACCTACCCAGTATCTATCTACCAAGTATCTACCTGCCGACCCAGTATCTACCTACCCAGTATCAAGCTACCCAGTATATACCTACCCAGTATTTACTAACCCAGCATCTATCTACCCAGTATCTAACAACCAGTAGCTATTTACCCAGTATCTATGTACCCAGTATCTGCACGCCGACCCAGTATCTACCTACCCAGTATCTACCAGTATCAACCTACCCAGTATCTACCTACCCAGTATCTACCTACCCAGTATGTATCTACCCAGTATGTATCTACCCAGTATGTATCTACCCAGTATCTATCTACCCAGTATTTATCTACCCAGTATCTATCTACCCAGTATCTACCTGCCAACCCAGTATCTATCTACCCAGTATCTATCTACCCAATATCTATCTACCCTGTATCTATCTACCCAGTATCTATCTACCCAATATCTGTCTACCCAGTATCTACCTACCCAGTATCTATCTACCAAGTATCTATCTACCAGTATGTATCTACCCAGTATCTATCTACCAAGTATCTACCTACCCAGTATCTGTCTACCCAGTATCTACCTACCCAGTATCTATCTACCAAGTATCTACCTGCCGACCCAGTATCTACCTACCCAGTATCAAGCTACCCAGTATATACCTACCCAGTATTTACCAACCCAGCATCTATCGACCCAGTATCTAACAACCAGTAGCTATTTACCCAGTATCTATGTACCCAGTATCTGCATGCCGACCCAGTATCTACCTACCCAGTATCTACCAGTATCAACCTACCCAGTATCAACCTACCCAGTATCAACCTACCCAGTATCTACCTACCCAGTATGTATCTACCCAGTATGTATCTACCCAGTATGTATCTACCCAGTATGTATCTGCCCAGTATCTATCTACCCAGTATCTATCTACCCAGTATCTATCTACCCAGTATCTACCTGCCAACCCAGTATCTACCTACCCAGTATCAAGCTACCCAGTATATACCTACCCAGTATTTACCAACCCAGTATCTTCTACCCAGTATCTATCAACCAGTAGCTATCTACCCAGTATCTAACCAGTATCTACCCAGTATCTGCCTGCCGACCCAGTATCTACCTACCCAGTATCTACCTACCCAGTATGTATCTACCCAGTATGTATCTACCCAGTATCTATCTACCCAGTATCTATCTACCCAGTATCTATCTGCCAAGTATCTACCTACCCAGTATGCATCTACCCAGTATGTATCTACCCAGTATCTATCTGCCCAGTATCTATCTACCCAGTATTTATGTACCCAGTATCTACCTACCCAGTATGTATCTACCCAGTATGTATCTACCCAGTATCTATCTGCCAGTATCTACCTACCCAGTATGTATCTACCCAGTATGTATCTACCCAGTATCTATCTACCCAGTATCTACCTACCCAGTATCTATCTACCCAGTATCTACCTACCCAGTATCTATCTACCCAGTATCTATCTACCCCGTATCTATCTATCTATCTATCTATCTATCTATCTATCTGTCTATCTATCTATCTGTCTATCTATCTATCTATCTATCTATCGATCAGTTATGTGAAACTATTCAAACTCAAAATCAGTACCATGACTTTTGATATCTGTCATATTGCTATTGTTTGCTGTCTATATAAGGCATCTGGTTTCATTTTGTTTGCAAAAAACTAGAGATTTCTACCTTATTCCAAAGTAAAGTTCCAGTGCATGCTTCTCCTCTTCATTAGTATATATATTTATATGTCTTAATTATCCCCATTTATCCCCCATGCTATGGCATGGAGGATATGGTTTCAGTCTCCATGTCATGGTTTCCATCAAAAATCTCCAATACCTGATCATGCACAATGTTCATACTTTCCACAGGTTCTTATAACTCCATTAACTTGCCAAATCGACAATTTTAAAAATCATACGACAATTAAATCATACGAATGTAGGAAGCTAACTTATTTCCCAGCTATCCTTGTGAGCATGGCTGAGACTGCCACCATTTCTAAATTTGGTAAGTCAGGCCATTCATAGGTGTCGCCATATGCAGGTTTGCACTATTGCGCCCCTAGTGGTGTTCATGGAACTACACATTAATGAAAACTCTGGGAATGCACTACTGCTGTTGAGTTAGATGTGGATTGTGCAGGGCATGGGGGATGTGGAGCCAGTTCCTGCTCTTGTTAAGTTTATTAAGCTGCAGGGGTCACTCAGTGCACACTTCCTGCCAGGGCTTCCCTGTGGGCCAGTGTGGCCTGTGCCACACCTGCAGCAGAGGTGGAGGCTTGGCCAAATATCACGATGAACATGGCAATGCACAGCCGAAAACAAATAAGGTAGGGGGTGCGACTAGAAAACAAATAAGGTAGGGGGTGCGACTAGTAAAACCTCAATCACAGAAATCTATGAAAGGCCTTACTATTTGATGATTTAGTCACCTGGCTCCTTAAAGTAAGTCAATGTTAGGCGACACATGCAGGTTAATGTGTGCATGGAGTCTCCAGAATGCTGTGATCCTGGCGTAAAAATCGATGAATTATCGTATGACCTGTAAAAGTCCAAGCCAGCTGGCTGGTTGGACTTAATAACATCTAGTGACAGAAGACCAGAATTTAGCAAATGTGGCTTTATAATTATTAAGTATGTGGGTATATATACCCCAGGGACCCATTATGGGTACAAAGTAATGCATTCCATTTCAGTCATGAGAATCTGACAGGATTTCACACAAGAAGAACTGGACATAATAAAAATAAAATTCCTGATGATTCTAAATAAAACTGATTTGTAATGTTCAGAAGGCAATTTGAGGCACCTTAAAAAAATTTGCACTTTATTTTGAATTCCACCTGCTCTTGGAAGGTTCCTACATGGCGTAAATAAGGCTTTTCTCCAAATTTCTAAAAATTAATTCCAGAAAAATGAAAAATAACACCTCTATCATTTTTGCAGGAATACAAGATGATCTCATAAACTGCTTAAAAAATAAATTTCAAGTTTCTATCACCTGTCCCACACGGCCATTTTTGCACTTGAAATTAGTCAATTTTAGGAATCGTCCTGAGATTTTCTTCATGTGCGTAAAAAGTATTGGAGTTAGAAATATGAATAAATTCGTACCATTAGCACTTAATACTGCCTCAATTCATGCAAAGTTTCAGGTGTATTGAAAGCTTGGTTTCTGAGTGAAAAAATTCCAAAAACCCACAATTAACCCAAATTTTGCAAAAATGAACCAATTTTAACAGGCTGGTGCGAACAGATGGAAAGCATCGTCTGTATTATATTCAGCGTATATTATGCTCTACATCTCGCCATGATATATGCCTAGTTTTGTAGCAATATCTTGAAAAATGAACCTTCAGCAGCCTTTTTCAAAGATATTAAAAGATGAAAAATTAATTTTATGTTGAAAGCCCAACATTTTCAAAATGCTGTCAAAAGCAAAACGTGTGGAATATGTCCGAAATATTTCGCATGTGCTCATTAAACATATACATGTATATCAGGTTAAAATTTCATCAAAATCGGAAAACATGATGTGGGAAAATTTCTTGATTTTGGTCCATTTGGCGTGGAATGGCCCATATATTAATTCCACACTTCATAGAATATTTCTCTCTGGAATCTTAATAAACCTTACCACAAAACTGTCCTCTTTAATTCCACATTTCATTGAATATATCTCTCTGGAATCTTAATAAACCTTGCCATAAAACTGTCCTCTTTAATATCACACTTTATTCAATATATCTCTCTGGAATCTTAATAAACCTTCCATAAAACTGTCCTCTTTAATTCCACACTTCATTCAATATATCTCTCTGGAATCATTTAAAATAAGCCTTATCACAAAACTGACCTCTTTAATTCCACACTTTATTCAATATATCTCTCTGGTATCTTAATAAACCTTGCCATAAAACTGTCCTGTTTAATTCCACATTTCATTGAATATATCTCTCTGGAATCTTAATAAACCTTACCATAAAACTGTCCTCTTTCATACATGGCTGTGAAATTGGGTTAACAACAATGGGATCAAGTAATGTTGGGAAGCTTTTTTTTATAAGCAAGCTGAGTAAAAACATACAACAGTGTACAACTGTTATCTTCAATTAAACTGTCAAGCCAAGCCTACAAATTATAATTGATTGATTCGTTCATTACCATGCAGTGACCACATGACTAGAAACAAAATTAGCTCACAATTGACATAACTATATCGCTATACATTTCCTTGTAGTCAGAGTGAATGAAATACAATTTATATGAATCTACTTACATTAATTAATTATAAAAAATATAATTACACTAATTGCTACACCTCCATTTACCTTAAAGCAATAATGTCAATCTATCGATCATTCTATGTATGTATGTACGTATGTATTGTATGTATGTATCTATCTATCCATGTATCTATCTACAGTATCCTGGAGAAAAGAGTACACACCTTGGAATAGGTTGCAAATTCAGCAGAGGCTCATATTATTATCAAATTATTCAAACAAGGGGGTTTTATTATGTCGAAACATCACTGCCTTTCCCCAGCATTGAAAAAAAATGGATATCTTAAAGCAAATTTGATCCAGGGCAAATAAAATATGAATGGCAGATTGCATAAATGAGTACACACCTGGTACTACATGCGAAAACACCTTCAGAAATTATTCTTCATTGCTGCTTGCAAATTCAGCAGAGGCTCATATTATTATTAAATTATTCAAACAAGGGGGTTTTATTATGTGGAAACATCACAGCCTTTCCCCAGCATTAAAAAAAAAATGGATATCTTAAAGCAAATTTGATCCAGGGCAAATAAAATATGAATGGCAGATTGCATAAATGAGTACACACCTGGTACTACATGCGAAAACAACTTCAGAAATTATTCTTCATTGCTGCTTTTGTCAAATAATGATTTGTATGAATAAACCAACTAGTCTAACTAGAACCTTTCGGTTTTAATGATCTCATAAAGACAGCAGTTGATTGGAACAACTCATAATTATTTGTACTATAAATAGCCCCTGACTTGGTCTGTCCATGAGACCTGTGCAAAAATGGAGGGGATTGTACTCAGTGTTCTATACGGGGGCAACTGAAAGACTCTGCACAGCCCTGAACTAATAGGGTATGAAGAATACTCACTGTAGAGGGCAATGACCCTCTAGAGCATTAAGAAGATCTGAATATAGAGGACCTAATGAGGACCTGCGTTCAGTAAATACTTAATACTTGATACTTACTAAATTGGTGCCAGTCACTACCATGACCAATTTCGGTAACAAACAATACAATTATATTATCATCCATTTATTTTCTTAGTGCGAATGAGGAGCAAATGGCACAAAAATTTATGTCTAACATTGATCGGTAGCTTGATGAGGCTGAACATTTCACCCACAGATAGGCTGGCATGAAACTGACAAGTGGTGAAACCGCAATCATGCACAGACATTTTGCATCTGTGCACACTTTTGCATCACAAAACCAATGTAAATGACATTAACTTATCATATATATATAATGAATGTGCACAAACTTGATTCAGAAGCCCCTGTGGATTGCATTGCTGCAATAATAACATTCATTGCTCTGGTGACCTACTTTGGATTGAGAGCCATATATATGTTAGACAAGTGTTGCAAAATGACTAAAGTGTTGCAAAATAGCACTCAAATATTGTAAAACTAAAATTTCCCGGTTTTTGTTTGGTGAGGCTACCATTAATCCAACTAACAGAAACTCTCATTGAACTTGCCTCCGTTCCAGAATAAGAATTGAGTGGATAGCTTTTCCACATTCCTTTGCAATATCCAGGTCACAGTGACCTCATTGACAACTAGACACAGATTAGCACAGAGAACTTCAGAAATGTAATAGATCTCATAAAGCTTCGCTTTACAGGATACATGGTGCACAATATTGCAGCACGATCACATCTACGTCAAAATATACCAAAATATCTAATTAAGTCATTTTGGGTTTCAGAAACCATAAAATGAAATTCGAGAAGTTTGTTTTGTCTTTTGGAATAGGAGAGAACAAACCTCAGCCCTTTTCTCATAGATAAACTTCAAGAAATGCTTCAATGTATAACCTCCTATCCTGCAGTTCACATTTTTGCTTTGTGACTACTGTAGTACCACTAGGTAAATCTTTTAAAAATGTATTTCACCGGTAAAACTCCTTACTATTTCAGTCCTTAGGCTCTGGCGCACCACTTTTGTATGCATCTTGGTGCTTGCCCATGTCTAATGATGATCTTGGGTGAAATATGCAGGCAGAAGTTTGTCACACCACAATACATTGCAATTTGCACAACTGTCAAACAAGCAGAAGATCAACATGTGAGTGTCAGTTAGCCTATATTTTTAATCGCTTTACCGTCTAGTACATTCTGGAAGTGGAATAACACATATTTTTGATAACAGACAGTTTTTAAAGGCCTATTTTAAGAAACATCAACAATATATGGAAGAGCAACATATTTAAATGAAATATTTGACTTTAATTTATGTTTTATGGTTTGTACTATAAAGATGATGTATGTCCTGAATCCCTGTAATATTAAATTGACAATAACAATAATCAGTCACTTTTCAACAAATATGTGTCTGTAGCACCAGGTGTGTACTCATTTATGCAATTTTCCATTCATATTTTATTTGCCCTCGATCAAATTTGCTTTAAGATATCCAATTTTTGTCAATGATGCGAAAGCTGTGATGTTTACGCATAATAAAACCCACTTGTTTGAATTATTTCATAATATCATGAACCTCTACAGCCCAATTTGCAACCTATTCTGAGGTGTGTATTCATTTCTGTAGGATACTGTATCTAACTACCTACATATCCAACCATCCTTCCTATCCAACTATCCTATCTATCTATATATCCTATTCTTTAACTATCTATCTAACAGCACTGTGTATCCATCCATGTAGTAAAATGCAATTTTGCAATTACAGAATGCGGTCTGGGCATGTCAAATATGGTACAATATTATCCATTCAGTACATTAGACTGAATGATTGACAGTGGATCACATGTACTTGATAGTGGTTGATGCCACTAATGTAAGCTATATTATCCATTCAGTACATTAGACTGAATGATTGACAGTGGATCACATGTACTTGATAGTGGCTGATGCCACTAATGTAAGCTATATTATCCATTCAGTCCATTAGACTGAATGATTGACAGTGGATCACATGTACTTGATAGTGGTTGATGCCACTAATGTAAGTACATTAGACTGAATGATTGACAGTGGATCACATGTACTTGATAGTGGTTGATGCCACTAATGTAAGCTATATTATCCATTCTGACCATAAAACTGTCCTCTTTGATTCCACACTTCATTCAATCTATCTCTCTGGAATCTTAATAAACCTTACCATAAAACTGTCCTCTTTAATTCCACACTTTATTCAATATATCTCTCTGGAATTTAAATAAACCTTACCATAAAATAGTCCTCTTTAATTCCACACTTTATTCAATATATCTTCCTGGAATCTTAATAAACCTTACCACAAAACTGTCCTCTTTAATTCCACACTTTATCCAATATGGGCCATTCCACGCCAAATGGACCAATGTCTCCCACATCATGGCTTCAGATTTTAATGAAATTATTACACAAGCTACATGT